>ML681994.1:11244109-11279752 GCA_007922195.1 Podocnemis expansa | reverse complement strand
TTAGTGGGCATCCCTTACACCCCCTAAACCTTCCCCTGTGCCCCCTGGAATTTCCCAACACCCCCAGTTGTCTGCTGGTAATAGGGTTATACCAATTAGTGGGCATCCCTTACACCCCCTAAACCTTCCCCACCTCCTCGAATTTCCCAACACCCCCAGTTGTCTGCTGGTAATAGGGTTATACCAATTAGTGGGCATCCCTTACACCCAGAGGCAGCTTTTGGGGTAAGCAAAGCAGGCGGTTGCCTAGGGCCCGTGAGCTGTAAGGGGGTCCCCATAGCAGACGCCTGCTTCACTTAGCCCTGTGCTGGCAGGGCAGTGGGGAAGCAGAGGGCAGTAAACCACCAGGACCAGAAGCTTTGCCGCCTGCCTGCCAGACCGGCCTCTCTCCAGCAGGGCCAGAGCAGCGCTCCCCACCTACTCCCAGCTGGCTGCTCGTACCCACGGGGAGGGAGGAGAGGGGCCGGCATGGCACTGTGGCTTGCCGGGAGTGGGGCCCCCTGCAGCAGTGAGCTCCAAAGAGTTCTGGCCGCTTCCAGGCGTGTGGTGGCCCGAGGTCAAGCACTCAAACTCTTCGGAGCAGGCCACTCCAGGGGCCTCGCTCCCGGCAAGCCATAGTACGGTACCAGTGATCTCCTCCCTCCCCTTGGGGAGGCACAGCCAGCTGGGAGTAGGCAGGGAGCGCTGCTTCAACCCCGCTGGAGAAAGGCTGGTCTGGCAGGCAGGCAGCAAAGCTTTTGGACCTGGTGGTCTTTGCCCCCCCTGCTTCCCCTCTGGGGGAATTGGGACTGTTGGGGGGGGGGTTAGGGCAGCACTGGGGGCCCAGAGCTCTGGTGAGGGCAGCATTGGGGGCCCCATAAAAGGCCTTCGCCTAGGGTCCCCAATTTACTAAGGCCACCTCTGTTTACACCTCCCATACCTCCTCCTCCATCCCCCCAATTTCCCGTCACCCCCCAGTTGTCTGCTAGTAATAGGGTTGTTCCAAATTAGTGAGCATCCCTACACCCACCCCCCCAATTTCAAGTCCTGGGGAGAATATTGCACCTGGTGGTACCTGGTGTTATAAAGGCACATCCCGAGGCTGGTGGCAGCTGGCACAAGGGAATCCCATGGTGCTACAGGGATGGTGGGCTGGCCTGAGATGGCACAGCACATCTGTGCTGAGAGCAAGGCCGGTAAGAGGGGACAACCTGATAGGGAATACACAAAGTGGGTAAATTTTAAAATGTCCATAAAAAACATAGATGATTTAGTGTGGAGTTCTTAAATTTGAACTTCTTTTAAAAAGCTGATTTAAAATGAAATAGGAGTTCAGTACAAAATACGTGAATGCCTAAAATGATTATAATCTCTTAGAACATTAACTTCTAAAAAATACTGACTCATGAGCCTGCGTCAAAAATTTCAGGAAGGCTGACACGTTCCTCAGGGGTAGCTGTGTTAGTCTAGTTCAGTAAAACAGTTTCTGTTTTGTTCATCTGATGTAGTGAAACGAAACCCACAGAAGCTCATCCAGTAAATTAATGTGTTAGTCTGTAAATGTCTCACAGGACTCCTTGTTTGTTTTTCAAGAAGGCTGTTTTTCTGTGTAAACAATCAGGGAGACAACGACTAATGCTTGAGGTCAAGCTTTAAAAACATGGCACAATAGATCATGCATTGCATTATGAACTTTATCTTGTGAAGAAGCTAGAGACTCTGCTACTGGGTGAAAGAGACTGTCATCACAGACTTAAGTACTTGACCTCTGCCTACAGAGATAACAGGTCTTAGTGGCGTGGGGGCATTGTGGGCATTTGCCCAAGGCCTTGGGGGGGGGGCAGCATCACAGCTCCCAGTGGGGTTGGGGGCCTGGTAGAGGGGCTGGCGAGGCCACAGGGTGGGGGCTCAGCTGGGAGGCCAGCGGAAGGTGGGGGGGCTGGTGGGGATCCTGGCAAGACAGGAGGGCAGAGGCAGCAGGGTCCTGGAGTGGGGGAGGCTGGCAGTGACCCTAATGAGGCTGGCCGAGGTCAAGAGTCAAGAATGAGGCCCCCTCCTTGACTTTTGCCCTGGAATCCTTAAGATTGCTTTGACTACAGGAGACATGACCATACATTTAATCAATATTTCTTGAGCTCACATGGATGTGTTCATATTCCTGTAACAGTTTTATAGTAACTCCCTATCTGATCTCTGATTGGCTCCCTACTCATTCTATGACTCCACCCACTCTAGAAACTTTCTTTCCCGCTGATGGAAAAAAACTCTTTATCTTTCCAGTAACAGTAACTACCAGCCCTTGCTTCTGTATGATTCTGGCCGCTACAAGCAAACGCCATTGCACTGCTTCTGTACACGTGCATACGAAGAGACGAACAAAAACAAACCCGTTAATTTCTCAACTGCTTCTCTCGGCCTCTGCACAGATAAAATATTGCAGGGTAATGGGCATGTTGGTTACATTAGCAGAAGTCTTAAATTGTTGTGTTGTTCTGTGCGTGGAACTAGCAGGAGCACTGATCTGGAAGCAGGACCATGTGGAAAGAAGGAATGCCATTCTTCAGAGTGCAGCCATTTGTGTTGATTTCAGTACCTGAGAGCTGGGGGGGGGACCAGCCATAGCTGCAGCTCATTAAAAAAGAAAAGGGGGGGGGCCTATCTGGGAATAGTTTCAAGAAATCCTGTACCTCTGGGTAAAAAAGAGAACATACGCCAATTGTAAACAATACAACAAAGATGTACAGCCTGGTTGTTGGAAGAAAACAGCTACATTATGAAACGTGCTTCTCAGTAGGTAATTACTTTGAAGGTGGTATGTGGACATGCCTGAACAATCTGTATCATCTAGTTAATAAATTCATTTTTCACAATTCCAATGGACTGCCTACCTCTGCCAGTGAATTATAACTTAAACTAATGTCATATATTTATGTTTTGGGTGACTATGTTTGAATTTCAAAACATTTAGGTTCAAAATATAATTGGTATTTTAGCTTGTAAGAGGAAGATTTATTATATTTTTACTGTTACTGCTGGATTTCTGAAATTATTTATTGCTCAAAGTAATAAAGCATCCTTCCTTAGTGAAGATTTCTTGTGTAAAAGTAAAGTTTTATTAGGGATTTATAAGTGTAATTTTAAAAAAAAAAAACCCTGAGCTGTTTGGTGTTTTTAGAGATAAGGGCATAAATAGTTTCAGATAATTCATATAATTTATTATTTTTCCTATAAAATTGGGGATAGGATAATTTACAGGGGTGGCCACACTTATGGAACTCAAGAGCCACACAAGTTATTAAACCTTCGAGAGCCGCACTGAGGCATTTAGCCACGTACTTTTACCTACTCCAAAATTACGAAGTTTAAAATTCATTGCACACTTTAATTTTATCATAAAAAGAGGACAAATATTGATCCTACTAATGTCAGATTCTAATAATTATTTAAGGGTATCATGAAAATTAAGCCTGTACAGTAAAAACTTAGCTGCTGCTCAATGTAGAAGACTGCAGGCTACTGGCAAGATTTTTAAAATCCTGGCCATGCCGCCCTTCTCCCCGCCATCCTCGACCATGTTGCACTTCTCCCCACCGTCCCGACCCCCTCCTGAACTCCTAGGCTGGGGCTGCTTTCCTAAATTGATTTGCTGACCTTCTTCCGGGAGCCACAATTTTTCATTCAAGAGCCACATGTGGCTCCTGAGCTGCAGTTTGGCCGTGCCTGTTATATAATTTAAACTGTAGTATGAAGAACTGCAGTAGAAGCGCTGGGGGGGGGCAGTTAAGCAGTATACTGAGTAACACTCACTGAGTGACTTCTTTTTTTAACCATTTGTTTCAGTGTCCACCTGAGACATAATAGTTATGATCTTCCTTAATCTGAAGGGTATACAGTTTCAAATTCATCTAGTGAGTCCACCAGCCTACTGTAACTAAACATACATATTTAAATTGCCTGTATTAAAAAAAGACTTTTCATTATTCAGAAAAATCATGTACAAGTTTGTAATCAGGACCAAATCAAGAAAAAATGAAGGGAACCTGAAGCATATATGGGTGCAGTGCTCATTTGATGCTTTTTGGCCAAAATTAAGTACAACTTCAGGAATTAAAAAAAAGTATTGTTGAACTCGCAAAATAACAACCGCTTTGCTTCAGCTTGCCTGAAGAAAGCAGTGCCAAACTCATTCTCTCCCGAAATGTACAATGGAATTCAGCAGATGACTGTTTTGAACTATTTATTATTAAGAACTGGTCTATTTGAATGAAAATTTGTGAAGCAAACTGATACAATAGATGGAATTGTCATTATCAAAGTAGTCAACATCAAACTAAAGAGAAACATAGATGCTTTGCTGAATTTACTGAAATCTACTTTCCATATCCTTGGACAAACTCTAGAAAGATTACTGTTGTGTTGTTAAGGCTGTTGAAATTATGAGAGAACTTCAACAGACACTGAAGAAAAATACCCAGCAACGTAGTCAAATTGCAGGCAATAAAGAAGTTAATGGCTCAGGCACTTACATCACGTCATTTCCGTGTCAGAGCTCTCAAACCAAAGTACCAGTGTTGGTGGCTAACTGCTGAAGATGATGCTGTTACGACATGGGCATCTAATAATCACTCATCAATCATTCTAAGCATGCTACGACCTGCACATGCATACAGTACCCCATCTGAAAAGCCCAGCAGCAGAACAAGGTGCAAAAGGAAAGCAGATTCTCCCCAAACTGGTGGATATCATTGAAGTTAGGTTCCCCAGTCAATCACAAACAGTGCTCCTGATTACCCACACTGCTTATCAAGCAGCTACAAGATGAAATCCACAACCCCTTTTATTGCATTTCAATCTCTGGCTCCCAATCAGCAACAGGATCAAGTAAAGAGACAGGTTATTTAAACTCTATTCTCTTTACCAAAATGTTCTTCTGGTCGCCAAAGGGTCAGCCAATTTCTAGATCAATATAAGTTTGGATCTTATCCAAAATACCACACTGCCAGCCAATCTTATAATACTAAAACTAAAGGTTTAGTAGAGAAAGAAAGAAGGGAGATGTTAAACAGTCAAAGGATTCTCAGAAGAATTGTGGAGTTTGCAACCTTGTGCAGATCCACTGGAGAACATCCTATACCTGGATGGGTCTCAGTCCCTTGTTTCACCAATTCAGTTGTAGATGATTTGATCCAGAGGTAGGAAGCAGGAATAAAGACAAGATGGAGATGATTCAGCTTAATTTTATAGTTTCTACCATGAGGCTTATACTTCTTTTGCCCCAACCACAGCCACACAGTACGTGGTATGAAAAAGCCTCAAGATCCCCTGTCCATAGGCATATTCTTCCATGTCCTGGTGACTTATTAGGTGTGGCTCTTGGGTTCTTTAACTGGATTCATTATACATTTGAGTTTCTTTGACGAGCCATTGAACAGGCTTAGTTCTACTACCATCCTGTTTGGGAGTATCACCCACAAACACAAAGCAAGTTTGAAATAAAAATGTACCACTAATATTTAGAATGTATAATATAAAACTGATACATACATATAAACATATCTATCAATCTTTGCGCATCATGACTTTTCCTTCAGTACTACACATGGCATATCCTATACAATATCTACTGAAATTCTGTAGTATTCCATTCTGTAAGTTCACCCATCTTCGAAACATCTGAGGAAGCGGGATTGTCTCCCACGAAAGCTCATGCAAAAAATAAATCTGTTAGTCTTTAAGTGCCACACGACTCCTCTTTTTTGTTGTTGTTGTTGTTGTTGTTGTTGAACTAGACTAACATGGCTGCCCCTTTGGAAATTAATTCTGAAAGCCAACTTAAATAACTGAGAAGACTAATATCTCATTTTCAAGAAACTTATGCAAGTAAGAACTTCAGCAGTCACTTTAACTTCAGCACATTTGAAAATTTTCCCAGCTGACCTGACATAATCAAAGATTACAGTTAATCCTCTGTTCCTTTAATAAATTAGTTAGTTGCAAGTATGAAACGTGTTTTTGAAAAAAGAAGCTTATGTATCCAGAAAAGTTCTTATTTTGCTTAATTAACATGGTAAACGCTGTCATGTATTTAATTAAAATTCCAGTTACCATCCTAATGCAGTTTGGCAAAAACCATAAACAACTTAATTCTCTGGTAAACAAGAGATATTCATCATTCGCTAGCATAATAAATATGTACAATAAGAATCTGTAAATAGTAAGCTATATTGCTACTTAAATAAACATACATAATATAGTGCACCTTCCCACGGAGCAAAATGATGCACCAAATCTGGTGTAAAGGCTTAATTTAGTTGTTAATCAGTATGTTTTGGTGGTTTTAAAGTAACATGAAAGCACCTTTCTTTTTTTAAAGAAAATAACTGCAATACAAATGGAAAAGTTTATTTAAATTGACTATTTAAAATGAAACTTTTCACTTGGTGGCTTAACTAGTCTTGGTTTAAATTAACCCTGCCTGCGGACATGTAGGCACAAGGTGGCACGTAGCATCTGCCGGGAAGGACACAGTGTTATAGGGACATGTGAGATTTGGTGCCAGGCAGCACAGCCTGCACCGGGCATTCATTGGAATGCCCATGGGGCAGGGTCCTATAGGGATCTATACCCTTCATTAGCTCAGTCTCGAAACAAGTTTGTTTTGTCCCCTCTGCTCTCCATAGAAGGCTACTCAAGAACTTCACTTAGGTGGATGGAAACCACCTAATTTCAAGCCTAAACCTTAACTGTCAGTTTATATCCATTTCTTCTTGTGTCAACATTGGCCCTTACTTTAGATAGCTTCTGTCTCCCCCTGATGTTTATCCCACTGATGTATTAATCAAATCACATTCCTCCCCCCCGCCCCCAATTTTCATTTTGTTAGGCTAAACAAGCCAATATCCTTAAGATTCATCTTCTAACGTAAGTTCTCCATTCTTCTGATTGTCCTCATAGCTCTTTCCTGCACCTCTTCCACTTTGAATTACTTTTTCTTCAACCTGGGAGACCAGAATTGCACACAGTATCCCAGGTGAAGTCTCACCAGTTCTTTGTATAATGGTACTAACAGTTCCCTATCTGTACCGGAAATACATCCCCGATGTATACTGAGATTGCATTAGCCCTTTTCATGGACACATCACATTGGCAGCTCATAGTCATCCTATAATCAGCCAATACAGCCAAGTTATTTCTCTTCCTGTCACTTTCAGCTGATATATTGCCAGCCTTACTGTGAGGCACAGCACTATCGCGCCACACTAAACCTGTTAGAAGGTTAGCACCACGCTGATACACGCCAGTCGAAGATGTCCCATCTTCCACCATGGGCCTTGGTGCCCTTGTGGCTGATTATCCTGAAGCACAGTGATATGCTTGTGCCACAAGACCTCTCAGCTCAAAATCATAGAATCATAGGGTTGGAAGGGACCTCATAGGTCATCTAGTCCAACCCCCTGCCAGAGGCAGGACCACTCCCACTAAACCATCCCAGTCATGGTTTTGTCCAGCCGGGCCTTAAACACCTCCAAAGATGGAGATTCCACCACCTCCCTCGGCAGCTCATTCCAAGGCTTTACCACTCTCCTAGTAAAAAAGTTTTTTCTAATATCCAGCCTCGACCTCCCTAACCACAACTTGAGACCATTGCTCCTCGTTCTGTTCTCTGTTATTACCGAGAACAGTCCAGCTTCCTCTTCCTTAGAGCATCCCTTCAAGTAGTTGAAGGTTGCTATCAAATCCCCCCTCAATCTTCTCTTCTGCAGACTGAATAAGCCTAATGCTTTCAGTCTTTCCTCATAGGGCTTGTGCTCCAGCCCTTTAATCATTTTGAGATGAGACTGTACCTCTTACACCAGGAACATGTATCGTCTCAGAGCAAGATGCTCTTACGTGCGGTTGAGGCCTGTCTCTCTAGATCAATATAGCATAACACTAGGTTGAAAAATCAAGACAGAAGTGTGGGGGGTGGGGTGGAGAAGTAACAGACTCCTATATAAAAAATTGCCCCAAATATTAGGACTGTCCCTGTAAAATCAGAAACTCTGCTCACTCTGTGTGACACACAACCAAGGCCTGTCCTCAATGCAAATGTGAGCTGTCCCAGCTGCATGGGATTTGCCAACTCTGAAAACCGCACCTCACTTCACAGAGGCCAGATGAAATCTGCTCCCTTTCATGAGAGTTAAATGAAATATTCAGACAGCTGGTACACTGCCAACGCAGCCATTGTTGTGGGGCAAAGACTGAAGTCCCTGCTACGATCCATATATCCCCATTTTGGTCCTTCTGGGCAACTCTTGATTAACCCACACTGGGCCCCTACACACTCACGGACAAGGAAAAATAACTTTTAAAGGGGGAGTGGGAGTGAGCAGCTAGGTCATGTCCCAACCACTTTTAAGCAGGTACCTGTCCAGAAGCAGCTCAAGGCATGAAGTCACAATCAATGTTCCCTCTAACTACTCGTAAACTGTGTGCGCAAACAATTTCTTTGTATGCACAAAAACATTTCTTTGTGAGCACCAATGTTAGCACTATTGAATTTTTTTGTGCGCACTTTATTTTGTTGTGTGCACAAGTTTCATGACCTCTGTGCCCACGCACATGCGCACAGCTTAGAGGGAACAGTGGTTACAATGCTTCTCAGGGTTGGCCCAGCCACAACTCTGGCATGAAAAGGGGATGGCCAGTCCAAAAATGAATGATTAGACTTGGAACACATCTATGCCCCCATGTACACTTTTAATGGTACTCTGCAGCCCATGTTTCAGTGAAATGGTTCGACTATTAGTCAGCAGTGGAGTTGTTTCAGTTTGCACACAAATCGCCAGAGGGGGTGTGGGGAGTGTGATCGCCTCACACGTTTTTGCTCAAATAAGACACTCCTGGTGGTGAATTGATTTCCACCTAAAAGTGACTTTTTAAATTTACACGTCTATTAAAAATTTAAAACAAACAAGGAGTCCAGTGGCACTTAAAGACTAACAAATTTATTTATTGCAGGAGCTTTCATGGGAGAAAATCCCACTTCGTCAGACGCTTTGAAAGTGATCTTCAAAGCATCTGACGAAGTGGGATTTTCTCCCACAAAAAGCTCATGCAATAGTGCAACAAGACTTCTTGTTTGTTTTACTGAACTAGACTAATAACGGCTGCCCCTTTGGTATTTAGAATTTATTTGTTTAGTTTAGAACATTGTAATGAGAAGTGGGGGTATGCGTGCCATTCTGATCAAATCAAAGCTTTGTGTATGTGCCCTTTTCACAGACTCTCAAAAAAAAGGAACAAACCCTTGACTTTGCTGGGTTTGAAAAGAACATAGAGGTTAAGTGTTCAAAATGCTTATTAAATTGTAGCTATGCACCTGAAGCTGTTTCCATCACAGTGAGGAAATAGTTTCACTTTCAAAGAAAGACATATTGCCACAGTAAAAGTACAGCACAAAATAAAATTTTTATTTGTGCTTGTTTTTAAAAGTCTGCTCTGTGCTTCAAGATGTACTATTCAAAATCTATTTTGGGGACAATGCAATTGCATTGCATTGTAACACTGAATTACAGCTTGTAATCTCAGTACTTCTCAGCACAAACATCAAGATGTTTTGATATGAACACTTCTCACAAAGAACAAAGTAGAGGTTTAAAAAAAAAAAAGAAAAAAAAAGGCCCAACCAGAAATGCTAAGAGAAGTGAGATCTTCGTTCTACCCCAATCTCTTCTGGATCCTGAATTCACTTAAATGTAGTGAATGAATTTGCTAAACAGTAAGTGAACAGAATATATAGGCAAGGTACAAAATGAAGTTATTCTGACTTAGTTAAAGCTAGTGCTGACCAGATAATGAGACTTACCTTCATAGAAGACCTGAAGTTTTTTAATTAAATGTATACTTTACAAGATTGCTACAAGCATAAGAATTTCTTCAAGGTATCTCTCCTTCTGTATGTTAATATCTGGTTTAGGTAAATGAGCCAGAAGCGCTTCACTTAGCTGCTCTTGCAATATAAGAACTCACACAAAACACTTGATAACTAGCACTGCTATTTTAGAATTTGATTTGCATGTCAAAAAATATATCATGATGTTATGACTCAGTGGAGCCTTTTTACCAACTTGATGTAAACTTCAGGAATTTTAATGTTCTTCACATTAGATAAATCTGAGACTGCCTTCCAAAACAACTGATGAGGGAAGTTACAAGAGCGACACCTTAGCATTTTTCTGCAACAAAGAAAAAATGTTACAACATGTAAAGAGAGAATGAAGTTATTCATTTATTTTGATTTTCAGCATCTACCCTGGCATTAGGTCCTTCAAAATACTTAAAACAAACTACTTCATATAATTTCAGGTCTACAAAACACTTATTTAACTATTCAATATTAATCTCACACAAAACCAGCTTTGGTAAGTAGGTAGGCACATCCATGACGTGGTTATACACATCTCAAGACTATTAGATCTTAAATTAAAAATGTATTTATTTTAATTCTTAGAACTTTGGACAAAATTACACTTCTCAAATCAGGTACCCAAACGCCTTCACTCTGTCCTCCCCTCTTCTCCCATAAAGATGCCCCGTGAAAATCAGAAACTCATACTAGAGACTTGGTCTGCTAGGAGCTGAGGAATCCAAATGAGATGGAGACGCATGCAGGAATAACTCAGTGGAACAACTGGGGAAAGTAAGGGGTAAGCACTAACACTTGTTTTCTCTTGTCAGAGAGCAAACCGTTGTTTGCAGAAACAGGACTGACTTCTGCTGAGCCATATGAGGCTTGTCAGGTGCAGAATCTTGGGACGGTCTAATACTTTCTCCTACCTTCTACATCCTGAACTGACTCTGAGTATCATCTCTAATCATCAGCTCCTTGGTGTTGGTGCCAGGAGTAGAAGGGCTCATTTCTCTCTTTGTGCAACAGCTGCAGAGATCTGATAACGTAAGGAAGTTATGACAGATGTGACAATTTCCTGCAATATCCTGCTACTTAATTCATTAAGGTGTTTTATGTACCCTTGGAATCTATTATATTAAATTCAAAAGTTAACGTTATTTTGAGTCTGGACGATCAAAGAACTATACTGAGCAATGTGGCAGATGAGAATGGTTTTATGGAACAATACATGTGCCAGGGAAATATCTAGGGGGAGCTGAAAGCAAATTCCTTTGCTCCCACTCCCCATGATGCAAAAACCTAGCCTTTTGATGCTATGCCATGAGAAAAAGACCAGTGACTACCTGTTCCCAGAATCTAAAGACCAAAGATTGTTTAAAGGAAAGACTAATCCAGGGGTCTCAAACATGCGGCCTGCTGCCCCTAAAATTATTTCCTGCAGCCTGCAACGACACTATCATTACCGATATTTGCAATATCTTTACACGGAAATGTTTCAGTGGTGCGGCCTTTGGGCTAACGTACTAGTCCTCATGTAGCCCTGTACTAGTCCTCATGCAGGCCACATGGTGATTTGAGTTTGAGACCCCTGGACTAACCCATGGATCATGTGCTGAAGTTTCTTTGAGTTTACAGGAAACATTCTTGGTGAAGTTAGAAGGACTGACTTCTACCAAAACCCAGGCTGGAGTTGAGGGCTCTCTCTGGTAAGCATATTGACATGTATATAGATTCTTTTATTCTTTTTAATGTCTTTTCTCTATAATGCTTTAATCTTAAGAATTAACATGTTTGTTTGAAAGGAGCTCTGTGGGTAATTTATAACTGTGAGCAACTGTGCTGGTTTTAGCCTCTCGAGAAAGAGCAAGTGCAGATTCTGGCCTGTTTAGGCAGTCTGGCATGCTGGGAATAACACAGTGTAGGCAGGGAACTGTGCAGCCTGAAAAAACTCCATTCAAGATTGGAGAGATGAGAGTCTGTGTCAAGAGAAGTGATGGCAGTGAGTCAGGAATATAAGAGTGGGTGCCCTGGTTGGACAATGAAGGGGGAATATGAGTCAGTTGTCCTGCAATCTGAGAGATGTATTTCTGTAAAATCGCAAACAGTTATTTAAACTTTTGTGGAATGCCCAATGTATGTTTTCAAGGCTATTCCATACTTTATAAAAATCATCTTTCGTTTCATGGCAGCAAAGAAATGTTGACATCTGAGATGCCTCTCTAGGGAAGAAGAATGTAGTTGATAACTAAATATTTCTTGGAATCAGCTGTTTCCTACAGTTCTTATTGGCTCTGTAAGTGAAGCACTTAGAAATTCTTAAGGTATTTTCACTAACCCTGGTTTTCCATCTACTTAGAAAACCTTGTATATTTTAGTCAGCTTGCAGGAAGATAGCATCTCAGGGGGGCTGTAGATTATGCTTCCACAGGAAGACCTGCCCCAATGGTCTTATCTTTCACAATAATTACAGCAAGTAAATAATAGAACAACAACAATTATGTGACAGTGGTAACTATTGTTGTAGAATAACCATGAAGCCAAAACTTTTAGTTTACATCTCATCTCACACATCACCAGCAACTTTAAGAATTCCTGTGCTTGCATGTGAGTATGGAATGCTGTAGAAGTAAATGTTTTATTTCCAGCAAGCTAATGTTAATGTTTACAAAGGGTGGTAACCCTTGATTGTTATAATATCTGGGAAGAAATTGGGCAGAAAGGCATTTTTAAACAAACAACAAAAATCCCAGCATACAAGTTGGTTGGTAATTAGAACTAATAGTGAAATAAATACAGGAAAAGTATAGGACACTTTAAACAATGATAGAGGATGCTAGTCCCAAATCTGAGCTTGTTATAAAGCATATGTAATTCTGTAAGGGGGGTGCTTTTAAAAGTCATTTCAGTGCTTTTTCTTCTGCAAAATATTTCTCGATTTCAGCAATTTGGAATACTTACATACCCACAAACATGTAATGTTCCTCTAACAAACCAGTTTGAGCATAATACAGGTTTTTTTTAAAAAAATCAATAGGGAAATAAATGATAGTATCAAGACCTAAAGGTTGATTATAAACAGTGAGCTGACCATGAACAGCATAATTATTAAAGTATGGCTCTTATCCTAATGCATATTTAACAAGTTTAGCTAGTTAGACCTTACTGGTTGGACCTGCAAGATCTTGCAGGAGCAATTCTAGCATAATCATACATTCCGCATAATCATACAGCTTTAAGTTAGGGTTGTTATGTATGGCTATGGTGGAATGTCAATTCAAAGAACATAGCCATTTGAAGTATGAACCCTCCACTCTTGAAATAAAGGAGTCTCCAAAATCCTTTAAAACCAGATTACCTCATACTTTCATAATGAGGACCATCCTCGAGGAACAGAGTGCTCAAGAGTAGGAATGGATACTGTCACCACCACCCCCAAAACATGGGACCAGTGTTACCCAGTGAAAGACTGTGCGCTCCTCCAGTTATTCACATGCCGTGGTGAATGAGTGGTCCTTCTGCCACTACAACCACCGTGCAAGGAGTGGGGCCCCACAAAGGTAATAGGAAAAGTCTTATGTACGGGATTCTCTGCTTGGTGGAGTAGGGTTGGAAGAGTCCCAACAGTGCTCTACAGCTAGTGTGGTGGGCGGGTGCTAGCTACCACTGACCTTCAGGCAGGCTAGGCCAGGACTTCTCTTACTAACTTGTCATCTTCCTTTTTGGGGATGAGTAGGGGTCCGGTCCAGAAAAGAAACCTTACAGTCAGAATCCCAGTAAAGGCCTGTGTTCATGAGGGGCCCCATCCATTTTTCTTGTCACTCCAGTAGATGGCCTGTGGTGGGGAAGATTTGCTTTGTCTGTGGGTGGCTCAGCATTGGTTGATTGATGGGCTTGGCAATAACTGGAGTTCAGCTACTGGTGGATGAGTGTCTATGGCCCAAGCAGTAGAGATAGGACAGGTAGGGTCCAGGCTTGGGCCAACAATGTCTTTCAGCACTCATGGCCCCTCCATCTAGCTATCCTAGCCTTTACTACAACGTGAAGCTTAGAAGCTTTGGACAGCTCCTAACAACTCCTTTGGCTTTTTATAATTGAACTTATTTATAGTCTTAACTATAAGGAGACTGTCATTTCTTGTATGTAGTCTAGAGCCACTGACTACTATCGCAAACAGCATTTTGTTGCTCATTGAGTCATAATTTAGGTTGAGAAGATACTGGTGATTGCCGGTTACACAAATACTGCAGGTAACACATTTGGAATAAATCAAGAGATTTAGAATATTGCTGGGAGAAGAATGAAAAAGGATTCACAGGCCTAAATAGGGTTTCAATTTATTTTGTACATTTCCAATTATTGCATTTTGATTTTTTTTTAGATCAAGGCATTTCAAGCTGCCAAAAAGCAAAGCTCTGAAATTTTCCAGATCTCAGCATGAATCTACCCTTAGCAATGCAATCTTTGCATCTGCAAAGAAAATACTGAATCATGTTGTCCACCCACACAAGTGTTACAAAAATAAAAGCAGCCCAAAGATTCACTCACTCGTCATTTGAAGAAAATACAAATCATTCAGTAATGCTTCATGCTTCAGAGACCTTTAGAGAACTCCCAGCTCACAGAAACCCCCACCCACCTTCTGCCTACACACCACTTGAAACTAACAATGTCATTTTAAACTCATTCATTCTTGGATCCTGATTGTATTTGGTATATGTGCTCAAAAGAAGGCATCTTAAATACTTTTTGCCAGAAATTGACGTGTTAGTTGCAGCTTCACGTCAGGTTAAGACAAACTCCAGCAACTATATAAAGCAAGATGAATAAGGTCATAGATTCTACAAAACTGACTTTTCAAACCCTCAGGGCAGGACAGAAAGTATTCTGTATTTCTGAATCTGGGAGAATTAGCAGACTTGTGAAACAATTCCTGAAAGTTGGGCAAAGCATCCACTTCTTTCAGAAACAAGCCATGTTACCCAGCATTGCTTCTCTGAACTGAAAAGTTAGGCATGCCCACAGTGGTGCTTACATGTCAATTCGGTGTCTTTCAGGTTAAAGTCACTCATCACAGTGTAATGACTTGGGAGTGTTTGTGCAAATGCCAGGATTTTCCTAGTAAATAATTAATGACAAACTTCTTCCTTTCTACCTTCTTCCTAGGTATAATATTATATTAATTACCTTATCCAAGCAGGGAGACTTAAGTTCATTCTGCTGTTGGAATGACCACTTCCTCATTTAATGGAAGAAGATTATTGAAATATTAATGAGCAAACCAAGGTTCCACATAAGCCACTTCCGGCTTGTAAGGCAAGGGGAGGGAAATGGTGCTCTGAGTACAGCAGAATTATACAATCTTCACAGTTCTGAAAGATGCACTTGAAACTTGCAGGGGCCCAAGGGCTGAGCCTAATTTCTATCAACTTTTACACAGCATGATTTTAGTCAAAGCAAAAGGCATCTAGCTATACTTTCAGTACTCTGTAAATAAAACATATGGCATTTTGCTGCAGAAAGAACAGGTTTTGATGGCAGCAGAGGAAGAAACATGAACAGGAAGACTTACATTACCTCTCTAAAACCAATTTATTGATGTATCATTCAAGAACTACATGCAATACAGAATGGAGGTTTGAGGCAGGCAGTCACAGTGTTTTGATTTGTTCATAGTTCCAAACGGGTAGCCCGGTTAGTCTAGTTAAGTGCCACAGGACTCCTTGTTTGTTTTGATTTGTTCAGATTCATAACAGACAAAAGTCTGTCCCCAAACATAAGAGACTCCCAAATGAGCTTGTTTAAAAATAGCCCTCTCCATCAATGCTGAATTTGTCACCGAGCGAGCAAAATGTTCTCTTCATGAAACTCAAATTAGAGAGAATCAATCAGTGTACAGTGTTAGATCCTAAATTAGCTTTGACATCCACTTCTTTGGTTTCAGCTGAAAGCAAGTGAATGTTATCTTGCTAAAAACCTCAGAGTGATTAAGCAAATAATCTGATAGCTTCTTGATCCATTTATGAAAGGGCAACAATCATACATACTTCCTGAGCAATTGACAACTTATAACATGGGGAAGGACACTTGGCTGAAACTGCCCAAAAAAAAAAAAAAAAAGCTCTCAGTTCCGGGTGTCCTCTACTCATCTAGCAGCTGCAAATGCTCCTGCTTCCACTACACTCCTTAGAATTTGCAGGTAAAGGCTCATTCTCCAGACCTCACTGATAGCTACAGCCAAAGCCCTCTGCATCTCAAAATTGTCCTTATCCATGGCAATCACAGGTCTCAAGTTTCAATACTTTTGGGTACATAGAAATTGGTGTCAGTTGTTGAGAATCAAGTAGCATCTCCAGCTCTGCAGAAGAGTGGGGCCAGATAAACACAGGGACTATAGGGACTGAAGCACCAGGCCCCAGCCTAAAAGGGGGTCCCAGATGCCAGCCCTTATGGCCCCTGCATTAATCCAGCAGCCAATGGAATCTCTGCCTGACAGCATAACACACAAACTGGGAACAAGAAAAATAAAAAGTGGGCAGGGAGCACATGGGAATGAGCCAATCAGAGGCCAGCCAGGGACTGAGTGAGCCCAACCAAAGGCCAACATGCTGACTGACTAACAGTGAACAGTAGGGGACAGTGTACGGGAGCCCAGGCTGCTGTGACTGAGACATTGATTGGCTGACAAACCACAAGCAGAGCTGAGCTGGGATTTTCTGGAGTGAGTCTTATGTTTTTTGGGAGGGGTTGTCAAGGCTGTTTCCTCAATCTGGCACTCTGAGTGCAGAAGGTGGGGGACTGCAACAGGCCTTAAACCCCACTGGACTTAAAGCCTGGTCTTAAAACTCTCCATGGCCACCAATTTCCTGGCCTTTGAGTGGTATCACTGCCACCACCCAAATCCAAAAGCCTCTAGAAAACCCAGGAAGGCACATTTGGGAATTCCTTCCTGTGAAGTACCCTCAGTCACTTTTATTCCTCCCTCAGGAGAGCAATTGAGCCCCAGCTGGGATATCAGCTGAAACTGGGACAGAATCCCCTTTAGTAGCTGGCTGTGCAGTCTGAAGCACATGCACACAAACTTCTTACCTTTTAGGACAGAGAACCAGAGCTTATTTTAAAAAGGGTAAAAGCTTTAATTAAAAAGAACATATAAGAAACACAGAGTTCAAATCAAATCATAGGGCTGGAAGGGACCTCGTGAGATCATTGAGTCCAACCCCCTGGGAATTGAACCCAGGACCTTCTGCATGTTAAGCAGAGGTGCTAGCCACTTGGGATTTAACATAGATAGTTACAGAGTAGGGGGGGAGTACATGTGCTCAGCACAGAGATCTCCAAAAACAAAGAAATACCCTGACTGTGTCTAAGTAAACCTTCCCTGTTCTACTCACCCCTGGTCAGTTACAAACTTGAGTTTATCTTTGGTAAGGATGTCACTGGATCCTTCTTCAGGCCTCACTCTGATCCTTCCAGGCGCTCTGCTGCTACCAAACAGGAATAGGCAAGGCTGCTGCTCCAATTCAAAAAGCTGTGCTTTGTTCCTATTGGCTCCTTTGGGACTCACTGACCAGGGTGTTAACCCCTTCCTCTCCAAGGTTCTTATAGGGGTTTCTTGGGCTACTTTTTGGGGGAGTAAAAGACTGCCCAGAGCCCCCTTCAGTATCACCCTGTGCCCCCCCCCAACACCTTCCTGACCGTGGCCTCATTGTCCAGAGCCCCCATCTTTCCCATCCATAGCCCCCAAACCTCCTGACCCCCATCACCACTACCCATAGCCTCCTGAACCTCCCCTCTATAGAGTGTTGTCTTTTTGGAAGTTTAAGATATGGTAACCTTACTAAAGCTGGGGCCCAGGCTGCAGTCCCTAAGGCCATTGCATGAAACAGGCAGCCCCTGTAGACCTGCCCAGCCCCAGCAAGGCTGAAGGGGGCACTGGGAGGGCCCCTGCTGGCCCTGGGTGGTGGGGGGCTGGGCTCTGGTGCTAGAGGCCAGGCTCTGCAGCATTCCTGCCCTGCCCCCAAGCCAGCTGGCCCACTCTTGGGAGCAGGGCAGGCCAGAGGTTGCTGTGCTCCAGGGGCAGGGGTGGCTGGTCCATGGTGGGGCCTCCACTTCGGCCTTCCAGGGCCACAGGACTGCACCACACACCAGCTGGCCCAGTGCCCCCAGAAGCAGACCAGCTGAGGCAGAGCGAGGGTGGGAGCGCTGCAGAGAATAGCCTCTGGCACCAGGGCTCCCCTGTGCCAGCCCTCCTGCAAGTCGCTATGATGGGCCCTAGGTAGGGGGGCCCACAGTGGCGGGCAGCCCTGGGCCCCAAGGCCCCTTAATCTTGTTCTGATTGCCTTGCATGATTTCATTATCTATCATAAAAAAGGACTCCTGTGGCACCCTAAAGACTAACAAATATATTAAGGCATAAGCGTTTGTGGGCTAGAAGGGGGTTCTATGCCTTAATACATTTGTTAGTCTTTAAAATGCCACAGGACTCCTTGGTTTGCTGAAACTGGCTAACATAACTACCCCACTGAAATTATCTGTCATGGCATTCTCATTTAAAGTGTTGCCAAGATCACTAAATTTTTCTGCTGCATTAAGCAGTGTGTCATTAACTGTGATTTTAGGGGCACAGTACCTTCTTCTTGGAGCAGGCTGGCAAAACATTTCAGTTTCACTGAGGCTTTGAGAGCACAGATCATTTTGCCAATCTAGAAAAGTAGTTGATTAGATGCTGCGTATCTTCGGCAGCACATGCTATCAGTGCATCGTCAGCGAAGAGGAGCTTCCTAATGAGCAAACAGATTACTTCAGTGTGAGCAGGAAGACGCTGGAGATTGAAGACTGCCATCTGTGGATTTGCATGTAAATACCCAGCTGCTGTCTTTGGAAGCATCTAGCAGCATAGCACCAAAGAGAATGGTATGTAGTATATGTATGTGCAAATACAGAGCCCTGCTTAACACTGTTTGTGACAGAGAAAGGCTCTGAAGCCAGCATTCTTGTAAGGGCTAGCTCATGGAATGGCCATACAAATGGTGATGAACACATACAGGCACGCAACTTTGTGCAAAATTCACCAGAAAAACCCTAGTGATGAAAAGGCCTTTAACACTGTCAAGTCTATAAACACAGTACAGAAGTCACAGTTTTGTTCGTTAAAGAACTTACTGAACTAGTCTAACACAGCTGCCCATTTGGAGTTTTGTTCCTGGCACTCTTCCTGCATTTGGTGAGCAGCAATAAATAAATATATCAGTTCACGTCATGCAAGGACGTCACATTGACCCACTGAAATGACAATGATGGTGGAATATATTTGAACAAGACTTGCACCAAAATCATCCTGGCAAGATACCATAATGGTCATGGCAGACTCCTTGATTACCTTTGATTTTATATATATGAATAACTGAGGCATTCTTGAAGTTTGATGCATGGTCTCCCGCTTGCAGGTGACACTGAAGTACCGTGAGAGCATTTGAAACACACGATAACCACCCTGCTTAACTTCTGGTGGCATTCCATTTAAGTCGGGTATCTTCCCTGGCAACAATTGTTTGATGGCAGCATCTGTCTCAACAATACTTGGCAGTTTAGCAAGCTCATGTATTGAGAATGGTGCCATACCAACAGTAGCATCTGAAACTGCAGCCGGTGAGCAGACTGTTAAAGAGTTCAATCCAGCAACTGAAGATGGCTATTTTGTCTGTCAGTAGTATGCTGCCATCTGCACTATGGATAGAATGCTACTGTGAGATATAGAACCAAAAACTGTTTTCAAGTGATAGTAAAAGCATTTGAAGTCTGCAACTATTGGGTGTTTTCTGCTATGTGCGTTTACCAAACATCTTTCATTATACACAGCTTAGACTGGGCATATTGCTTAAAGCTGTGATAGGCAGCTTTCTTTGTGATTGAGGTCTTATCAGAGAAACGCACTTCACGTGCCATGCACAGCGAATCAAGTATGCACGCTGTGAGTTGTTTTCGTCAAACCATTCTTGATGTTTCCCTGTGCTAAAGGCTAGCATGTCATTGACAGAACTGAGGGTTATATCACAAAGCTGACCCCTCAACTTCAATATCCATTACAGGGCTGTTGGATGATGGAAAAGCCTCTGAAAACATTTGCTGCAGTTCCTTCTGCTTATCTAAGAGGTTGAGCTGCTGGACATTGTTTCTTTATGATCTTGTCTTGCTGCCAGAGTTCCCTGGAACAGATGGTTAGCAGCATTTTGTTCTGCACCATTCTAAGGTCAGACCAGCAGTTGGTACTTCGCATCACCCTGGTCAGGTTGACAGCCTGCAGATCATGCTGGTGCACAATGACAAAAAAATCTATCCAAAGCCTATGATGGGCAATACCAAGTTTACAATGGAAGTGGGCACACACTCTTAAGAGGCCTATTATGGTTGCCAGGCAGGACTGCGAGAAACTCTCTAGACGTGGGGAGGGGGGCAGTAGCACCCTTACTGTGGCCCATCCCTTCTGCAATGCCAACCAAACTAAGTTCAGAGGTCCTGCCGCTTCCCCCAAGGCCCTACCCTCCCAACTTTTAAAATGATGGGGCTAACCTCCCAGCCCATTCCAACGCCCCTGTTGCCAGGTGTTCAGTTTTCAACTGGCAAGTCCAGTCAAAAAGTGGACCTGGTAGCAATGTGTCCTCTAATTTTTCGTAGGCTGCGTGTGCCAAAAATTTCTTTGTGTTTGCAAAAAATTGCTTTGTGGGCACAAATATTAGCACTGTTGAATCTTCTGTGCACACTTTAGTTTGTTGTGTGCACAGGTTTCACAACCTGGCTGTGCACACACACACACACGCACACGCATGCATGCACACAGCTTAGAGAAGGGGTCTCAGACTCAAATCACCATGAGGGTCACATGAGGACTAGTATGTTAGCCGAAAGGCTGCACCACTGAGACCTTTTCATACAACACTATTGGTGAGAGTACAACTATATTGGTTATGATAGTGTTGGTGCGGACTGCAGGAAATAGCTTTAGGGGCTGTATGTGGCCCGCCGGCTGTGTGTTTGAGACCTCTAGCTTAGAGGGAACAGTGCCTGGTAATATCACTGCTGACTGGACACTGGAAGTCCAGTTACAGGAGTAACCCTAATCCACATTCCTGCCAGGAGGGCAAGAAGAGCAGCTACAGCGAGAAAGAACTGGCTGTCAAGGACCCAGATCCAGCAGATAGAGGTAGGTAATAGCTCCATCCTGCCCTCAGGAGATGCTGTCTGCTTTCCCCACCACTCCACTGTGCTTGGCCCCAACCCTTACCTCACTCAGGGACAGACCCTCCACCCCTGCCCTGTTGTGCTTTTGCCCTTGGCCCCTGCCTCACTCTGGGGACCAATCCTCCCTCCTATGCTCTGCTGGGTCACAGACAGCTTCTGTGTTGATCTCCTGTCTTTTATAGTCACCCCCCATGGGGGTCCACAAATATGTTTGGCACCAGGCTCACAAAATATTAATCTGGTCCCAATGGAAGTGAGGAGGTGTCCATGTTTTAGCATTTGCGCACTTCCTAAAATACAGTGTTGTTAATGGCCAGTCCATAGGCAACGCACCTGGTAAAAAGGAGAGTGCCATTGAAGCTTTCACAGCCAACATTATTATGGCCAAGATATTTTTCCAGGCTGTAATTGTGGCTGATCCTTGCATAAAAATCTTACAAGTTTACTGTGAAGTGTGGATGATCTAAGAATGCTTTCCAGGTCTTCAGATTTCTTTTTCTGTGGGGTTGTCATAGTGGGAACATATGCACTAATACGCATAGCATATCTTTTACTAGACAGACCACTACACAAAACCAAAAGTCAGCCACCACCCCCTCGCCGTTCCATGGCTATATATGTTTCCGCTGCCCGGCCTCTCCTCAGTCCTAAAAGTCACCAACTTTGAGTAGTGGGGATGGTGGGAGGGTTGTGAATGAATCCGAGCAGCCCATCTCGAAGAAGGACAGTTACTGGTAAGTAACCCACCATTCTTCAAGCGCTGCTCGGATACATTCAGTAATAGGTGACTGCTAGCCGTGCTGATGGATAGTCGGCGGAGTCGGTTCTTTCCCGCCTTCAGAACTGCCACTCCCCACAAAGGCCAGTGACCCAGGTAACGAAGGTCTGTAGGAAGTACCTGGAGAATTGGCACAAGGACCGTGGTCCAGGCAAGGAAGCCCATGAGAAAGAATGGACTGACCTAAGAGGCCTATGTGACTCGAGCGCTCCCTGACCTGTTGATGAGAGGAGCAGTGACATCCTAACGTCACTTTATTATAAGGCATCAAAACAAAGACACAGTTACCGAATCATGATCAGGGAGGCATCTTTAAACGTGGAGCTGGGCAGTTGGTGGCACACATCTGCCAAGGTGAATGAGCTGGAAACACTCTCTGGTCTTAAGTCTATAATAAGTTTGTGAGCTGGCAATGGGGAATTAATGTGACCCCGGAGAAAATTCAGCCTACTAGTGGCGAATACCTGAAGCTGGAAGAAGCAAGGAAAAAAGAAAGGGAGAGAGAGACTAGGACCTTTGCTAGTCCGCCAAGGCAAGTCACAAGGAAGCATTAGATGATAGACGAACACCTGTTAAGACATGACACTTCGGCAGCCGACCTGGATCAGCATATGAAACCAAGGGTACCTTCTCAGAGGCCCACAGTTGGGCATAGTTCGCCACAGGTGCGGAGGCAAGGAACTCAGGACAACAAAATTAAAGCACCACGGTGTAAGACAGGGTCTGGAACATGGGGCCTGTGGGCCTCATGTGGCCCCTAAAGCTATTTCCTGCTGTCCATATGACACAATCATCACTGGTATTTGCAATATCATTGTATGCAAAGGGTTCAGTGGTGCAGCCCTCGGGTCAGCGCACCAGCCCTCATGGTGAGCTGAGTCTAAGACCCTTGGTAAGAGGTTGAATCTCCAACCCAGAGAGGGAGGAGAAAGAAGACCTTAAGGGTCTAGGTATGAGGGAAAAAGGGGGGTTAACTCCATTAGTTAAAGATGGAGTGAGGGTATGACACCGTGGTAGGGTGCACCCTCACCCCCCCCTTCTCTTTCTCCCGGTTTTTTTTTTTATACCAGGGCACAGCCACTAGGGAGGGAAGTAGGAAAGGTGCCCATTGGCAAAGGTTATAACCCTCTGACATAGAGGGCGTATGTGAGCCAACATGACATGTGACTGAGGGTGGCTGATCGTGCTAGTGAATCTCTAGCCCTGGGGAAAACACTCTTGAAAGGTGGTAGAGTCTAGTGGAATACTGGTTACCCCTTCTATTAGGTACCTGGAGTAGAAAGGACAGCAGCCAAAGTAACCATGGCCTATGAGCACCTTAAGAATGAGGGTACCTTTTAACGATGCCATGAAAGATAAGCAAACCCCTGAAAAGAGGGGAAAACCATTTGGCCCAGATAAGGAGCAGTGCCTTACAAATGGCTTACAGATGGCCTGTGAAATAATGAATGGGCAGGGTGGGCTGGCATTAGAGCAGGAGACCCCCTGGGCCACAAGATGACCTCTGAGTAAGATAGGAATCGGTCAAACCTGAAATTAGACAGCGATTCATCCTGTGTTGGGAAACAGGGTCGCTTAAAGGACTTCCCCAGCCCATTTATGAGGAATCTGATAGACTCCCGGCATCGCTGAATCTGCTTTGTCAGGGGGCGAGACAGGGCTAGCTCGTAGGTGCATTACCTCACCTATAGAAAGGCCCTCTGAAGGCCCTTGGGTGACTTCCTTCAATTCCCCAATGTCCTTCTGGGGACTAGGAAAGTGAAGTCAGTGGCCATGAGAGCTCCAGGTTATCCCGATCCACTCTAGCAATATATAACCTGTGCCCCACCCAGCAGTTCGGGTACATGTAGATGGAAAGCAAGGGAGACTTTGTTCCCACAAAGGGGCTAAGAATTTCTCTTCCAAGTGAAGAGAAAGAGGAAGGAGGAAAATCAAGCAGGCAAACCTATGGTGGAGAGAAGCCCTCAAAGAGTGCTAACCCCAGGGATTGGGGGCAACCTGATAAGAGAGGGAGAGGGATACCTGTGCAGATGGTTGACACCCCATGAGGCCTCAAATCAGAGGATAAGAGGTATGTGCACCTGGGAAATTACCCATTAAACGAATATAAGCTACTGGCTTGTCAATCCCTCAACTCAAATCCCAAGGCCAGACATAGCCAAGTTGACAGGGCCTAATGAACCCGAGGTGGATGACAAGCTTGTCCAGGAAGGAGAGGAGAAGGGAGGGCACTGGACCCACCCCAACAATAGGTTGATCAGTCAGGGTTGTCTTGTTTCCCTTATCGCCTATTCTTATTTATTTCAAACAAGTGGCAATCACCCGAGGCATGACCAAAATGAGTGCCCAGCACCTAAGAATCGCGAGCCGCAGGGAGGGAAATAGTACCACTAGATGGGAATAGCACGAAGGGAACCACCCTGAGAAAAATTCCACATAACCTTTGAAAAGGGAAGCACCTTCCCAGGAAAGGGGAGAGAGTTTTAGAAACCACTGGGAGACAGATCCCATCTGGTTATTTGAGAGTGAGAGGTGCAGGGAAGCCGGGCTTACAACCCTCACGGATATAGCTTGACTGTGCGTTCTCTTATGGGGCAGGAGAGAGAAAGGGAATGGTCCCTCCTGTCCTAACCCCAGAGAACTTGACTGTGGAGAGATGGGAGGCGAGCATCCCCCGCCCATAAGGGTCCTTACGGATCCCAATGGAACCATCGGGTGATTCTAGAAGGAGGAAGATAGCACCCTGCTTTGGGATCTTATGTCAGGGTCACCCCCCCCCCAGGGCGGATATTTTCCTTCTAGTACTTTCAACAAGCCAGATAGTGCTATCCTGAAACGGGAAGTAGTTGGCAACCCCCGCTAGATGATAGGGCCAGAGGTCCATCAACTAAGAGGAAAATAGGTTTAGAATGCCAAATACGCTCCGTGGAGCAGCTTTTGGAAGGGGTAAGGAAGGGCGTTGGGCGGTTCTTATGGACTAGGGGGTCGGACCAGGGGCCAAAAAGGCAGCAGGCCCACGTGCTTTACCTCCCTCCAGGGGTCCTGGGAGCTACAGAGCATGGCGTCCGTCTCAGCCGCAATGAGAGAACCACCTTCAAAAGGCAGGTTGATTATAACCTGGTGGGAAATGGAGGACACCCTAGCCTCTCTGAGCCAGGCAACTTGCCGAAGGGTCACAGCTGAGGCCATGGTACGGGAAGCTGTGTCCACAGCATCCCAAGCCAATAACAGAAAGTCTTGGGATACTATTTTGCCCTCCTCTAGGAAGGCATCATAGTCTTCCCTATTCTCCTGCAGGAGCAAGTGTCTAAATTTATTCATGGACTCCCACACATCCATCATATATCTAGCTAGCAGGGCCTGATTATTGGCTACCCGTAGCTGGAATGCAGAGGAAGAATAAACCTTCCGCCCGAGGAGATCCAACTCCCTCGCATCCGTAGATGCAGGGAAGGGGTCACGGGAGACCTGCCCTGGGCCTAATGGTGCTCCCACTACCCCTTGAGATGGTGCTGGGTGGTGGGCAAGGAAGGGAGACTCCATCTCTGGGACCAGATATTTAAGGCCCGCTGTATCGGATACTGGGGAAGTGGAGCCCGGGGCTTGCCAGCGGGATGTGGCAAGGTCCGATATTCTGGGGTGAAGAGGAATTGTAATAGGTGCAGCAGAAGTAAACACCGGCCTGAATAAAATATCAGTGGGTTCCATAAGGGACTGAACCTCCAACCCCACATGAGCAGAAACACACCAAAGGAGGTTGAAGTGCACTGGGAGATCTCCAGTGTAGAAACAAGGCATAGGGTTCAAGGCCCTATACGGTGCTGGAGGAACCAGTGCTGAACTGGGCGAAGTGGCACCACGGAAACCTGTAGGAGTCTCTTGGGGGACCATTCTTGAAGCCTGTACATATAAGGGATGGTGCCAAAGGCCACTGGCATGGCCATTTACTCCCCCTCAAGACACCCTCCTCCAGACTCAGAGACCGGGAGGCCTTGCGGGACCTTGACAGCAGTGCTGGTGAAGGCAGAGTAATATGGTGCCATGGAGAGGCCTCAACAGTACTAGAGCCCCTCTTGCATGGGAGGTTCCGATGTCGGGGAACTCAGCACCAAGATTGGAGTTGGTGTCTGGTGCTGCTTCCAGGACAACCAGGCTCCCAAAGCGAGGGCCAGTTTGCCTCTCTTCTTGGGGGGTACTGGGGTGGGAGGCATTGGAAGCAGGAGGAGTGTCCTCACTGCCTCAAAGGCCTTCCAGGTGGACCAGCACTGACGTGGGGGAGTGGGGGACTGAGATCAGCGCCGACGCTTCCGTACCGACACCAGTACCGAGCTTGTCTTCTTACGCTCTCCAGGAGAGCAGCATCGGCAAGGCTCCAGTGCCGAACAAGCACACGGTGCCAAAGGACACCCCGAAGCTTCAGGGATAGGCTGCTGCACTTGCCCTGAGGCCAGCGCAGGGCACATTTGCTCTCTGTCTTTAATTGTCCAAGGATTAAAGGACTGACAGATAGAGCAAGCAGTGACTAAGTGGGCTTTGCCCAGGCACTGGAGGCATTTCTTGTGGGGGTTGTTCCCACAGGAAGGCCTTGCCACAAGCCGCACAAAGTTTAAACCCCAGCATGGTTGGTGGTGAGTGGGAGCAATGTTCCTGCTGTGAGACTGCATGCTCGATAAGAGAAGCGCTCCTCTGTGGAACGACAGCCACGAAAAGGTGTTCCCAGTCAAGCTGGTCACTCATATAAGGCAGAGACAGGCTGCTTGTGAGATTGCAAGGAGGGGGCTGTTCCGAGAACTGTCACTAAGGGTGGAAAAAATGGAACTGAGGAGGGGCTGCGTGGCGGCCACATATATAGTCACAGATGGTGAGGGGGCAGTGGCCGCCAGCCATCTTCTAACAGGCTAGGGCAAAAAGATTTCCAATCAATCGTGCGCTGCGGCACAGGTACACCTATTACTGAATGTATCTAAGCAGAGCTTGAAGAAGAAGGCACTAATCTCTTTGAGGAGGCATGGTACTTACTGGCAAAAAGTGAATGTAACTAAGAACACCAGTGTTAGTGTCCTAGCTCCTCAGTTCTCAGGCCATGATGGTGATTCTCCAAAGTGAACTGGCAGCTGGACAGGAAGTAAGAAGCAAAAGGCAATCACGCTAGACAATATGCAGCACTAGGGGCATGACACGGTCCTGTATTGAAGCACACCCACTTTGCAGAGAGCAGTTTGCTAAAGAGTTGTGAGCCATACAAATAATGCTGGCAGGATGGAACTTCTGTAAGTTTCCTCAACCAGGTGCTTCTGAATGGCACAGACCAGCTAGCAAACAGTACTTTGCGATGAAATTGTCACAGTTGCAGCACTGCACCCTCTTCTCTTCCCACCTATGCATGCTACATTTACCACACTCCACCCCTCTGTTCCTCCACTGCAACCAAGGGCAGACAAAGGCTTGTGGGTCGCAAGCCCACACACAATTGATCTTTTCCATCGCTAACTTTTGTGTTGTTCTTATTAAGGCACAGAGGATATAAGATATTCTTTCTGCTCCCATGTCCTCAAGCATATTTGTTCCCCAAACATCAACAGCTCCTGGAGGAGCTAAAAAAGTGAGTATTTGGGGATGAGGGAAATAGAGACAGAGTGTGATGACTATGAGCACCCACATCTATAGCAAAATATTTAGTACTGTATTAAAGACTCTGCTGTTGTAATGGAAGTTTCTTTATTTTAACTTTTTATGTTCATCATTGTTAACACACATTAACCTTCCATGCAAGTAGTCACAAATCTTATTTGTAAACTGCATGTTACCATTTTTTGAAGAATCTCGTCTCAAAATTGGCATATTTAGTTTGTTCAGATTCCAAAAATTATAAAATCACTCGCTCCAGACATAAGGATGTTGGTTATTTTTCCATTGAAAAGATTCAGTGTTTTATTTCTCTATGGCACTGATGTTGGAGCATCAGAGCATTTTCATTTATATGGGCAACATTTTTTTTTGAAGCAGTTGGAATACAATTGCTTTTGCACTTTGAGACATGGTGATTGCAAAGCTGCCTGCCTATCCTCTTTCCTTTGCAGAGTCTAATGCAGCAGCAGAGATATTGGCCTGGCTGGGAACGTGCAGCACGTGCAGTGTATAGTGATTGGCAGGTTCCTCCTCTTATTGCCGTGGAAACACAGACACCTTTATTAGGCAGGAAGTTAAGGCACTGGGCAAAGGTGCAAAGTCCTTTGATAGATGTGGAGGCGGTGGCAGCAGTCATCCAAGAGCCAACAGACAATGGCATCATCTACATTGCAGGCCTAAGCTGTAGCCCTAGAGACTAGGGAATGGACTGAATCAAATCTAAAGCTGGGTGACAGTCTGGAGAATCTATTAATATGCATCTGCTATAGCATGTCAGCAGATTCCTCCCCTGTGTACTACTCACCTGCCCGTCTCACCCTTGGCAGACAGCCACAGCAGGGACAAAGGACCCATATGAAGGAGGCCACAGCAACTGGCAAAAAAGGAGGGAAGCAGGAGCTAAAATCAGCTAATTTATTTGTCAAGATAGTTTTAAGGAATGTTCTTTTCTGAGTTCTTTTTTTATTATTCTTTTGTGCTTCTGAACTAAGGCTATAGTGAGGCAAATGCAAAAGGCTGAAGCCCGACGGATAGTGTTATACAAAAATCCCTCTATTAAAACAAGGGTTTAAATGGTGAATTTAAAGCTGCCAATCTGGTGCATTTCATCTGCATGAAAGGCTCAAGTTCTTTTTATCCATGGAACAGGTAGAGATAAAGGCTGCATTACTGCAAGCTTTTCTGTGCTTCTGTGGTTATACACCTCAGTCCTGACGCAAGGGGCCATTTCTAAGGCTGAGAACAGGAGTGTTACTGAGCAGCTTGAAAATTTTTTTACACACTGATTTCTTTGCCATCTGAGGGAGTGCCTCCACCAGAACCACTACAGTGACACAGTGGCAGATCTGCAATGGCACTTTTATATCACGGGTAGAAAGACTGGTGGAAGAAGTCTTCCGTTGACCTAGTGCTGTCTGCAGTTGAGCTTAGGTCAGCTTAACTACCTCTCTGAGGTCATTTTATGTTTTACACGTAGACCAGGCCAGGGTATTTAGGAGACCACACACACACCACACCACTATATGACCACCTCCCACCTTTTCCTAGATATAGCCTCAGACTGGGATGCATTAACCCCATTTTATGGATGGAGAGCGGTGGCACAGATTAAATGATTTGCCCCTAGATACACGAAGTCTGAAACAGAACTGGGAACAGAAGCCAGTTCTTGCAGCTAAGGCTCTACATTAGGCATTAGAAGACCATCTTTAGACAATAACATAACAATAAGCTTTCAAGTATTTGCTACTAGAGCAGGCTATTGCATGTGGCATGATCAAAAAGACCCCAGTTCCACATACGCTTAGTTCTTTGACATCTCCATTCAGTGAAATCAATGGAACCACTCACATTAATGACGTTATCTGAATGCTTAACCACTTAGAAGATTAGGGTCTAATTTAGAAGAACCTGGCAGACACCACAGGAAATGTTTCTCTTCAGGAAACAGAATATGTGATGGAGCACGTGGCATACGTCCATCTACCCCCTTGGGTCAGAAGACAATATTGCAAGGGTGGCCAAACTTCTGGGAGTCAAGAGCCACCCAAGTTGATTATTAAAACTTCGAGAGCTGCACTAAGCCATATAGCCCTATTTTACCTACTCCAAAATTACTAGAGTTTAAAATTCATTGCACACTTTAATTTTATTATAAAAAGAGAGCAAATATTGATCCTACTAATGTCAGATTATAATAATTACTTAAGGTTACCATGAAAACTAGGCCTACCTATACAGTAAAAACTTAGCTTCTCCCCTCCCTCTCTGACCATGCCACCAACTCTCCCTAGCGTACCAACCCCTTCCCTCGCCCCCAGGCCCTGACACTGGCTCCCCCCGGCCAACCCCCCTACCTCCCCAGGACCTCCTTACCTAGCCACTCCAGCGGTTAGGCACAGTCTTGGGTTCATTCCACTTGCTTTAAGCCCTGCCAGGGCTGAGCATCCACTATTGCCACTCCAGTGGCTTGGCACAGGCTGGGGCTCCCCCCGAGTATGTTTTGAGTATGCCCAGGGTGGGAGATTTAAAAGTCGTAGGCTGGGGCTGCTTTCCTTTGGCTTTCTTCTGCGAGCCGCACATTTTCATTCAAGAGCCTCATGCAGCTCCCGAGCCACAGTTTGGCCACACCTGCAATATTGACTCCAAGTTGTGATGGTTTTGTGATTTAGATACTTGAGTGTGTAATGGGAACTAATCTGAGATCACCTGCTTCCTATTTATCAGTCACCACAGAGTCCAGCAGGACGATGAAGGGCGCAGATGGGGTGATGTGTTAGGGTGTGGAAGCTGGTTTATTTAAAAGAAATATTTCATGCCTTTTTGAACTTGCTCATAGAAATCATTCCACAGATAGATGAAGGTCTTTTTCCCCTGCAGATGTTTTCACACTAAGAATTTTATACATGTAACAGCATGGTATACCTCTATCATGAGCACCCCTTTCTGGTCAAACATGTCTGCTGTCCAGTTGTAGGCCACTTCCCCAATAGCAGGATGAAGGGTCTTAGGCCCATCTCCTACTCCTGGTAACAGCCCAGGGACCCTGAGAATAGCAGCCATGTGCCACCCCATCCCTTTAGCAAAACTGCCTTCTACTCCCTGGGTCACTTCCCCACAGCCCAAGTCTTCACCAAAGTTTCACCCTTATTTCAAGACTCACCTAAATTAAGGCCTAGCAGTCAGCTAGGACCTATTGCTTGTTCTCCCAGTAACTGCCAACACCAAGCTGTCTCCAGTGCTGCAGTTGCCTTTGACCAGCCAAAAACACCAGTTACTGTCCTCCAGCTTCAGAAACAAACTGTGTGTTATTTTGGTGGTGCAGCTTTTTATATGGTCCTTCTGAGCTCTGATTGGCTGCTTCCTCTGCAGCCACTCTCGGCTGCCTGAAGGACTCCTCTACTTCTCCTTTCCTGAGAGGGGTATGGAGGCCTCTGAGTCTAGTCCACTCCATCACAATAGGAAATCAGGATTTCTGATATAAAGTTCAGCTTTTCCTTGCTGCTTTTGAGCTACATGAAAATATATTTTAGATGACTAACATTTCAATAACACAACTATGATCCTTTATTTGTGACATAAAGCCTTTTCAAGCCATTTAGCAACCAGCTGTAATGACATAACGGACTATAATTTTGGTTCAGAACAAGTATCATGAGAAAGAAAAAACTGAAAAATTCTGCTTTCAGGTGTCACTGCATAAAAAACAAGGGACTCAAAATAACTGTGCACATAAGCAGAGTTGAGTCCTTCTAAAATTCGAACTTCTCAGTGAAGTACTTTAAAAGCCCGATCAGAAAGACACCCAAAGTGTCTGCAGACATTGAGTGGTTGGCATAATCCAGAAATAGTATAGTATATTATTAATAATAATGATAGTTCCTAGACATCCCAGCTGAGATGGAAGTTTTGTTGTGATAGGCACAGTGTACAGACACATTTTATAAGAGTCATTCCTTCCCCAAAGAGCTTCTAGTGTAAAAAGACAAAGGCAAGAAGTAACATGATTCACTCATGCTCATGAATCTGGTCAGCAGCAGACCTGGGACTAAACTAAGGCCTTCCGAGTCCTAGTCCTATGTTTTATTTGCTAGAACACACTGCCTCTCAAGTGAAAGATCAAGCCCTAAAGGCAAAGATGCTTGCCAGGACATCCTTCTTGTTCTGTTTCTGCCCCGGCCTTGTTTTCCCTGCAGCAAGCTGGCATTTCCACAAGCATTACTTCTTGTTGGCAGTTAAAAAGGGAAAACATCTGTTGGGTCAGTTGTTGTAACCCATAATGGAACAGATGAGCTGACAGCATGGACAGAAGACAAAATCTGATGGAACAAAGGGGCTACCTGCACAAAGTGAGGCCATTTTCTTTCTTATTTAATTAGGTGTAATGGGGACAGCTTATTGAAAAGCAAGGCACTTACCCTTCCTGTTCAGAAAAGCACTTAAGTTGTACTTACCGTAACAATGAGAATACCCAGCCTGCGATCAAAGTTAAACATACATTAAGTACTTTTCTAGATCAAGGTCTTAACTGGAACTTGAAAAGCACTTTGCACATCTTTCAAAGAACAGAAAAGATTTGGGGGAGAAAGCATGGCCTCCCCACATCCCCCTTAGCCAGGGCACATTTAATTTACAACACTCTTTTTTGTGCTGTAAATAGAGCTTGTTTATTTACTTAGCCACCCTCAGATGTAATCAGCTTCCTCTAGTGGTACTGGAGTCATTTACATCAGTCAATATATCCAATGCATGCGTCACTGGAGCCCTTTTTTCTCACAACAAAGCAGCTGTGTGCCTCATTAAAGCCTGAAACAGTCCGTGGATTCAGTAGGACATTGTCTGTCTCAAAGGCAGTTTTTGTTTGGTTTTGAATCAGAGGAGCAGATTTGTGAAGTCAGAAGTGCTGTACATTTTTAATGTTTCCTTTATGCCTGGGAATTAGCCTTAAATAGAACTATGCCTTCAGTGTCCTAATTCGGGGACAGGAATGTTCTGCAAACTGTGTCACTTGCAAAATGAACGTCTTTGCTACTGCATGAGTAGGGACGGCAGCTAGCCAGCACAGATCTGAACATCAGATGAGGCTGAACAGACTGTTTCTCCCAGGAGCTCAGTGCTGTCTTGTGCAAGAAACCAGCTGTGATTGCTATAGTCAGGACATTCAGTCCTTGCTGACTGGATTACTTATGTTAGAAACTCAGAGCTAAGAGATCTGAGACTGCATATGTCTACATATTGTGCTAACACTAAACCAGTGGGAATGACTCAATAGACAAAGGAAGAGAATGATTTGGGGTGCTTTACAGCTTGGATAGAGCCTGCTACTGGATGGCGTCACTAACATGTCTGAGAACAAGCCAGAAAGACTATGTCACCTCCATTGGCTAACTTATGCGTCACAAACTAGAGTTCATGAGCATTCTGCAAAGCCCATAAGCCCTACTATCACTGTGGAACACTGTTCTCCTGTTGAGTATAACAATATTTACACACCTAACAGGTGCTGTGAAGTTTCATCGGAGTTATTTGAAAGACACTAAGTCATAAAGGCCCTGAAGTGCCTGTCTGCCTAAGTTTAGGTGCCTAAGCCTCAGTTCTGGCTCCATTTTGATCTACAGTTGTCCTGCTGAACCCTGTAGGTGCCTAAACTTGCTTGAAACCTTTATTTTCAAGGTAAAAGTGCCCTCAGCACCTGTGTTTCTGCCACTGGGTATGTGCACTGCTGCCTCACTCAAGGTGCCTTGATACTTATCGCCCTCCTAAGCCCCAGAACAGTCCCAAACTGGGGGCAGCTAAACATTTGCTCTTCTTTCTCATGTGTGGAGCCTGATTTGGTGGCCATGCTAAGAGCCCACCTGCAAGACTGTGGCCCATTCAAAAATTTTACAGTGGCAGACAAGGGGTGGGGGGGGGTCATGCCAAGCTTTGAACTTTTAGCCCAGTGGTAAGAGATCTTACCTGGGATGTGGCAGTCCTCTGTTCAGCGTCACCCCCCCCCCCGACAGCTTTTCAGGAGCATGCTCCAACCACTGAGATATAAGATATAAAGTGGGCATCACCTGCCCCAGGTGTTTTGTATAGAGCAAGGCAGAAACTTTACTCATTCCTGCAAGAAATGACTTAAGTGCCCAAGCTGCCTGATGCCAGGAGATGGGTTCCCATTTGTGAATACAAGCAAAAATAGGCACATATCTCTGTCAAACCAGCAAGGCTTAGGACAGTAGTTCTCACTCAGAGGTCTGTGGCCCTCTGAGGAGGCTGCAAGCCAGTTTCAGGGGGTCTGCAAAGCCCAGTTGTCATTAGACAAACTAAAGCCCCTTGATCCCTATGCGTTTAAAACCCTTAGAACCTGCCCCACTGGGCTCTGGAGTTTTTATATATGTTGAGGGGACCTCAGAAAGAAAAATGTTGCAAAGTCCTAGCTTATGACACACCCCTTTTGTCAGCATCTCCCATCAACCACGCTAGGCAGCTCCTCATCTAGCATGCTGGCTTTTGTGGATTGTATTCCAAAGTATCTGTCCCCATTCATTCTGCAAGGAGCCCAGGTAACTAATTCACACATTGTGGATTACAGTGTTGTTCCTGTGATTTTGCAGCACTTGAGTCTCTTTGTGGATTTGGACCCAATACTTAGTATCTTTCACCTGAAGCAAGTGCAAATTATTGTTTTCAGCTACCTTTTCATGGATGTTTATAGAAGTGTATCTGGATTCAAATAGTTCAAAGAACCACAGGTTTGAGTACAAGAAATGAATAAAAAAAGAATTGTTTAAGTAAACTACAGCAAATACGCACCAAAATCGACTGTAGGCACTACCAGTTTCTTTCCATGGCACATGCTGGCAATACACAGATCACTGACAAATGGTACGTCTACACTGGAGCCGTAGATCAACTTAAGGAAGGTTAAGTTGACCTACAGACTCCTGAGGCCACACTAGATTTTTATTAAGTCGGCTTAAGTGCTGCCTTAAGTCGACTTAAGAACACCATCTCTTAAGGTTGATTTAATGCTTAAGTCAACCTTATTAAGTCAACTTAAGACAATATAGATAGGGAAAGCCCTTAAGTTGACCTAATTGGCCTCCAGGCCCCCTCCCAGCATTCCTTGCCACCAGGAAGGGTAGACCTCACACCTGCCAGTGTGGACACAGGCAGTCGACAGGAGTTTTCAATGTGGACTCTCTAAGTCAACTTAACAAGCTCTACTTTAAGTCGACTTAAAGTTGACCTTATTAGGTTGACTTAATGGAGTGTCCAGTGTAGACATACCCAAAGTGACTAAATATGTTACCCGTATCCTTCGCTTATGTGATAAATCTGGGTGTCAGTAGGCTACTTATAAACCAAAACAAGGTGGAGAATGCTAGATTAGTTATTCAAAGTTAGGATAGAGGCACTAGTGGATGAAACTGTGAACTTAATAGTCAAAGAGAAGTATGGGAGGACTTAGGAAAAAGTTCTAAATTTGCTGTTACAGTGTGACTGATCCTATGTCTTACACTTCCATGCATTTATTCTCTGCCCATTCTGTAAGTTCTCCTATCTTCAAAGCATCTGACAGAGTGGAATTTTCTCCCATAAAAGCTCATCCGATAAATAAATTTGTTGGTCTTTAAAAGTACCACAAGACTCCTTGTTTATTTAAGCCTAAATTGGGGATCCAGAAGATGCTAACAGATCCCAGAGTCAATGAGTGGGTCTCTTGCTGCGAATCCTGGCTTCTGCTACAGGACTGGGACTATACCAAAGAATTACCTTTTATAACCATTTCAGTCTTTGGCCAGCAGGGTCCAGGATAGTTTCCTTCTGCAAGACAGAAGCCCAAGCTGTTATCCTCCCATTGGTCTGAGGCAAGGGAACCAGTTTCTCTTTCAGAGAGTAAGGCTGTGTTCACACAGCCTGCTTATTTCGAAACAACAGAGGTTGTTTCGAAATAAGGTTTCAGCTGTTCACACGACGCATAAAGTTGTTTCGAAACAAGGGGAAGCCCTTGTTTCAAAACAACTGTGTTGTTTCAAAACAAGTTAAACCCCATTTGGGGTCGAAACAAACTTGTTTCGAAACCCTGGTTTTGAAGCAAGGCGTGTGAACGTGTTGTTTCGGAACAAAGTGTTCCGAA
>ML681994.1:11130528-11243709 GCA_007922195.1 Podocnemis expansa | reverse complement strand
GCCCCCGACCCGCTGGCAGGGTTTGGAGGCAGCTCGGGCGGCTGGCTCCAGCGCCCCGCAGCCGCTCACCCGCCCCCCCGCCAGGGGCTGCAGCCCCCTTTCTGGGGCTGCAGGGTGAGCTGCTGCAGCCCCCTGACACAGGTACCGAAATAGCAAGTTCACAGTGTGAACCTGCTATTTCGATTCCCACTTTTTCCCCTTGAAGTAAAAGGCCTTGAATGCAGTGCAAGTCCAATACTTCTGCATCTCTAAGGCAAAAGTCTGTTACTCCTACTGACATTGGTTCCATTGACTGTAACACAATTATTCCAAGGTAGCTGTTACTCAGAATAAGTAAGGGTGACCAATCTGGGCCCTGATAATCTTAAGGGGTCACTGAATTGTGATTGTCCTGCTTTATTGTTCCTGAATTGTGGTGTGATCTGCAGCTTTATCAGCTTGGCTCTGGAAAAGCCAAAGGGCAGGCTGCACACATAAGCTTAACTCTCTCGTTGTGCATACACATTAGTGTATATAGTTCAGGCATGGCCAAATTGTGGCTCGGGAGCCACCTGCTGCTGTTGAATGAATAAGTATGGCTCCTGGAAGAACGTCAGCAAATCAATTTACAAAAGCAGCCCCAGCCTAGGAGTTCAGGAGGGGGTTGGGACGGTGGGAAGAAGCAGCACAGCATGATCGGGGATGGCGGGGAGAAGTGCGGCATGGTCAGGATTTTAGAAGACTCACCACTAGCCCACTGTCTTCTACATCAAGCAGCCTATACTGTATAGGCCTAATTTTCATGGTAACCTTAAGCCATTATTAGAATCTGACAGTAGAATCAATATTTGCCCTCTTTTCATGATAAAATTAAAGTGTGCAATGAATTTTAAACTTAGTAATTTTGGAGTAGGTAAAAGTATATGGCTATGTGCCTCACGGCGGCTCTCGAAGGGTTAATAATCAACTTGTGTGGCTCTTGAGTTCCATAAGTTTGGCCACCCTTGAGATATTTTAAGTAATCACAGATTGCTTCTTCTCAAATACACCACTATACAGTTTTCTACAGCCTCAAAACATCCATATTCACTGTCCGTCTTGGAGACCTGTTGGTCTGGCATCTCTTAGCATCAGACAGCTTGGGTACTTAAGTGATTTCTTGCAGGAATGAGTTAGGTGCCTGCCTTGCTCCTTACAAAACAACTGGGGGAGGAGGTGCCCACAGTCTCACAAGAGACTACACATGTATCTATGCTTGCATGAAGAGCCTGACACTGGAGATAATACTTGATCATGTTAGTAAAAGCTTCTTGAAGTACATACACACAGAAGGACAGAGTTAAAGGTGAACATGTAACTTCATCCTGAACAGTTTTTGATTTTTTGAAGCAGTCTAATATTCCTTTATCAGGTTTCTGATGAAATTATTACATCCAAGTATCACTTACTTTGACTCCAGTAAAGACCATTGCTTTAGTTCTGTTTAAATTAGATGTTAATTGCAGTGCTAATCACAAGGATGCCTACTTCCAAGCCCTTGGGGGACATAATATGTGGACTTTTAATCACTCTTAATCAAGTGCCAGGTCTAGGGGAACAGGCTTGAAGCTGTGTTCTTTATGTATATTGTTAATGGGATAATTTATAACATATTCATCACCTTTCTAATTGTGCTTTGGATAATCAGGGACAACAAATTCCCTGTCCCCTACACTTCTAATGAGAAGTTTATACAAGAGTGAGGATTTGACTTACAATTCTACACCTATGTACCGGCACATACAGAAGGCTGTTTTGTTAATTGGACATTCCTACATAGGCTTGCTTGCCAGGGTTCATGCTTCCCAGTTACTTTGGAAGAAGACAGGGGAACTTGAACCTCATATTAGGATTCAGTCTCTGGGAAATGAGTTGGTGGGGGGAGGACACTACCAAAAAAAATTCAGAACACACTGAAAAACAAAAAAGATAGAGGATGGTCTAAGACCTTTGAGACCTTTGAATTTAAAAAAAAAAAAGTAACTTTTTATGTCTTTATGATGGATAAAGAATACCAGAAACATTTTAGTGAACCCCTGTCTATCCGCACCCCTGAAAGGAAAAGTGTGGCATAAAGAGGGTTCTTCTTGTCTTTTATATTAGAAAGCCGGATCCTGTCTAGTCTGAAAGACTCTGTAGTGATTGGAGAATGATCAAATTGGTGACATCACAACCGAGGAAGCTGAGTGACTGAAAAGGGTTTTAAATTAAGCTGTTTAAATCTTATGTTTTTCATAACCCCCTTCTGACCTCAGTGAATAATTCACATTTTGGGAAAAGGAAATATTTCTTACGGTTCAATAACCTGTCCATTCAATAAACACATGAAAGCTATCCATGTGTATCTGCTGAGACTTCCAGCAATACTGCAAGCAAAACCAGAACTGATTTTCAAGTTAAAACAAACAAATGAAGAAAACAAATAAACACCCCCCCCCCAAATAACCCCACCCCAACCTTTGAAAACAATTCATTCATTTTATTATTGAACTAACAGCAAATATTTTGGCCTCTGTTCCAATATTCTTCTGTTGGTTATGAGGGCACACTGGAAGTTTTTTTAATGGAGTATCTCCATATCCTATGCATTAATATACTTCTCCATATTTTGACCTGTCTGTGATGAGGAGGACAGCTTGGATGGTTTTCTCTTTTAATATTGAGTGCTTTTGATACTGTGGACTATATACTTAGTTTGAGGTTTGTGGATGCTTTGCATTTGGATGTTGCTTTCTTAAACATCTTATGAATGACCCAAAGCAGCGGTTGACACTAATTACTGTGCAAACAAACTTTATTCAGAGTTGGGTGACTCAGATCTCCCTGTAAGCATTCATACTCACAGTGGTGACCTTAACAGAAGGAATACAACACAGGGGATATTGGTAAGGTGAACCAATATGTAGAGTTAGCACCCTGAAAGTTTGATTTTTTTTTTCTGTCTTCTCTTGAACTGCCTATCACAGCATTAATCTCTATCCTAAAAGACATCAGGTTCTGGACTTATTTCATAAGATCAGAAATATTGCATATTTAGCAGGGTCAAGAATTCTCATTAAAGACTTCCATTGGGATTAGCTAAAGAGATCAAACTCATCAAGGTGACAAATCCTTTCTAGTCATTTGTTGTGTACATTTTGTACTATTCCTACTCTATTCCAGCAGATTCAGGATGTGATCATGAAAGAGCAAGTTTCAAGGCACACTGGAGAAAAGAGGAATGTTTGGGGAAGGTGTCTCTAGAATGGAGCTGGCTCCTCACCATAATACTGGGGTCTTCAGCAAGGGATGACAGCTAACAGCTGCTAGTGGGAAGAGAACAGAAAAGGAGAAAGCTCATTTCTGCACATCCAAAAGACCTGTGCACTGCTATCAAAGAACCTGGTAGCCTATGGCACCATATGTTGCATGATTTGCCCTCACCAAATCATAATTTGAGGACTTTATAACTTAGTCATATGTTAGAGGTTTATTGCGGCACGGAAAGGGTGAGATTCTGTGGTCTGCACTGTGCAGGAGATCAGACTAGGTGATCATACTGGTCCCTTCTGACCTCAAATTCTATGAGCATCTTGCCTATTGCTTTGATAGGGATGGGCAGGCATTAGAGGACTAAAAGAAAGATATGTGGGTGGCTGCACCATATTAGATATTAAATCCTTTATGCCTTATGCCAGTGGTCCCCAACCTTTTGAAGACTGGGGATCCCTCTCCTACAGAAAAAACGCTGCCACCCCCGGCTGTATGGGAGCTGGCATGTTGCCTCTGCAAAACGGCGGTGACGCCGGGGGCAGAATCTGGTCAGTGCCTGCAGAACCTGGCCTGCACTGCAGAGCGGCAGAGCTGTGGTGATGGGTGCTGTCTTCATCTGGCCCCAGCACCCAGCGTGTCTGCAGACACCTTTAAGTAACTACGCAGCCTCCCCAGGGGTCCACAGACCACAGCTGGGAACCACTGCCGTACGCAGATATGCTGCACGACGGATTGCACATATGCTTTTCTGTTTCAGATAGAGTCTGAAGTTAGTGGTGTACAGCATCCATGCTTATGTCTGAAAATGCAGAATTTGGAACATGCCACCTAGAGGCTTCTGGTTAATAAAAATGTTTTATGGCTGTGTTTTTATTCCAGAGCTGCTGGGAGGAAGAGCTGAACAGTGTCCTCTGGGGCCTGACATATGTGGTTAGAGTTGGGTGTCAATTTTGCATTGTAAATCACAGGTTATGTTACAAAGTAAACATCTGCAAGGCACTGGCCTGGCATGTGTCAAAAACAATAGAAATAATTTGATCACTAATCACTTCAGGGGCTCCAGAGAATCAACAAGTTGCTGCTCTTCTGCTTTCTGACCTGGAACAACAAATACAATTACTTCTATTCAGATGTATTACAGGCCAAAGAAGGGAACTGCAGTCCGTGGACTTAGCTACTTTGTGGATTTGCCTGCATTTCAGATATCATCATGGGCCAGTTACCAACACAGTGACACCAAGATAAACCCCTAGCATATAGACAGATAAAGCCACTATTTGCATCAGTGGAGCCTAACTGTAGTGGTATTGGGTCAAATCCTCAGCACTGACAAGACCTCAGTCATGGACTACAGGGAGACTAGTTCTAGCAGAAAAAAGCAACTTATCATCATTCAGCCAGCTCACACCTCTGCTACTTCTCAGCTCTTAGCTGCAATGAATAGTGCTGCCATTTGTAGATTTTTCAGCAGTCAGGTTCTGCTTGCACCACATAAACCACAAAGGTCAGCAACAGTGTTAAATGCAATTGCTGCTCAAGCAAGATCTAAGAGTTTGCCCTGGCCTGTGCTGAGGAGACCTAACAAAGTTCTAACAAAAGGGTTCAGAAACTGCTATCTAGCCCAAGGGGACTGGAAAGAGAGTTGGGGGGATGGGTTAAAATCCCTGTTCTAAATCTATCTGGGTACTGCCACACCAACTGGGCTAAACCATTTTACATCATACTTGGGAAAACTGGCCTTTACCCATTGTTACACTCAGTTTGTTTAGATGGGGCCCAAAGCCTTCCTCTTAGATATTTCCCCTCAGAGCCACTTCAGCCTTCATTTCCTATTGCTTCCCCATAGGAAAAATCTCAGGAGACCTGTGTGTGCTGCTGTTTCCCTCCTCCCTGTATGCTCTAACTGACCGAAGATCTCTTGCAGCTACCCTTTCTCTAGCAGACAGGGCCTAGCTGGTGCTCCCTCCAGAGCCCCACTGGGAATTAGGTACTTAAGAAAACCTTATTAGGTGCCTATCTGTGTCTTTAGTACACCTAAATATCTTTAAAAGATAGCTATTAACCTCCCCTCCTCATGTGTAAAGTGGAACAATTATCCTTCCTATCTTCCACCACTTTATCTGGTCCATTTTATGTAATTAGACTCTAAATTCTGCAGGGACAATCTCTTTCTCTATGCAAGTATAAAGCCTAAAACAATGAGGTGCACCATCTCAATGGGATCCTTTAGGCCACATGGGAATACAAATAAATAATAGAGGAGCATAAATAAGAAGTGGACCTAGAAGGTCAGCCATCCTACATCACAGAACTTTGTGACAGTATTATTGGTAACAGTCCAATACAGGGTCTAATTGGTCTAATACAGTCACTCCTAAAAGGCTTTTTCTTTCTTTTCTGAGAGGCTGATTGATCTTCCTGCTTGATAGAGGAAGCCATCTGAGCTAATATAGAATCCTTAACTGCAACATAGCAGTGAGGTAGGCAACTTAATGGTATTAAAAGAAGTCCATGAACTACCATACAAGAAAGAGCAAGAGGATTCCTGCTGAGACAAAGGTTAGGAGTCCTTTGCCTTGATTCAGTAGAGATCCAGAGACTTTTTGGTGCAGCCTTATTCCCAGAGTCTCACTTCCTGCTTTCCTATTTCCAAACCAACTGAAACAAGGTGTATGAAGTCTGTAGAGAATTTCCTCACAAGGTAAGCATGCTGCAGATTATAATCCCAGCTCTGACACTGTCTCTGTTTGCAACTTGCAAATCATTTACACCTTATCTGTAGAATGAAGATAATTCAACATGAAGTGACAAATGTGTACTCAGTTTTTTTTTAATCCTAATATACCTATCTTGCAAGGGTGTTGGCAGTATCAGTTAATGTCTGCAAAATGCTTTGAAAATGAAATCATGCTATGTTAATATGTAAATAAATGTATTCAGTGTGGATAACCAAAAAGATACTTCTCAATGTAAATACAACCAATAGTTTAAACACACAGAAGAGGACGAAGTCCAAACCCAGCACACCCCTCAATCTGCAGAGAAGGGTGAATGGGAAGGAGAAAGAAGTTAAATGATCATGGATAAATTCACCTTGGAGTGGAGGACATCAACCAGATAAAACACCACACTGCATAACATTAGGGGAAGCAGAGGAAAATTTTGGTCAGGGCTCCAGGGCAAAACCCTTATCCTACAAAATGAGCCCTGCTATCCTTAAGAGTTACACAGAACAGGCAGTATTTTGGTTTCAATGTCTCATCCAAAAACTCTCACAGAATAATCTGCAGAAACTCCATACATTTACCTCAAGAGACTGAAGAGGTTGAGTCAATGCAACCAGGATTAGAATTTGAGGCTCCTAAAGGGAGCCTAGGAATTTCAGACCTGATGCTTAGAGCATTCAGCTATTCCTTTCAGCAAAGAAATTGTTACTATTCATCCAACTCAGTTTCTACGGTGATGAGCACCATAGAAATTCCCTACAAGTAGAATAAATACATGCTCATTGCAAGCCTGAGAAGAGGCCGCCTCCAAAGATAATTTGGCTTTCTAGGTTTCTAATGCTCTTGAGGACATTAATGGGAAGGAGAAATCTCTGCACCTGTGCTGTAAACTTCACTCCTGAAGGAGATTAGAAGGAAATTTCTCAAAGCTGTTACCCCAAATTGTACAAACAGAACAAGTTAGCAAACTAACTTTCTTGAGATTTGGGATCAATTGTTCACTCCAACCCCAACAAGATTGTTAAATCAGACAGTAATTAGATTAATCATTAACCATCAACAAGCAATAGACCCTGGGAGAGCATAAACACCTAGCAGACATTGAGTATTCATGTATGTGACTCAATATCACACCTGGAGTTTTAATGTCAAGGAATCATAGGCAGAAATGACAAACCATACAATGCAATGCCTCTATGCTATCAGCCCAGTTCAACCTAACTGTGGCCTTAAAACATGCCAGAATAACAGTGTTGAAAGTCTGGAGAAGGGATTCTTTTCTGTGCTAAGAAATACAACATTGAAAAACACATCTTAGTTTTGATCATAAGCCTCTTCAAAGACAAGAGCTCAGGTTTGTTTGTTTGCTTTTTAAGTACCTTACTTTCAGCTCTACTACCACAGGGGTCTGATTCTGCTCCCCTTGAATCAAGCCTTGAGTCAAGCCTCATATTGGTTCTAGTACTAGCAGAGCAGAGCAATAGGTGCTGACTGTGCAGTTGGAGCCGTGCTGGCATATTGTACCACGTACATAAAACCTTACTGAAACCAGGGAAAGTTTTATAGGCACAAAAGTCATACAGATCAGGCCTTAAACTGATATACAGGCATTCATAGATTTTAAGGTCAGAAGAAACCATTATGATCATTTAGTCTGACCCCCTCCCGCAAAGAACCACCTATAATTATTTCTGCATCCAGACAATAATCTCTGTCTGTGCTATAACATATATGAGAAATATTCAGTCTTGATTGAAAGGCTTCAAGTGAATCCATCACACATTATTCCAACAGTTAATTACCTTCACTGTTAAAAACTCTCACCTTCCTTCTAGTCTGAATTTATCTAATTTCAGCTTCCAACCATTTGATCTTGTCATCCCTATTTCTGATTGAAGAAAGAGTCATCTACTATCAGAAGTCTCTTTCCCAAGAAGGTGCTTGCAGATTGTGATCACTTCTTTGGTTACTGGAAAGCAACTTCCAAATCCATTGCTACTTCAGTGAAATATGGGAGCAAAACTACACAGAACTGTAGGACAGAAAACGAAAGAGAAATCATGGCTAGTTAAAACTGCAACGGGAATATGGGCAGGCAGGATGTAATTACCGGGGGCGGGGAGGAGGTGAATAATGTGCAGCATTTCTATAATATCCCATACCTAAGGCTATGTCTACACTAGCAAATTAGTCAGAATTAAGGAGGCTTAATCCAGACTAATTTGATCGCTGTCTACATTAGGCTCTTAGTTAGAACTTAGTTTGAATTTTAGTTCAAACTCGCACCATATGGCCATGTTAGTTCGAACTAAATAAGTTTGAACTAAGTGGTTAGTTCAAACTAACCGTGTTTATTTAGTTTGAACTTCAAAGTTAGTTTAAACTAACTTTTTAGTTCAAACTAAAAAAACACGGTTAGTTTGAACTAAAAAGTTTCAGTTAGTTCAAATTAACCCACGGTTAGTTCTAACTAACTCTGAACTGCTTAGTTCAGATTAAAGCAAGTCCAGACTAAGTAGTTAGATGTAGACATAGCCTAAAAGATCAGTATGCGCTTTAAGAGTGCTAAATTAACACTAACAGTCCTCGGCAGCCATGGAATATGGAACCCTCGCAAAGGGGCAGGAAGGAATTTTGTTTAATTGCTGACGACAACTGGGTGCTCTAGAGCAATTTAGTTAAAACAGTCAAAGCTACCCCAAAGCCCCAGTTTATTTAAACATAGCATCCAGCCATCCACTCATCCCCCCCTCCACAGCAGAGTAATCCAGAGGAACAGGTGAAATTAGGTGGCCCCGAATAAACTGAATCCAATGGAAAGACATTTCCAGTGAGTTCTAAAAAAAAAACGATGGATCCCAATGGACATTGTTAAAGGTGGCAGTGTCACAGACAATGCTCTGCCTCCTACCTAGTCCAGAATTAAATCACCGGTACTAAACAAGGACAATCCAATTATCTGCAATTACCCTTGAGTGACAACACATCAGAGCCTGTTCTATAAATACCTCAGACCTACGTTTTTCCAAGTGATACCTTTTGAGAACATCACTGACACCCCCAAACTACAGCTCTGACCCTGCAAACGTGTGCAAGTAGCTGTTGACACAAGTCACTCCACTGAGTTAGCTGGGGCTACTCATGTGTGCAATGGTGATGGACTCAGAGCCTTGGATGACAAAATAAATAAAATGGTAGTGTAACTTATGAAAGTAGCACAGGATGGGGGTGGGCGGCAGGAGGAAACAGGTCCAAGAACATGAGAGAGAGAGAGCTGACAATAAGATGAGTGCAATGAAACAGGTCATGCTGCAATGTTGTCTGAACTCCCAGTCTTAAAGGGCATACTGGCAAATTCCATAGCACATACCCACCACGTCAAACTCCTGTAAAGACATGTTCATTCAGTCCCTTTAAAAAGAGAGAGAGAGAGAGAGAGACACACATAATTACCCATCCTTACATGATGCCCTCTCCCAACACTCACATACACTCCTTTGTGGGCTTCTCACATAGCCTCCTGGCTGGAAGCCAAATTCATAGTAGTCACAGCTTGGTATCCACAATAAAAACAAACTCTTTTATCAGTTCAGGCTGACTGGAGTTGGTTCTCAGCTTTCCCTCGAAATCCGCCAACAAAAGACCTCCTGTCATTGTATCTTCTATGTAAATCCCAAAAATAAACAAACCCAGAACTGCAGCCCACATGTATCACCGATTTTGAAGCATGGCTACTTGGTGTAAGCCCCCTGGGATACACATCTTCCAGCAGTCCCAGGTTTACGAGTGAACAATGGCACCAATATTGGAATCTACCAGCTATGTCTCATTCCAAACCATTACCTTAAAATTGATCTTAAAAAAATGGAATGAGGTCTTTCACATACATTTCATGATTCCTGAAAAAAAAATCTAGCCCACCTCCAGTACCTGAATGGACATTTAATTTTCATTTATGGACGACTCTACAACATACCTGGAGCACAGCAGTTTTCTACAACTGCAGTGTATTCATGTATAAATGACAGATGGGTATTCCTCTTGGATTTCACTGCCCTGCTCTATTTTTCTGTACACACCCCACTGATATTCTAAAACAGGGGTCGGCAACCTTTGCCAACCCTCTGCTGAAAAAAATGTAGTGGCTGCCTGAGAATGCAGCAGCAGTCAAGGCTAGAGTGGGAGCGCTTCCCAGGCATGCCACAGAAAGAAGGCACCCAGAGTGGCTCGTCTTGGCAGTGTGCCCAGGGACAGGGGTTCCCAGGAATGCCACAAAAAGCAGCAGCTCCTTTCAGGGCTCCGCAGGCATGCTGCAGAAAGAAGTTGCCCAGAGTGGCTCCTTTGGGGAGCATCACACTACAGAGAGGAGCCACTCTAGACAGCTTTTTTCTGCATCACATAGAGGTGTTAGGTATAGGTGGACCCCCTGTGTCCCAGCTGCACCCAAGGGAAGCTGCTCAGAGTGGCTTTCGGTGGCAGGAGTGGCAATTTCTGTAGTAACGCAGAGGGTGCCACATGCTGCTTTGAATGGGCTCGGATGCCACTGTTGTCACATGTGCCAGAGATTGTGTATCTGCTCTAAAACAAAGTTTTGCTGTGAGGCTCCCTAGTTTAGTGATCTAAGACCAGGGCAAGATGCATGGAAATCCTGAGTTCTAATCCCAGTTTTGATTCCCTCTCTGGCTTTGGCAAGTCATTTGACTTGTCCTCTTCAGTTTCTCCACCTGTAAAAGGGGTATAATATTTCCTTCCCTCACAGTGGTGGTGAGAGATTAGTTAATGTTTGCACAGGGCTTTAAAAGGCTAAAGCACTATGTATTAATCATTAGTCCCTGAAAAGGCTGATGTGCATCCACAACGCCCATTAACTGCAATGGAAGTGCCCCGTGTGCACTGACCCCTCACTCTGAACTTATTCCTTTTGAAATTTAGAAACCAAGTGACTCAGTATTACCACTGTAAAAGTCCACTATGGTGCATGCTCAAGAAATACTTATCCTTTTATTGGCTCAAGTGTTCAGCTCCACTGTCTTCCTTGCAGAGGCACCTGTTAACACATCAACGCAGCCAAGTAAAAAATGGGTCCCCAGTCCTTTGCTGGCAGCTGTTGGATCACATGAGCCAAAAGGGGTCCTCCTCTCTATGTCCAAGTAAACTTGCCTCACCTACATGATGCTCTTTGTTTGACTTAATGCCCCCTGTCCAATCAGAATTGCCCTTATGTTCAATTTAAGAATAAATACTTAAAACATCTAATCAAACCCCAATGAAATCAATGGAAAGACTCATTTGACATCAGTGGGCTTTGATACAGGCCCATAGCACTTTTCTGTCTATAGACTGATAGCAGCAACATTGGTAAAGGCAGGGGAAAGATGGCATCATGAGCATTTCTTTCCACATAGTCTACAGCTGTATATTTCCATGTTTGAACATGAGACAAACGTATTTCACTGTCCCAGTGGATCTATGAGAAAAGGAAGTGATCTGTATTTTAAAAACCCTTTACATTTACAGGGTACCTATTTTCCTAATGTACTTCGCAAGCTAAAGCAGCCCAAACTTTAGGCTGATCTACCCTTTGTGTCTTAAACTTATCTGTGTGAAGAAAAAGAAAAAGGGGAAAAAAAAAAAACCATGACAGGGTCCCTTTAATGCAGTGTGTGAACTCGGTATTATAGGTGTGACACTTTCTCTGTGTACTGTACATTATTGCTTTGTTGCGTGAGAACAATTGTGTGTCACCTCCACACTGTGTTACTCACAGTCTTGTTTCCCTAAACCACTTCCTTCTCTACCCCAGGATTGTCAGCTAAACTTGCTCCACCACCTCTCTCCCACTTTCAGTACCAGTGGACACCCACACAGGCGCACACGCCTTCATTTCCTGGTTTTCTTGAGCAAGTCAGCAAATGAAACTCCAAATGCTGTTAAAACATAAGTCCTGTTTGATTCTTCAGTACAAAATTAAATTAATGAAAGAGTTTCACTTATTTACGCTGGCATAACACCCAGTGCATCTGTTTAATTGGGGAGATAAATCTATGTAATAACGGACATACATAAAGTAGTAGCTGCCCTTTTAATGCTAGGGAAATGAAGAAGCAGCAGAAAGCCTTTGAGTGTTTGTCTCCATCAGATGGAAGAAAAGTAGTATTACACATCTATACTTACAGAATGCAAGACGTTCTTGGTCAGAGGAGATAACGTCTTGTAGAAACACAGGATTCATGTATTACACCAAAAATATTCTTCTAAAACTTAAAGTTTATTGGACATCAACAGTACATACACAGACAAGCACACACACTATACGGAAAATCGGGCATTAAGTTGCATAGCACTCACTGATCTATAGTAATACAATAAATCAAAAATGATCTCCCTTTACAGAATACAGAAAACTAGCCAGCTCACTGGGACTATACAAGGTGGGCCCTTTTCTGTATTTTACATGAAGTCTAAGGAGAACCAGGTGAAAAACTGACAAACTGATACAAGAAGGCATTTTAATGTTTCCCTTTCAGGAGAAACAACAGGTTCACTAAGGTACTTATTATGTGCCTCTATTTTCAAACTGTTGTTCAGGAGCAGAAGAATGGCCTAAACTTTATTAGTCTGGCTTCTGAAAACACTTCTGGATTTCACCACTCAGCAGCAGTTTAGTAGGCAAGCGCAGGAATAAAATTATATAGTGGGCATGTCTGTTTAGAACCGTCGCCATGCTAGCTGAAAAATACTAACTTCAGACTTAACATGCTGTGTTCATGGTGATAAATTCCCACTACTCAGCTGTTAGTCACCAGAATCCTTGGATTTGTGGGCAGCCTCACCCAAGTATAGGGACAAGAAAGCTCTTCTCCAACATGCTTCCTTATTTGTTCCCTCTATTGACCGCAACTTCCCAGGGGGTGGAGAAGGCAAGATCCACTCTGTAATCTGATACTGTGTAGCAAGACTTCAATAGTTGATTAATCTATGTACCTTAGACAAAAAGTTATGAAGTTTGTGAATATGAATTCATCTCTGTCAAAGTTTTGTAGGCAATTTTCAAGGATAAGTGCCAAAAAGGTGGTCATGTCAGTCAAGTTCGGCAAAACAAACGAGTCCTATGGTACTTTTAAAGACTAACAAATTGATGGCACTTTTAAAAACTAATATTATATAATTAGTGTGTGTATATATATATATATATATATATATATATTTATATTACAAGCACACACACATGCATCCACACACAAATAAATCTGTTAGTCTTTAAAAGTGCCACAGAACTCCTTGTTTATTTCAAGGATATGTAAGTAGAGAATGCATGCACATGCCTTTTTCATTATCCGCACAACACTGAAGCTTATTAAACCATTTTGAAGCTCTACATTTCATTGGGGTCAATTTATTAGACCTTTGGTTTACAGTACGATATTTCTAAACACTCAGTAATGATGTGTAGGTAACTATGGTATCTGAACTGATTTGAGATTTCTTCCACTGATGATTTTTCATTCTGCTTTATTAATTGCCCAGATTCAATTATACCTGACTCTTAGCCAAGTAGTATATTCTTGTTTTCTTGTCAGTTTGAAGGAGGATCATCCATAGACTGAGGTCAAGGAAGACAGACAGTACCTTAAAGTTCTAGGTTTTTTGTTATTGTTGCTTTTTTTTGTGCCCCCCCCCCCAAGTTTACAGCATCTAAGTTTACAAGGATTTTTTTCAAGTGACTAATACAGAACATACATGGCAAAGAAAATAAAATTGCTTAAGAGCTGGATAAACACAGAAAAAATTGTTCGGGATCAAGCTAGCATTTCTGAGATAGGACATGCTACTAGTCAAATGCAAATCAATATTTGACTATAAGATCACGACAGAAGGGAAGGAGAGAAAAATGTCATTTTTAGTCATCTAAATTATCTTAAAATTCATTTAATACAATTTGTAACAAAGTATAATTTTTATTTCCGATATGGTAAGATAGTACACATTATATATAACCTGTGTATAGCTTGAAATAGCTTAGAATTGTGTGTTGCTCTTCCATTACTAAAACATTTTGTAAGTAATTAACCTACTTATGGTAGAAAAAGGAACTTTGCTTCATGGTTTGTGTGTGTGTTTTAATTGATGAAGCAGCAGCTCAAGCCATGCACCAAAAGAACCTTTTCATGGACTGCACTTGCATGATCCTCTTCAAAGAAGCATGTTCCTGCAAGCATCAAAGTATATGCAGAACTTCTTGATTATTACATTTGTCTGTGTTATTTCTATCCAGTTCACCTTGCTATGACGTTTTCTCTTTTGGTAACCTGGAAGCTTGTTCTTTCAAAAGAATTATTCCTTTCATTTGAAAGGGGGGCTAATTGTATTTTGTATGTGTAGCAACTGCAAATGATGGGGCCCAGTCAGAAACCCAGGGCCCGCTGTGTTAGGCACCATACTGATGTAACAAACCGTCTCTGCCCTAAACAGAAAGGAAGATTATCCAATTATTAGGGCAACTAGCCTAGGCTTGGGTGATCTGGATTCAATTCCCAGATCTGCCACTGACTGCCCATATAACTTTGGGCCAGTCACTAAGTGTCCAGGTCCACTTTCCCATCTGTAAAATGGGGATAATAGCACTTCCCTGCCCATACAGAGGGATGAGACAGAAATACATTAAGACTGTGAGGCACTGAAATATTAGTGAATTGGGGTCATAAATGTACATAGCAAAGAACTGTTTACAGTCTAAACATGCAAGACAAAGGGTGGAATGAAGAGACCATTATTATCCCCATTTAATAGATGAGGAACCAAGGCACGTAGCAACTCCATGACCAGGCAGGAAGTCTCAGAGTGGAGCCCAGGCTTTTTCAGGCCTGGTCCAATGTTGTCTCCACAGGGCCACCCTTTGTCAAAGAAGCTGTACGCACACTTTACACCTTGGAAAATGCAACTGTTTTAACAGTGTTGCTGCATGAACAGGTATAAATTTCCTACAAGAACTACAGCGGTGTTTCCTAGGAACAGAGTTGCCATTTCTCTTGCTGCTCTACCACCAAATCTTTATGAAAAAACAGTAAAGGGCAGGTGTCATCAGGAGAGCAGAAACTCCAGTACTGGTCTGAGAACTGAGGTAGGTGGCTCGTAGAGGGGAAAAATCTTCTGTGAGATCTTGCTTCCCACCGCCTTTTTCCTTTCCTTCAAAGGCCCCACACTGATGGTCCCTTTTGGTCGCAAAGGACTGGCTGGGTAGCTCTCATCAGATCCCTTCAACTTTGTGCCTCAGTCAGCCAGAGGGAGGTCACTCAGGTGAAGTACCGCCACCCAGAGGTTTGTTGTTTTTCCTCAGCAGTGATCCCAAGTTCTGCTATGTCAGCAAGCTAAGGGACCACTCCTGAGAGACTAAGCTATGCCACCATCAGTGCTCAGTGTAAGATCAGCCCTCAACAAACGTTAGAGAATTAAGTCTGAACGCAAGTGAGTGTCCTCATTTTACAGATGGGTAAAACTGTGGCACAGATGGGTAAAAAACTTAGCCCTGGCCTAGTCCACACTTCCTGCACTTTTTGGTGACAGTTGATGGGAGATACACAAGGTACGTAAAATACCTTGAGTATCTCCTGATGTCTTACTAGGAGTTCTCCACATGCTTTGCTAAGCCAAGCGGAAATGCTTTCCAGTTAGTTAACCTCAACTCCACTTCTGGGGCTGGAGTTGCTATGGTGATTTCCAATTGATTGATTGCGTCTACACAGACCGCTCAATTGAACCTGCAAGATTGCGCTGCCAACGGCAATTTTGCCACCGTCAGGATAGACTTAGCCTTAGGTGACAGTGTGTAGCAAAATGTGGAAGAAATAAAAACATGAATCAGCCTGAAAATTTTAAGTTCACTGGGGCTGGGCCCATCTTCCTGATATATCTGTATAGCATAGGGCACATTCTGGATACTACTGTAGTAGCAATCATGCTTTAACATCCTCCTCTCCTTGGCGAAATCAGACTTTAGGAACAGCCACTCACAAGCGAACAGAAACAAGGCGCTAGCATAAAAAGGGGCCCTTGTTATCAAACAGTACATCCCAGACCAATGTTGCGTACGTGCATGCATGTGATACTGCATACAAAAACATAGCCTGCCTACCAAGTCAGAATTTGTGGTCAACTACCCTTTCCAAGAGAACCAAACTGGGGATGGTGACCTCAGGTCACACTGGTTTACAAAGTGCTGCTGTTAGTGCAACTCCAGCACCACACTCGATACTGCAGTAATGTGTTTACCTGTATGGTCCCCACTCCAGTTCCAAGGAGGAGGAATGAAATGATTTGATGTAGGAGAAAACAGAGTGCCGGGCAAGCAGAAAGCCTGATGAAAAAACGTGGACAGAGAGAGCAGCCACTCCTGATAACATTACCTCCCCAAACTTCCCTCCACTTGCTGAACCCCTATCAACACAGTAGTAAATCTGGGGTAAGACTTTTGTAAACTTTACTTTGGTACTAGCTGCATAGAAGCATCAAGTTTTGAGAAGCCACATGACTTTCCTCATACATGCATTTGGGATCAATAATATCGGAAGAGCTAGGTTTGGAAAGTCTATTCCATCTGCCAGATTGAACAAGATGGTGAACCTGTGCCATGGGGATCAAAAGGAAAAAAATAACCAATAGGATTTATTCCAGCTACATCTGGAGTCCAATAATCCAGAGCATTCCTACCACCCTGAATCTTGGAGATCTCAACCAACAGGGTACAAAAGAGGAGTTTCAAACACTGTGTCTGAATAGCCCTATTCTTGTAAAAAGGCAGAGGATATGTGCACTCAGGATCTAAGAGCCACTTCCGTGCTTATAAGGATGAATCCATAAAGGATGACCAGATAGTAAGTGTGAAAAATGGGGATGGGAAAGAGGTAATAGGTTCTTATAGAAGACAAAGCCCTGAATATTAGGACTGTTCCTATAAAAGCAGGATATCTGATCATCCTAAACCCATACGGGATGAAAATGTGGGTGTTGTTTCCATGTCTGGACACATGACTGATCAAGGATAGCACCACAAAAGAATTCAAGAATCTGGATATAGAATTTGCCATACCAGATCACGTACTTATCTGTTGAGAGCACTTCATTTTAAATCAGACTATTCAAAAGAAAATAGCTTATTCCTAAGAAGATAAAACTATATAGGAGTCCTGCTAAACTGATCCCAGACTAAAGTCGTTCTTCTCTATTTAATAGTTTGAAATACATTGAAAAGATAAAATAGAGTTCATTACCATCAGGGGAGTTTGATGTTAATGTTGATTCTCAAGGTTGCAAGGGTTTTCATAGGCACTCCTGCCACATCTCCTTTTGCAGCATCCTCAAACAGCATTTCCCAAGTCATAGACACTCTAGAATCAATAGTCCAAAATATGGACTCTTGGAGAAGCACTGGATATATAGTCAAGTTCCAAAGGGGCAGGCATGTTAGTCTAGCTCAGCAAAAGAAGCAAGGAATCCTGTGGTACTTAAAGCCTAGCAGATTCATTTATCTCATAAATAAATCTGTTAATCTTTAAGTGCCACAGGACTCCTTGCTTCTTTTACTGGACATATAGTAGTCCAAGAGAACATTTAGAATGAATTTCTCAGTTCTCTTACTCATTATTGTAGTAATCATATAGATGCAGCTACCACAGAGGTTGGCAACATTTGCTGGCCCCCCCTTGCCAGCCTGACCCCTCAGCAGGTGCCAAGGGCAGGGCCAGAAAGGTGCCGCGGTGGGGCCAGCAAGGGACAGGAGCCACACGCTCCTTTTCCCTGCTGACCGCACCCCCAGCTGGGGAACAGTGCCAGCAGGGGATAGAACTGTACATCAGAGCAAGCAGTTGGAAGTGTTGCAGGGCCAGGATCCCTCTGTGCTGCTGTGCACGGGGCTGCATGCCAGGCTTGGCACATAAGCCAATCCCTGATCTACCATAAGCTTAGGAGATGGAGAAAGGTGTCTCATCCAGCATACTTGGTAGCACTAGGAATCCAACCACCATAGAAGTATCTAGGAACTGTAAATCTTATCCGTATTTCAAGCATTCAGAGAACTCTATGCAATTGTAAAAGGATCTTATGTGTCATGAGAAAGAGAAAGCAGGTTGTACCATCCTTGTCAGAAACGCCTTGAACTATGGAACTGGCAAAGAAAAAACTTACAAATAGACTTAGTAGAGTCACAATAAAACTGTCAATAATCAAGGAGAACTCTTCTCAAGCCAAGCAACACGAATACAGGGATATTTGCAATATCCTCAAGCAAAAGATTAGGCACAAAAGAGCCAAAAGGCTGCAATAGTAGTGGGAGCTCTTGCCTTTAATTTCAGGGACAGGAAATGGACACATGGGGGGGTGGGGGAGAAGAATACTTAAAGTGCACTTTCCTCTTCAGAGCTAAGGTTCAGAGCTAATCAAGTTCAGAAGAAAAAAAAAGTTACGCACATTACACACGATCTTCATAGCCCCCTAGTGGCTAAAGCAAAATCAGGTTCCTACCACTGTTAGAGATGGCAATGGCAGATGATATCTAGATAAGAACTGTGTGGTATCTGATCACGCAGACCTACGGCAGTCCAGTGCATGAGCTTTACTGGTCGAATTGAGACTGACTAGTTTGGTATGTATGGCATGACATCCCACTATTCAGGATGCTTGAAAGGAGTCTACGAGAAGAATGTAGTTTAAAATAGAAAAGCATCACGGTGATGGTGTGAAAGGGTGGGCAGGGCATATCCTTTGTGTGTGGTCCCCCCCCAACCTGATTGCCCCCCCAGTCTGTCACATGCTGGGTAAAAGCCAGGCACCTGGAGGGCATTTTTTTGGTATCTCGCTATTCTATGACTTTAAACTCTGAAACTAACCAATATTTCTACCTCTCTCCCTGTTCAAATTAGCTTTCAGAGATTATGGTCATGATCATAGTAGTGGGATGGGGGAATTGAGGTTGTTTAGCATTATCTTATTCAAATACACATTAAACTGAAAGAAAGTTTCTTAAACCGAGGAAATGAGATATTCTGCTCCTACTACTCACTCATGCAAACACAGAAGCAGGGAGAGAAACAAAAAATCACGATTTCTCAGAAAAAGTACTACAACATAGTTTTCTTCCATGCTGTGGCTATTCTCCCTGGGTGCCTCAAGAAAGCCAGTGTCTCACCCAAACCTGAGTTTACGGTATGCTATGAAACAAGGACCCCACTAAAAATCTCCTTACTGTGTCTATCTAGAAAAGACTATGGGTGATTGTACTTGTGTACTCAGAGAAATGAGCAAAGAGGAAGCCCAACAAGGACAGCAAGCATTTTCTGTTTAGGCTAGAATGAATAATACGTGACTGCTACATTCACATACAAAAAAATAAGGTACATTTAGCTTCTTTACCAGAGACTATCAATCAGACTGTTCTCAGTGCCTCAGGCAGGAAGCCTCACAAAGCTTCTTATGAAATTGATCAGGAAGTGTGCCAAACCGGCAGGCCGCAACTTGTATCTGTTTTCTGATTGAGAAGGGGGTTTGTTTTAAGGGTTAGGGAGAGTGAGCACCAATTAGAAAAAGACATATACTGCAAACAACTTCCGTCTAGGCTCAATTCTTTAGAGCTACTTACTAGGAAAACAACTACAACAAACACTAACAAGGAGTCCTGTAGCACCTAAAGTCTAAAAATTTTTTTATCACATGAGCTCTTGTGGGAGAAAAATCCCACTTCGTCAGATGCTCGAAGATGGGGAAATCACTTTTAACTGGGGAGGAAGAGTTCAGTTGGGTGAACTTGATGATTTTAGAAAGATGGAGTGGACCAGACTCAAGCACACAAAGATTTCCATGTCAGTTCACCAGAAATAATAATTTATTCAGATGACATTGATCAAAATCAAAACATTTCTCATCACCACTGATTGGGCAAATACACCAGCCAGAGAGATGAGTGTAAAAATAAATATATAAAAAGACTTAAGTGGGGGGGAAATGCACAGCCAATCAAGTATTAACAATAAATGTACAGTGCTCCAACATACGCTCTGAATAGCTGCACTTGCTTTGCAGGTCAATACGTAGATGGAGTCTGCAGCCAGCATGACACATTTCAGAAGGGGATTGTATTGTTGACATGAGGTGATTTGAACCGAAGACTCTGATTTTTGTTATCACCAGAACTTATTTGGCACCTGGACAGTCAATGAAGACTGGATGCCAAAATCTCCATTCTCCAACAGATGAGCAACAGACTGAGCAAACAATGCCACCAACAATTTTATATCTGAACTTCAAGGAATTTACTTCCATTTGGAAATGGACAGGACTGTACTGGGATCTGAACACAAAGCCTGGTGCCCCAATGAGTTGCGCACACAAGGTAAGTCACTAAAACAGTACCTCTTTGGGATACTCCCAAATTACAACGGCAAAAATTGGAATGGGGTAAGGAGACTAGAATATGGGTCCCTTATATGATTAATTGTGCCTTCTCCCCAACCACTGAATTGTTTGAAGGTTAACCAAAAACACAAAGGAAGAGATCTGAAAGCAAAAAGCACCTCAGACAAAGAAGAAGGACTTGCAGAACAAATAATAGAAATGCAATGACCATGTCTTCTCTTTAAGTGAAGCTGTGAAAACAGCTGGCACTGTAGGAATAAGTCAACAATCTTTGAACAACAATTAATACAAAAGAGCCTTAAGGCACTAACAATATTCCACATCAATCACATGATTAAACATTTACATTCAGACATTTAAAAAACGACCGCTGTACACTAAGCTTAATAAAAAGGCTATTTATCCATTTTAAAAAGTCCTTTTTTTCAAATTGTCAGTTACATAAGAATTTTTCCATCCAGGCAGCAACACCTGATTGGATGGAATATCTGATAAGAAGTCTTGTCAGTTAAAAAGTGTCTGCATTATCTTAAGTGATACAAGGCAGCAGACAGAAAAAAAATATATATATAAAAAGCAGCTGAGAGGTTGTAAAATCACTTCAGTAACCAACTCAAATGATCCAAATAAGTTAATTAATTAACAGGTGACATATGGTAGTCCCATTGCTTAATTCATGGCTGGGAGGTGCTGAGATATGAAACTGTTAATTGTAGAAAACAATGACATGCTTTTGTAGCTGGTTTACCTGCTTTTCTTATGAACTATCAGACTGACAGCCCTGAAGCCCTCCATCTGTCCAGAGCATCAGGAAAGCATGGGCAATGCGTGTGAGTTTTGTCTCCCTGCCCAATAAAGCACCTCAATCCTAACCCAGATGGATCACATATAAGCGCAGTGGAATAAATTTAACTCACTTCATTCAATCGTGGATCTGCTCTGCCAAGGAAGGCAAAATGGACGACTGACCAAAGAGAACAGAACTGATGGCATTTGTTTCTTTCAGAAGTGTCACTCAAACAGCCATCAAATGCAGAAAACAATGACTTTGGGTCAAAACTGATCTGACAGCCAACTAGTGAAAGAACCTGTTTCCTAATTCCAAACCTCAAAGCCAGCTAAGTGGCCTCCATTCTAAAAAGTTTACCACACTCTTTGAAAATTAGTGTTAAAATATGATTATCCCACTATTTTACAATATTTGGTTACTTAAATATTCAGGAATCACAGGATTTAGCAAAAATAATAATAAATAGATGAAGCATGGAGTAAGCTTTTGATGGAGAAATTATCTGCATATGAGAGGGTTATTACCATTTATAGTCTAGGTTAATCCAGTGTTTTCCAACCAGTGTGCCATCAGGTCTGAGTAACTGTGCCACAAATTTTTTTGAAAAACTACTCAAAGAGCTCTGGATTGGCTCATTGGCTAATGAATATTCATGAGCTCATTTGGAAACTATATGGTGGTGTGCCTCAAATTAATTAAAGGTAGCAAGGTCCGCCACAGCAGAAAAAATGTTGGGAAGCACTGGATTAATCTATGTATTTTCAGGACATCTGGGTGGCACAAATACAACCAATTCCAAAGCAACTTTTTGCCCGTTCTTCCAAATCAAAGCAACAAAGAATTTGAGTGTGTTCATCAACTGGACTCTATGGCTTCCTCAGCAAAACAAAGCCTCACAATTCACTAAGATTAACTCCGTATTTTCACTCTGAAACACGTGACACGTCTCAGGATGTCCAGAAATCATTTGTGAAGGTTATGGCAATGGGACCACAACAGAAGAGGCAGGAGAGTGCTTCCTCAGCTGAAAGGTTCTAGTGGGACTACAGTCAAGATGATTAATTCCTCTCTCCTGGATCAGGAGCTCCCTGTTGCAGATGGCCTCAATCCATTTGGGCATTTGGTATTCCAACAGCAAGTTTCAAAAGACTGTTCAGCAAAAATGCTGTGGGCCATTCTGAATTAGTCCAAACTTGCAAGGGGGGAGGAGAGTAAAGAAAACAAACATAAACCTTCCAGAATTTTGATTTGTCTCCCAGTTGTAGATTTTCCTTGGACAGCTCCTCCCAAGGGAAGTGGCAGTCACCCAGTCAGCATATGCACACGTCTCTCATGCAGGAGAAGTCTAATTTCTCTCACTATTAAGGGTGCAATGAACAGGATCGTTGAACTCGTCTGTGGAAGGAAACAGCAGGAAGAACAATTAGTACACATGCATGCTACTGCAATTCTATCTGGCATCTTCCCTCGAATGCATTTTAGAGGCATTCATAAGCACAGAAAGCTAGAAATGAAACACAGGAAAAATCCAAGTTTGTCGATCAGTCAGAAGGACAAAAGAGGGCTTTAGACTTTTAGGGAAATTTTTGAGAATGCTAAGACTCTTCCCCCAACTCAATGAATTTCCCTTTGGCCACTGCACACTCTCACCTATCAAAATAGCTCTTTCAGTTGCTCAGAAAGGAGTCAAAGAGCAAAGCAAGGCATCACCCCAGCCCTAACCCTAAGGAAGAAGCAGGTGGATTAAGTAAGACTTCCAACCTCTGCCAACCTAAGCAGTTCATGGTGTGAACTCTAATCTAGACAGAAGCAGTGTGCTGCCCCTATAATGGGTCACTCCTATAGAGCATCTTCATTTTATCACCTGATGTCTGATCATTCCTCCCACCAGCCCAAAAGAAAGGGCTGCACAAAGTAACAGTTCAACATCTGCTCCTTGCTAATTGTGGAAGCCATTTGCCCACACACTTGCACACAGTGGAGCTGGAGAGGGCAGAATCTTACCTTGGAAATCAGAATGAAATTCAGTCCAAATAAACGTTGCAGGCAAGACAAGAATTTTTAAAGGGGCAGCACTGAATTCTTCACTTTCTATCACTTATGGTAACTTCTTTACAAAACATGAGATGTCTGCCTATCTGGCCTTGATAATTTGGCAATTACAATTCAACCTCAGTTTTCTGATAGTTGGAAGGAACTGATATTTACATGGTTGATTTAGATCACTTCCTGGTAAGCCCCAGCCTTATGCCTGCTCTGGGAACAGCATTAAAATCAATGGCTGATGCAGAAGCAGTTTAGGGTGTGAAAGTCATTCCTTTAAGTCTCTTGCCAAAAAAAGCCCTATTTATTATTAATATTCTAGGGTTCAGAAACTCTTTTCAGCTCCACACTCCACATGGTGAAAAGCAAAATTTAAAGACTTCTTACCATAAGAATGAAGAAATAGAAAACCCACATCCATCCCAGATTGTCCTGGATCAAGGAAACTAGATACTGTAAAGAAATAAAACAGGATATTTAGATCATCAACATGTGCACAGCTGTGAGGGTGGGTTTCTGGTATCGCTCTTTCCTTTGCACATTCATAAGTCTATGGACAATTACAGCTCAAAAAGGAGGGGACGGGGAGGAGTTGATCACAAATCCTTTCGTTCTGTGCCCAGCTGTTCCTTGCTGGACGTAACAGGAGACTTACTGCCTTAATCCTTCTATATGAACCCATACAAGATAGGTAAAGTAAAGATGCCAGACTGAAGCTTTATAGGTAACAAGATGCAGTAAGGAAAAAGACTAACTACAGCTTCAAGGGGTGATAATTCAACTACATCAAACAAGATTTTATTGCACAGAACATACAGTTACATAAGTGAATGTAAATACCCTCAGAAAAGCTGAACACTCCAGAAGGATGTGCATTACCAACAGCTGTACAAGAATTATCTAGTCAATCCTTTCCAGCACCCTAAGATGTAGGCAAGACACAAACTCCTGCACTGATCTACATCCTGAGCTCAACAGACCCACGCAAACTTCAGTAAAGGCAGAATCTCTCTCTCTCAAGCACTATTTAAATACAACTCTATTTAAAGAGCTTCTGTACCTCTCTAATACTGAGCACAATGCCACAAAAACAGGATCTTCATTTCTGAAACATAACTTTGGCTTCCGCTGCTTATTTCCCCACTTGTAGTGACACCAGAGCCATCATCATGGAGATATCTGCAAGTCCAGGTGGGGAAGCAGCGACAGGCAGAACTTTTCAGAAAGAAAGGTCCAGTTTTGTTGACTCTCTCTGTAAGAAGTGGGTCCATGGATGGAACGAGGAAGATGAAGTAGTATGGTACACAGGGAAATTTATTTCTAAATAAGATTTGAAAGCTGGCCATGAGAGGTTAAGGTGCTGATTAAATGGACAACTAGGACAGCATCTCAGAGAGAGAAAGAAAGAACATTTCATTTAACAGGAGAGAATCACCTCAGCTGGCAAATTCTCCTCTGCTTGCAATCAGCACGGCTGAGATTCACAGGAATATTCCCATAAGTGCTAGTTATGAATCCCTGGGGGAAACGGGGATGTGAACTTCACTCCTACCTATTTCTTGGTATTTTGTGATGTTACAGAAACTCACTCGCTAGAAGAATAAGGCCGAGTACATCACAGAAATGCCCTGAGACACTGAAAAAACAGAATTCCATGCTTTCATATCCATGAATTTTGGTATTTGCATAACAAGTACGTTGCTATTGGAGAATAAAAGCAAGTAATACCAGAATTACAGGTGAAGTTTGCACTAAGATAAAGAGAATCACGCTCACACTAGTTTAACTTAACAATATGTAATAAAAAACAAACAAGGAGTCCAAGACTTCTCTTCAAACTGTCTGATGAAGTGGGATTTTTCTCCCCCGAAGCTCAAGCAATAAATATATTTGTTAGTCTTTAAGTGCCACAGGACTCCTTGTTTGTTTTAGTGAACTAGACTAACACAGCTGCCCCTTTGATCTTGGCAATGTGTAATAAATGTCCTATGTAGACAGACAAGGAGTCCTGTGGCACTTTTAAAAACTAACAAATTAATTTATCGCATGAGCTTTCATGGGAGACAATCCCACATTGTCTGCATCTTCAAAGCATCTAACGAAGTGGGATTGTCTCCCAGAAAAGCTCATGCAATAAATAAATTTCTTAGTTTTTAAAAGTGCAACTCCTTGCTTGTTTTGATGAACTAGACTAACACAGCTGCCCCTTTAGAACCTACCTAAATGGAACATTCATCTGACAAACTAGGTTTTGTAAATACTCTTCTTTATGTGGGTTGCTACCACCACCTTAGTTTATTTAGAAAGTGATTTAAAAATCCAATTTTCCTTTTAATTATTTATGGCATTAATATTTGTTCCATTTCAGGCTATGGCAGTGTCTCAACCCCACTTCACTGTGAACGTTCAGTGCACAATATTAGCATTACAAACTCTGCAGTGGAAGTTTGCTTGTTAAAAAACACATTTTCCACTGGAATTTTAAAAAGATGCATGGAAATGCTTCAATCTGTGTTGGAAGATTTAAAATAAAAACTTAGAAATAATCCAGATTTGGAATCAACACTGCCTCTTTAAATCACAACTCCTCCCAGTGCCCAAGTCACTCCCATGTAGAATTTTAAAGGCGCAACCCCCATTTCCTCAGTTTCTCTCTGGTAATCTCACCTGGCCCACTGCAGCTCCAATGCTCCCTGTTCCGTCCACAATTCCTGTGACTGTTGCCAAAGCCTCACTGTTCCCTTTAACCAGTTCCTGACGCCCCAGGTCTGCAGAAATTGCAGAGCTGATCATGTTAGAAGGGCCTCCAATGAAAAATCCTGAAAGCACCAAAAACCATCTTTCAATGATAGCACTGCAAGAAGGCTGCCTAAGTGTTTCATAACACAGAGATTTTCTGCCAACCAGTGTCAAGGGCTGAAGATGTTCTCAAAAATCTTTTATGGGAACAGGTTGCAGTAGGGTGCAGAATGTATCACTCTCCAAGGGATTAGCAATCCCTCACATGTGTAGGTGAAACATTCATGGGACGGAGCCCCTAAATCTTAAAATAAAGGTGTTTGAAACCAAGGACTCTCACTCATGCATATTAATAGAGAGTCTACCCCATAGTGCACTGCAAGGGAAGCTCCCATGTACACTGTTTTGGTGGCAGGGAAAGCATGCAGCTTCTCATAGTATAAAGAACACAAGACACTTTTGCCATCTGAGCTATTCTAGTCTGCAATGTAATTCCTTATCCTACACCTCCATTTGTGAGAGTGTCTCTAAGAAGTTTTCTAAAGATAAACACAGAAGGGTCTTTACAGTCAGTCCTGTTACAGCACTGACATTTGGCTGACATGGCAGCACACTTGCATACATTAACAAGATTTTATGGCGGTGTTAGTTTCTTTTCTGTCTATTCAGCTGTTGGAGTGTTTACATGCCATACCTGTAATGGCCATGATGACCGCATTGATGGGTTTGCTGTTTGGAGAACCTGCCAGGGAACAGGCAGATAACAAGAGTGGTAATCAATGATACTTAGCTCTTATGCACTGCTTTTCATGCATACCTTTCAAAGCACTTTACAAAAGGAGATAAATGTCATTGCCCCCATTTTACAGATGGGGAGACCGAGGCAAAGAGTGGTGAAATAACCTGCTCACGATCACTCAGTTAAAGGATTCCCTTGGTACTACAAGAGACCATGCATGAAGATGTGAGCTCTTCAGCTTCATGCTCGCTCCCAGGTCCACTGCTTGGCTGAGCCCAGATGCATCCTTTAATTAGTTGCCCTAACAGATTGTTTCCAAATCACATTGGTTGCCAGATGCTAGCGTGCTTCTGTGAATGATGTGAAGTCTAAGACCTTCTGACTTCTCATCCCTTCTCTCATTTTTGGCTCCCCCCCACCCACTAGCTTTTCCTCTTTCAAGATGTCTGTACCTTGACATTATTACTTTATGGACTGTAGCTCTTAACATGTTGGCAATGCTATAATATGAGCCCCATAAAGCAGATCTAATGCCAGCTTCCTCACTGGCAAAAAGAAACCCAAGCACTCAACTCACATCTTCCCCATTATTAAATAGAATCTCAAGAGACTTCTTCCCAGATCCCACAATCCACTGGTGTATTACAACCTTGCTGAGAGCAACTGGCCAAGAAACATGCTCTGTATATCCATGAACATGCAAATGGTTGAAGGCAAAGAGACTTGCAAATCTACATATGGCCCTTAAAGTCTTGCCCCATAAAGTAATATATACTCACGGCTGTATCCAAAGAGAGACCCTACAGCCAGAACTAAGCTGATTGCTAACACTGGAGCTCGCTTGTGTAGCACATCAGAAATCAAGCCTTGGATTGTCCCACCTGTAATAACAAAATGAAAAAGTTTTTCATGCCCTTCAAATTAAAAAAACAGAAAAAACCACACTGCTGCACCTGCTGAATTTTGGTCTTCTATTCTACCTTCATCTCTGTATCTCTAGTGCAGACAAAAATCTGAAGGCCTGAGACACACACAAGGCGATATCAAATCAGGGTACTCAGACACAGTAGCGAGGCCTGCCAATAGAGTTTTTCCATTGATTACTGTGTCTCACTCTCTCTGCATGGAGCCAGGCAATGCTTCTGCTGTTTGTTCCTTTCCTCACCCTTTCTGCATCACTATTCAGGTCTGTGCAATGTAACACTTCATGGCTGACTCTGAAAATTTCCTACTGTTTCTATTATTGGCTCTGCTTCATTGGGGGGAGCAACAGCATCACACTGAGTCTAGGTAACTCACTGACACCTTCACTGTTGTCTAAGCCAGCTCAGACTAGATCTAGATGACACAATGGTTACAATGCTGGCAGCTGCCAACACATTGTCTACATTATCATGCCCATCACTGCAATCATCAATGGTGCTGCACTACTGGGAATGAATTAGGAAATACAAGGGAATAATCCTAATGTAAACAAGTCCAGATAAGCACCAAAGCAGACAGAAATCACATCTGAACAGTGTGTCTTGCAGGAAACCAGAACGGACTACTTACCCAGTCAAGACAGTGAAATGGGAAGAGCAGAGATACAGTCATAAAGTGGGGCTTTCTTCATTCCAACTAGGAGGCACAGGTACAGATTTTACCACTGCCATAAACAAGCACAACTACATTTGACACCACAGAAGTCAATGGAGCTGTGCCCATTCATCTTAGTGCTGAATGCGAGTCCTTTGTTTGCAGTAATGGGGGAATGGTTGCTTGGGTAGAGTGTACCCCTAATCCCGGCTTCCCCTCGTGGATTCTGGTGGCATGTATTCTGAGTTTCTTGTACCACATTCATCTGAGTTTATAGCAAGTGAACAAAAATTCTTATAGCTGGTAATGTAAAGAGGTGGGAGAGTATCCCTTTAAATAGTCTGAGAGTTCTCCAGTGGTACTCACTGCATCCCAGGTTTTATAATGCAGCCAGATCAGCAAGGTATGCAACCAGGCCTTGCATGTTGGGCCTATTTAGTAAACCTCATCTTTTAGATGCTGCTATGGTTCCTCCATGTTACACATGTTGTATAAAGAGCAAGAGACAATAGCTGGGCACCCAAAAGAATAAGAAGTTATTGCTTGCTGCACCCACCTATGATTCCTCCCACGTCGTACCAAATTGAGAGCTGGTCAGCTTCCGCCTCTTTCCACCCAAAGTTGTTGCTAAGGTAGAATGGCAGCCAGAAGAAGAAGGAGTAATTCACTAGCTTCAAGCAGGCATAGGCCAGGGAATACTAAAGACAAAAAAAGCCAAAAGACCAGCAAGCAGTTAGCATTAGAAGAACACAAACAGCAACTCTTCCTTTCCCCAATAAGTCCATAGCTGAAACTGCCATGTTAAGTAATTCTGCATTTCACATGACAATGCAACATTAGGAAAGCCCAATGCTGAACATCAAAGGGACAGATTGCAGAGGAGAAAAAAAAAAAAAGATCAACCAGGATGCCAATTTTTAGTGTTCTTTTCATTGGACTTCATGGGTTGAAATGTCAGTTCTTCTACCAGCTTCACTTGAAGCATAAGTTTCTGAAAGAAAAGCAATCAGGTCTTTTCCTAGATTGGAGGAAGTTAACCACATGACACTCGGCAACCCAGAGGCTCAGGTTATTGTGCACTGTGTTGAGAAAGACTGTGTCTAGCATCACAGTTTATCTGCATCACCTTGTGCCATTAGGAATTTTGCTACAAATTCAAAGCACCCTACTAAGAATTCCTCATAACATCCAAATGTTTGGATCCCAGAGCTCAAGACACAAGCTTTTAACATGACTGAGAGGCTTTTGCTATAGTTCTTCAGTGTGAACTTTAGGCTCTCTCCACGGGGCTCTTACCTAGGGAAATGCCTCCTCTCTTGCAGCTCAGAGCCCAGTTTCAGTGATTTTCAGGGCAGGTGTATGGCATGCTTATCTAGTCAGGCCTTTGGCTGACCCTTATTGTGGCAGCAGAAGGGAACCATGTTTGCAGAGTTACAGACATGAGTTGCAAGAGTTGTGGCTTTTTAAGCGACTGGAGAGGATAGACTGCATAGGTGTCATAGTTTGCTTTATTTATTTTTTAAAACATGGTAAGAGATGTAGGTGATATAGTGAGCATTGCAAAGACAATTTGATAGAAAATAAAAACTTCTTCACAGCCTTCTTCTCCAGGTGTTTGATTTTCAAGTGGACTGGTGGAGTGTGCCTCCCTTTATGTCTCAGGTCATATAGGGTCCAACCCTATGTGCCTCACAGGCAGAATTCCCACTGAAGTTGGCAGTTCTGCAAGCAGAGTAGGACTGGCTCTTACCAAGCCCAATGCTTCTTACAAAGGTCAGTGATTGTTCCTCCAATGTATCTGTTAGGGCTTAAGTGAGGGGACTTCCACTAATTTCTTAGTGAGTAATTCCACCATCTACTCACACCATCAGAACGTCTGTTCTGATATTCAGCTTCTATTTCATTCATCATTTTAACCCATTACTCCCAGAACCTCTTTCCACCCAAATTAGACTTCTCCCTGCATGGCCTTTACACAGCTCAAGGGAGGTATGTTCTCCATAGTCACCACCTCACCAAGATGTGTGTGTGCAATTTCTCTCTGTACAGCACCCAGCCCAATGGCAGCCTAATTCTCACTGTGGCCTTTAGGTGCTACCAGCCCCATGTATTATTAACGTTGTCAAACATGTCTCATTTTCTGGTTTTAATAATTTTGCTGAACATTTGGGCTGAAGTTTCCCAGGCCAGCTATAAGCCTGCAGGTTAGTGTGGTTTTGCCTGTTAGTTTAAGAAGCCAAAACTCTTCAGTCATTTCTGAGAATGACGTTGGAGAAAAATATATAGTTTTGCCCACTGTCACAGAGCAGGGTTCCCTCACTCTAGATTCCTATCTGCAAACCCTCCTCACAAAGAACGTGCAGCAAGCCCAGCTGCAAGTGCTATCATCACACTAACCAAAACAGAACAAGGTCCCCAGAGCTCCAAGTCCTTACACTCTCTCTAGGAGCAGGGAGATGGAAGATCATCTCTGGTGTCTCTGGCCCTTCTTTCTAGCCTTCCTCCCATTTCCTGTCTCACTTTAGCTGTCCTCAGCCCACGTGCTGAGTCACTTCATTAACTGATTCACCATTCAGTCCTTAACCAATTATTGTCCTAATTTGCCCCATGTGGAGGTGCTCACCAAGTGCCTAGAGTGATGAGTCAGCCTAGGGCTACTCACTGCTAGTGACAATGCAGCCTGGAGGAAGAAGCTGTCTGGTTCAGACACAGAAGGGAACAACAGTTGGATCTGTAGGAAGGAAAGGAGTAGAATGAGACAAAGTGTGATGAGACTGGGACAAGGAGGGAGAAAGAGAAACTGTGACAGAGCTGTGGGAGGGGAGTATGGGCTCGACAAGAGAGGTAGTAGTGAGGAGAGGGTGAGGTGAAGGAGAGCATGGGACTGGTTGAGGAAGGAGACTGGGAGCCATTTGGTCAGAGATGGGGGTGTGGAACACTGAAGTTAAGTCTACATTAGAATTTTACATCGGTATAGCAACATCACTCAAGGGTGTAAAAAAAATAGACATCTCTGAAACACAGATACAGTAACCTCACCCCTGGTGTTGACAGCACTAAGTTGACAGAAGCTAGCTATGGTTTGACCTAGCTCCAGCTTTCTGGGGACTAATTCTCCCCCTGGTGTAGGTAGTGTCTAGACAGAAGCATTGCAGCTGTGCCACTGCAGCATTTTAAGTGTAAACAAGCCCAGAGATTAAATGAGGAGCTAAGAGGAGGGACAGATACTGAGACTGGCTGGACAAGAAGGTTGGGAATTGGGAGGTGTGGGTAGCAAGACAGATCTTACATGGAGCCAGGCTGCAGGGGAGAACTTGAGCTAGAAACTGGGACAGTGAGGTGGGCAGAATCACTAGAAGCCAACGGTGAATGAGGGAAGAAGAAAAAGATTAGACAAGGATGCCAGAGTAAGTGGGGAGGAGTGGGGCCTAGCTGGGGAGAAAACTGGTGTGGGTGGAGAAAAGAAAGAAAAATGAGGCCTCAGATAGGTAGGCCATTCGGGTAGGTTAGGATTGGCTGAATACAAAGACTGTGACGAGATGGCTACAAGCAGGTGGGGACAGAGAGGGGGAGTGAAACAATCAGAAAGGACTAGGTAAGAAGAAGAACTGGGACAGGAACAGGTTGGAGGGGAGGGAATAGTAGGGCAGTGTTTGCGAACCAGTGTGCTGTCAGGTTTGCGAACCAGTGTGCTGTCAGGTCTGAGCAGGTGTGCCACAAAGTTTTTTAAAAACTACTCAAAGAGCTCTGGTTGACTCATGAATATCCACAAGTTCATTTGGAAAAATATATAGTGGTGTGCCTCAAATTAATTAAAGGTAGCAAGGTGTGCCACATCAGAGAAAATGTTGGGAACCACTGCAGTAGGCACATACCCTACTAGAACACTCCCCTCCAGAACCTGGAATGGAATAAAAAATGGACCACACCATTCCTCTACTGTCAGTAAAGATCTGTGAAATCCCCTGGCAAAGGGTGTCTCAGGCCCCTTTACTGCTGGTCCACAGAGGGGACAACCATCAACTTTTGTTACCAAAACAAACAAGGAGTCTGGAGGCACTTTTAAAGACTAACACATTATTGTTAGTCTTTAAAAGTGCCACCAGACTCCTTGTTTGTTTTGCTGAACTAGACTAACATAGCTACGCCTTTGTTACCAGTTACTCAGTTAGGTCAAGTGGCAAAGATAGGATGCAGTGGATCTAAAAGTTCCAACCCAGCTCATTAACCAAGTGGTTGATAAAATGATGCCACCTGATGGGGTTTTTTTCCCCAGTTTGCTTTTATTAAAGACCTAGGAAATTAAACAAAAATACGATGTTAAGAGAACAATAAGGATCAGATTTCCAAAAGTCAAGAGCACACTCAGCTGCAACTGAAGTCTGTGCTCGACCATATATACTGCTAAGTGCCCTTAAATATATAAATCAGACCCAAGGCATCTCAAATTGGGCACCCAAAATTAGTGGGCACTCTTGACCTGAATCTCTGTGCCTCAGTTCCCTATCTGTGAAATGAGGACACCACACCCCTCACCTGCTATTTGGTATGAACATATATTAATATTCATGAAGCACTATGATACTGTAGTGAGGAGTGCATAGGGGAGTCCAGGAGAAAATGAATAATTCTATATTCAGAACAGGGATTGAATAATGTCCGGTAAACAAGGCCAGGGCCATTCACTGAACAGTGAAGATAACAAAATACTGAGTAACTACTCATTAACTGAACACCGTCCATTCTGTGCACTGAATGATGAAGGGGTCTGGACCATAATGAATACGCACAAGAGCAGTGCTGCCTGCCCAAAAGTTCCAACATGTATGATTCAGAGCCCACAAAATCATCACTTCTTTACTCCCCCACAAAAAAAATTGCCTGAGGGTGGACAGCTCACAACTTCTCCCCACATCTCATTAAACCTGTGCCCCTTCACTTCCATAGCTGTCCGTCCACTTATGCAGCAGTCAATTCTGGTTGCATAGGCAACTTTATTTGTTGCATTTCCTAACTTTTCAGTGCTTTGTCTTGCAACCTTAACAATATTCTTTCATCACAGTTTTTGTGTGCAGTAATATAAATCATCATCACCAACAACAATGCTGAGGCCTTACCAGTAGAACACCTGGCAGACAACAAGCTTGGAAAAAGCTGATGGCCTTGGGCTGGCTGCTAGCATCAGATGCCTGAATAGAGTAATTCTGATCCTCTTCATCCTCTTCATTGCTGCAGATTAAAGGCTTGTTTGCATCCTCTTCGAAATGGCCCTCCTGTTCTTCTCCAACCCCAGGGAAGCCTAGAACACACGAGAATGTACGTTAGGTACAGAGGACATCACCATCCTCTCCCCACACAAAACCCATGGTCACTCCTTTTAAGCATTTCTCCCTTCTGAGGCCCCACTTGCTCTCCCATACCTCCATGCTTCTTTGGCTTAGAAACTCTTCTAGATGGTGTTCTGTAGAGTTGCCAGTTTCTACCCCTTGTCTTCTAGCGCTCTTGAAAGTATTCTGTCTGATCCTGGCGGCGGCTTTGTCTGTTCTGAGTGTCTGGCCATTAGTTGGAAGACACAACAAATTAGTGCATTTCGCCCTATTTGGCAGCTAGACTCCCTGCGTATGGGTCCTGCACACATCACCTCAGCCAGTCTATGAACACGGATGCTCACAGAGTACCAGCAGCACTGACCTATGGACTAACAGAAAGCCTCCATATGATGGATTTGCTAGAAGCTGTCCTAAGCTGTCTGACCTGCAGGACATCCTCTAAATATTTCAGCATTTCAACAGTTACCTCCTCTGCAACCTCCCCAAAGCACATGGGAGACTCCACTGTGTCCCTGACCATGCCCTGAAGATCTCTTTTCTTCCTGTCATAGCTATACACACTGGAGACTCTGCCTTGCCAACCATCTTCTCATATATGGACAGTGCCCTCTTTAGAGTCCATATGCCATTCCTTAATCAGCTGGTGGAGTTTTGCACGAGGCACTCTTTCCTCTCACGCAGAGGACAGGATTCTGAATCTTCTGCTCAACACTATTTACTGCCATCATAGCCACTTGCAGGTTCCACTATTAATTTTTTAGAAAAAACACCTAGTTTCCAAATAAAAGATCTTTGGTAACTGGTGCATTCTAAGGGGCAGGATTTGCACACTAGTTGGGCCCCTCTTTTATATTCTGTTCCTGTGAATAATGTTGACTGCATCTAGTGTGTGTCAGGCCAGGAAAGTGTTCACTCAGGCAGCCACTACTGGGCTATGAGGCAAGTTTAGAACTGCTTTGATGAGATGAACTTTTTGCAGAAGGAACTGGGCTTTTGATGAGAAGTGGCAACGTTAAACACATATTTAAGGCCACGCTGGGGAGTTGCAAACCTGCTTGTTTTTCAGTGTTTAATACGACGTGGACCATTTCTACTTACCCACTTCTTTTGGTGAAGTTAAAAGTCCAAAGAAGACGACGACTCCTCCAGCAAACTGCACTGATGCTGTCACCAGGAAGGCATACTGGAAAGAAAAGAGAATACAAGTAGTAGCTTTGACATTGCTCTTTGGCATCACAGTTTTCCAACCACTTTCAGTTAGAAAATGTCTCCATGCAATGAGGGCTTCTCTGTGCCCCAGCTGTGCGACAGAGTATAAGCCATACCACCACAGACTATCTCCAAAAAACATAGAAACTTGTTAACTGGTTTCTGAAATAGATATTGCTCAGTCCACCAAGCTGGAGAGGGAAAACTGAAATGGAACATGTGCTCAGGGAGGTAGTGGTGGGCAAGAAACAGACAATGAACACCAGATTTTATTTACTTTCCCCTTACAGCAGGCAGATAATGAACATTGTCTCTTGCAGTAATGGACACAGTTGGCACCTCACTGTTCTTCATGGTTAGAAAGCACATTACATGCAATTATCTACCATTTAGAATAAAGAATGTTTCTGTATCTTAGTCCTTTGTTGACAGAGGAGAATAAACGAAACAATAAACTACTGTATTGCTACACTACTTTTCAAGTTTGTGCAAAAGGACCTTCAGACACCTGAGCAGAGTGCATGAACATTTCTTCCTTTATAGTGTGCTACATTTAAGTTTTCCATCAGAATGAATGTTAAAGATATGTGCAGTTAGTATAACAACATTCCCTTGTTCTCAGATAATTAGCTATAGAATAATGCTTTGGAAGGAGTAGAAACTTGGAGGAAAAAGAGTGGGCAAACAAGGAGAGAACTTCCTAAAATCAGACTGTATGGTTTTATTGGCCAAAAGGTGAAAACTGGAAGTGCAGTGAGGGGACACTCCTGAGTCAGCATGAGCGAGTGAGAGAAGGCTGCCAGCAGGGGGTTCTCTGTGAGGCGTCCTTGACTTTTGAGCTCTTCCCCAAACTTGGTCTAAAACAGCTTGCATCCTACCTTTGATCCATGATGTAAAACCCTTCTCTTTGTTCCCTGGCTTTCAATGAGGTAGGTTTAACATCTTTTGTTTTGTTTTGTTGCATGGCCATTGTTGGGTAGTGGCTGGTGATTAAGTTGTAACTTATAATACTATACTATAATACAGTACTAGCATATTCAACATTGTCAAGAACACCAAGAGCCAGGTTCAGAAATTCTTGCATCCTATGTAACCCAAAATAAATATGTCTACCTGAAGGAACTACTTTTACCCAAAACACAGTTGGCAGCTGAGGAAGGGCTTTGTTCTTAATTACACTGCTAGTGTTCTCAAGCACCAGAATGCTCCTGATCAGGCCAGGCGGGTACATACAGGAACATCAGAAAGGAAGCACAGCTTTCTTTGACTCTGCTACAAACCTTACAAGATGCTCACTCACCACAGAGTAACCTTACCACTGATTTATTTTTCTCTCTTCCCCCCCACCCTCTGGCCCTCAAAAGAATGAAGCACAAATCCACGGTGAGAACTACATTTCAAATTTCAGTCCATTTTGTCTAGCTCTTTAAAAGCACTTAAACAGTAGAGAGTGAAGTTTTTACTCATCCATAACACAGGCACAGCTGAAGGAATTTCCTTCTAACTTTCAAGAAGCATTCACCTTTTGGAAAAGCCAATAACAGACAAGTCCAACCCAAAAGGTGGATCTTTTGGAAAGCTCTGAGTGACTGAAAACAGGGGTTTATAAAGATAGCAAAACAGCTTTCATAGCTATATCATAATTTAGTTCTGTTTCTGTATGAAGCCACATTAATCACTAATTTTTTTTAATGTGCTCCCTGAAGCAGCAGCATGTCCATTTGCACACCCCAAATGTCAGTGCTTCATCACTGCTAAACAGCTAGCTGATGTCTAGTGTTAGATCTGGCTTCAAGCAGTACTTAGCCTCTCCAAGTCAGGAATATATAGGTTGTCATGCACGGGGCTCGGCAGAAATGGGTTTAAGTTTTAAAAGGATCAAATCTCCCCAAATGGGTAAATTTTAAGGTGGCAGAGCCCCTCCAAAACTCATGTAATATTCTGTACTCTCTGTCCCTCTGGAGCTGGGAAGGAAAGGTCAGGGTTACTAAGTTCTGTTTACCACTTATCACCACAAAGATACATATAGCAGAATTCCTCCACAATCACGGGAAAGAAGAAAAACACATTGATTACCCACTCATCTGGTCTCAGTGGGCCAGAGACAGGGAAAGAAACCCTGGAACAAGCCAGCCCCTACACATAACTCAAAATCAGACAGCAATTACTCACCTCATAGCCATACTGAAGAACACAGGATGCGAGGAATGCTCCCAGAATGTTCCCCACTGATGCACAGGCACTCCAGAGTCCAAAAACAAAACCCCTCCTGGAAGAGCATTGCACAATGGGGGGAGGAGGGAGGAATGTGGTCAGGAGGTGGAGAAAAGAGGCAGTATTAGAACCATCTTTAATTTACACGTAATAACAGTACTAAATTCTCCACTGATGCCCCACACAGAAGAAGGTTCATTTAAAATAAAATATACTGTAAAATAACTAATTCATGACAGACATGTTTGTATATCATGTCCCAGTCTGTTACTCATGAGTCAAACTGGTTGCTGGTATTGAGACAGCTGCTGAAATCCAGCCCACAGGACATTAATACATTTATACAAGTGACAGATTCAGATTCTATAGTAGGTCAGTTTCTATCTAGCCCTTGGAAAACCTTCTGAATAGGACAATGGTTGGTCACATCTTAAGTGGTCTGAAACAGCCGTCAGATGTTTATAACTTTAAACCTAACGACAAAGCTTTATGGGCCAGATTTTCCAATAATCTAGATGTGTAGTTGTGCACTTAATGTGTGTGCACAGTTATTGTAATTGTGTGTTCAAACCAAATTTTATACATGCCAATGGCCAAATCAACAAAGAGCAGAAAACATATAATTACAATACCCAGGTTTTGTATAACATTTTTCATCCCTAGATCTCTGAGCACCAAAACATAAAATGTAATCCAAGTTTCAGCCTTAACTCTGACCCGAAGTGAAAACTATCTTGTCAGAGTTAAAGTTGTTCTATAGTGAAGAAATATGCACTACCTTATAGCTGGTAAGAGCAGTTAATTATTTGTTTGGGACGTGTAAGATTTACATTATTCATCTTCAGCACTCATGTTACAGTTGGTAAGTACATTGCTACATTTTAGCTGCCGTAACAGGATTTGCTAGAGCATTTTTTGGTTTGGGAACTTGGACAGAGATGCTGTTTGGCATCACAGATAAGCTACGCAACTAAGGAGAAACACAACATACCCAGCTTTTCCAAACCAGTTTCCCATGATGGCAACAACACACGGCCAGCCAGTGGACTGCAGCAAGCCATTCATAACCCACAGGCAGCAGTAGAACCACTTGTTGTAGAAATGCAGCCATTCTGTGAGAGTGCCAAAGACAAACTCCTGTGGGGAAACAAAGGAAGGTCATGATGCTCCTACAACTCCATGGTGCACATAAGTCTTCAAGGCTGACCAGTAGCATCAATGGAGAACTGAAGGGAAGTTTTATATTTCACTCAAATGACAGCATCTCCAGCAGCTCTGTGTTCCCTAACGCCATGCTCAAGCAATGTTTGGTGAGTACTACACACTGAGTCATCAACAGCACCTAACCAAGCCTTCCTCATGAGTGTGATGTCCAGTTGAGTTACAGACCACCCAAGAGTGACAGTTGCAACTAATCTGCCACATTAAAACTAATCAAAGTTTGATGGCCAAAACACTTTTAGCAACAATATTAAAATATAGTAAAGTCTCACTAATTCCCACTTTACTGATGCATAAGCCTCCACGGAAAAACTTAAGAGTAGTATCACTGTCTTTATCAGTGAAGACTTACGAGCAAAGAGTGCTGGGTTTCAAATTATGTAAACATCACCAATACACCAGATGACAACCATATCTTTATTAGAACACAAGGGAGCACTATGAACATCTTAGACATGTACAGCTGACCAGAATCTCCATCTCCCCATGCTGAGGAAAGATTTAAGTACACCTAGAACTCTCTTGACAGGGTTTGGCTCACCTAGTCTCAAAGACCTCTCCAGGCAACCTATTCCAGATCTTAACTAGAAAGTTTTTCCTAATAATTTATCTAAAACTCCCTTGCTGTAAAATAAGTTGATTAATTCTTGTCCTGGTCACAGTGAATATGAAGAACCAAAACTGAGCACTGTTCTCTTTAGAGCTACTTTTCACATATATGAAGAGTAACAAGCCCCCTCAAACTCTGTCTTCTCATCTGTAGATTCAGGCCTGATCTATGCTTAAATCTTACGTAAATCTAGCTACACCATTTACGTATGTAAAAAATTCACAGCCCTGAGAGACATGCAAGTGGCCTAAGAAGGGAGGGTAGATGGGGTGGGCTCTGTGTTATTACAGAGAATTCTTTCTTGGGTAACTGGCTGTTGACACTTGCCCACATGCTCAGGGTTTAATTGACTGCTACATTTGGGGTCAGGAAGGAATTTTCCCCCAGGGCTGATTGGCTAGTGTGCTGGTCGTTTTTTGCCTTCCTCTGTAGCATGGGGCATGGCTCAGCTACTGGTGAATGCTCTGAAAGTTCTTAAATCATGATTCAAGAAAGTAAATAACTCAATGACAGGTTAGAGGATTATTGCTGGCGTGGTGGGCGAGGTCTTGAGGCCTGCATTGGGCAGGTGGTCAGACTAGATGATCACGCTGGTCCCTTCTGACCACAGAGTCTATGGCTATGTTCACATGTAGATGCTTATTTTGAAATAAGTTAATTCGAAATAAGTTAATTTGAAATAAAATCATTATTTTGAATTAACTTAAATCAAAATAATCAAAACCCTCAAAATCGAAATACCAAGTCCAGTCAAAGGACTGGCTATTTCAAATCAGGAGAGGGGCAGCATGGGAGGTGTGGCAACATGGCCCCATCCCTGGGCCATGCCCCCACCCATATATAGAAAAAGGAACGCACCCTGGGAAGGAGAAGGGCAAAAATGTTAAATCGAAATAATGGTTATTTTGAAATAACACATCCGAATGGTGTAATTTCGATTTCAGCCTAGGTTTTACTATTTCAAAATAAGGTTCATTATTTCAAAATGATGTGGCTTGTCATTTCAAAATAATGAAACGTCGTTCGGACATGATAACTTTTAAATCGAAACTACGGTAATTGTTTCGATTTAAAAGCATTGTGTGGACATAGCCTATGAGTCCATGACCTTAGCCCCACTGTAAATATTGTTAGGTCAACGGAAGAATCCTTCTGTTGACATAGCTACCATCTCCTGAAGCTACAGATTAACTGAAGCAATGGAAAAACCCCTTCCATTGCCACCATAAGTGTCTACACTGCAACAACATGGTCACTGCTGTATCACTTGTAGAATAGACATACCCAAAACATGCCCAGTTCTTTCAACCTTTCTTCATACATCATGTTTTCTACACCTCTTTTGTTGCTCCCTCTGGACAATGAACCAGGTTGCCACTGAACCATTGATAACTATTCTTTGAATACTGTTTTTCAACCAGTTGCACACTCATCCTACAATTAATTTAATCAAAAGCTTATTTCCCTAGTCTGTTCATAAGAACACCATGTGGAACTGGGTCAAAAAGCTTACCCCTAACTTACACTATCCAGGATTGAAAAAAGGAAGGAAGGTTTTGTTTGGAAGGAAAGTCATTTTAAAAAGTTATGTGGATTTGGAAAACAGACCTGATACACACAGAAAACAGACTGAAGAAGAAAAGCGTGTTGGCCCAGATTTGGGTCCCTTATAGTCAAGAAACTCTTCAAGTGTGGGTCACAAAATCTAGGTTTGAAGAAGTGCTTTGCTATCCTTACACAAATGCATACTGCCACGAGGGCTGGGAAAACACTTATTTAGGCCTAAGACTCCGGGCATGTTCAAAAATATTAAGTTTGGCCCAATGACAAACTCCATAAATGAACAATTTTTGCCACAAAATTCCAAAAAGAGAGGCACACTCAAAAGCTTAGTCTGACACTCCCTTAGTTAGAAAGCACTGAGGTGTAGGGCAAATGCTATTACTACACCAACTCCTGCATCCACAGTCCAGGTCAGGGTCAAAGTGAAACAGATAAATTCTACCTTTCTGCTCTAAAGAAAAACAAGAGCCAACATTTTAGAGGGGAAGAGTATTTGAACAACAGTAATCACTGGTCAGTGAAAACAGCCATTTTTCAACTTACCACTAATGCAGAGGAGCACATGCCAAAAGACAAGACCCATCGTAAATTCAGGCGATCTCCAACTATGCCACTGACAAAGAGACCCTAAAAACACAGATGAGTACATTAAGCAAAGCCGCACAGTTTAGATTTGTTTTCAAAATGTTTGTAAGAGTTAAAGGACTGCTGAGAGCTCAAATCTAACCCCAAATGCAGGTGTGTAAGAGTTTGTAGATGGTGCTTGTTTGTTTTTACAAGATATAATACAAGCAGAAGTGTTTCCATGAACTTATGCTCTTTACACTTCAATGAAAATGACATTGTTTTGACAGAGGCCCTCCTGCAACATGTGCAATCCAAACATGGCAGTGCGGTGCTGGTACACTAGGGTACAGAAAGGAACGCTGACTGGACTATGAACCGAAATGAAAATCACTGGTTTGTTTATGGTGTAGATAACTGTAGGTAAACGCAAAGCAAGCAGAATCATGAAAGCTTTGATTTCTAAAAATTCAGCTTTAATTATCTAAGGTATTACTGGTAACACAGATAAAAACCATTTACCTAATCTCCGAAATATGTTTTAGAAGAATTATGTCAGGTTAAGAAAAAGCCATCCACTTAAAAGAGATACAAGAAGGCTCCAACCAACAAAGATAAATGTATCAGGAAACAGTTTACTTTAAATGTAAGCTCTCCTTCTCCCACATTCCTTTCAAGCCTCCTGAGGACCAAATTACTATGCACGGAGGGACATTCCAGTATGTACTACATGCAGATAGTGTCACATCCACCACTAGGCAGACATCAGTAAGGGCCAGACTACTAGGGAAAGCAGTCCATAAGTGCCCTTTGCAGAATGTTTGTTACCCTGTACGGAACAAAATCTTTTGAAAAAGCCTTCATACATCAGTGTAACATACCAGTACAAAAGGCATTTATTTGATTCTATAACCCTCCTCCTCAAACTCCTCTAATATTTGGCTCCTTGCTATAGCAGACATCAGTGTTGGGTGCAACATGATGCTAGAGCATGGTGCTGGAGACTGTACTGAACCCTGGAGACCTGACAGAAGCTGAGAGGACAGAAAAAGTAAATTTAAAGCAGATTGTATGCCAACTGCCTTTCACTATTGTTATTTGGAGCACTCAGCATGTAATTCTGAAGTAGATGGATTTCTCTTTAACCTACTTGCAAATCTCTTCGAAGGCAGAACTCATCTAGTGTGAGGTGAAAGCAGAAATAATGTAGTCAAAGATAATCTATTCACTTCCCACACCCTATCTATCAGTCAGGCACAGAGAGTAGATTCCATCCTCCACCCTCAAGATGTGAGGGGTCATCATCTGTGCCCTTCCTACCCAGACTGTGGCAGCTGTGATTAAGTTTTACTCACCACTGCATAGGAAAAGAGAAAGATAGTGTCCAATGTCCCCAGGAAAAGAGTGGCATCTTCGGCACTGGGAAATAAATGGCTACTGTTCCAGAGCTGTGAAAAGACAAGTAATTGCATCATAAGTTTTCCAAAGCCACAGAGCTCATCCTACAATATGCAAGATGCTACCTGGCTGCAGTAACATCCTATTTCTGAAATGTTTTAGCTTAGTGATCAAGTCAGGACCAACTCTTATGGCAAATTCCACAGAAAGCACTTATTTCCTGCAAAATACCTTAACTCACCTCTAGAAGACACACTAGCTCACCAGAAGTGAGCAATGCTGTGATTAATATTTAAGGTAACTGCTGCAGATCTACATGCTGCTTGACATATAATGCCTCTGCTCTCAGGATCTTGCAATCTCAATTAAATGGACAACACAGAAAATGACAAGAGATGACAGGTACAGAGGAAGGAGAGAAAACAGAAGAATCAAGGGGGAAAGATGCACTGTTCATGGGAAAGTGATATTTACAAAAAAATCAGGTCACTTATTTTGTTCCAGTTTTGTTCAACCTGGAGTTCCCTTTTATTTTCAATGGGATCAGCACAGGGAGGGATTCAGTAGTTCCAGAGCTGAGATTAGTCTCAGAAGATGAGCTGAAAGCAGCAAACTTTGAGGGTGGCTTTAAGGAAGAGTAGAAGGAATTAATTAAGGGGCTGAGGAAAAAAATAATCAACTTTAAGTGTGAAACAGCCTATGCTCAACTTTTATCAACTTCATTTTCGTTTCTGTCACAGATCAAGTTCTTCAAGGTAGGAACCATATTTCAATGATGCATTTGCAAAACGGTGCTGTAATCAAAGACTAGAGCCTGTAACCACTACTGTAATAATAAATGATAGATGTGCTTCCACACACCTCATTGCCTACGGTCAGGTCAAGGCTGGCTGTGTTTCGAATGTCTCTATCCAAGCACTGGTCACACATAGCCCCAGGGGTCTCAAACTCGGAGTCCCTAAAGTTATTTCCTGCAGCCCACAAAGCCACTATTGTTATCGATATTTGCAATACTGTTGTATGAAAACGTTTCAGTGGTGTGGACCTCAGGGTAACGTTCTAGTCCTCATGAGGCCCTTATGGTGATTTGAATTTGAGATCCCTGATTTAGGTGATCTGACCAGGCAGCAGCATACAGATATAGCATATATTCTATTTAGTTATGTTTTCCAAAATACACAGTGTGTAAAAAGAGATTCCGTAATAAAAATAAAGCCACTGAAGAAAACTATTGCTCCCTCTACCAGTCAGTAGTATCCATCCACCAGTCTAGTAATACACTATATGCTAGCTCTTCCCAGAACACTGAGCATATCAGGAACAAGTTAACTGCTGATTAACAGGCAGAAAATATGTCCACAATACTTCATTTTACAGCACCCACAGCATTCTAGGCCCTTAACTATAATATAATAAAAACCAAATGTCCCTGATCCAGACAGATTACAATCCAAAAGTTTACATTTTACACTTATTACACAAAGTCACCCAAGCTGCAAGTGGATGCAAATGCTTTGATGACAGGATTAGAATTCAGAATGATCTCGACAAACTGAAGAAATAATCTGAAATAAATACGATGAAATGCAACAAGGACAAATGCAAAATACTGCAGTTAGGAAGAAATAATCAACTGAATACATACAAAACGGGAAATGACTGCCTAGGAAGAAGTATTGCAGAAAAGGACCTAAGGTTTATAGTGGATCACAAAGTAAATATAAGTCAACACTAAAACTGCTGCAAAAAAGCAAATATCTGTAACTTTACAACTAAAGGTGCACCTATGCGAACATCCTACCTCTTTGTGCAAAATATGCCTTATGAGTTATCATTTGAAAATCAATAACTTGTGGGCCAACACTATTACAGTGAAATGCATATATAAAAAAAAACATCAAGAGTTATGAAGATAAACTGAAATAGGTTTATCAGACAAGCCCAGGGAAGGGGCAAACCTTCTTCTCTAAGACAAAGGACAAGCTGACACTTCTAGCCAAGTGTCATAGAAGTTGATTGATAATCATTGGTCAAGTGGCCATTCTTTGTCAGCAAAGAGAGGCAAGAACAGCTGTGTTTGCATTTTAACTAACAGCAACATGGAACGTTCTTTCACCAACAGACTCTATGTCTCCATCCTCACAGAAGGAAGGAAACTTATCTAGGAGTAACTCTTGGGAAAATGCATTTCAAAGGGAGAGTGCACTGTAAAAGTGATAGGCAAAACAAGCCCAGATATTCTCTCTCTCTCCCTCTCCCCCTCACTCTTTCAACTAAGATGACAAAAGAACCAGCCTTTGGACTGTGTGGTAGACCATGCCTTGAGAATTCGGTCAGCTATGTTGTTTGGAACATGTGGTAAGGTTTTACCTTGAACTGAGTCTAGTTTGTTAATTCTTAGCTATCAGGAAGCATTTATCTTTATTTCTCTTGTAACCATTTCTGATTTTAATACCTTATACCTGTGTGCTCGCTTGAAATCTCTTTCTTTATAGTTAAACAAATCTGTTTTAATTTTTTAAGTCAAAACCAATTCAGTTTTGTTTTTAAACTGAATTGTTTGGTAACTCCAACAAAAGTAGCACACTGTTGAATATAGACTCCTTACAGGAATAATGGACTTCTGATATCTGAATTGCTCAGGAGAGGGTTGGTCAGTGCAGAATACAAGTTTTTAGGAAAACTCATTCCTTCCCTCTCCCTGGTCCCTTTCAGTCCTACATTTCAATGATTTAATCTCTAGCCAATAATTCAACATAGGAATGGACACTTCTACGAATAAAAAGAACTTTCAAGTTTACAACAACAAGGATTAAAAAAAAAACCAAACCCAAACCCAAGACATTTGGAAAGATAATACCCAACTGCTATGGTAACCAACAGGGTTAGGAGGAAGTTTTCCTTACATGCAGCAATAACGTTTCTTGAAGTATCTGGTGCTGGCTATTCTTGAAGGCAGGATACAAAATAAACCACAAGTTAAATCTACTATAGCAGTTGTGTTTACAAGCAAATCTATCCTGCTTGTCAAACAAGGAATCCTGTGGCACTTTCAAAAACTAATAAATTTATTTATTGCATCTAACAAAGTGGGATTTTCTCTCACAAAAGGTCATGCAGTAAATAAATATTAGTCTTTAAAAGTGTCACAGGACTCCTTGTTTGTTTTGCTGAACTAGACTAATACAGCTACCCTTTTGGAACTTATTCTGCTTGTATTACACATTAATGGGAGTTACAAGTTAGTGTAGAAGGAAGAACAAACATCTTTTCCCCAATGTGAGAGTCTAGAAATGGGAGCCCAGGAAATGTGGAATCTGAGGAAGCACAGAGTCAATCAAAATTCTTCTGCAAACGCTGCTCACATCATTCAGTTTTAGGTGTCTACGTGCTGCAGTGCACAATTGACCAGAAGCTTTTAGCCCTAGCCTGTCAGAGAAGGGTCAGCAGCCAACGCCCCCTCTGGCTGCTCCTGTGGCTATATATAGATGGTCCAGACCCTAGCCCCTCAGCAGAGGCACCCTTAAGCAATTGGGGACCCTAGGTGAAGGCTCATTGTGGGGCCCCCTAAAGGGCCCACTATCGGCCCCCACTGCTACCTTCCCTGTGTCCCCTGCACCCCTAACTGCCCCATCCAACCACCAGGACTCCTTGTTTGTTTTGCTGAACCAAACTAACATGACTATCCCTCTGGAACTTGTAAGTTATTCTTGGGTTTGATATTTTTAAAGATCTTCCCATCATGAAACTTGTAAGTTGATCATCTTTCACTTAATATAAATGAGCTAATGCTGAACTACAAAGTGAAAGTGAATATTTTAATTTTTTTAAAAAGTATGAACATTAATTAATAAATAAAAAGTGGTAACATTAATTATGGCTCAATAATAACTAAAATACAACATTTAAAATTCTGGCAGTCCAATCTTACAAATTTTTCATATAGGCTTGGGTTTATGTGCACTAGAGACATTTAATACAAATAATTATAATAAATAAAATAAGTGAAAAGAAGTTTTCTAGTGTGTAGCTATAAATGAAAAACACCAAATTTCAATGAAATTCTCTGGAGTACTCAAGTTTATGTGACTCTGGCCTCCTCAAAAATATTAAATAGTAAGTACAAAAGAAGCTAAAAAATTACTTACCAAAATAAAAAGAGATACAGCACAGACATCACATGCAGGTGTAATGATTGCTTAAGGGCAGCACTAGATGTAGCAGTCTATATGGCCCTACCTGGTAACCTGAGATAAAGAAAGCTGAAGTAAAAACTGTCACAAAGTCAAAGGAAAAGGCAAAAGAACAGGTAAAAAAAGAAAAGGAAAAGGCAATATTTCACAAAATTAAAAAAATTGCAGAATAAATGGCCACACTGAGGAATTAAAAGCTGAGGCCACTGGAAAAGTTCCTGCTATTGTGTTGCCTATTGCTTGCTCCTGCTTTTTTAGCTTATCAGTGTGAAGGTAATAGGCAGACAATGGTGAAGTCTGCAGTTCAGACGAAGCACAGATCCTAATGCTAGCTTGCCTTGATGAGCCAAGACTGAAAAGTGGTTAGGCTTCCAGCCCTACTAGCTTGCTAGATGGTAACAATTTCTATATTTTTCTATAGTTTCATTTCTGTCCACCAGACTGAAGGCGGGGGCCCTTATTGCTTGGTACCCTAGGTGGCCACCTGCTTCACCTACCCCAAAAGCCGCCACTGCCCCTCAGTTCTTTTTTCCACCCTCAGCGATGGTCATGGAACAGCCTGTTCCTTGCAACAGCAAGGTGCCCTTCTATTCAAGCCTTCTATGAACTGTCTATTCAGACTTGAAAATCTATTCATGGACATCATCTCACTGCAACCGACAGAGTCACTGCTACCAGAGGTGGAACACCACTCCCAACTGCTGCCTGCCATGCCAGGGTTTAAGCCCTGTGTAAGCTGCAGCAACACTTTCCCAAGGGCTTTCCCAACCCCCATGAGTAGTGCCTTTTACCTCATCCCCAGCCTAATCACATGGTCACCTGTTCCCCCCTTGCATTATAGCAGGACTTCACAATGGAAGACCTGCTGCACACAGTCTTCCAAGTCCTCAGTTTCAGATCCAAAAGGGTAGCAGGATGGCGATTCGTCTCCCTCAGCTTCGACAAGTACCACGGGGAGTCACGCTTGCTAACCATTAGATGGTACATATACACTAAGTCACTTCATCCTACCCAGTCCCTCATGCAAGGAGGATGGGCTTGTCAGGACCTCTTTGAGGCTACAATAAGGGCGATTAAAACTCACCCCTCCTTGCCCTCCCTAACTTCGTTGAAAGAGAGCAACTATCCTTCACTGAAAGGGGCACAGCTCCTTGACGATCTACCCACGGGGCAGACCAGATGGTAACCTCAAGCCAGATAAGAGGAGGTTCGTCAAAACCTCACCAACAGGGGTAGAGGCCTCTCCCCTCGGTGCCTAGCCCCAAACTTAACTTCATCAACCAGCCCCTCATGGGCTCAGAAGCTGCAACTTCCCCATAGTCCTATGAATTTCCATTGCAGGCCACATCACAGAACAAATGAGAGACATAAATGTGGGTAGGAACCTCCCTCCTCTCCCCTAGAATATCAGGTGGGCTCGGATCCTTCCCCTCCTGGGGGAAAAACCCCTGCACGAATGAACCCCACACATTCCACACCCCGCAGTATACTAGCTCCTGGGGGTTACCTGCTGCATCCTTCCTCCTTTGCAATAAAGGCATAGGGCCTCAGCTCTTTGACATGCCATCACTAGCAGGCACTGGAGGGGCACTGGGAGGTATTTACCCCCCACCCCCCCTTTATCCCCTGGAGATACCCTTCAGTGTCACATGGTTACCCCCCATGGTATCGTTTGGCAGCGCCACCTCTTTGGTATGATTGCCTACTTTGACAATCCCAGTCCCCCTCAATAGAGTGGAAGGGGTCCCAGTGAGCCCTCATCTCACTTCTGCTGAGTGCTGGAAGGGCATAGGGAACCCCTACTCACAACCCAGAGACCCATCACCCAAGAGGATCTAGACAGGGCACTACAGTTGAACAGGGTCACTTTATGAACCCTGGGACTCAAGCACATAGTTAGACCTTTCATGGAACCCTTGACCTCCGAGAAGGGGTACATGGCTCCTAGCAGACTAGAGAGGCCTGGTGTCGCTATTGGTACCATGACTGCAAATTTTTCTCCACTACTCCTAGCTTTGCTCCTCAAAGGGACGCAAGGGAGCGGCCCCTTGCACCATTCCTTTCGTAAGAATCATCCTACCTGTCTTCTCCCCAGCATTCTTTCCTCCCAATCCAGGATTAACCCCAATCCCATCCTACTTCAATTATATGGTAGAGCTCTTCTGTAGCAAAGCTATTCCCTCCTGTGGAGCAATGGATACACACCTGCTCCTAAGCATGCCCAGCTAACCCTCTAATTCCCAAAGGGACAGTTACGGGTGTCTCACCATTGACCCCCTCACCGCCAAGGAACCAACAACTGTAACTCACGACCCCGATATGAGGCAGCCTGCCGAACTCACAAGTGGCAGACCACCTTACTGCATACAGCTTGGGACAGAAAATGAATAAGCAGCACAGGGGAGTTATGTGCCTTCCGAGCACTCCACTGCCAAGGACAGTAGGAACATATTAAGGTAAATCTACCTCCCTTGAATAAGGCTACAGGGTAGCCCTTTCATTCTTTCCATCATTGCTCAGGTCCTAAAGACCAGAAGGTACAGAGTGAGGGAAACATGCACTTAACCATCCAGTTTGCGCAAATTCCTGCTGGAACCTCTGATAGGGATTCCCCTATCTCCACATTTGTTATGCATCAGTTCCCCCTATGGGCCTAGGAACAACTTTACACAGGGTTTTCTAGTTCCCCACCATTTTCCACAGTCATTCCTTATATCTCGTTCTACTAACCTACCCCTTTCCTCCCATAAAGGGTTCTGAGGAGCTTCTCCCAAAGCTTAGAGTAGGAGTTCCCAAAATGGGGACCCCACTTCCTGTTATGACTTGTTGGAGGATCACCTCCACTGGGCAGGACCCTCTGAGATACTTTCTCCCTCCCCCCTCCCCCTTCTCCTCTAGATACCCACTTCTAATGAAGTCCCTTTGGAGGTCCAAGGAGGGTCTTGCCGAACCTCCTAAGTAGCTGGTCCTCAACCCAGGGATCCTTTCTTCGCCTTTTTCAATACTGATAGGTCTGGAGACTAGGCCCCTGTATCCTCCTTTAAGTGGTTGTTTTCCCACACCTTTCTTCCACATTGTTGTCGGACACTCATCCCATGGTGTGCCCTACCATGAGTTTGGCCACCGCGTTCCAGGCCAGCGCATCATAGAAAAAGGTGACAAAACCCATCCCACTGAGGTTAGAGAGCCAACTTTTTCCCTCCCTTCTGCTTAGGGGCATAGTGCCCATTTGTTTCTTCATCTGTTGGAAAAACACTGCTGGTGACAATTCCCTTTGCTTGTCGCCTGCTGGCATGAGGGCCATCTATACTGGATCAAGATCGCCCTTTCTCCAGAATGCCTATTTCCTGATGGAGTGGTAGATAACCTCTTCGGCACCCACAGCACAGGTCATCTCTCAGAAGGATCTGCAGGTCGGTAGTGTGTTCACCAGCGTAAGCTTGATGACCCCCCACTTTGTCTGTTCTTGAGTCTGGGATGCCATTGGAGTATAGCTGTGCTGACGGAAGGGGAAGATATTAACTCCGCCCACCATCCAAGGTACAGCTAGCAGTCACCTAAAACTGAATTATATGAGCAGCACTCGAAGAAGAACAGTGAGTTACTTATCAGTAACTGTCCTTCAAGATGGGCTGCTCGCATACATTCAAGTCCCTCCCACTGTCCCTGTTACTCAGAGTTAGTGATAAGAAAGGACCAAGGGGGACCAAGGTCAGGGCCATCTATATATAGCTGCAAGAGCAGCCAGAGGGGACACTGGCCGCCGACCCTGCTTTGACAGGCTAGAGCTAAAAGTTTACGGCCAATTGTGTGCTGTGGCGCGTAGACACCTAAAACTGAATGATGTGAGCAGCCCACCTCGAAGGACAGTTACTAGTAAGTAACCCACTGTTCCTCTCCCTGTTGACCTTACCAGCCCCCTGTTCTAAAACACCTATACCTAGCATAGTAAATATTTAGCTGACTCAGAGTTACCGCCTCACTCTCAAGTGAGGCGTTGCAGAAAATAATAGGCTACACTCAGTTCCCATTTACTCCTCTCGGTATTCCAGTAAAACTGCATATAAGCAAGTCCAGTACACCTACTTCCATCAGGCCACATCCTGATCCCAGTGACCAAAGAAGCACAACTCCCAGTCAAGTCCAACGAATGGGGATTTAACGGCAGCAGGAGCTGCTGATAGTTTTGAAAATCTCATTACTTACTCAAGTGTTGAAATGTTTTAAAGCACCTAGTTTTAGATAGCCAGTTAGGAACACCTTGGCCTCTACTCATTAGCAGCTTGCATTGTAGCATAGTCGTCTTCCCTCCCATGTCAGCCTCCTTTCCAAAAGGAGATCAAAAGCATGACCACTGACATAACCACAGCCTTGGTGTTTCAAACCCCTCTGCTTCTGAGGGGCAACCCCCTCCATGGCTTCATGCAGATGCTCATGATGCTGTAGTCAATCAGTGCATTTATTTTGCATTCTGCTGACTATCATACACAGATGTTTCTGTGGACCCAGTTCCAACCCCACCACCACAACTCCCCACTTCTCAGAAAGTTTTGCTCTGTGGCACACTACGAAAGGCTCTTATGCCCACTAGTAGTTTAGAGACTATGGTGTGGGAACTACTGTTTTAAGTCATCTGGGACTTCCATCTGTGGAAGTATTCAAGTAGTAAGAGGCATCTCTGGCAAAAAAATAAATCTCTTTCACACCAGAGTGTCAGCTGGTCCATTCATATACTAGGATCCATGTGTCTACATCAAAATTTGCTGAACAGGCTGACAGTTTTGATTGTTCTTACCTCATCTGGCTGAAGCGCAAGGACTGTGGTATTTAGGTCAGAAGGTGTCCATTGGCTGGAAATGCTGACCTTGACATTGCTAAATGTCTTTCTGGATGCATGGAGCAGAGAGTAACTGCAAGACAGAGAGTGAACACAGAGGTTTGCCAGATTGTCACTGGACCAAAAAGCAAAAAGGACCCAACATTCCATACATGGTCCACTTCCGGGGACAGCCAAGAACCTTTTTTTTTTTTTTTTTTTTTTAAGTTTTTGGTGGAAATGGAAGCATACTAATTTGCAATTAGATACCCTGATTGTTATTAGTGTGCGGAGGAATGCCAAGCCAAGATCAGGATCTCAATTTGGAGGAAGTGGGTTTTTGGTGTTATTTCTTCTAAAGGGGAGACGATGAAATGTCCACCAGTAATTATATACTTGCACACTCACCCACGCACAGAAAAAGATCGGTCCAGTTAATCACCTGCATAGGTTCTTAGCAATGCTCCCTCTAAAGTTGATGATGCAGCTAAGCAAGTTATAGATGCAGGTGAGCAAGTTTGTCGCTGGTTCCTGACCTGGGGCCAGGCCCCCTTCCCGCTGCCCATCGCCTCCTTAGGTGCATCCATAACTTCTTCAATCACATCATCAGCTTAGAACAGGGGTCTCAAGCTCAAATCACCATGAGGGCCACATGAGCAAGAGAACGTTAGCCCAAGGATTGGACCACTGAAACCTTTTCATACAATGATATTGCAAATATTAGTAATGATAGTGTCATTGCGGGCTGCAGCAGATAACTTTAGGGGCTGCATGTGACTCACGAGCCATGTGTTTGAGACCCCCTGGCTTAGAGGAACCACTGAAATCAAGTAGCCTCACTGGAGGACAGAGAAGTACGAAAAGGATGACATGGAGAAAATGTAATATTAATATAACTGTGATTACCATATTATATCATGGAAAATGGGTAATGATTAATGAATGCAGCATTAAAACTCTACAATGTCATGTGTTTTTTAAATTATTTTAATATTAAAAAATTACCAAAATGTTCTCTTTTACCAAAAACTGGATTTTTTTCATTAAAGCACCTAAAAAAGGTTAACTCACCTATCATTTTTCATTTTCCATAGCAGCCCATTTTACAATTAAAAAAAAAAAGTCCTAAGTTGTTTCTATCCAGTTAAAATATGCCCCTTTATTTGTTTTACTTAATTGGCCTGTTTGTAATTTTACTTATGGTATACTTTATTTTCCTTCATTTTATAAGTGTTCCTGTATGTTATTCCTGATTAAGCCCTTTCATAGGGAGCAACAGGCCAAAAATTTGCCTAACATGTGTCTCAAACCCACAGCCCTGAAATTGAAGAACTGCCTCCTCTACCAAATGAGCTAATCAGGGTACTGCTGGAAAAAGAACAGCCAGCTGAACCCAAAGACAGGAATCAGTCAGGGGATTTTTCCCAACCTCTCAGTGAGGAGTGGTTTGTGCAGCGCTGCCATTGGGCCATGTGTGCATGCGACCACCTCCGAGGTCACGGCTACAATACCCAGCCGCTGGGCTCAAGGAACTTGGGTGTTACAGGTTTTTTTTTGGTAACATTAGTAACATGCTGGACAAAATCACCTATTTTTAAAATGCCTGCTGGAGGACATGAAGATAAAAAGGAGGACATGTCCTCCTTTTGCCAGACATCTGCTAACCCTACACAAGCTCTCCAGACCCTCCTGGCGGTTTACCCGCAGTGCAATCCCCCCCTTCTGCCTTGCACAACCCTCCTGCCCCACCATCTCGGCAACCTCCAGTCCCCCACATGTTCCTGTAAACCCCCCCCAACCGCGCACACATGCTGCTGGTTTCCCTGCCTCTTCCTGCCCAGACCCTTCTCCCTCCCTGCAACACCCCTCCTGGTGGTTTACCCATAGTGCAATCCCCCCCTTCTGCCTTGCACAACCCTTCTTTCCTAAATGAAACCCTCTACCCTCACCTGCCAGTCAGAGATACATGCATGCACTCAGGCTGTGAGATTTTAAACTCTCACAACCCCAGCCCACAGGCATGGCGCTAGGAAGAATATGTCCGGGACCTGTGGCTGTCAGGCCTGCGCAGGGGTCAGTGTCGCCTGTGCAGGTGAGCAGTGGCTGCTGCGCTAGCACCCAACCGTGCAGCTTACAGGGAACACTGATTCTCAGTCAAAGGCCAGATCAGTTATACTGTTTCTTAGAGAACTCTGCATGAATCATTGTCCTCAATATCGAGAGAAGGAAGCTACCAACAGTTAAGATAGAGCACTTCATGCTGGTCACGTATCTCATTAAACATGCTCATTCCTGGGATGGAAGGTTTGGTCACACAGGGGTACAAGCATTTTTGTTATTTCAATAGACAGGAAATCCTGGCACAACATTACTGACACTGTACCTGCCTCTTAAATCACTATTACTACTTCAGTTTTCCTTATAGAACCAAGAGTCAGCTCTTCTCATTATTCTCTCTTCCTTTCCCTCCACACATCCCCCCCAACCAAAAAAAACCCCCAAAACCACACACACACACACACACACACACACACACACACACACCCACCCCTCAACTGTATGACTGCCATGCAGATCCAAGAGCAACCAACCTACCTGAAGAAGGTAAGCAGGAACACAGCAACATGATGATGAGTGCAATGGGACATTAATGACCTGTTTGCAGGCTGCCTCCGCAAAATCCCAGGCAAAGCCATCCTTTTGGCCTTACCCTCCTTCCAGCCCTTGGCTTCAATGGCTGGAATGTAGTTTGGCCATTTCTCTTCTCACTTAAAATGAAAGAAGAAAAAAAACATTTGAAGACAAACTCATGTATAAAACAATGTTCAACAAGTAGGTGGAATTCAGCAAGAGTTACGGTGCTTTTCCACTCATCCCCAGTTCCGTTCCAGTCTCTGGGCCTCACCTTCAATGCTCTCCAAATCTCTGCTCCTATTTCATCTGCTTCACCTTTTCTGACACCAGTACTGCCCAGAACAGTATTTCTCATGCACCAAACACCCTTCTTTCACATATTCTTTCAATGTGCTGTCTGTCTAGGACAAAAGATGTCTCTCTCCATCCCCTGAATTGTCATCCATCCTATATCCATATTTGCCCAGCTTAGACTGCAAGATGCTTAGTGAATGAACACTCTTAGCACCATACAGACTGATGATAAATCCCACCTGCTACTATCACAGGACTGTCATTAACTCATAACCTTAAAAACAGGTGAGTGTTTGCCTCATGTCAGCATCTGCTTGAGTCAGGTGTGTGATTTTTGGATTTAAATGTCTCATCCTTTGCCGATAAGATGTCAACAGGATACTGTATACAAAAGAGCAAACTTACACACTTGAAAATGGAAAGCTTATCTTAGAAATTATGGAGTGGTGGTGTCCAGGAGATTGATCTCCTACTTACAAGTGCTGTGTCCTAAATTCTAGCCACATCTTGGCCACCAGCCACTTAACTTCTTTGCTTTGTCCCTTGCTGTAGACTGATATTCATACGTGCCCAGCCTTCTACATTTGCAAGATGTTGTTAATGAAAGGGTTCAGACACTAAGATCAAGTCAAAGAATATAACAGTTTATTTAAAGCTGGGGTAGGCAACCCCTGACATGGGTGCAAACAGCGGCACGTGAGCCCATTTGGAGCAGCATGCTGCACCTGCTGCGGAGCCACAGAAATGGCCACTTCTGCCACTGAAAGTCACTCCAGGCACCTTCTTTTGGGGGCAGCTAGGGCATGAGGGATCCCCACCAGGCCCATGCCCCAGGCATGCCACAGAATGAAGCTGCCTGGAGTGGCTCCTCTTCTCAGCATGCCATCTCCAAAAGGAGCCACTCTGGGCAACTTCTTTCTGTGGCATATCAGGGGCCCTCCGAGAGGAGTCACTCTGGGCAGCTTCTTTCTGTGGCATTCCTTAGGGCCCCATTCCCAGGCACACCGAGAGGAGCTGCTCTGGGTGGCTTCTTTCCACAAGCAGCTCCTTTCAGTGGCATGCAGGGGAAGCATGTGCGCATCCTCCAGCTGTAACCACCACTAAATTATACAGGTGAAACTTTTTTACAGTGGAGGTGCTGGCAAAACTTGGCTGAGGGCTGGGGAGGAGGAACTGGCACAGAGGTCAGCAAACATTGCCAACCTCTGATTTAGAGATTTCAGGCTAGATCAGAGAAACCACAGGAAAGCAGAACTGTGTAATCCTTGCTAAAACTAAAAGAATGGACTAAACCAGTGGTTCCCAACCTGGGGTCCTTGGACCCCAGGAGGCCGCAGAGTGGCTCCAGGGGGTCCACGGACAGGCTGCAAGCTGGGGCCAGACACCGCCAGGGTCTCTAGTGGCCATGGAGATCCAGGCTTCCGGCCAGCAGGGAACGTCTCCCAGGCAGGGAGTTCTTAAAACTCCCACCCCTGAGCATGCACAGTATGCTAAGGGAGAGTAGCCTGGGGGGTGGCCAGGCAAACAGGGTGGGGTGGGGACAGCAAACCAGCCAGTGGGGGACAGACAGGTTGGTGGGTGAGGAGCATGGGGGAGGGGAGGTGCCACGGTCGCTGTGGCTCCCCTAGCAGGGGGATGGGGCCATAGCCACTCACGGCTACCCGGGCAGGGGGATGGGGCCATAGCCGCAGGAGAGCGGTGCAGGCCAAATTCTTCCTGGGTGGCACCGCCACTGGGTGGTGGCACAAGACACCCTAAAGGGGGCCATAAAGTTTTCTCCCCCACACACTTTGAAAGAGGTCCCCAGCCGTAAAAAGGGTGGGAAGACCTGCTGTGAGATATCTAACAGGGGTGGCCAAACTTATGGAACTCAAGAGCCACACAAATCAATTATTAAACCTTCGAGAACCGCACTGAGGCATATAACCATATACTTTTACCTACTCCAAAATTACTAAGCTTACAATTCATTACACACCTTAACTTTACCATAAAAACAGGGCAAATATTGATCCTACTAATGTCAGATCCTAATAATTACTTAAGGTTACCACAAAAACTAGGCCTATACAGCAGTTGTTCCCAACCTTTTTCAGGCTGAAGACCCCTTTTAAAAAAAAACACACCATATTTGTGCCCCCCAGATGATCATGCAATCTGGCCCACGCAGGCAGACTCTGGCGGTGCCGCTGGGACAGCCAGCGAGTGGCACCACCACCACCACGGCCCACACCACTGGGGAGCTAAGCCATGGTGGCTATCGCCCCTGCCTTTGCCCCCTCAGGGAGCCGCCACAGCCCCATCCCTTTGCTGAGATCTGGACACATGTGGGCAGAGCAAGCCCTGGTGGGGAGCATCAGGGCTGCAGCTGAATTTTGGCACTGGTAGGGAGAGGCTCCACAGACCCCCTGCAACATGTCCACAGACCCCAGGCTGGGAACCACTGTCTTATAGCAATCACTCTATTTCATGCCTATACTTGCAATCCCCATGTAATAACATCACAAAGCCCAGTCTGAGAATCCTTGCCTTTAGAAGCAGGCTGGGAAGATTCCCAAACGTGAGATGGAAGACCAGGTCTGAAATCCCCCAGCCCCAACCAAGGACCAAGGACAGCTGGGCAGACCTGTTGTGAAAGAATGCTTTCGGGCACAGCTATGTAAATCGAACCTCAGGAGAATGGGTATATTGTGTAAATCCTCTGGAGATGAGTGGTTTATTTCTGAAAACCCCCAGTAGAGGCAACTGAGCAAAATTGTCTGCAGAGCCTTCCTGGACCAGCAAGAAGCACTACACAGTAGCCATCCCATATGATGGGGTAGTATGTGAGAACTGCAGTGGGGTGCACATCTCCTCATGGGGGCTGGGTAACCTGGTACTGAACAAGGAAGTCATACTGAGCACCTAGCTGGGAAGGGGAAGAGTATGCACACACAGCTGCTGGCAGTGGGGAAGTTGCCAAAAGCCCATGAAACTGAGGGGACAGGGGTGTGGTGCAGTGCACAGGTAGTTTGTGACTGAGAATGGAAGAATGCAAGGAGCCCCTCGTAGGTGCACAGTTCTTGACCTAGAGAAGCTATGAACAGTGATACTCTCTAACATAAGATCCTGAGATTGCTAAGGCAAACATTAAGAAAAATCCCCCCCAAAGTTATTATTAACTAAGATCTACAGGTTCTAGTACACCCTCTCCTCTCCACCAGGACCAAACCAGTCCCTAGATCAGTGGTTTTCAGTGAAGGATACGTATAGGTCTTCCAGGGGGTACATCAACCAGCCTAGGTTGGTGTTTTGCAGAATGGGGGTTGTGAACCCGGGTGTGGAGAGCAGGGGGAGTAGGATGGGTGCAGGGGGCAGGGGTCATACAACGCAGGACTGGTCTTAGGGGGTGGCAAACAGGGGAACTGCATGGGGGGCAGGACTCCACTTCAGCTGGAGACCCACAAAGCTAACTTCCATGCTTCAGCCCTGCTGCCTGGCCCTTCAGCTTTAGGCAAGGCTCACAAGTGAATAAACAGGCTCATGTATCACACTGAAATTTAAGTGCAATACATATACTAACAAGGAGTCCTGTGGCACTTAAATACTAACAAATATATTTATTGCATGTGCTTCCGTGGGAAAAAAATCTCACTTTGTTACTGTAATCAACTTATTTTATAATATATGATAAAAATGAGAAAGGAAGCACTTTTTCAGTAATTGTGTGTTGTGACACTTCCATACGTTTAGATCTGAGTTTGTAAGCAAGTATTTTTTACGTGAAGTAAAACTTGGGCTACATTGAAGACAAATCAGACTCTGGAAAAGTTTAGTCATCTGGAAAGGTCAAGAACAAAATCCTCCAGCCTGCAATACAGTTTGCTCCAAGAATATTAACAGTAGCTACTGATATTACCAGTTAATTTTCAACCAGTTAACACTCTCTTGGCCACCCTCCCTCCCTCTCTCTCATAGTTTGTTTTACACAAGTTAAAGTGTCAATATACTGTATATGCAAGCATTTAAAACACCACTGGTACAGTGGCTGGGTGAGGAAACCTAGGATTTAGCCCCATAAACACTGGGTAGCCCAATCAAATTAGAAAAACATTCAGTGGGAACAGTGCTGCAAAATAACATTCAACCCCAGTAGCACACACTGAATTCCAACAGGACTTAAGGTAATGGAAACATTCCTTCTTTGGGCTATGAGTCAGTTTACTGAAGAGAGTATAGCTGGAGAAGAGAACACAGAATTCCTGTCCTCCCTGACAGTCATAATGTTCCCTCTAAGCCCATGATGCAGCTGAGCAAGTTCTGAATGCCACTAAGCAAGTTCCCTGCTGGTTCCCCAACTCCCATTGGGCCCCTTCCCCGCTGCCTTCCAGCGCCTCCGGTGCATCCAACGACTTGTTCAGCTGCATCATCAGCTTTGAGGGAACACTGACTGTGTAAATAAACAAAAAGCAAGAAAATAGAATTAGATTAGAAATATCTTTCTCTTCTACTCTCCAAATTCACTGGAAGCCTGAGAGGCAGATTTAGTGTTTGGGTTCTTGTCACACTAGTCAGGGGTCTCAAACACTCGGCCCCTAAAGCTATTTCCTGTGGCCTGCACAGACACCATTGTTACTAGTATTTGCAATACCGGTGTATGAAAAGGTTTCAGTGGCGCAGCCATCCTCATGCAGCCCTGTACTAGTCCTCATAGAGCCATCATGATGATTTGAGTTTGAGACCCCTGCACTATGTCAAACATTAGCCAAATAAAAACTGGCATACAGTTTAGTCAGAATCAGACAGTAATCCTCAATTAAACATACTTCTTAATTAAGAATTCATCCTGATCCTAAGATTTAACCCTTCTTGAAATTGTAGAGCCTTTTATCAACAGACAATTTATTGATATCCCCGTCTTTACCGTACATAGATATTAATTTTCCTGCCCATATGACCAGTTTAGCAGAGGTTGGAAATTCAAGCTGCCATTTACTGGAGCAAGTAGTTTCCTTTCTTTTTCTGACAAAGCCCATGATAGAATATGCAAAAAGGAGGGGTATAATTATACAGTGTTGTGAATAGCAAGGGAAAAACAGACTGAAAGAACAGAATTTCTGGATATGTTTTTCTGCTCTGTTGCTGCTACTTTATTGCAATGGATTCTGCTTACAACCCCATATAGAGAACATTGTTGCACTGTTGTGAAGTTACACTGAGCCAGAATGGTTTACACATAACACTAAAGAAATGAAGATTCATACACATGAACTTAAGGGTGATATACGTTCTGTGTATACACACTATAGTGCTCATCTATTTCAGGAATGAAGTTTAAAAAACTCTATTAGGTGAAATACAACATCCTTTCAAGATCCAAAGGGGCAGCTGTGTTAGTCGAGTTCAGTAAAACAAAGAAGGATCCTGTGGCACTTAAAGACTAACAACTATATTTATTGCATGAGCTTTTGTGGGAGAAAATCCAGTTCATCCGATGCTTTGAAGATGAAGGAACTTAGAATATAAGTCTGATGAAGTAGGATTTTCCTCCCACAAAAGCTCATGCAATAAATATAATTGTTAGTTTTTAAGTGCCACAGGACTCCTTGTTCATTATACAACATACTGGGTACAAGCTGAGTTGCTATGCTGACATTGCTTAGTGCTTGCATCAGTGGCCCTGTGTGTGTGTGGGGGGGGTCTGTCTGTCTGGGGGTGACTGTGTCTTTCTGTCTGTCTCAGGGTGGCTGTGTCTGTCTTTCTGCATGTCTCAAAGTGGCTGTGTCTGTCTTTCTGCCTCTGTGGGGGTGGGTGGGTGGGTGTGTTTCTCTCTCTCTCTGTTTGTCTAGCTGTCTGGGGTGGCTGTGTTTGGGGGGGTCTGTGTGTGTGTGTCAGGGGGTGCCTCTGTGTGTGTGTTTCTGGCTGTCTGAGGGTGGCTGTGTGTGTGTCTGTTTGGGGGTGTCTCTGTGTGTGTGTCTGGGGGTGATTATTGGGTGGCCCACCCGCACGGGAAGGCACCTGTGCTGGAGGGCTCTGGGGCCAGCAAACTACACTTTAACCCCTGCAGCAGGGGTAGTTTATGCAACTCCTGACCAAGAGCCTTCCCTGCCCATGCGCCGGTTTCTCCAGCCAACCCATGGTTGGGCTCCTTCTTCACCCGCTTGCCCGAGTCCCAGGTGCCTTCCCAGCTGACCCCACCACCACACTTCCCCCGCTCCTCACTCCGACCCTGCTAAAATCCCCCCTTCCTGCTTGCCTGGTCGCTGGAGCTGCTTCCTGGCCACAGGCTGCTGCCACCCTGACCATCATCAGGGCGGGAAATTTCAAACCAACGCAGCCCCCTGCCAGCTGGAAGCAGTCTTCCGGCTCGCTAAGGTTTGTGGCTGGGCTGTGCGCTGCACGCTGCCAGCAGTGATCTGTGCGCCGAAGAGTAATTGTTGCTGTGCGCATGCGCGCACAGCTTACAGGGAACATTGCCTGACATCTGCAGATGTCTTTGTGATGCTGCACGTTTGAAATGACTAAAATTAAGTGGACTCATCTCAAATTTTCAGCCACACAATCTAATTTGTACCACTCAACACTCACCACTCAGTCTGCCTCCCTCTTTGTTGGGTTACTGGGCTGCTGGATTATTTCTCAATCGGGCCGTAAGGCAAAAGAGCAACATATTTACAGAAACCCATTTTCACATGGTTACTCCACAGCTGGGGGTGGTTCTCTTCCTTCAACTATTTTTAAAAGATTTAATTAAATTAACCCCCACAGTGAAAACCTTACTTCTAAGCTCTCCCAATGAAGGCAAGCCCAGCACTAAATACGCTGTAGCTACTAACTGCTGGCAAATATTAAGTGGTAATGCCACTTTTTTTTGTTTGGTTGGTTTTTTTTTTTTTTCAATAGGCAAAGCACCTACCTTGGGAGTAGAATAAGATAAATATCATGGGGACAACCACGTCTGATTGCAAATCCCAGCAGCAGGTTCTAATTTGGGGCTGGCTGGCATAATGGAAGGATACAGACAGAGGGTTTGCATGCCCTAGAACAGCAGCTCTCAATCTTTCCAGACTACTGTACCCCTCTCAGGAGACTGATTTGTGTTGCATACCCAAGTTTCACATCACTTAACCATTTGTTTACAAAATCAGACAAAAACAGTAGTGTCACAGCACACTACTATTGAAAAATTGCCCACTTCCTCATTTTTATCATATAATTATTAAATAAATCAATTGGAATACAAATTTTGTATCTGTATTTCAGTGTGCAGTACACAGAGTAGTAAAACAAGTCCTTGTCTGTATGAAATGTTAGTTTATACTGACTTCAACAGTGCTTTTTATGCAGCCTGATGTAAAACTAGGCAAATATCTAGATGAGTTGATGTACCCCAACACATGTATCCCAAAGGTACACACTCCCTTGGATGAAAACTACTCCTCTGTAATAGTCATTAGCCTAGCAGTTGGTGCATGCACCTAGGGTTTGGAAGATTCAGGTTCAACTCTCCTCTCTGCCTGCTTCAGACCAGACTATTCTGGGAAAGGGAGTTGTGGTCTTTCATTTTTTCACAACCTAATTCAACAGGTTTTGATTCCATACTGGAACAAAGGCAAACACTGAAACCTCAAAGTTTTCCATGGAAAAGAAATCACGCTTTCTGGCCAACTTTAGTTATAACAGCATTTACACCACTAGTGTCCCAGTCATCAAGGATCTCAGCATTCCTCAAACATTACTAAGTTAAGACTCAGCACTTTTGTGATGTTCAGGCAGTATTATCACCATTTGATTGATGGGCAAAGAACACAGACCTCCTGCTTCCCAGGATTATAAAATACCTAGCTCTGACTTCTCCTCAGCAGATCTCAAAGTGCTTTACCAAGGCAGGTCAGTATGGTTAGCCCCACTTAACAGAGGCAGAGAGAAAGGAAACAACTTGTCCAATATCTCCCAGTGGGTCAGCAGTAGAGCCAGGACTAGCACCTAGGTCTCCAGAGCCCCAGTCCACCACCCTATCCCCCAACCAACATTTGACTACAGAAGCATATGATATGCCTTTATAGAATCTAATGACTGCTGCCTCAGATCAGCTATCCTGTCCTCTTTGTCCAGCCACCATGCAACAGAAAAGACCCACCTTTTTCACAGAAAGCGGAACAGCCCATAATGCAACTTGCCAATGGTACTGAATGGGGGAAAAAAAACCCTTCCTCACATGATCAGTTTTTACACTCTGAAACAGGAGCAGTACTTGACACAGCTTTAGCATATATCAGTGCAAATCTTACTGCTCAGAATTGCCCAGCTGTTTTCAGTATCTAGCCACAGTTTTGACCCCATGTTCTTTAAGATACTGGTTGTCAAACTTAGGGATGACTGGAGTGAAGTGCTCAAAGATGTAATTGCTGGGTCATGGGCATAAATTATTTTTGTCAAATGGATCCCGAGGAAAAAAGTTTGAAAACCACTGCTTTAAGGTATTTATAGAGCATTTATCACCCCCCCTTCAGGTAGTGGGCACCATGGCAGAGCAGACACAATAAAAAGTAGCCAGGATACCACAAACTGGGACCTAGACTGAACTCAGATACATGGCTGCCCCACCCTGATGGGGACTTGTCTGGGCCCTGAAACATCCCCCAAATGTTCCCCTTCCCCTAGCTTGGGGATCTCTCCTTTAATGCATCTAAGATGCCCTTCTTTGGGGCTTTTTAATGGCAGCCTCCTTTCCTGAAGGTAACCTGCAACGAAATGAGGAGGGGAAATGTACTTTATGACATACAAAAAAAGGCTTGAATGGTGAGCTGGGGGGGGGGGGATGTCTTTTGTTTTGTTTCAATTTTTTTTCGGCGGACTTTTACGCATTAGGAATTAACGCCCCATCTAGGCTGAAAGGTACACTGATGACCACAGAGCTCCTGAAGTGACAGGAACCCAGTGAAAGTTAAGCCTTTAAGAGGGGAAGGTATTTTAGTTAAGACTACTTAAAACTATCTGGTCATTCTGTTTACATCTATTTAACTTCAACCAATTAACATTCCGAATAAGTCTTTGTTAAAGATTCAACACCCTCCTCCCCAGGTCAATTAAGGTGTTAAGACAGGAGAAACAAACATGCCTGATATCTCTCCAGCCCAGCCAGTGATCCTACAGAACAGCTAAGGAGGATCTGAGTGAACAGTTTTGATATTTCTAAGATGAAAAATTAGTAGAAAAGGCTTTTAAAACAATCTTTTTAAACTCTCTCTCTACATAAGAAAGAGCAAAAAAGGGTACATGTCCCTAAACCCATTTGCAGGTCAGCTCTAAAGCTAGAATATTTTCTATTCATTAACATATGCAAGTTTTTCTAACAGCATTAACTACTGTTGCAAAAGGGAGAGATTTCTTCACCTATCTACAGTGGTGCCTAAGAAGAGATGCATAAATGCTACAAAACCAGTGAATTTTCATTCCTTATTTGAGCACTTTCTTCTGACTAGTTTCAGAGGGTAAGCCATGTTAGTTTAGTTCAGCAAAACAAACAAGCATTACAGGACTCCTTGTTTTTTCCTTTTGACTGCATTTATTGTCTTGACTAAACTGAGCTTACTCGCTGGGGGGAAAAAAATCTTGCCTGAAAGAGCCATGGCTAAGGACTTCGGGCAGATGATAAGTAAAAAGTGATCTGAGTCTGATTACCTGTATTCACATGGCATCGTCACCTAATATTAACTTTTTCAATAAGCTATCAGTATAGAGCTTTGGCCTGATGCAGGACAGAGGTCATCAGCTGAAGGACAGGGCGCCCGTCTCAGGTGACAGTCTCCCCCCTACAGCTGAGGGCCTCCATTTCTCGACACAAAGCCTCTTACAGTGGACATGAGGAGCAGGATTGTGGCTTTTCTGCCTCATGAAGCATCGGTGCATTACTGTTCTGCGCTAACCGCCCTGAGGATCTCAGAGGGGAGACACGCTACTTAAAAACAGAGTATAAACAAGCACAGTTTCCCCACAGAGTACCCCAACCCCATCCTGCCTGACCTGACAACGGCCACAACTCCCCAGGCGTAAAGAGACTAAAACCCCACCCACGCAAACAAGGGGACACGATGGACAGGAACCAAACCAGCAGGGATGATCTGGCTGGTGAGGAGACAGGGCTTTGGCGCAGCAGCCAAACTAGCCAGCCTCTCCCCATGCGCTGCATTGCTGCCAAGCAGGGATTTCCCTAACAACCCCTCTAGACCTCGGCTGAATCTCCCAACACCCCCTAGCTGTCAGCTAGTAACAGTGTTAGACCAATTTAGTGACTACCCCCTGAATTTCCCAACACCCCCCCAGCTGTCAGCTAATAATAGTGTTAGACCAATTCAGTGAGTGCCCCCAACACCCCCTTTACCCCCTGAATTTCCCAACAGCCCCCCAGCTGTCAGCTACTAACAGTGTTAGACCAATTCAGTGAGTGCCCCCAACACCCCCTTTACCCCCTGAATTTCCCAACACCCCCCAGCTGTCAGCTAATACCAGTGTTAGACCAATTTAGTGAGTGCCCCCAATACCCCCTGAATTTTCCAACACCCCCAGCTGTCAGCTAGTAAGTGTTAGACCAATTTAGTGAGTGCCCCAACACCCCCCGCACACCTCCCCTCATTTCAGGTCCTGGGGGGAATACTGCTGCCAAAGGAGCCCATGGTCCCAGCCAGGAGGACTCAGGCCGGCGGGGGGAGCAGAGGCTTCACAGGGCACCTGCAGGCAGCCCACCCCGACCCACCCCATGAGCGCAGCGGGTCCCCCCCTCACCGCCCCGGCCTCAGACTCCACGGCAACGCAGCTCACCTGCCACCATCTCCCCCCCGGGCCTACACCGCAACCAGGCGGGAAGTCACGTGACGCCAACTTCCGGAATGGCGGGCCCCTCCGCTCCAAGTGCCTGCTGGGAGTTGTAGTCCCTGCCCGCCCACAGCAGCCCGCGTGCAGCTCTCACCACGTGCGAGGGGCGGTGGGGCGGCTCATCTGGAGACTCCACGTCTGCTCCCCACCGGCCCCTCGCGCCGCCCCGCTTCTTGTTATTAGCAAAAAAGTCATGTGGCGCTTGAAGACTAACAGCTTTATTTTTTGCATGAGCTTTGGTGGGAGAAAAAAATCCCACTTCGTCAGGTGCTTGGCAGATGGGGGAACTTACAAAACTCGCCTGCATTTTGGGAGTGGTCCTGCTTTTTTGGCAGGGGGTTGGACTAGATGACGTCCTGAGGTCTCTTCTTACTCTATGGTACTATGAGACTTGTTTTTAGGCCGTCCAGCCAGCCCCAGATCCTCCAGCAGCTTGCTAGACAGGTGGGGCTGCCCCATCTGGTGTCCCCTGGCTCCAAAGACCTGGAGGGGCAGAGGAAGAAGAAAGCCAAGCATGGCTCAGACAGACCAATGGCCAACACCCCTGCCACCCATACCAACACTTTAAAGGGGAGACCCAGTATTTCTGCCCCATCATCTGCTGTAAACACACTCCCTTTCTCTGGCTCTCTCCCACCTGTGTGGACACTGCCACTGCACCACCAGCTCCCAAGCACCAAGGTGTGACTGAGGCAAGGGGGCTGGCAGTGCACTGGAGGGGGTGCCACCTTGGATTTCCCTAACAGCCCCCATGCCCCCTGATTTTCCTGACACCCTCCACTTGCCAGCTAGTAACACATACCAAATTAGTGAGCAGCCCCCCCCCACACCCTTCTTAATTTCTAGTCCTGGGCAGAACACAGGGCACAGCAGACACTATTGTTGAACAGGCCAGGGGCACCCTGAGAAGGGATTTCCCTAACACCCCCTACCCCGCCCCCCAATTTCTCAATAGTCCCCCAGTTGTCAGCTAGAAACTGTTATACCAATTTAGTGAGCACCTCCAATACCCCCTTACAACCCCCCAATTTCAAGTCCTGGGGATAATACTGGGCACAGCAGACACTAGGAGTGAACTGGCCAGGGGAGCCCCAAGCAGGGTTTTCCCTAGCACTGCACATTTCAAATTTTGCCAACGCCCCCAGTTGTCTGCTAGTAACAGTGTTATAACAAATTAGTGAGCACCCAACACTTTCAAACCTGCCCCTACACCCCCTGAATTTCCCAGCCCCCCAGTTGTCTTCCAGTAACAGTGTTATACCAAATTAGCGAGCACCCACCACCCCCAAACCCCCCCCCCGAATTTCCCAACACCTCCCAGTTATCAGCTAGTAACAGTGTTATTTAGTGAGCACCTGCAATTCCCCTTATGCCCCCCCAATTTCAAGTCCTGGGGAGAATAGTGCCCCCAGGAGCCCATTAGACAAGCACCTGTGGTTTAAGAGGATACTTGGTCCTAGCACAGGGGTCTCAAGCTCTAATCACCATGAGGGCTGCATGAGAACTAGTACATTAGCCTGAGGGCTGCGCCACTGAAACCTTTTCATACAACAATATTGCAAATATCTGCAACAATAGTGCATTGCAGGGTCCAGAAAATAGCTTTAGAGGCCACATGCACCCCTCAGTGGCGTGTTTAAGACCCCATCCTATCAGAAGTGCAGGGCACTGGACTCCCTTACGTGGCATGGTCCCTTCCCAGTCTATGATCCTGATTAGTAGGTTATCCCCCAGGAGGACAGGGCCCTCTCATTTCCTTCTTCCTCCTGATCAATCCCAGTGGCTCCTGCTAGGCCAGGGATTTCCCCCCACCTGTCAGATACTCATAGTGTTATATCAATTCAGTGAGCACGCCCACACGCACACTCTCAGTTTCAAGTCCCGGGAAGAATACCGGACTGGGCACTTTCCCCGGCCTCAGCGCCACAGGAGTTTTAATTTCTCTTGCCTCCCCTCCTGGCTAATCATTGCCCCAGCCCTGCCCATGTGCCAGCTATTGAAGAGGAGGCGGGGGGGCAGCCCCCATTTAGGTGAGTTCTCTAGGGGTGGAAATAAACAGAAGCTATTTAGCAAGTAGGTGCTGAGCCTGTTTTCTAGCCTGGTTTGTGCAAACCCTAAAGAACCAGCTTCTCTGCAGCAGCACCGCCCTGAGGTATTTAACACTTTCCTGGGGTGGGGGTGTGGCCAGGTTCTCCATTAAGTAGCTCTACCTGCCCAGGAACTACATTTCCCAAGAGCCAGTGGGGGAAAAGCTCCTGGGGCGGCAAAGGTACAAAGGCAGCTACCTGTTCACACAGGTAAGAGGAGGGGTGAGTAAAGCTAGGAGGAGACCAGGTGTGTGTAGCTTGGGGTGCTGCTGGAGGCTTGATGCCCTTGGGGACTCCTCGTTTCAGCTAACCCTGGGTGGGTCACAAATTGTGAACCAAGAAAGCAGGAGAAAAACCTGTTTGGCAGGATCTGATTCCTCATAAGGACAGGTGGCTTCTGCACAGTCTGATTTGGAAGCTACACTTCTCAGAAATGGGGGGAGGGAGATGCAGGGATTTCCCTAACACCTCTCTTATATCCCCCTTCACCTCCCAACACTCCTCAGTTGTCAGCTAGTAACAGTGTTATACCAAATTAGTAAGCATTCCCCCTACACTGCCCCCCCAATTTCAAGTCCTGAGGAGACTGGGGGGGGGGGGAAGAGCCTATTGTGTTACAGGACCCTGCAAACACCACACACCTGTAGCTAGGTGAGAGGGAGGCCAGTGGTTTTTTCTCCTCCTGCCTACAAGGGCAAGCGGTTTGTTCTGATTAACTGTGGTGCTCATGGCAGGATGCCCCTTGCTTTGGGGGAGGGAGTAGCGTCCCCTAGCTGCTCACTCAGTGGTTCTTCAAATGTCCCTGTGCTCTCCCTTTCAGCCAGGGTGCAAAGACTGGGCCCAGGGAAGGATGATGTCCTTCTCCAGCTCTGAGCCTGAGGAAGCCTTCGATTACTTGTTCAAGATCATAGTGATTGGTGACTCCAACGTAGGGAAGACCTGCGTGGTGCACCGCTTCAAGTCGGGCCAGTACCATGAGAAGCAGCAGAACACCATTGGGGTGGACTTCACTGTGCGCTCGCTGGAGATCGATGGCAAGAAAGTGAAGGTTAGCAGCTGACACTGATTTAGGCAGAGGAGGGGGCAGTTTGAGTCCTGCTCAGCAGTACTGGGAGACTGAGGAGAGGAATCCTCCCTCTTTTCACATCTGCCCTACATGGGGCACCCTAGCAGCATCCTGACCTTGGGCAGGGGGAGGAAGGAACCATCACAACAACTAGGAAATAAAGGGATGTTGCTGCACCTGCCTGAAACTCACCTGCTGTTCCAGCTCTGTGCAAAGATGAGCTACTTGAACCCATGCTTGTGTGCCTCTAGTGATGCACAGACCTGCCCTCCAGGGGCACTGGGTGGGGCAGTTTGCATAGTGAGGGCGCTGAGAGCCGTTGAACCAAACTATAAACCCTGGTTAAGAGGGAAACGGTTTCCTGCCAGGGGGTGCAGTAACACTCCTTGCTCTGATACCTGTACGGAGGGTGACAGCTCTGCTCTTGCCCTCTGGATCTGGTCACAGCAAGCGAGTGCTAACTCGAAGATGGGGTGGGTTACCCCTGTGCCTGTCAACCCCAAAGGGTGGGGAAAAGACCTGTCTCCTACGTGAAGCTTTAGTTACACTGGCTTCCGGTCCCATCTCGACCCCTTACTCTTTCTTGGCCTCTGACAAGTTGCCACTTATCCCTTGTGTACATCTGTAAATAATTTTTAGTCTTTAAAAGTGCCACAGGTACTTGTCTGGTTCCTGCTTCCCCCCCGCCCCCAAGTAAAATGTAATTCTGCTAAAGATCAGGGAGGAATCCACCTGCTGTAGGTGTAAATATAGTAATCCAGAGTGATGCATCTGACAAAGTGGGTTGGAGCCCACAAAAGCTTATGCCCGGCAAAATCTGTTAGTCTATAAGGTGCCACGGGACTCTCGTTGTTTTTGTTATAACTACACTGCATCTTGATTTGTAACCCAGTTCATCACATTTATATAGGCAAAACCAAACTGCTGTCAGTAGGTTCCCTAAAGCAATTGTAGCCTTACTATAACTAGGGCTTAGTGGTACTGAATAACAAATTCCAGCGCAAACTCTCAAAGTGGCATTCACTAGAGTTCACTGACTTGATTTCCTTTTTTCCTCCTCCTGCAGATCCAGGTGTGGGACACAGCAGGCCAGGAGCGCTTCCGGACAATAACTCAGAGTTACTATCGCAGTGCTCATGGTGCAATCCTTGCCTATGACCTCACCAGGAGGTCCACATTTGAATCTATTCCTCATTGGATTCATGAAATTGAAAAATATGGAGCTGCTAACTTGGTCCTGATGTTAATTGGTAGGTGTCAAACTTTTCTCTTTGAATTTTTTTTGGTTTTTAGCCTTAATCACTATAACCCCTATTTCATTTCAAGCTCCCACAACATGAATTTTTCAAAATACAGAGAACAATGTGTAGTAACTTGAGCTAAGGTGCTTTGTTTCAAAGGGACTGTCTCATCCCTGTGTGTACAGCAGAACCAAGCTGGCAATGGGAGCTAGGTGATTGTCCTCACAATAATCTTCAAATACCATTTCTTGGTTTTGCTCCTGTATAATAGAACAGGTTTCCTGCAGGTCTAATCAGCAGCAACTCTCTTGAGATCAACAGACATGTTTCCACTTCAAGAAAGTGGTGAATTTGACCCAATGGCTCTAACACAGATGAGCATTCTAGCTGTCATTGGGCAAAAATGCATCCATCTCAAACCCTTCTCTTACCTTCCTTGTGTTCTCCTTTCATTGTCCATTCCCTGCGTGATCTTACTGATGTACCCATCCTTTTGGAGTAATTATTTATGATAATTGACCGTATAATCATTGTCTGTATATGCAAAGTTGCTGCTTGCTTATATTTAAATTGTGGTTTATATTAGACTGGCCAATAGTGATTAGGTTTATGTCTTTTCTGACTCTGCCCCAAAACTCCATAGTTAGAACACTGGACGTCAATATCTTAGGCTTGAAAGGTAGTCTCTTACCAGGGACTGAGACTATCAACTTCTCTATTTTTCTCATGACATCTGAATTAGTCCAGCAATACCCAAGCAATTGCTGTTGGGATCTCTGCATCTACCTCAATATATAGGCCAAAGTACTTTGGTAGTAGCAGAACATAAATAGTTACCATTAATGGTCTTCCAAATGTGAGAAAGTAATCCCACAGATAAGTAGACACATATTGTGTACCAGGTCCTCGTGGCATATTGTATGGGATCACTTTTACAGCTAATCCTACCTGGAGGGGGAAAAAGTCATCTTAGCAGTAGCACCTGTAAAGAACTGAACTCTAACCCACCAAAACCCCTGAAATTACAAAATAATAGTCTAATTCTTTCCAAGCCAGTCCTGCTGTTTCATCTCTTTACAAGAAATCCAGGAGAAAGAAAATGTTACCAAATTCATGCTGCAAATTGCTAACTTCCTCTTGCTGTAGTTTCCATGCATGAAACTTTCTTGGTTTGTGTTGTATATTCTGCTCTCTAGTAATCTTTTGTGGCATAATTTGGTTCCTTGGCACAATCTATTTAAACATAAATATTAAAAAAAGATACTAAAGAACTGTATCATCTACATGTGTTTATCTAAAGGGAACAAATCGGATGTAGCAGAGAACCGCCAAGTCCTTTTTGAAGATGCCTGCACGCTGGCAGAGAAGCATGGGTTATTGGCTGTGCTGGAGACTTCAGCCAAGGAGGCCCAGAATATAGATGAAGTGTTTACGCTGATGGCAAAGGAACTGATGGCCCGCAATACTTTGCAGCTTCATGGGGAACATCCTCCAAACAGCATCTATCTGGACTCCAGGCCAGTGATTGTTAGCTCAAGTGCAGAGAAGTCACAGTGCCTTTGTTGATGAGATGTCTCAGTTGTAAGAAATGCAGCAACTGACTTCATAAGTTTCCTGTTTGACCTCAAACAAGCATTTAAATGTATCCCTGCCTCGTTCTTTTGGCTTGTAACTTGCCAGAAGTGCCACTCTTGTTGAAGTGGTCAAAAGTGAGAGGTTGTCTTGAACGTTGTTTCTGTACCAATAGCTGCTAAGTTCTTGAGCTGAGAGAAGGCTCTAGCTGTTGGTAGTCCCACTGACAAGAACTGTGAAGACTCTGCTTCCTACATGGAAGCAACGGCTTTTGAACAGACTCTGACTAGGCTTTTGGTTATGCTAGAGAGCAACTGTACCCAGGTTTTGTGCTTGACTGTTTCCTTGCTGTAGATCAAATTCTTTTGGTCTTCATAAATAGCTTTACAAGGTGTGACAGGTACTTACACTTCTGTTCATGGCAGTCTGGTCTACATTAATCATAGGTGCTTAAATCTCCATTTGGGAAGCTGCTGATGGAAGATTTATTGCAGGGATAGCACCATAATTTGACTGGTACAGTGATCATGTAGACAATACTGTCATGGGTTCCTCTCCTCACCACCCAGTTTCACTAACATCCCCTAGTCCTACAGATGCCCACAACCCCTCAACCCCCCCCCAAAAAGAACTGCCTTACATCTTATTCCCACTGACAGACTAGAACCTCAGAGCCACATTTTTTGGCTGTTCTTGTAGACTCTGCAGTAAAGCACCTCCCCCTGCCCATAGTAATTGCCCTGAATCCAAATTAAAGCTGAAAGACTCCGTATTATTTCTTACCAATTCCCTGCTTAAAAATGAAACACTGATTTTTAGTCAAAAGCCTATCTGAAACAGCTGCTGTTTTGAGGGTGGCAACAGCAACCTAGCTCGGCCTTTGAACTCATAAGATAGCTTGCAGGTGTCTGTAAAACAGGCTAGACAGGTAGAATGGCTCAAAGTAACTTTGATTGTTAAACTAGGAATGAAACATGGTGGGGATGCTTTTTTTTTTTTTTTTTTTAATGTGACTCTGGCCACCAAAAGCTGGCTCCAATGCTGGTTTCAATCACGCTTTTGCCTTCTGAAACTTAGCTATCAAAAGTGGGTGTCAATGTTTCCTGTCATGATCTTTCAAAATTAGATGCTCCATGTATTACTTCTACTTTTTCTCTGTCAATGCAGAATTCCTTCATTTGCTTTAGGAGAAGGTTAATGGGAAATTCAGGGTAGGGGGGAAGAGAGCTGCTAAAATGTTCAGTTGGGTTAACAGTGGACACATTTCTACTATTCCTATTAACTGCCAGGAAGTCTTATGGAAACTGTTCCTTTAATGCCACACTGCCAAATTTCTGTCTGGAGGTTGGGGAGGAAAGCAGTTTCAGGTTGTAGCCCTTCCTGAGAAGGTTGCTCAAAGGAAACAAAGTAGGGCTCTAAAAAGCATTGGCTATGTTCCTTTGCTTTCTACTCAGCATTTCAGCTATGCTGTCACTGTTGAATTACAAGCTAAAATTTCCACTTCATTATGACTAGACTTGGATTTGTAATTGAGAGGTGTCCTACAAGTATGTTTGACACAGGGATGGCCATTGTCTTGGGCATTTCATGGTTCATATTTTCTTCCCTGCTTTTGAGTACTGGTAGAACCTCTGATTCATGAAAATGCCTAAGTATAAAAAACATACCAGGTTGGCTGTGACTAACCTGTTTCTCACTGAAGGTTGGGCATACACAAACCTCCCTTGGCCCAATTTTTTCCAGTGTTTGGTAAAGGTGGGTGTTAATGTTCCTACTGTTGTCTCTTAGTAGACAGACATGGGTGCTGAAGTAATGGGGAATTTACACCATCCTCTGAAGACAGCAGTCATTTGCTACCTATTTAGTCAGTTTACCTTGTCAGTTCCATACCAGTCTGAATATTCCCCATGGAAGGGTAGACCTGTTGGGTACCTAAGTTACTCAACATGGTTTCAATCAACCTACCCACCCCTTCTCCTTTATTTCCCTCCCCCTGTCCCTTCTTACTTACTGGTAAATTCCTCGTGACTAAGGACCTAGAGCCAAATGCAGTTAGTTGAACAGAGGGAGTACTGCTCCCCTGTTGTACTGTGGTGTCTTAATAATCACTTTAGTGCTTTCTACTTGCTTCTCTCACATTGCTACTTAAAGACTTTTAAGGTAGGAGCACAGAGTGCCTTTGTTTCATAAAGCATTCCCCCAAGTTGTGAATGCAAACCAAGTCCCCCTTAAGTGAGATTTTACTTTGATCTTTATCTTCCTCCTTCTTTCTAAAAAAAGGCCTTAACACCCCATCCCCAACCATTTACCCTTGTGCTGACTCTGGTCCCTTTCTTTGGTAGTCAATATTGATGAAGTCCCATTAAGGTTTACAGGAGAGTAACAACTGTAGCCTTTCCTAGTACTTTTTTTTTTTGGTGCTGACAGGGGCTGGAGCATGGCTACTACCACAAGTTTCAGCAGTGGTGAGAGTCCAGTCCATTTGCTGGGTTAATTACATGCCCCTGCACACCTCATCTAGGGTGATTTCCCGAACCAGTAATTGTCCAGTGTACACAGCTTCCACAATGCTCATGTTACTCTCTGCCAGAGTGAATAGACTTGAATGGCAGCTTCTCTTCCTAAGAGGTTCTGCGGCACTATAGTATGTGGAAAGCTCCTCCTGAGCAGCAGCTGTGCTTCACCTTGCCTTCCCTCTGCCTTATAGAGGCAGAGGAGCCTCTGGGCTTAGTGAGAGCATAACACTCCTGGAGGGAGGGCTCTAGGAAAGAAGTCTTCCATAGTTGAATCAGATAATCCTAACTCTAATGAAGCAACCTGGCTCCTATTTGGGATGATAGTAGGGAAAAGGCTACTCACCTGAGGGATATTTAAGGGTCTCCTACAATTCCAAGGCTCCTTTTGGAGATCTCAAGCCCTTGCACAAAGCAATCAAGCCAAGGCCCAGGGACAATGTGTTTTAACACCAGTGCTGTGTGAGAATGCACAGAGAAGTGCGATCATATTGCTAATAGAAATGTTCTAATGATTACAGGTGATATTTTCTTATATAAATGAAGCCATAACAATGAGAAACTTCACTGAAAGTAGCTTAGATTCTAGGCCACAAAATGGTAGCCACCAAAGGGGGAAATACCCATCTGTCAAATTAGCAAATTTAAAACCATTTAGCATGTGTCTTCATAAAAAGCATATGAATACATACCTTGTGATAAGGAAAGTTGACTTAAAAAAACCAGCTATGGCATGCCTATTTGTTTGCTCTAACTCACACCCTCTAAACATCTTGTTAATCTTCATTAAGATGCTAGTAGAAGGTGAGGCTAGACCAGCAAGGCTCCATTTTCACAAGCTTGCTATTTATTAGTCCTTTCTGCTACTGAAAATATTGTGGTAAAAAGACCTTTAAAATCATGCAGGACTAGTTTCAAGTGCCTGTTACTTATTAACATCAGACTGTTACTGTTGTCAGATAAGACTGTTTGAAACAAGCCTACACCTATTTAGTTGTGTCAATCACAAGTGGAATACAGCCAATCCTGGTCATTCAAAAGACTCGGACCCTCAAAACATCATGACTGGCTTAAAAACCATAAGTGCTAAGTGTGCAGTCTTTTTAGTTGCCTTGTGGCTTTAGGGTATGCTCACATTTTCAAGCTTTTCTCTACAACCACAAGGGATAAATGGGGGGGGGGAGGTCATCTCATGGGGGACTGGGAAGGTGGAATGTGAATCTCAGCTCATTAATCACTGTAGGACTGTGGCTGTCAAACATCAAGTATTAACCATAAACAGAGCAACAATTTCTGCAACAGCCAGCTAAGATCAGTGCACAGGAAAGCTCAAATGTTATCTAGGGCCATGCTTTTAAAAGGATCTATGTGGAATAATGAGAACACTTTTATATTTGCATACAGACATTTTAGGGCTTGTTACATAGGGTAATTGGTTAAACAGGTTACACATGTAGTAGAGTAGAGCACAAATGATCTTTAAATTCCTTTAAGTAAAAACAAGTTTTGCCACCAAACTCCAGTTCTACATTACTCTCAAAGTGTTGTAGCTGAACTGGTTTTAAAATTGGGTAGAAGGTTTCCCTAATGAGAGGCAAAAAGTAATTTTTTTCCAAAAGCGCATAAGGTCTTAAATCCCTTTTTGAAAGTGATTTGAGAGCCTAAATCTAACTGAAAGTCAATGTTTTAATCTTGTGGTACTAGGCAGCAACACAGTTTTTATAAAGCGTGATAGAAAAAGAGCAAACACCACCTCCCGTGAGACAAATTACAATACAGGCAACTTCGTGGAGGAAGTGTTTATAAGGGGTAGCTCTAGTTAAAAGCTGTATTCCATTACAGCTACCTGCATCAGCCTTGTCTACCCGACTGTATGAAACTGAACCAATACAGCACAGAATACCTGGTGACTGAACTTTTTCACCCACAACCATTTCAGGTTTGAAGGCGACTTATGCCTTCAAGTCAGCAGTATGGCTATGGGTACCTGCAGGGCCCCACAATATGCTAACATCTTTGACTGACTTAGAACAACGCTTCCTTGGTTCTTGTCCCCTAGCACCACCCCTCTACTTATTCTACACTGATGATGTCATCATCTGGACCCACAGAAAGGAGGCTGTTGAGAAATTCCAATGAGATTTCAACAGTTTCCTTCCCTTCATCAACCTTAGCCTAGACCAGTCCACACAGGAGATCCACTACAGTACAAAGAGGTGATGGCCACACAAAAAACACTATACTTTAAACTGACTGATTGTTATACCTACCTACATCCCTCCAGCTTTCATCTGAGATGAGACACATTGCACAATCCATGGTTTACAGCCAAGCCCTAAGATATAATCGCAGTTGCTCTGATTCCTCAGACAAAGACAAAACACCTTCAGGATCTCCACCAAGTATTCTTAAAACTACAGCACCCACCTCAGGTAATAACAAAAAAACATTGATGGAGCCAGACGGCTACCCAGAAGTCAGCTACTACAGGACAAAACCAATAAGGAAAACAACAGACCACCATTGGTCATCACGTACAGTCCCCAGGTCAAACCTCTTCAACATATCAAGGATCTACAACTTATCCTACAAGACAAGCCCCTCCCTCAACTCTTAGGAGATAGGCTGCTCCTTGCTTACAGACAGCCCCCCTCCCCCCATATGAAGTACTCACCGGCAATTACACATCATATAACAGGAGCAGTAAGACAAGTACTTATCCCTGCAGCAGGCCATGTTGCCAATTCTGCCCACATACATATACAAGTGATGCCATCATGGAACCTAACCAGGTCAGCCACTCCATCAAGGGCTTATTCACTGATTCATCTACCACTGTGATATAAGCCATCATGTGACAACAATGCCCCTCTGCTGTGTACGGTGAACAAACTAGACTGTCTCTGTGCAAAAGAATAAATGGACATGTCAGATATCAAGAACAGTAACATTCAAAAACCAGTAGGGGAACAATTCACTCTACCTAGACATTTTCTAAAAAAACATGCTAGTTACAATACTTCAGGAGAAGGGGGGAAAAAAAGAAAGCAAAAGAAAAAAAAAAAAGCCACCACACCTTCAAAAACACATTGAACTGTGAAACTGAGACTCATATTCAAACTAGATATCTTCATGCTAGGGTTGAATAAAATTGTGAATGGCTGGGCCATTACAAAAAGATAATTGCCCTTAAATCACTCTTCTCAGCTCCTGCCTCCCAATTCTGCAGTTTGAATCCAAACATCTTATTTACCTTAAAGAGGTAGGCTACCAGCTAGATGTATTTCAATTAACCTTGTAAACCACCCTTTCTCTGTATCTACATTTACAACTAACATTTTTCATTTAATTTGTCTGACAAAGTGGGATTGCGCCCATGAAAATTCATGCAATAAATAAATTTATTAGTCTTTAAAAGTGCCACCGGACTCCTTGTTTAAACCATTACTGATTGGACACCAAAGCCAGACTGGTTGCAAAGGACAAGGTGTGTGCAGCAAGCCAAGGCTCTAGTGTCTGCATTTTCAAGTTTATCTAATTAAACAAACTTTTTAAAAATGAAACTGTCCTATAATTTCTTGTCTGCGATACAAATAGTGTCAAAAGCATCTAGGGGCCATGCCCCAGAATTAAGTTCAGCTTGCTGCTAACTGTTCTGGGCTTTGAGTATAATTCTGCACATACAAAACAGATTGCCATGGTGCACAAACGGGGGAAGAAGGTTCACCACAACATGTAAGGTGCCTGAGGTCATTACACCATTCTAATGCAAACAGAGTGGAAGAACCAGACCATAGATGTGTGCTGTGCATAGTTATTTTCATGCCTTTTTAAGGATTATTACTTACTTAAAAATTATTGTTATGCAACGTCATTTCATCTTAAAATGTATGGCATTAACATATTAAAATACTATTTAAAAAAAAAAAGATTAGCACCTGTCACACTGTGCACTGCTATGGCACGCAACCCTACTCCCAAAACCTGCAGTGGAACAGGTACCCACACAGAAACAGGTGCGGGAGTGCTGTGCATACACAAATGGACAATTTCTTATAAAGAAGAATTGATTGTGGAGACCCCTGCACGATCACAAGACACAGTCAAGTGAATCTTTGTAAATCTTCATCACATTTCATCAGAATATGCAAGATTTAGTGGAGGGGTTAATCCCATCTGCCAGAAGGAACATGGCCCTGGGAGAGGATTTTCCACACTGCAAGCATTCATTGGTGGAATTATGCCTTAAAATGAGAATTTAAATATCTTTCACACATTTTTATTCTGACATCATTATGGATGTTAATCTATTTCTGAATCTTAAACTTTAAAAAACTCCTTCGCCACTCTAGTACCATACTTCACAGATCAATTTTTATTTATAAGCATTTCCTTTTACTATTTCAAAATTGTCATCTTTTAATCTCATTGAACTTCTCCGTACTCTCATATGATGAGGAAGGGTACATGCAAGTCAGTGACCGAGCATACAATTCATTTCAGTACTGTATACTACTCTCACAGCCTCTTGGCCTCTTCTGTAACATTTAATCTGTTGCATTGATGACCTGGTCAGAATTGTCAGAAAGAAATATTATAAATAAGTCTAGTTCTTGATTAATAATCAGACCCACAGCCAGCTAAGCACAAGTGGAGGGGTCATGCAATACTACAAGAAGGTACCTCTCACGGGGGAAAAAAAGGGTGCAATTTCTTGAATTAGAAAATTTAGGAACATTTCATAAAAAAAGTTGAGAGAAAGGAAGTGCCTACTTTTTATGGACCTAGAATACTGTACAAGGAGAACATGTCTATGGCCAGCTAGATACTGTTGATATACCAACAAATGAGCACCCAAAAGAATCCAAATTCCCAACTGCATTTGACATCAGAGGAATAGTGCACACAACTTTTGAAAAAGCCCAGATCATCATTTGACAGTGCACATAACCCATCAATGAAAACAAAGCATACTGTTTAGTTCCTACCTCCTACTTAGGCCGCTGGGCTCTCCTGTCTATTTCCCATGCACAGCCAAGTCTAACACCTCTCCTCTCGACTCTTCCTTCTCTATCACAAAATATCTTACAGAAATCACATTTTTGTGTTATTTAAAGGAAAGTTGCATGTTCTGGTGATTTGGTGCCTAGCTTTGTTCAAGAAAGCTAATTTGTCCATCATGTCTGTTTCTCCTTTCTTTTCACTAAGTTCTTTTCCTTCTCTGCAATTTGCTTCAAAACTTTTGTTTCTTTCTGCATCCTTTCCTATTCTTTCATCTCCCCCACAAAACTCCCTCTACCACCCCTAAACCTTTCCTCCCTATTTTGGTTTGTGTATTTTATTAGCTACCTCAACCTTCTCCTGCATACAGACATTATGGACAGTTCAAGGCTATGCCTATGCTACAAATTACATTGGTCATGGCTGTGGACAGTTCATACCCAGGAACAACTGTCTGGGCTGGCCCAAGTCTTTCTAAAAAAAAACCCAAGGAGTCGTGTAGCACTTAAAGAGTAACAGATTTATTTTTCGCATGAGCTTTCGGGGGAGAAAAATCCCACTTCGTCAGATGCTTCGAAGCTGGGTGAACTTACAGAATGAAATGAAAATAAATGCAAGGGGGTGTAAAACATAGGATCAGGTCATACAGTAACAGCAAATCAGAGCAGTTTTAGGTGGGAAGCCTGAAGTCAAATTACCTTTTATAATGGGAAAAGAACCCATAGTCTCGATTCAATCCTGCTTTCACAGAATTTGCATATTAATTCGAGTTCAGCTGTTTCTCTTTGAAGTCTTGATGTCCCAGTCACGTCTCTGACAACGGTTGTTAACAAATTTATCGAGTGATTAGAAAGATGGAAGTGCTCAGCAACTGGTTTTTTTGTTTTGTGATTTCTGATATCTGCTCTATGTTCATTTATTCTTTTGCACAGGCATCGTCCTGTTTGTCCAATGTATAAGGTGTTGGGGCATTTCTGGCACATGATGGCATAGATCATATTAGTAGATGAGCAGGTAAATGAGCCTTTGATGGAGTAGCAGGCTTGATTAGGACCTATGATGGTATCTATTGTGCAGATACGTGGGCAGACTTGGCAGCGTGGTTTGTTGCAAGGGTGTGTGCCTGCTTTAATGTTTCTGTTGTTAGATCTGTAGTTGCTGGTGAGTACCTGTTTAAGACTGGGTGGCTGTCTGTAGGCAAGGAGAGATCTGTCTCCCAAGGCTTGAGAGAGAGAGGCATCATCTTTTAGATTAGGCTGTAGGTCCTTAATGATCTGTTGTAGAGGTCTGACTTTAGGGTTGTATGTGGTGACTAGTGGTGTTCTGTTGTTTTCTTTCTTGGGTCTCTCCTCTAGTAGATGACTTCAGGGAACCTGTCTAGCTCTGTCAATTTGTTTTCTTACTTCCCCAGGTGGGTACTGTAGTTTCAAGAATGCTTGATAGAGAGCCTCAAGATGTCTGTGTCTGTCTGAGGGATCAGAGCAGATGCGGTTATATCTTAGGGCTTGGCTGTAGACAGTGGATCATGTGGTGTGTTTAGGATGGAAGCTTGAAGGATGTAGGTAACTATACCGATCAGTAGGTTTTTGGTACAGGGTGTTGTTGATGTGTCTATCCCTGATTTGTACTGTAGTGTCCAGAAAGTGGATCTCCTGGGTGGAGTGTTCCAGGCTCAATTTGATTTTTGGAGTGGAAATTGTTGAAATCTCTGTGAAAATCTTCAAGAGCATTCTTGCCATGAGTCCAGATGATGAAGTTGTCATCAATGTAGCGTAGGTAAAGAAGAGGTTTTGGGATGAGACTTGAGGAAACGTTGTTCTAAGTCGTCCATAAAGAAGTTGGCATATTGTGGGGCCATGCAGGTGCCCATAGCAGTGCCACTGACTTGGAGGTATAAATTATCCTAAAATCTGAAGTGGTTGTGGGTGAGCACAAAGTCCAGTCACAAGCTGTGCTGTGGCATCATCTAGGATGGTTCTTCTAACAGCTTGTAACCCATCCTCGTGTGGGATGTTGGTGTAAAGAGCTTCTACACCCATAGTGGCCAGAATGGTGTTTTCTGGAAGCTCACCAATGGACTGTACTTTCCTCAGGAAGTCTGTGGTATCTTGAAGATAGCTAGGGATGTTGATAACACAGCGTCTGAGGAGGGAGTCCAACATAGCCAGATAGGTCAGCGGTAAGAGTGCCAATGCCTGTGATGATGGGGCATCCAGGGTTTCCTTTTTTATGGATTTTAGGTAGTAGACAGAACATCCCTGGCCAGGGTTCTGGTGGTTTTTCTGTCTTTATATGTCACCCCCTTGCATTTACTTTCATTCCATTCTGCAGGTTCACCCATCTGACGAAGTGGGATTTTCTCCCACAAAAACTCATGCGAAAAATAATCTCTGTTAGTCTTTAAGTGCCACACAACTCCTTGGGTTTTTTGCTGGACTAGACTAACACAGCTATTCCTTTGTAAATTTCCAAGTATTTCTGCCAACCTAGGCATACAGGGATTTTGCTGCCCCCCCCAGCGGCGTGGTGCCATCACAGGGATCTGACCATGGGCAGGGAGCAGCCCCACCAGCAGGATCCAGTCCTGGCTAGGGAGCTGCACCGCTGCTGGGGAAGCAGAGCAGCCCCAGCCCAGCCCTTGGTGCCCCTTAGTTTTTGATGCCCTAGGCAACCACCTAGGTCACCTCTGTGGAAGGATTAGCCCTGGCAATCGTATAGGCTGGGGATCAGTAACGGAGGCTCAGTGAGCCAGCTGTGGCTCCCTGAGTATCCCCTTCTGGCTCCCTGGAAATCTCCTCCAGGGAGCCAGGTGTGCTCCTGGGACTCCTGGCTGGTCCCATCATTGGGGCTGAGTAAGGGGGCTCCCAGCTCGTGCAGGACCCCACTTTCACAGCACCAGGATCACCCCCATCCTCCCACCACAACCACATGTGCCGGAAGCAGCCCAGCACCTCACTGCATCCCTTAGCACTGGTGGAGGGGGTTTGGGCAACACGCAATCCCTCCTTCTGCTGGCGGAGCACAGCAGCACTGCCCTGCTTACCCCCAACTGGCCGTCCCACTCAAGACTGGCAGTTGGAGAGCTTGCACCTTGTGGAGGTGGGCCCCTGGAATGGCCCTCCGCAGAGTTCAGGCTGCTTCAACTCAGCCACTCCAGGCCAGAACAGAGGCCACCTCACCCCCAGGCCCTAGATTAGGCCTGTTTAGCCCTGGGATGGCTGGGTCGAAGCAGCCTGAACTCCACAGAGCAGGCCAGTCCAGGGCCCCACCTCCGCAATCCACAGCTCTTGGGTGGGATGGCCATCTGAGGCTAGGCGGGGCAGTGCTGTTCCACCCCCCCCCCCCCACCAGCAGAGGGAGTGCAAGCTGCCTGCACAGCCCCCACCACTGCTAGGGGCTGCAGTGTGGCTGCTGGGCTGGTTCAGGCTCATGAAGTTGTGGTGGGAGGAAATGGCTCTTCTGCTCTTTTGGGTTGCTGAGTTCTGGTGTAGGCAATACTATGCAGTGGGAGAGTTTCTCTCTCTTGGGAGGCAGGAGTTAAGTCAATTGGAGAGCTGTTTCCTGTTGGCTTAGCTGTGACTCCACCAGCAGCATTGTGGGAGTATGCTGAAATGTGATATAGACATAGCCCAAGACCAATTTTGACTATACTCATCTCTTTTCCCCCACAACTCCCCTCACCCACACAGTGAGCCTGCAAACATTCACAGCAATTTATGTAATTATCTCCTGAATGCCAATGACAGTGACACTTTACAGAGTGATATCCACAGAGGCCCATAAAGAAGGAAGGTGTGGTCTACAAGGAAGTAGTAAGCCTAAAGAAGGGCTTTGAGCACTCTAGGTAAATAGTACTAAGTTCAATGTATTATAGAAGATGTTTACTACCCACTGGCACCAAAAGCAATATTCAACATGTATGTTATAAAATATCCAGTCCAGCACAAACTGACAAAAATGAGCCCATCTAAGAACTCACCTCTGAGAAGGAAAGCCACCTCTGTTATCACTCTATGGTAATAGCCAGCACTCTTAACTTGCCTAGTTTGGTGGTCTCAGCTGTCTGTGTTCAGCAAACAGTCTCTCTTTATATATTATAGAAAGGCCTGTTTTGCACAGATGATACAGTTCTGTATTAATACTGCAACAGGCCTGTGGCATTGTACATTATTCAGTAGTTAATCATAACTACATTACTTTTTAACTAAGGGCATACAAACAGAAGCTAAGATCTAGAAACTCCAAGCTTAAAGAAAGAACAGTCTTTTTGTTTAATTGGTTTTGGTTTTTTGTTTTTTTTTTTTTATTTGGGAAAGTGCTTCTTACAAAAGGCAGCTGCAAGACAATACATCACAGACCTCAGCAACAATTTCTTATTCCATTCTAAAAGTGAAAGGAGAGGCTGTCTCCGGGCAAGAGCAGCAGCAGAACAGATCCCAGAGAATCTATGAGTTATAACATGAGCAGCAATAATATAATGCAAGATTAAAATTCCTGAATTGGGGTTTTGGTGGCAAAATATGAGCTCTCCTCAATGGAATTTTATCTTGCTACTGCATGGCTGCTAGTTCTTCTCTAGAACCTAGAAGCTCACAACAAGTTGCACAGCTTTTCCAAGCAACCTGCGTAACTCAGATGGGATATGAGGCAGGAAGGAGTTCATTGAACCAACTGAGAAGTACAATTATTTCCTGGATAAGTTCCTGGCTTAAGTGGTTATTGATGGTAAGTGAGCAGTGCAGCTAAGGGATCTCAACTTGACATTCTGCTGGATAACAAGATGGTCAGAAAGCTTGCTGGCTACTTTTAGCCAGCCCCCATAATATAAATTATAGAGATCTGGTGTATTAAAAAGAGTGCCAAGTTATACCTGACAGTTAAGAGCATTGCCAGAGACTGGGCTGAGACCACTAAACCAGTTTTATGTCCAATTGGAGGCTACATTTAATGCACCAAGGACAGGAGGGAGGGTACTGGGTTTATTTTTTTTGTTTTCTTTAAACACATACACAGAGAGTCTCCCAGCCCTTGAGATCCAACTCTGCGTTTATTTGTTTATACACATAGAAAGTTCTCCTTTCACGTACAAACACATTTTCCTTTCATGCTAAACACAGTAAAAACCTGGAACGTTCGCACCTGGTTCTGTTTACACAGTAGTAATAGTAATGTGCAAGTAAACAAAGAGACCAAAACCACAAATGAAGATGTGTACATGAGGGGGTCATAACAGAGCTGGCGCCAGCCAGTAGTACACGTGTCTGGCCTGAAATCGGAAGGATCGATTTAAAGTCCACAGCAGAAAAAGGCCACTGGCCAATTTTTATCCCCCACTGCATGGCCACTACTCTCATTTTTGTATCTGGGCTCTTCAAGATGAGTGTGGAAGTCCTGTAAACACTTTAACCCTGGAATTGGGTGAATCCTGTTGGGAACATGGATGAATCAACAAACCTAAGCTAACTGTTTGACAGTTAATTCATTTTACAAAAACTAACGTTTTAAAGATTTGTTATTTGTTTAAACAGAGAAAAACAAACACTCCTGGGGCAGGGGGAGGAGACAGACCCTGGGTAAGAGTTATTACAACAGCACCTGGAATTGATAGGCCTGCCTAGGAGAAACACAGGCACTGCCACAACACCACAGGAAATAGCTACTGCCTGATGCCGAGCAGACAGTCCAAACTCCACTGACAGGTGCTATAGATCCAAGTCATAATAATCTTCCAGCTCATCATGAAACAAGTCCCACTCATCCTCGGAGTCTGTCAGCTCATCGTCACCACCTGCCGCCAAAAGCATGAGCAACATCTCGCCGAGCTCAAAGGTCACCACCTCATCCTCGTCGTTCTCAAAGGGATCGCTGCTCTCTCTCTCCTCAATGAATTCCCAGAACCGATTCCTTCGCTGGGCCTGCAAAGGGAACACAGTTATTGCTCTGGTGTGACCGAGTTCCCACGTACACATGCTCCTGGGACTTACAGTAATCAGCTCCCAGGTGTTTAAGAGGCATGACTACTTGCATACAAATTCCATTAACATTTACTCCTGCCACAGCTGATCACCAACATTTCTGCTTCAAGATACAGGTGACATTAGGAAATAGGATTTAAAGGACTTCGCTCACACACTGTGCCCCCGATCACTTCTAGTCTTTGGACCACTCTCCCTTCCACTCTACTATGCACATGGCTTACTAAAGAAGCCTACTGGCGGTATTTACACCTTAACTTTCCCTCCTACAAAACAGTCCACCCCTTTGTTTTAAGAAAGCAAAAGTAGTGAAACTTACCCGATATCTACTCGATGGTCCCACTTTCTGTCTCTGTGGTTCCTCTCGGCGACCATCAGGATATGCATGTTTGTAAAAACAGTTCCCTCCAAATGGACAGCTTCCACGCCCTTCATCAAAATACCTGCATGGCTTGTTGCTGGAAAGGAAAATATTGCAACCCTTACTCATGGCAGAGTCTGTCAGAATTCAGTATTGTATTTGCCTATCATCTGGGGAAGGGCGGGGGGGTGGGGGGGGAGTACTTAAGATACTATTTGCTGCCTACACATTATCATCAATAAAACATGTAGACAGAAATGATGTATTCCACTATGTGCATGCCCAACAGATGGGGGCATGGGTAGGTTCATGCATGGGGAAGCTGATGACTCAGTGTACAAGTCTACCACCTTATGGCTGTATCGACCATATATTGGGTAGGTAAGGAAATAGCTTGTGAGGGTGGTGAGTACATAGGAAAGCTAGGTGACTTATGTGGGTGCATGCATCGGCGGGTGAATAAGTAAGGATACACCTCAAACATGTGGGGGTGGAAAGGAGGTATGAGAGGGTTTTAGATAACACCTGTTTTTCTCCTGGCATGCCCTTATCTCTGAAGTCTTAACCTGACAAAAGGCTGCAGCACTCGTACCTCATTGCCTCCTTGTATTTCTGAATGAGTTTCTGCTTCTCTTCCTTCTCCTCCACCCAGTACTCACTTGGAATGACAAAGTTAGATGTGATCCGACATTCTGGGCAGGACCTGGGGAACGAACAAACTGAACTGCAAAATTCTACATTACAGGGGCACCGTGTCCTATTACAAAACATACCATGAAACACATCCTGTCTTTTAAGATGTATCATACTGTATCTGGCACTTACTGCTAGGACTTTGTACTTCTTTTTCCAATCTGTTTTTTTTGTTGTTGTTTGGTTTTTTTGTGTACAAGACCATCCCCTAAACTCATCCTCTTATTTCAATTCAGCAGCTAATCATTTTGTCTCCAAAGAACTTGGGGGGAAAAAAAAAACATTTCACACAGACTCCATTTTCTTTAGATTTAGATTAATTTATTTTTTGTAGGTTTTTTTTTTTTTTTTTGTATTCATTGCATTAGGTTTCTTTAAAATGCCTTCAAGAGGAAATGAATCGTCTGGCTAATGAATTATGGCAGTAAAACATTAAACATACATTCAGAATTGGTTAATTTGCTTCCACCATTTAATCTGAGTGCCTGAAACCTTTAAATGGTAATGAATTGAAGGCAGAACATGACTGTGACTGGCTTTTGCAAACTAACCTAGATTAACGAGGTCAGAGTGTTTAAAAAAGAAAGATACTCCTGGAAGATTCTGTTCTGGATTAAAGTTAGTTAGGATGCATTAAATACAGTCCGGGGGGCGGTGGGGGGGGCTTGGTTGCAAGTGCTCACAAGTTAATAAATTCTTCCCAAGTAACAAAGCACAATCAAGATGGGGAAGTGCCTCACTTTATAATCTTGCTCTCAAATTGTTTAGCGCTCCTCCACTTGCGGATGCATTTGAGACAGTAAGTATGGTTGCAGTTGGAGAGGATCCCAAAGCGACGCTCGCTGGGATTGGCCTTTTCATATACCACCTCCATGCAGATCCCACACACCATGTCTTTACTACGCTGGACGGCAAATGAAAGCTCCATGTCCTTCTCATGAGCCTCAATGCAAGACTGAAAAGGGGAGAGAAAAACAGCTTGTAACCTTGTGCACAATTAGTAGGTTTTAACTCAAATCACATTTATTCTCCCACATTCTATGCTAAAAAGGACATGAAACAGTTTAGGCTCACAAAAAGTGTCTTTCAGGTAACAGTAGACAATGGTCAACTTTAAGTTCAGGCTCTTTTCCAAAACAATCTGAACCCAGACAAAAATAGCTAAACTAAAGTGTCATGAAAAGTGACCTAACTTACCCACATTTGAGTGTTTGAAAAGAGCATTAATACAATTATACAGATTTTATCCTCAATGTAGACAGAGTCCAGCTCCCTTGAAACAAAGTTATTTTGAAAACAGTCTTGACAGGAAGTTGTTCAATTTGCAATGCGACACTTCTTGTTAACTAACCCAGTATTTTTCCAACTTTTTTCCTCAGGACCCAGTTGAAGAGATCATTTATGTCTGCAACCCAACAATTACATCTTTGATGAATGCATTCCAGTCTTTTGGTGACAGCAGCAGGCAGTGACCCCGTACTGGGGCCCAACCCCTGCGTTTGAAAACCCTGAACTAACTGACTTGCATGTAGTCAATTTCAGAAGAAAAGGAATGAATGCCAAACAACTGCACAAGAAGAGGGAATAACTTGAAGCTATTCAATACCAGCCATTTCCATGAATACCTTTATGTGCTGGGATCTCTGCGCAGCATCAACTGGATGAAGGACTTGCAACCCACACATGTCACACACATCCCCATGGATATACACGCAGTTCTCTCCATAACGACATTCTCCTACTGCAGCGTAGGGGCACAATTGCTTCTTCATTTCCACATTTGCTTGTTGTTTCTCATACTCTTCCTCAATTACCATTCCCTGTAAGGGTGTTTCAATGCAGGAAGGGGCAGCTGGGGGAGGGAAATTAAAGGAGGAAAATGTGTTAAATCTGAGTGCTAGAATCTGCACTGTTTGCTTTACAGTTATAAAAAACATTGGGTAAGCCAACTCAATTTAACAAAGAAGCATAACAAATGCACAAAGCTTGTGTCAACAAATCCCACAAAACCATGCCCTGAAATGACTTAATTTCAACTCTGATTTTCTCAGTTTTCAATATTAGCAAGGCAAGGCTATCAGTGCATTAGTGGTGAGATTCAAAACGTATCCAACAGGACAAGGTAAACACTAAGAAAATTCATCATTTCTGAAAGCAGGCAAGTAATCCCATAGTTGAGCCATGTATGTAACAAGGTCTAGTTCAGCACATACAAATTGGAGTAATTTATGTTGAAACTAGATTAAAAACCTGCCCTTTTTGAACCAGTTGAAACATGATTTACACCAGCTGAAACAAGCTTCAGTACAGGGTGGTTAAACTCTTGTGTTTCAACCACTAAAACTGGTGTTTTGTCTCTATCCAGCCAATGCCTAGGACCTGTAAAAGAGGAAAGGATACTTACCAGGAGGACTAACATGGAGCTCTAAAAATATCGCCTCAACAGATTCTTATGCTCATCAGTTATGTTAGTTAGCATGCTGCTATACAGGCTGCAGTTTTTAAGCAGTTAGTTTTTGGGGTGACTTTCACTGCTGGACTCACATGAATGTTCTAGAACAGTGAACACTGCCCCTGTCTCTTACTACTGGGGGGGGGGGGGGGAAGGCGGCGCGGGAAATCTCCCTTATGAAGTTTAAGGAGGAATAATGAGCGTGGATTTGTTGAGACCATACCTTCAGAGAACTCTCATCACAGGTAAGTAACCTTTGTTTCCTCTTCATACATTTCCTCAGTTGTTCTTCACTCTGGGAAGAAGAACTAGCAGTATTAATTCCCCAGGGGCCAGTTGAAATTGTGATTAAAGGACTGAAGGACAGAAGTACCTAAGCAACCATATGAGTGATCCTGGTCATCAAGAGAACACCACTGTGTAAGCATGTGAATTAAAACTTCAAGAAAATGCTCTGCAAGTTCCTTCATATTTCTACAGACAGTGTTGCAGCACCCCTAGTCCCAAGAGCTTTTGATTATCAGGATTCCTGCCTGGTCTTAAGTTAAGCTGAAAAACCTTATGCATTTGTCTAGTCTCTCTGGGCTGAGAAGGATTCCTCTTAGGATTTCTTCCTGTACACCAGGAACATACAAGGTGATTTGTGAAATGGTGTAACTGGATTTCCCTTTACCATCCAAATTATGGAATAACCTCACCAATTCACTCCTAAGATGAGAAAAGACAACGTTATTTTAAATGGAAATGAAATACCACTTTCGCATGAAGACAAAGTCCACGTTTATTCATGTTGAATACTAAGGACAATCAGCAATAGCATCTTGCACTTCACTTGCATTTCTGATCAACACTAGAAGATAAGCAAAGAAAAATGTTCTCTTCAATCCTTCTGGTCAAGGGTAAGGGCCTGAGCAGAGACAAATGCATCCTGAGGGTGAATACCTGGCTGCAAAGGTGGCATAACCAGGATGGCTTTGGCTTCCTCAACCACAGAATAATGTTCCAGGAAGGACTGCTAGGCAGAGATGGACTCCACCTATTGAGAAAGGGGAAGAGCATATTTGAACGTAGACTGGCTATTCTAGAGAGAAGGGCTTTAAACCAAGTTTGAAGGGGGAAGTGAGCAAAGCCCACAGGAAGTCACAATAAGGGAAAGGATGTAACTTGGGAGGAGCTGAGGCTGTAAAAACAGGGATAAGAGAGAGTCTAGTCAGAACTGAGAGGGCAGGGGAGGACTCTAATCAGTATCTTAGTTGTCCTAATGAAGCCCGAATACCTGAGCTGAGTAGGGAAGGTGGACACCGGGAGAAAAACCAAGGAGGAAGATCTAACAGGAGACACAATCTGCAGGGGGAAAGTAAGGCAATCAGCTCAGTATCTTAGGTGCCTGTACACAAATGAAAGGAGCCTGGGAAACAAGCAGGAAGAACTGGTAGTACTGGCACAGACAAGAAACTATGATGTAATTAGAATAACAAAGATATGGTGAGATAGCTTGCATGACTGGAGAACTGCCATGGATGGGTATAAATTGTTCAGGAATGACAAGCAGAGAAGAGGTGGAGAAGTAGGGCTATATATAAAAGAGCTTTATGACTGCTCAGAGCTCCAGTATGGAAGTGGAGACAAGCCTATTTAAAAGTCTGTGGATTAAGTTGAGAGGAGAGTGCAACAAGGATGATGTTGTGGTGGGTGTCTGCTATAGACCACCAGACCAGAAGGAGGTGGTGGATGAGGCTTTCTATTGACAACTAGCAAGTTTCCAGATCATGTGCCCTGGTTCTCATAGAGGACTTTGGTTACCCTGACATCTGCTGAGAGGGCCATACAGCAGTCCACAGACAGTCCAGGAAGTTTTGGAAAGCCCTGAAGACAACTTTCTGGTACAAATGCTGGAGGAACCAACTAGAGGCTTTGCACCTCTTGACCTGCTGCTCACAAAAAGAGACTTGACTGGGGAAGTAGACGTGAACGGCAACCTGGGGAGCAGTGACAATGAGATGTTAGAGTTCAGAATCCTGATCAAAGGAACAAAGAAAAGAAGCAGAACACAGACCCTGGACTTCAGAAAAAAGCAGATTTTGGCTCCCACAGGGAACTGATGGGCAGGATCCCCTGGGAAGCTAATGTGAAGTGGAAAGGCATTCAAGAGAGCTGGCTGTATTTTCAAGAAACATTACTAAGGGCACAGAAAGATACCATTCTAATGTGAAGCAAGAACAGCAAATATGGAAGATGCCCGGTGTGGCTTAGCAAGAACTCTGTGATAAGCTGAAACACAAAAGGGAAGCTTACAAGAAGTGGAAACTTGGAGAGATGACTAGGGAGGCATATAAAGATATTGCTTAGGCCTGCAGGGATAAAAATCATAAAAGTCAAAAGGCAACTGGAGTTGCAGCTAGCAACAGATGTGAAGAATAACAGGAAGGGGTTCAGCAAGTATGTCAGTAACAAGAAAAAGATCAGGGATGGTGTAGGTCCCTGACTGAATGGGGCAGGTATCTTCATAGCGGATGATGCAAAAAAGGCTGAAATACTCAACATTTTTTTAAACCTCAGCCTGCACAGGCAGGGTCAGCTCCCATGCTACTACACTAGGTGACACAGAATGGAGAGAAGGAAAGCAGTCCTCAGTGATGAAAGGTCAGGTTAGGGACTAGAGAAATCAGATGTGCACAAGTCTATGGGGCTGGATGAACTGCCTCCAAGGGTGCTGAGGGAGTTGGCTGATGGGACTGCAGAGCCATTAGCCATTATCTTTGAAAACTCAGAAGGGAGATCCTGGATGATTGGAAAAAGGCAAATGTTGTGCCTATCTTCAAGAAAGGGAAAAAGAAGAACCTAGGGAACTTCAGATCAATCAGCCTCACCTCAATCCCTGAAAGAATCATGGAGCAGGTCCTCAAAGAATCCATTCTGAAACACTTGGAGGAAAATAGAGTGATCAGGAACAGTCAGCATGGATTCACCAAGGGCAAATCGTGCCTGACGAGCCTGACTGACTTCTATGATAAGACAACAGGATGCAGGAATAGCTGTTGATGTGACATACCTTGATTTTAGCAAAGCTTTTGATACGGCTTCCCACAGAATTCTTGTCAGCCAATTTAAGGAAGTATGGTTTGGATGAATGGACCGTAAGGTGGATAGAAAGCTGGCTAGATCATCAGGCTCAGCATGTAGGGATCAATGACTTGGTGTCTACTTGGCAGCCAGTAATTAGTGAAGTGCCCCAGGGGTCAGTACTGGAGCTGGTTCTGTTCAACATCTTCATTAGTCAATCTGGATGATGGGACAGATTGCATGCTCAGTAAATTCGCAGACGATACCAAGCTGGGGGGAATGGTAAACATGATGCGGGGGGGAGGTCAGGGAGGAGAAGAGGATTCAGGGAGACCTAGACAAAGTGGAGCATTGGGCCAAACGAAATCTCATGAGGTTCAACAAGGACAAGTGCAAAGACCTACACTTAGGATGGAAAATATCCCATGTACTGCTACAGGCCCAGGACCAATCAGCTAACTAGTAGCTCTGTAGAAAAGGACCTGGAGGTTATGGTGGATGGGAAGCTGGATATGAGTCAGCAGTGTACTCTTGTTGCCAAAAAGGCCAATGGCACATTGAACTGTATCAGTAGGAGTGTTGCCAGCAGATCAAGGGATGTGATTCTCTCTCTCTGTTTGGCTCTGGTGTGGCCACATCTGGAATACCATGTCCAGTTTTGGGCTCCGCACTACAGAAAGAATGTTGACAAATCAGAAAGAGTCCAGCGGAAGGCAACCAAAATGATTGGGGGTTGGGGCACATGACCTACAAGGAACCAGGCTTATTTAGTCTGCAGAAGAGAAGGCTGAGGAGGATTTAATAACAACCTTCACCTATTTGAAGGGGTGCTCCAAAGAGGAGGGAGTAGGCTTCTCCCAGCAGTAACAGAGGACAAAACAAGGGGCAATGGTTTCAAGCTGCAGCTGGGGCGGCTAAGGTTGGATATTAGGAAAAACTTTCTCACTAGGAGAGTGGTGAAACATTGGAATGAGTTACCCAGGGAAGTGGTGAAATCTCCATCTTTGGAAACATTTAAGGCCCAATTACACAAAAGCCTGGCTGGGATGACTTAGTGGGCGTGCTCCTGCTTTTAGCAGAGGGTTGGAGTAGATGACCTTATGAGGTCCCTTCCAACCCTGTGATTCCAAGAAGATAGTCAATTATAGGTTCAAATGAAGCTTCTGTTGGCCTAGTGACCGCTACATCTGGATAAGTGAAAAAAGGCAACAGCTATTGAAGACTTAATAGATGCTTACTTTAAAGGGCACTGCAGGCGGTCTGTGAGGAAGCAGGTCGGGACAAGTGCAGGTGGAGATGAGGTGCGCAGGGCTGCAGAGAATGGGGACAGAGCGGTAACAGGCTTGTGCCCGGGGAGTGCAGAGAGTCATGGAGAATAGGGGTGCAGTAAGGTGCTGGAGGCCAGGGAGTGCAGGGTCAAAGGGGTTGGGGGGAGGGGGAAGCAGGGGCACAGTAAGGGGCTCAGGAACACAGTAAAGGGCTCGTGGCCACAGACTACAGGGCTGTGTGGTCTAAGAAAGCTTTTGATAATGAGGTAGTGGTCACATAAAGAGAAAGATTGGGAACACTGTGCCCTCTAATTTTTCGTAGGCTGTATACGCAAAAAACTTTTGTGCAAATTTTCAGAACCAGCATCCAAATTTGTGCACACTCCAGTGAATATGGTCAAACACCTGATGAGTCAGATTATAATCCATCTACCATTTACGAGTAGAAATTAAAATATATTAGCACTGTTGAATTTTTTTGTGCGTGCGCTTTATTTTGTTGCGTGCATGGGTTTCATGACCTGTGCGCGCACACACTCATGCATAGCTTAAAAGGAACATAGGTTGGGAACCACTGCTGTAAAGGGTTACTTTAACTGTGGAGAAAGGCAAATCTAAGAATTGATATGTGAAAGAGAAAAATCATCCAATATTAAATTAAAGGGACAGGATCTGAGGTTCTTCCCTTGAAGAAATTAGAAATATTTCTACTTTAGAAAACAAGATTTCCAATGGAAGGCTTAGTAGAGTATGTAATGTTTGGAGTTTTTTTCCAAAAATGTTTTTCATCTACTGAACTCCAACATGTAAAATGCCAGACGAAAGACTTATAAATTTAGCTACAGGTTCCATCTTCCCTTGTGAAATAGAAGGTCTGGAAAAGGCAAAAAAGAATCAGCTACTGCTCCTCTGCCAGAAAGATGTCCTAGAACCAGAACTACTTTATAATTTGAGACTACAAGAACAGTATATTATCTCTTGCATTTCTTCTGCATGAGCCAGAGGAGGGAAAAAGTAAGGTCTCCTGCCCCATGGAACAGAAATGTATGGGGCAAGCATCACTGTACTTTTGTGCAAATAATCAGGCATTTGGTATTCTCTGCAAAAGCAAATAAGTATTCTTGGATGCTCCCACTTCACAGTAAGTTGAACCACAAATGACTTGCTTTAAAAATCAGTCATGCTGATCATGGCTCACATTGCCTGCTATGGATTTATTTTTGCCTCAGGCAAGTGAAAGACAAAGGAATGACTTCATTTTCAGTTCACTAATCTCAAAGCTTTGCTTCTCAACTTAAAGAGCAAACTCTCCAGTTGCTCCCCCTTCTTCAATCCTCCATGCAGCATGAGATTACTTTGGGACCTCCATTGATGTTTCTGGTTGCCAGAGTATCTGTATCCTCGTAGCTGAGCAAAAGAAGAATTTGAGTCAGCAGGCTGTTGAGTGAGCCTGCAAGCTGTTCTTTCATCTGAATCAAGGGAAGAAGGCATCTTGTCAGATGTTTACAATGGAAAAATGGGGTAGATCCTGGATCATGAAATCTTCCCCTTCACTGCTTATTTGTTCTTCTCAGCCACTCCACAGACTAGTCTGACGTTTCCAGTGTGGCTTGCCTCACAGATTATAAAACACTAGGTTATGGTGATGTATCATGTGGTGAAAGTGTATTACCGAACTTGAATCTGAAGAGTATTTCCTGTGTATTTGCTACACCAAAATATACACAAAGCATAACACTCAAAGATCAAAGCTTCCAAGCTAATGTTGAGGAAAGGCATTACTGCATCCTAAGTTACTCTGCAGTTTTCCATTTACGTCTGAATCTGAACTTTAAAGAAACAACCTGGAAGCTCCAAGGTATAGGTGCCGTCTCCAGTTCACTGTCAAAACATCGCATTTATCCGACATCATTAGCAGCACACTCAGCATTTTCTTTAGCAGTTTCCTAATACTCCCAAGTAACAGATTTCATGTTTCTTGGCTAATAGTAATATGCTAAGAAGGGGAAGAGCTTGAACTAAAGCGGATAATCATAATTTTGCCAGACTCTGATAAATGGAAATCTTCATTCAGAACCACCACAAAAAAGGGTGGGGGAGGTAAGGAGGAAGAAAGAGCAGGACACAACTGCTCTGATTCTTATCCATCTGACCTAGTGTCCTTGAATTACTGTCCAGAGGGGTTGATGTTACAGCCTTGAAAAACCAGATCTTCTGGTCCAAATAATGGCTGCCACAACATCCGAGATCCAATTAAACAAGTCCTTCAGGCCCTGAAAAAGCAAGATTCTTCTTTGCTAATGAAACAAATTACTAGCTGTAACAGAAGCCTGTTTGCTCCATAAGGCATTCTAATACAGTATGATTTCCCTCCTTAGATTCCCACCACTAGCCTTTCAAAGATACCTTGGCACTTAAAAATGCAGATAAGCATCTAGTGGGATTTTCAAAGAGGATTATGTGCATCTGTGCTTGATACCTTTAAAAATCTCCACCCAAGATAATAAAGATTTTATATTTTCCTGAACTGCAGAATTCTTTGTATATGAAGATTCTAGTGTTACTGCTTATGAATGATAGTAGTGTATTTTAATACAACAGGAAGAAACTGAGATATGTTTTCCAAGGAATATGTAGATATTCAGGAGGAGTCTCCCCTGGAGCTAGTTCATTTTCTGGTTTGTTTTTCCATGCATTGCTCAGAACCAACTCATTGATGTGCACTTTTCTAAATAACAAATAAATAGGCTGCCCTGAAAGAGCACCAAGGAATAGGAAATGTGTGTGTGTGTGTGTGTGTGTGTGTGTGTGTGTGTGTGTGTGTGTGTGTGTGTGTATTATATAGACGTATAAAGAGGCAAAAATGAGAAATAAAAAAAAAAAATCAGAGAAGAAGGGGCCTTCTGGACTGAGTCCCCTGCTATTGCAAATAGCTTCATCACATAATTCCGCTGAAAAGTTACCAAGCTCCATCTTAAAGCCTGTTAACTCTCAGTTGGAAGGCTGTTGCAGGACATCACTCCGTTGGATGGTCAGAAACCTTCATGTAATTTCCACCCTAAATGTACGGCCAAAGCATACCCATTTGTTCTTGCATCAACATTAACTTCTCTCTTAAATAACTAGTCTCCTTCATGATGTTTACCAGTCCATTGTTCCCTCTAAGCTGCGTGGGAGCGCAGCCGGCCACAGCCCACCCCCCGCACAGGGAAGGCTGCTGGCCGCGCAGGGCCGGCAGCTAGAGGCCCTGCTCAGAGCTCCTGTGGAGCAGGGAGCTATTAAAACTCCCGCCCAGAGAAGCTCTAACGGAGCATGCCCAGAATGTCTGAGCATGCTCTGTTAGTGCTTCTCTGGCCCCAGGAGCTGTGGCAGGACCATGCCGCTCCAGTGGCAGGGTAGGATTGCGGGGAGGGGCGTGCACACCAGGATCAGGCCCGCAGGGGGTGTGGGGGGCCCTGCACAGCGAGCAAGTTGCTCGGCTGCCAGAGGCTCTTAGAGGGAACATTGTTTACCACCCCTAGTCAACACAAATGTATTTATACAGCAGCTATAACCCCACTCAGCCTACACTCTGCTAGGCTAAATAAGCCAAGCTCTTTCAGTCTCCTCTCATAAGCTAGGAGTCCTGTGGCACTTTTAAAGACTAACACAGGACTTGTTTGTTTTGCTGAACTAGACTAACATTGCTACCCCTTTGGATTAGCTCATAAGTTAGGCTCTCCGTTCCTCTGATTATCCTGGTAGCTCTCCTCTTCACCTGTTCTAATTTGAATTATGTTTTCTTGAACAAGGGTGACCAAAACTGTACAGGGTAGTCAAGATAAATTTTTATCAGTGCTTCTAAATCAGGGGTCTCAAACTCGCAGCCGGCAGGCCAGATGCAGCCCCTCAAGTTATTTCCTGCAGCCTGTAACAACACTATCGTTATTGATATTTGCAATATTATTGTATGAAAATGTTTCAGTGGTGTGGCCCTCAGGCTAGTGTACTAGTCCTCGTGTGGCCCTCGTAGTGATTTGAATTTGAGACTTCCCTGTTCTAAACTATATTGATACTTCCTATTTCTATTGGAAATACCTCATCTGATACAAATTTTAGGATTGCGTTTGCCTTTTTCACTGCCACATCACAATGGTGGCTCAGTCATACTGCAATTAATACATTTCAGCCCCCTCTTGTTTTCAACTGATGACACCCCAGTTTATAGCAAAAGTCCTTGGTAGTCCTTAAGGGCAAGACCCTGCACTTTATACTGTTAATTTTCATTTAACTTATATTACTCTTATCCTGAAGGTCATCCAATTCTTCCAGTATCCTCCATACTGATGATGCCTCTCAAGTTTGCTAGACCCATACTTGGTTGACCCTGAGTCTCCATAAATTGTGTCCCCTGGCCAAGCATGGAGAAGACCTGGCATCAGTAAGACCAAGCAGGTCAAGAATGCTGGCCAGACTGCATTCTTAAACATCAGTGCACTCATAAGGAAGAAACAAAAAAACACAGCTCTGATCTTAGGACAGTTAGACCCAATATTCAACTGTTTTCATATGATTTTTTTTTTAAACTGTGTCCCTTTGCCACACAGAAAGCAAATCAAAGCACCAAAAGATGCCCTTTCCTTGAAGTCTTAACTGTGAAATGATTCCCTGTTCACACTAGCATGGTAGCATCAGTATGCAGATCTGAGGACATGAAGGGTTGCTGCAGGAAGAGAATGGGTCTAAGAATCCAAGAATTGTAATGACTTAACCTCAAAGTTCCCCCCACCTCAGCCATGATGGTGTGGTGTCATGCAACTACTTGTGCTCCAAGATCTTATTTGGAGTTTCTGGGGCATCCCAATTCTTGGACGCTCTACAGCCAAGCAGCAAAACTTCTAAATAAATGTTTTCACCCTGGGAATAAGGCAACACCAAGATTCTCCACAGCAGACCAGATAGCAGATGTGCCACTGAGATATATTTTGGTAACAAGCAGGGCATCCTCTTGAATTCTGATTTCTTGACAACTTTATCCAGTGTCCTACAAAAAGTCAATTATAGAAAGATAGCCAATAGAAAGCAAAGAAGCTATTATACAGTTAAACTGTATATGTACAACACATATGCACCTCTTCTGTAATGGGACAGAGAAGGAACTTAAGAAGGTTCCACACCCTACTTAGACCAATGGAAAAGAGGAACTACAGAGTGAGTCTTTTGTTATACAGATTCTAGAACATTAGGGTCTCTATGAGACACGTTCCACTGCCCCCAGTAACTTTTGTGGAATCATTGGGTTGTCCATGCAAGAGAGCACAAGCCAACTCAGGAACAAGGGAATTAAAAACAATAAAGAATAATATATTACACTTCAAAGAAACCACAAGCATTCAGACTCAATACAGCTGTCTGAAGATTACCAAAATTAAAAAACCACCAAGCATTTTACACACTGCAATAATTTGTGAACCCACAAAAGAAAATTACCGTTATCCCACGATCAGCTTACCACGTCCACAGTACGGCTGCCCAGGAACAAACTCTACAGCATTTACCCAGTCTTCAGCACCTGCTCCTGTAGCTGCCTGATCTGTATCTTCAACTTCAATCTCACCAGTGCTTGCTTCGAGTGCTTCAGGGAGAGATGCAAGGTCTGAAGATGCTGAGGGATAAGATTTTGCAGCTGGATTCACAGTAGTCACTTCTTCCTGTTTCAATGGCTTGGTATGTTCATATCTAAAAAATTAAATGCAGCATGTGAACTTAGTAAGAAGCCACCCATACAATAGCTTTGTACAAAGGATTGATATGGGAGCACAGGGAGATGCAGTCACTGCAACGTTCCCTCTAAGCTGATGATGCAGCTGAGCAAGTTACAATATTTGCTAAGTGGCAGTTTGTGAGGCATGGGCAACAGTTTTTTTTTGCTGGAAGCTTTAGCACGCCTAAGTACCTTAATTCAAAAGAAATGCTTAGATACTGTCTTTTCATTCAAAGTTTAAGCAAAAATGTTAAACTGAAATACTGTAGTTTTATTAATTTACTGAAACAAATGCAAGATGACAACACTTGCTTCCTATCTAGCCTCGTCCGTCACATACACCTGACGGTTTTTGTTGCCTGTCTTTGCCACATTTCCGGAATACATACACAGAGTCAAGGTCAATGTCAAATCCAGCAATAAGATATGATTTGATGCACATTAGCAGGTCTAGATGAGAAACTTCCAACCTGTTATGAGACTCTTCCTTTATATTATTCATTAGACTGAAGCCTCGCTCAGCATCTGCCCTAGATACTTCAAACGTGCCACATACATCAACCAACTGCACCAGGAATATGAACTTATAAACTGACAAATAAGTGATAGTGTCTAAGAACATTTTTAGTGTACCAGCCTTTACCTTTTCCAGCACAATAAAATTGAATTCACTTTTCTCTGTGGTCATTTTCATTTTCATCGCATCAGTTGTCATATCTAATAATTCTGGCTCATTAGCAGACCCTTGACAATGAGGCAGAGGTCGCAGTTTCAGAATCCTGTTATACTTAGTTACCAGATTTTGCACATCTTCATCATCAAATGTGTAAACTTATTTTCCATGTTTTATGACATATGAAATGCAACCCATTCTTTCAATTCACCATCTGGGAAACCATCTCTGAGATGGTCACAAACTTGCTTGACAAAGAACAGGACTTCATCAGTATTTACTTCACATTCAATATGGGCAATAATTCCTTTCATTTCCGTGCTAAAGTGTACAAGTGCACAGTGTCACCTAAATACTGTGCTTCAGCTTCCCTAACATGGCTTGAAGAAACTCAAAAGCCCCCATGGGTGTTTTGCAGCTCCCCTGGAAGACAAGACAATTCTGCCAGTTCAGCCAAAACATCATTCAGAATTGCAGCTGAAACGCAGACTTGTGGGTTCTGTAAAATCTTCAAGCAGTAGTTGGCTATAGGATCCTTTTCATCAGCAACCTCCTTTGAGTAATATTGGACCAGTGCTTCATAATTTCTAATCAACACCGTTACAGCAAAATGTAATAACCATCTGACCATTCAGTGGCCTGAAGGCGACTCCATCACATTTTGCAATTCTGGCCATTTTGTCAAATCACAATCTCTTGACTGATAATCTGCTCAGTGTAGTATAGATGACGCAAAGTAGTGTTTCTATGTCCTTCATCAAAGACACGTTTCCAGGCATCACCGATGCCTAGATCTTCTCGGTGAGCTACACAATGCTGTTCAGCAAGATGTGGAATTTCCTGCTTTAGTAATGCTGCAACTCCTTTACATTTGCTCAATACAACTGAAATGCCATCTGACACGAACATTACTGTTCTTTGCAGATCCCGTTTGTTGTCAGCGTAAAACTATTTTATAGCTGTACAAATTGACTGACTGTCACAAACAGTTAGCTGTACAATTTCTGCAAACATCCATTGTTTTGTAACTCTGGGTTTTGGAAGAATGAAATTTCATGTATAGAATCAACATTTTACTTCCTCAAATGTCAATACTTTCCTCTACAATCAATGTGTGATACGTAGCATCACAAATTTTATTCATCACATTTCGCAGCATGACATGGTTAATACATTCAACAAATCCGAATGCATAATTCTTGCTGTGCCAGCTTTCTGGAAGTGTAAGGTATTTTGCCATGTGGTCATGAATGTCTTGAACAGACAGCATTGAAGAATTCATGGAAATGGCAAGCAGTACCTTGTCCATCAGTATTTTCACTTGTTCAGCTTGGCTACATTGGTGATCACTGAAATCTACTCTAGCCTTCCTGTCATTAGCTGAATCCATCATTAAATGGTTTATTCTACTTCTTAGTTTAATTCTTCGCAACGTGGACTCACTCCAGGTGGACTTTCTGATTGAGATGTCTCTTCAGATAATCTTCTATGAATCCCACGTCTTTCCTTCAGTAAAATCACAGCTGGATTTGGCTTCCATACATAAGCATAATATGCCATTGTCCTCAGAGTAAGAAAATAGCCAATCCAATTTGACATGCTGCAGTGCTCCACATTCCATAGTCTCAGTTTCAATTAATTCAGTTAGCCGTGACTGCTTAAAACTTCCAGCAGTTTTACATTTCTTGACATCATTGTGATCATCTTGCACTGAAGTGTTTACTGCACGCTTTGACATTTTGTGCTATGAATGGGGATAAACTTAAAATTTTAAAATGCTCAGCAAACTAAAATTCATAAACAACCTACACAACTTCTGTTTCTGGAAAAACCTAGATTATTTAACTATGTATTAAGGTCAGTCAGTCAGTCATGTGGCACACTGCACAAAAAGTATATAACACACAAGCCACGTGTCTCATTTTTATCATCTTTGTAGAGATTACGTTTTGTCTGAATGTTTTTGCACATGCATTGTATGAACACTTTCGTACTGTAAAGGGTCAATACTCATGATTCATTAATCCATGTAACAGTGCTCACACTGCGTGGGTGTCTGTAATACATGCATGGGTGCAGCAAGTACACAGCTTAGAGGGAATGCTGTCGCTGAGGCTGAGAAGCACCTAGGTATTCCCAAGCTAGGCTAGAGAAGGAACTCTTTACTCCAGGGGTCAGCAACCTTTGCCGGCCCCTGTGCCAGCCCTGCCCCCAACCCCCTCAGCAGGTGCTGGGGTGGGAGCCTGGGGTGGCAAGAGCCACCCACAGTGGTGCCTGTGCACCTCTCCCGGCCCCATGGCGCTGCTGGGGGTGGGGCCAGCAGGAGTTGCTGAGCGGGCAGGGGGGCAGGGCCAGGAGCCCTGCATGCCGCTCTCTGAACGACAGGTGCACATGCCATGTTTGGCACGGGCGCCCTAGGTTGCCAACCCCAGCTTTACACAAAACAGGAACAGTATACTAGCAGTGCTTAGGAAATTGGTGATTTTGCAGGAGATGAGGCAGTTCATAGCAAATTGGCCTGCATACTTCTTACAATTTATTTCAAACATATTTGAAGCTGGCCTTTCCAAAGTATATTAAAATATGCCATTACTGAATGTTTCTTATTTATACAATATTTCATCATTTTGCCTCATCCAGATATCCTTCTATCTAGCTTCAAATATTTAAAAAAAAACAAAAAACAAAAAACAAAAAACAAAAACAAAAAACCAACAGCTAATTTTACTCTGTAGACACACCCTGGCTCTTCCCCTTCAAATTCCCTAATAATTAGTGACAGCCTTAAATCCCCTATCCACCAAGATACTGACAATGTTGCATCCTTAGAAGTCCAAGTCCTGATAGCCCTCAGCAGAGATCCCAGTTAAATAATCTGGCTGTTTCAACAGAACAGAAGAAAGAACTATTCAAGTTTTCTTTTCTCCCTTTAAGAGACAGTCTGCAGAGTCTTCCGCCCTACAAGTTGAGGATGAAAGTCCCTCTTTCAAAAGTAACATTCAGCACTATTTCCTTACCTGCAACGATCTCCGTAAGCACAGCATCCTCGCTGATAATACCTACACACCATAGCAAACTGACTTGTGGAGAGATCATGGGAGTAACGGCAGTTGTTCCCTTCCTTGCAAACCCCATGCATGAAATACCTTCAAGACAAAAGATTACACTAGTGAACCATTGGATGAGTGGAAGCTATGTAGACAGCATTTTATTTTCATATATTTACCATCCTAAGTACTATTAAATTAAATGAAAGTGACGTTGAATTAATAAGAACTTCAGTATTCGAGAGTGACAAGCTCTCAGCCCACATGCCAACAGAAGGCTCTAAATAAAGTTTATATGAAGGTGATCAAGAGGAAATCATAGTAAGAGGTACCCCATTTAATATGTACCTGGGTTGTACTTTTAAATTTAAGATCATGTTGAAAGACTAAGGTTAGACTACCAAGTGAAGAAAAAGAAAAAAAAAAGCAAGTGAGCCACATGTTATGCCAACACTCTGGTGTGGAGTGCAGCAAACCCCAGGAGGAGAAAAAAACTGCAACACCAATTCTGTGAAGAGAGGAGCAGTTTACTCTCTCGGTCTGCACAAAGAGCCACAGAAGCCCACTGATGGCTCCATGACAAGGAAAAGCCAAAGCCTGGTTCCCAGGGGACTGAACTTTACCTGAAAGATACTGTTTGTTCCACCAGCAGTAACACCATCTCTAATAATGCAACTTCTTTCTGCCTTCAGTGCCAGTGCTGCCAAAGCTACCTCAGCAGAGTTTCTGTAAGAGCTAAACTGCCACTACAAAGTCAAGAAGCTTGCAGAAGTACTTTGCCTCAATGGTATTTTTTTGGCTGCCTGCAAGCATCATGAAATCAGAGCCAATTCTGGGCTATCAGGAAGTTTAAGACAGTCGAACTCCTGGGCAATCCTGCTTGTTCTTGGAAGAAACTGAGTTTTCAACCCTATACAGGTAACACATGCCAAAGTGTCCCTGTTCTTAATGTAGCTCTTTGCTCAGCCTTTAAAGGTAATGTTCAAAGCTAGCTTTAGTATCATAAACAAATTAAGTCAAATATCTTGGTTACAATTAAACTTAATGGAAAATTGTTCTTGAGATTCAAAAGTCAATAAATTCAAAGTTATGACTCCATAAGTCACATGGCGTATATTTACGCTTACATATGTTCCACAAAGGCAGCTTGATTTAACATATGGTTCAGACTGTAAACACAAGTATAAGTTCATGCTCAAGCTACTAGAAATTAGGCCATGACAAATGTTCAGTCTCCAAAACATTTATAAATTTATATTAAGATAATCTTTAACTTTAGCAAGAAACAAAAAGCAAAACAGAACGCACTACTGCATCCTGAAAGATGTAACTGGAAAATGTACTGACTTGAAATTCTTCCATTTTATAAGTAATGCTGCTTCTCAGCATTAGCTAATAATAGCAAACACTTGAAAAACTACATGCTGAATTGAATATATTCAATATTTTTGAGGAAGTCAATAAACCAGAGATGCCCAAGAAAAAGAGAAGGTATAATTTGAGAGAAGGTAAGGAACCTCTTCTTCCCTACAATTTACCATCTCAGGATCAAGATGTACATGTTGGTTTGCAGCAATGAACCCTCTCTCATATGATCCTTCATGGAAGGTCATTTTAGTCATTTTACTCAGGGTACTTAGGAATTTTAAGTTAGTCCAATGATGTACTGACTTGTATCAACAGCTGTTTCTGGAGGGTTGGTATTAAATGTATACGGAAAACTAAGCAGTTGGTTTGTAACAGGGCTCATGATTTAAATGTAAAATTTTCAAGTTTTAACCTTGTTCTATGAAACTTGTGCGAGCATCAAGGTCTGAGAGAGATTTTGCCGATGTGTCAAATAGAAATTAGCACAGCTGCAATTAGTAACTGGACACAGAAGATTTCTTTAGGAGACCATCCCCTCTCATTCCCAGCACAAAGGCCAGACTCCATCTTTAGGCCTGTCTTCTTTCTGCCTTCCAATAAGATGGATCAGTTTGAAAACCTGCATGAGCTAATGGGACACAGAGGGAAAAACTGAAAATAACTGAAAATTCAACTGAGTCATTTGGATGGCCAAAATAGAATATGTGAAATGACCAAACCCCAACTGGAAGAGGTTGACCAAGAAAGGTTCTGCGTGTGTACACCTGTAACTGTTGGTTCTTTAACAATTCCATGTTAAGCTCCAAAATTATTCAAGTTTTGGATACATCTCTGTTAGGTCAGGAAAGCCCTCACCTATGAGATGTCAAACACCGTCAACTCCCATCAAAATCAATGAGAGCTGAGAGCATATGGCATCTTGTAGAACCCAATGTCAGGTTTATAAAATGTTTTATATAAAAGTTTTTTGATACTGAACTTTAAAAGTGATCCTCTGCACAGTGAAGAGGGTCATTTAATTCCAGTGGATAAGGGATGGCATATAGCAGGGGCCAAAACTTGTGCCAGCATATTTTGGAACATGGAGGATGTAAATAACCTGCTCATTCAAGTTCATCTTCTGTAAATTCTGTTTAGAAATGAAGTCATGGCAAACAAATATTTAACATAATGAGATGTTCCTTCTATATTCTACAGCATGTTCTATATTCTGTAGTCATATGAAATGTCTGCAGCAATGTAAAATGAAAGCATCAGGAGGGGAAAAAAAAAAAAACCAAACCCCACCTCCACACCACTGAAAGCTTTTGCTTATACATTTTGAACTGTAGATGAGACTATTTGTCCCTAATTTTCAGCATTATTTTCCTGTCTGCATGTTTATTTCTCCTTTTTTCTTGGGTTTTAGGTGGAACTCTCCACCCCAGCATGTCATGACCAGAAAGAAGAGGCTCCTCACATGGTCCCATTCATGGAAAGAGAGATTGAAGAGTGGAAATCTGCTAAGCCTGGACACCTTCAGAGAACTTCTTTTTGCTCCCCTTCATCAGAGAAGTTTCTTGTGGGGGGTAATGACATTAGCTTGCCACATGTAATTCTCAGCTTTGGTGAATCCTATTACTTCAGACCTGTATGATCCCATAGTCAGTTCTGCTTGAGGCCAAGCAGTGTACCAGTCACTGTCTCTTAGGAGTAGAATTTTTTGAGGCTATAGTAGAATTCTCTGGACAAAGGTACGATACCATGAGCTTACATATGTCTTTGTACACTGATGACGAAGGTCCTACTGATGGCTTGATAGTTTTGCATCTGAACCAAACATGTCAAAATACCAAGTAGCAGTTTGTCAAAAACCAGCTGACTGAAGATTTTACCAATAGTCTATTTACAAAACAAACAAGGAGCCCTGTGGCACTTCTAAAGACTAACAGATTTATTTATTGCATGAACTTTTGTGGGAGAAAATCCCACTTCATCAGACTCAAAGTTTATTTACACTTTTTACAGGTACTTTAAAAGGCTTCAGCAGATAAAATAAATATCATAGTCTTCCTGAATTAAACAAGAATTATCCACCAATAATTTGGCTTAAAAAATTGACTGGAGGGGTGCTAAATTTCTAATCTAATATAGTTTTGAAATATACTGGCTATTCCAATTCTCACTGGATAGCTATCACCTTAAAGCCAGGTCTATTCTTCCACACTCCCTCTGGGAGACTACAAAGAGGAAAATAGAGCGGTAGTAAGCAACTTGCCTCAGATAGTAATCTAGTCAAGTGGATTAGGCATGAAACTGGATACCTAGGATGTAATTCTAGTTTATCATTTTACTGTGTGATCTGGAGTATATTCACACCACTGAATCTCATTCTCTGTGCTATTATCTCCTATCACATGGCATAAAATAAGCAATTTTAATAATGATTAACAGACTAACAAAACTGATTTAAATGCACATGCCCACTAATAGATGTGAAGAAATGGAAAACAAAACACTGACAAGAAATGATCTAGTAATGGCTACCACTATCCATGCAGAGAAAAAACACATTCCTACAGCATCTGAGGTCATTAACATTATGTCCAAGTTGTGGAACTGTACCCCAAAATGCAAAGGAAGGAAGCCTTTGACATTTGTTCATAGCTACACCTACATTACAGCAACACAACTTCATCTCTATTGCTGTAGTTGCATACTACAGATGCCCCCTACATTGAGCGAAGGGATTTCCTTTGATATAGGTGATACATCTCCCCGATTGATGGAAGTCAGGTCAATGGAAAAAATTTTTCTATTAAACTAACTCTGACTACTCTGAGGCAATTTAAGACCACTGCTTCTTGTCCTTCACTTTTGAGTTTAGGACAATTTTTCTTTCCTCCTCCTTGTAACAATTTTTATACACTTGGGGGAAAAAAATGTTATACTCTCAGTCTTCTCTTCTCTAGACTAAACAAACCCATTTTTTTTCCCAATCTTTCCCCAATGGTCATGATTACTAGTGTTGCTCTTTTCTAGATTTGCTCAGTTTGTCTATGTTTCTCCTGAAATGTGAAACCCAGAACTGGGCACAATTCTCCAGCTAAGGCCTGATCAGCTCAGAGATGGATAATTACTTCTCCCATCCTGCTTACATCATTCCTGCTGATACCTAACCAGCAACACCAACTTGCACACACTTCAATTTCTTCCCAAGACAAAATCGCTCTGGTTCTCTCCTTTTAGGATGAGTTGAGCGCAGCTGATTATACAACAAAATTCCAAGTGTAACCATTACTCATTTCATTTTCATCCATACATGTTTCACTGAATACTTAACACCAAGAAGAACACAAGCCAGGGCACATGTTCTTACACAGAGAAGACATGAAGATGGATGCAGTAACACTATTGCTGAACTAGACTAAAACAGTTACTCCTCTGGAACAATACAACTGCAAAGCAGCAACTAGAAGCCTTTTTATAACTAGTTACCAGAAGATGTAAAGCAGAGGCATAGTCGCCCACAGGTAAATCCTCCGTCTCTCTGGATAACAATGCCAATACTTCAAATGGTACATTAGATGTGGCCCATCCATGCCTACAGTAGCCCACCTTAAAATGCCAAGAGCACGATGCAAAACAAGAGGAGAGGAGATTCATCCAAACTGGTGGCTAACGCTGCAGTTAGAATTCCCAGTCAATTATAAACACAATGCTGCTGATTTGCCCACTGGTTATCAAGCAGCTAACAAATAGCCCCTTTTGTTGCATTTCATTCTCTGGCCCAGTCAGCAACTAGATCCAGTAAAGTGATAAGTTATTTAAAATTTTATTCCGTCTACTAAAATGTTCTCCTCACCCAAAAGATAAGCCACGTTGCCAGATCAATGTACATTTGGATCTTACCCAAAATACCATGCTGCCAACCAATCCTTCAGTAACTAAACCAAAGGTTTCTAAACAAAACCAGTAAAATCCATACATATCAAATTCTCAGTAAAGTTGTGGAGCGTGCAGGCTTGCACAGTCCCTGATGTACATCCTGTACCTGGATGGGCCTTAGTCCTTTCTTGTACAGATTCAATTGCAGATGAGTTGATCCAGAAGTAAGAAGCAGAAATGAAGACAAGATGGGGATGGTTTCCCTTCTATGTCCCTTTGTCATGTGGCTTGCCCCAAACACAGCTATGCACACAGAACATAGCACGGAAAAGCCTAATTCTCCTGTCCCTAGGTATGTTTTTACATGCTCTGGTGAGTCATAAGGCGTAGCCCCTGGGTTCTCTCACTACCTTTCAGTCTCCACAGGGACCATTAACAGGCTTACTGCTGCTGCCATCCTGCCTGCTGTGTCACCCAAAAAGCACAGCAGAAGTGAAGCATCCATGGATCACACATACTTAGGACTTATTAACACTGATACATACATACATATAAATGTGCTTATCAATTTTAGTAAATTATAACCTTTCCAAGTATCTGACATGGCATATCTCAACCAAATTATTATAACTTTTCGATATTGATATTAATTACGAATGATCACCTCCAAACCAAACTGCATCACAGCAGTGTAGCTAGCAAAGCAACAACTCCTCTAGAATATTTCAACCGTCTTTCCTCCTCCTGCTCCCACACCTTAAAATATTAAAACTATAAGAATCTTCCCTTATTTGTTTCAGGATTACATTTGGTATCACAGATTAATAACGTCTGCTTAATAGCTGTTACCCTTCTAAGGTTAAACTCTTCAACGTGATACAAGAGATTAAAACAATTTAGCAATACTACTCACTCTGGATGTCTTTAAGGTTATGCAGCATTTCTGAGTCTTTAAAGATCAAATAAACTGCTTCCTGAGACAAGTCAGTAATCTCCTCTGTTTAGGAAGACTACTATGTTTTGTCACATTTCATGTGAAAGATTCAAGCTTGTTTCACTAGAACTAAAATACAATTCATAATAAGAACCAAACCTTTATTATCCCACCTAACAAAGTAAAATAAAAACTTTTCAAACCAATGGCAACAAAAAATTCTCCACTACTGCATCCTATTAACAAAATTACTTACAGAAAATTTATTCTTTCCACATGTCTGCAACAGCTTGAAAGTGCAATGTAAAGTCTGTGCATCAAGCCTACTGATTTTACTAGATTCAAAACACTCAAAGGGGGTGGGGGTAGGGGTTTGCAATCAGATAACTATAAAGTTTCTAAACCAAAATTAATTCCTGTCCATCACTCTTTAGCTCCACGGCAAGTTCAGTTTTACTGTAACGCTCACATTAGAGCACAGCAGCTTAGTGGTTATCAAAGCGCAACTTTTGATAGTCCAGCATACCTTGGGGTTGCATTTATTTGTCTAGCAAGTTGTATAAATGTCACATCTATTTTTACCATACTCAGCAAAATCCTGTGAGCTTGAATATCTTTATATACAACTATCTACTGGGGATGGTCACTGGGCTGGGCAACATTGACATTGATTGGAGTGATGCTTATCTACCAGGGCAGTAGGTGCTTTCAAAATGACAGAGAGGACTAGATAACGCATCCATTCATCTGAGGAAATGGATAACAACAAAACACACCAGATCATTAATTTCATGTAATCATCTTGATATTCAGAAACTAACGGGCTGCATTCTGTATACTGAAGAGAAACCGTTTCCTTCTCTTCCAGCTTACTAAGTTCTCAGTCATTTCTCCTGCTGCTTGTTTAAATTCAATAGCTCCACATAAAGTTTGCAACGGTCTTTGAGACTAATGGGAGTTTCATTTGTGAATAGTGAGAGTAGACCCAATAACTCATGCTAAGAGCATACAAAAAGAATGCACTAGCCAGCCTCAATAGTTCCCAAAAATTCACAATTTGTTTTCTTGCTATGTAAGAATACCAGATTTGGGATTTCTTCCACTAAAGACTATGTAAAATATCTAGAGGTCTATTGCAAGAGGCAGTGGTGGCAGTTCTGTGGCCTTCATTATGCAAGAGGTCAGACTAGAAGATCATATGGGTCCCTTCTGACCTTAAGAGTCTGTAAAGCTAGTAGCCCAAAGAAGATAACATCTTGCCTTCAAATGAGCCAGGAATGGCTCATATTATTTTAAAAGACCCAGTTTTACAATTTGTCAGGTCTCATACAGGACCTAGCTTTCCTTGTCCAATAGTCACACCATTTTACAGCTCCCCATCACCCAGAGGTGAGATATCAAATCCTATTTAACACGATTTATAATATCAGACTGAATGCATCACAGGTCACATTCAAATGAACAAGCTTTGAGAGTGGTTGGACAACTTTCTAGCTAACTTATTACTACTTTCAGATAATGGATTTAATATGCAAGGATGAATTTTCTCCACTGGAAGAATGTGCAGAAGAGACAGATGCAGTATGTAATTCAAAAAATAGAATTTTTTTTATACTTCCTCCCAAGAATAGCTCTCCATTTCATCTCCTCAAGTGGTTTTGGAACATTTTTACCATAGTATATTAAAGAGGTCTGTTTCAATTCCAATTCGGAAAAGAAAGATTAGCAGCACCTTAATTATACTTTTACATAACCTGACATTTTTACTTTCTAATTTATAGAATTTATTTTAATGTTTAGATCAAGCTCTTGAAAGTCTCTCTCTTGCTAATTTCCAAAAGGCTGATACCATGACATAATGTTTTCTAGCAAAGAGTCAAAAGCAGACTTTCAAGACAGGAAGTTATCTGTCAAAACAGTTTTTAGTGAGGTGGGGTTTTTTGTGTGTTTATTTGTATTTTTGGTTAAAACAACACTTAGCACATTTCACTACCTACGTTAACGTCATAAATGCTATAGGTTCCATTAGGAATTAGGTTTTAATGTCAGAAAATCTGAAAAAAAAAAATCAGTCTGTGAAATGAGATACATTTCCCCCTCTTATCATAAAAATCAGAACTATGGTGACATTCATCTCTTCTATTTTACGGAATGGCCTTACAACTCCTTTGTCTGACTACTGCACAAAGCCACAAGGCATGTGATGACGTAGAATGATATGATTTTCCTCTTAACCAAAGAGTTGAGCACATTGTACGCTAAGGAACTGGAAACCTGAGTTCAGATATAAACTTGAATGTTCATTTTGCTGTGCAATATTACAGTATTTGAACGACTGTTGACTGTAGTGACCTATTTTACTTTAATTTTTGTCAATTATGCACCAATACAGAAATATTCCATATTTATTTCTATTTGAAAAACAACCTTGCAATATATGGTTAAAAACAGCCCGACTTGCAACTCCTGCCTTTTAAAGTTTACAATCCGCTTACTTCAATACAATGAGAGAGTCTCAGCATAATGTGTCAAACCTCTGCATGTCTCACAGCTCTGCAGAAATCAAATAAGCATGAAGGAACCAAAATTATATAGAAGTTGAAAGAATCATGCAATGTGTCAAACATCTACATAACGTACTGCAAAAACAAGATATTTTCTACCTTTTTCGGGCACTATTTCTGTAGTTTCTTCCTGCATCAAACTTCAGGCAAATCAGCCATAAACCCAAAATTTTTAGTAATCTGAACTAAAAGTAGTTTTAGTAATCTGGAACTACAAGCATTTCTCTGGTATTCTGCATGTCCTGAATTATCATCATCTCCTTTTGAACATATTTATGGGGCTTCCACGTTGGGTTCTGTGTTATGTACCTGTATCTAACATTGGTGGGACACAATCCCACACAAAGAAACACTTCAAGCAAGTATCAGCCAATTGGCTGAACTGTGACTATGACTCCACGCAAATGCCTAGACCAGGCATGGCCAAACTGCGGCTCGGGAGCCACATTCGGCTCTTGAATGAAAAACTGTGGCTCCCGGAAGAACGTCAGCAAATCTATTTAGGAAAGCAGCCCCAGCCTAGGCATTCAGGAGGGGGTAAGGGACAGTGGGGAGAAGCGTGGCATGGTTCGGGATTGTGGGGAGAAGCACGGCATGATCGGAATTTTAAATAACTTGCCCCCAGCCCGCAGTCTTCTACATCGAGCAGCAGCTGAGTTTTTACTGTGTAGGTCTAACTTTCATAGTAACCTTAACTAATTATTAGAATCTGACATTACTGGATCAATATTTGTGCTCTTTTTATGATAAAATTCAACTGTGCAATGAATTTTAAACTTAGTAATTTTGGAGTAAGTAAAATACGTCTATATGCCTCAGTGTGGCTCTCGAAGGTTTAATAATCAACTTGTGCGGCTCTTGTGTTCCATAAGTTTGGCCACCCCTGGCCCAGACGCTTCAAAGAGACAATCAGAATATGACATTCCTACAGTTGAATTTCCACAGGTAAGCCATTAACCAGGAAGAATACCTTACTCTCTCAGCCGGTCCCAACCTTGCCACAGCCGGCCGTAGCCTGCAGTATTTTCTAACTGGGCGAAGATGAAACTAAACATATCTCAAATATCTTATACACCCTGGTATTTTCTGCTGCATACGCAACACCTGTTTTTCTCCTACCATTCGCACGTGAATGAGATAGGATAGCGTCTACCTGATTATTTGTTTAAAAAAAAAAACCACCACCACCATACACCTGGCTACCATCCCATCGAGCAATTTGGTTGCCTGACCTAAAACGCCTTTTAAAAGAGCCTGAATTTTAGACAACAAGCATCTCCAGCACTTTACCCAAAAACAAGAAAAACCCAACCAAGCCGAAACAACCCACACAACCACCCTCCATAAGGGCAACTAAAGTCTCTAGACAGTCTGGGGAAAGTGAGTCACTGAGATGGGGTGTTTTTTTCCTTTAAATCGCCTCCTTTTCTCCCCTCCCCCCCACTTCGGAGGTGGATCCAGTGCCCCTCGCTCCCGTTCACAGCAAGAGGCGCTCCACCTTTCCCTGCGGGCTGGGAGCTGCCTGGTTTGCGGGGCCCCTCACAGCTCAGCCCGGGGGATGTGGGGCTACAACGGCCCCGAGACCTCGCTGGTCGGATCGGGGAGCCGGGGGCCGGAGCCGCACCGGCCGCCGTCCCCCGGCGGTGAAGGGCAGCATCCCCGAGGGCTCCCGGTGTCTCTCCGCTCCGCCGGCAGCTGCTTACCTGCAGGTGACCTGCTTGGTCCAGCCGCCCCCTCCTCCCGACCCCGCTGCGGCCGGCGGCGCCGGGGGCGCGTCTGTGGGGCTGGAGGCCGTGGCCGCTGCTCCCGGGCTCGCCGCTGTTGTTCCGGGAGCCGCAGCCTCCGCCATTACTGTTTACCCCACACAGCGGCAGCACCGGAACTTCCGGGAGCACATCCTTCCGGTCAGGGGGGCGGGGCGAGCGCGGGTGGACGGACGGGGGGGCTGCCGCGCCCGGGCCCCTCCCCTTTGTTTTGGTGCCGGGGGCAGAGCGCGAGGCCGAACGGCGTACAAGACCCCGCCGTGGGACCGCCCACTCGGACGGAGGGCGCTGATTGGTGGAGCGGCTCGCTAGGAACGCCCACGCCGGCGCGCGAGTCGGGGGCGTGGTCAACAGCTCGATGGGCGTGGCGATTGGACCCCCGCGTGGCCACGCCCACTGGCCCAGCAATAGCAGCCCTGGAGACTGATGGGTGCCCCCTCAGAGTCCTCTTCTGACCTTCCCTGTCACCTAAGTAACTGGAAATGTCAGGGTCCGAAGGGGCCGCTCAGTTAGGCTAGCTCAGTGAAAAAAACAACAAGGCTCAGTGAAACAAACAAACAAGGAGTCCTGGGCCACTTAAAAACTAACACATTTATTGACTGCATGAGCTTGTGGGGGAGAAAATCCCACTTCGTCAGATGCTTTGAACACACAATAAATACATTTGTTAGTCTTTCAGTGCCGCAGGACTGCTCGTCTGTTTACACAGGACATTCATGACACATTGCCAAGGTCCAAAGGG
>ML681994.1:11118210-11130518 GCA_007922195.1 Podocnemis expansa | reverse complement strand
GCTGGGGCACTTTAAGACTAACAAATTTATTGATTGCATGAGCTTTCATGGGAGAAAATCCCACTACCTCAGACACTTTGAAGATGCAATAAATATATTTGTTAGTCTTTAAATGCCATGCGACTCTTCGTTTGTTTATTCTACTGGAAATGTCAAAGGTATGAAATGGCTTCAAAGGAAAAAAAGTTTGGATAGAAATTCAATAACTGAATGGCATTTGCTATTTTCAGTTACATTATTGATATTTAATCCACAGGCTTTTTTTCCCCCAGGAGAGGCTGCAGGAGAGGGGGTGCCAATTTCTTTCTGGAATAATACATTAAATTTATTGAATCTATTTATTTCCCAGCTTTATTTTTTGAAACATGCACTGGCAATTCTGTTGCTAGAGCCATCCATAACCACATTAAGACACAGAAGAAATCTTATAATCCACAATTGTTTTATAGTGTCCACATGTGTTGCTACATCCTGCACAGAAAATATAAGAAAACAGGATTCATGCCACAGTTTACTAAGTGTTAGATGCAACCTAAGAAATCCAGGTGACAAACAGAAAAGGGGCAAGGTGAAGAAGGATGAAGGTTACAATAATACAATTATGTGGACACATTGTTTATGTATGTGAAAAGAGTTCTTAATTTGAAAAATGTACAGCTGCCAAAGGAAAAATATTTAAATCAAAGGAGAAAACTTTTTTTTAAAATCACAATTATGCATTACAAATTAGCGAACCCAGAGAGAATCTGATTGGCCACTGAATAAACCCTTCTGCCCAAATCAATTTATTATTATTATTTATATTACGCAAGCCTCAGAAGCTCTTGTCCTGGAACAGGGCCCCGTTGTGCTCAGGGTTGTACAAATACAGAACAAAAAGACAATTAAAGCACCAAAGCATTTACAATCTATGTATAAGGCAAGGGACAACAGAAGGCTATAGACAGATCAACAGGGAAGTACATGAAAACAGTGAAAGTATTAGTCAGCATGACAAGCAATGATCTCAGTACATTAGTAGTGAAGCTGGTCCCTTTCCCTAATGCAGTAACTAGCAAGTTGAAGAGCAATGAATTAATCAGCATTTCCAATGTTACAATTTTATTGTGAGTCTCACTGTATTTGATGTTTTACTTAAAAAGCCAGAACTCCTAGAGACAAATATTCAAGACTTTCAGCGTTTATTAAAAAAACCCAAGTTTCTAGCCCTCATGGTTGTGGTGAATAACTCAAACACGTGACCCCAGTGTTTCCTAAAGGCCTCAGAAACCAGAAAGCAAATAAAAACAACATATGTATTCTTTGGTTTATACCTCATGATTTTTGGCACCTGACCTATTTTTTTATTATTATTATTATTATTATTATTATTATTATTTAGGTTTGGCAATACTGCCATCTCATTTTTCCATCAAATATCTTGTTCAGGGCCAGCTTGTAGTTAGTCTGTAGAGAGAATCCCTTAAAATTGGTGCTGAATTGCCAATCTCTGATTTACACACCCTCCATCTAGCACTGGGAAGGTGTCAAATTTAATTTCACTCCCTCAAAAAAACAATGACCAGAATAACTGGGCCCAAACCTGATAAGTTTCCTGTTTTAGTCATTTGCAGAGAATACAGCATCATGTTACTTTTTATTTTATAGTTTCTTTCATGCAAGCTGTTCCTCAAAACATGCATACAGTTAACAATTCAGTTACAAAGTGCCGTAACTATAGCAGAAGAAATTAAGTTGCACAGTCAAGAAAGAAACTGTTGAAATGAGATTTGAAAAGAGCAGAGTTAGTGAGATGAAAAAGATGGGAGGAGCTGTTCCAGATATTAGAAACTGCAGGGGAAAGGGTCTGATATTATCAGTGCAGAGTGTATGGAAAGGAACAGAGAAGAATTTAGGGCTCAGTAAACATAGGAGGATATACAAGGGCCATTAGGTAATGAAAGGTTTAAAAATAAGATTTGTCAATTTTGAGCTGAATTGAGAAATGAATATGGAGCATGAGGGATCTAAAATTGCTTGTAATGATTTATCAATTTTATGTGTTGAGTGGATTATTGTCTATCTGCATATATAGCAGTGGTTTCCAAACTTTTCTGTGCTGCACCATACCTTGATACCTTTAGTTATTTTGAGGCACATCACACTACAGTTTCCAAATAACCTCATGAATATTCATGAACCAATTCAGAACTCTTCAAGGAGTTCAAAAAAAATTTGTTGGGCACACCTGCTCAGGCCTGATGACATACCAGGGTGCACTGTCACACCAGTTGGGAAACATTGACACTCAATGCCATAGCAGGTTGCTCAAGAAATGCAGGCAGTAAGGAGCACAATAGCCTGGACAACAGCATCTCAGTAAAGTCCTAGGACTATTGACTTTAATGTTGCTCGTCCAATACCCCACTAGGTCAACTAACTGCTTTAACCTGGCTCAGAAAACACAGGAGAACAAAGGACTCATACTGGATTAAAAAGGAGTCCCTAAGGGCATTAGAGGGTGTGGGGTGCACGGGAAGAAGAGATTATTGGGGAATTCGTTGATACCCAAAGAGCAGAGTCTGGGTTAAGAGATGTTCCGAAGGGGGTAGCCGTGTTAGTCTACTTCAGCAAAATGAACAAGGGCTATGTCCACACGCGCCTTTTAAATCAAAACAACAAGGGTTGTTTTGATTTTAAAAAGATGTGTCCAGACGACATTTTCCTTATTTTGAAATAAGGAGCTCCCTTTTTTCAAAATAAGGAAAATCATTATGATACAATAAAACCTGCTTTGGTATCGAAATGAGGGTTATCTCAAAACTCTGCTTTTGAAACAACCCCGTCTGGCTCTGTTATATCGATATGATCAACATATCGATATAACAGTTGACCTTCCTCTCAGGGTGCATGGCACCCTGGGAGGAAGGCCCACCCCTCCTCACCACCCTGGCCAAGGTGCTGAGAGGAGATGCAGGGGGGTCAAGGGGCAGAGGAGGCAAGAGCCCGTTCTCCGCATACCTGGGGCTCAGCAGCTGCAGCCCCGGCAGCACAGGGGGGGAACCAGCTGCCGCCTGCACTGCCAGGGCTGCAGCAGCCTAGCCCTAGGAGTGCGGGGAGCCAGCTCCTGCCTGCGCTGTGGGGCTGCAAGCTCCGAGCCCCAGGGCCACATGGAGCTGTCTCCCCCCTGTGCTGCTGGGGCTGCAGCAGTCAAGCCCCGGGGCTGTGGGGAGCTGGCTCCCACCTGCACTGCCTGGGCTGCAGCCACTTAGCCCTGGGGGCACAGGGAGCTGCCTCCCACCTGCGCTGCTGGGGCTGCAGGCTCCGAGCCCCAGGGCTGCGGGGAGCCGGCTCCCACGTGTGCTGCCAGGGCTGCAGCCAGAGGCAGTGCTGGGGCGGGGAGGGACCCGGCGCATGAGCCCAGCCCCCACCCCCAGCAGGCAGGCCCCGCCCCCAGTCAAAAGGCCCCGCCCTAACACAGATAGGGCCGAGGGGGGGCCGCGCCACCATGGGCGGCTAGGCTGCGGTGTGGCCCAGCCAGAAGTGGCCACTGGAGGCCAGGCCCATGCCCACAGCCACAGGTGGCCTGGCCCCGGATCCCTGGTGGGGGATGGGGCCGCCATGGGCGGGCATCTGGGCCCTGGATCCCCGGCTGGGGATCTAGGCCTGGCCATCGGCAGCCATGGTAGCCTCGTCCCCAGCCAGAGAGCTGGGGCCTGGCCACCTGCAGCCACGGCCACGGGCATGGGCCCGGCCTCCAGTGGCCACTTCTGGCATGGCTCCACCGCGGCCTAGCCACCCGTGGTGGCGCGGCCTCCCCCTGGCCCTATCCCTAGCCAGGGGTGGGGCCTGCCGGGTGGCCAGCTGAGCCCCGGATCCCCAGCTGGGGACGGGGCCACCGCAGCTGCGGCTGGCCCGGGATTGGGCCCCAGATGCCCGGCCCAATTGGGCTGGAGATCCGGGGCACTGGCATTGGGACCCGGGGCACGTGCCCCGGGGTGCCCAATGCCAGCGACGCCCCTGGCTGCAGCAGCCTAGCCCAGGGGCGCGGGGAGCTGGCTCTCACCTGCACTGCCAGGGCTGGAAGCTCCAAGCCTTGGGGCGCAGGAAGCCAATTCTCACCTGGGCTCCCCCAGCTGCAGTTGCAGAGCCCCTGGGGTGCAGGGAGCCAGCTCCCTGCTGTGCTGCCAGGGCAGCAGGCGTGCCCCAGGGTCCCTTCCCCGCTGTCCCACCAGCAGCAGGGAGTGCAGGGCAGGGGGATCCCTGCCCTGGGGGCTGTTTTCCCCTGTCTGGCTCTCCAGGTGACAGGCAGGCAGCAGATTGGGTGACCACATGGCCCTGCCAGGGGGCCACATTGCCACACCTCCCAGGATGCCCCTCTCCCAAATTGAAATAGCAAGTCCTGTGTCTGGACTTACTATTTTGATTTGGTATTTTCCCTTTATTCGATTTAAGTTAAATCAAATTAAGGGTTTTATTTCAAATTTGCTTATTTTGAAATTAACTTATTTCAAAATAAGCATTAAAGTATGGGCATAGCCAAGGAGTACTATGACACTTTTAAAGACTAACACATTTATTTATTGCACAAGCTTTTGTGGGACTAAATCCCACTTCATCAGACACTTGAAGATAGGAAACTTATAGAATGGGAAGAAAATAAAAGCAGGGAAGTGTAAGTCATAGGATCAGATCAGACTGTTACAGCAAATCAAAGCAGTTGTTTAGATTTAAACACAGGGCAACAGCATACAGAGGAAGGTGAGGTCAAATCACCTGTTGTAAGAAGCAAAAATCCACCACCCCTATTTAACCCTAAGGCAATGGTGTCAAATCTGCATATGAACTCCAAGTCTGTAGTTTCTTTTCAAGCTTCAGTTTGTTATACATTTGTTTGAGCACAGCTATTAAAAAGTCATCAATGGAGTCAGCAGGGAGATTGCAGTGTCTCCCCCATTGTTTTTTGACAGTTGTAATTTCTGATATCAGACTTATGTTCATTTAGTCTTTTTCCATACAGACCGTCCCGTTCGTCCAATATATAAAGGAGGAGACATTGCTGGCACCTGATGGCATAACTCACACTGGCTGATGGGCAGGTGAATGAGCCCTTGATGGAACAGCTGGTTTGATTAGGTCCTGTGATGGTTGGTATCTTTAGTGCAGATATGTGGGCAAAGTTGGCAGCGTGGTTTGCTGCAGGGATATGTGCCTGCTTTAATGGTTCTGTTGTTAGGTCTGTAGTTGCTGCTGAGCATCTGCTTCACGTTGCGGGGCTGCCTATAAGCAAGAAGTCTGTTTCCCAAGGCTTGAGAGAGTGAGGGATCATTCTGTAGAATAGTCTGTAGATCCCTGATGATGTGCTGTAGAGGTCTGACTTGGGGATTGTAGGTAATGACCAGTGGTGTTCTGTTGTTTTCTTTCTTGGGTTTCTCCTGTAGTAGTTGGCATCTGGGTACCTGTATGACCCTGTCTATGGACCTTTTTCTTATTCCAACAGGTTATTAGACCTCACCTTTCTCTATATGCTGTTCCCCCATGTTTATATCTAAACAACTGCTTTGATTTGCTGTAACAGCCTAACCTGATCCTATAATTTACACTTCCCTGCATTTATTTTTCTCCCATTCTGTAAATTCCCCATCTTCAAGTGTCTAAGTGGGATTTTCTCCCATGAAATCTCATGTGATAAATAAAGCTATTAGTCTTTAGAAGTGCCACAGGACTTCTTGTCTGTTTTGGGTTAAGAAGATTTCAGCCTTCATTCTAAAGAAAAAATAAGTTTCCAGCCTTTGTGCAGTGCTTACTTTATGCCAGGGCTTGCAAAGGCTGAGCCCTGGTGCCTCTACATTTGGCAGTTCATAGCCCTGGCACTTCTGGGCTTGCCGCATCACTTATGAAACTAAAATTTTAAAAAATTGCTTAAAGCCTGGCACCTAATTGCTTGCTCCTAGTATCTCATTCATTACAAATTAAACACTGCGCTTGTGGCTGTGGAGAAAAGCTTCAAAACGTGACCCCCAGTGCAACCAAAAAGCTCAAAAAGTAGAAGGCAAATAAAAATAACACCATATCAATTATTTTTACATAGCTCTCATGATTTCAAAGGCAAATCTCGTGATTTTTGGTGAGCCTGACCCATAATTTTTGAACATTTGAGGTTGGCGATACTGAAGATAAACAAGGAGCCCAGTGGAACTTTTAAAGACTAACAAATTTATTTATCACATACATTTGTTAGTCTTTAAACATGCCACTAGACGCCTTGTTTGTTTGGCTGAGCTAGACTGACATGGCCACGCCTTTGGAACTTGTCATCAATACTGAAGATGTTCTTTTAAAAATAATTTTTTCCAGTTATCAGAGTTTGTTAAGAGTTGCCATTTCCATTCTGCAGGAAATTTCCCAGAAACATTCATTCAGCTTCTGAGTCAAAATGTTGATTTTTTGAAAGTTTTCCATGGAAGGGAAAGTCTTCAAGAACTTATTTAGAAATTTTGGAAAACTTGACATTTTGAAAAATTTGAAACAAAACTGAGCCAGGGAAGCCCAAGCTCTTAAGTTTCTGGCTTAGTTATGTCTTCTGGGACTTAAGTTCATAGAAATGGAGGCAAGGAAGGGACATGAGAAGTCTTCTAGTCTAGTCCCCTGCACTCAAGGGAGAACGGTTATCTAGACCATCTCTGGCAGGTGTTTGGCTAACCTGCTCTAGAAATCTCCAGTGATGGAGAATCCATAACCTCACTAGGCAATTTATTCCAGTGTTTTAAGAACCCTGACAGTTAGAGAGTTTTTTCCTAATATCCAACCTATGGCACCCCTGCTGCAATTTAAGCCCATTGCTTCATGCCTTATCCTCAGAGAACAATTTTTCTCTTCCTTCCTTCTAACAACCTTTTATGTGCCTTAAAACTGTTATAGCCTCTCTGTCTTTTCTTCTCCAACCTAAACTCCTCAATTCTTTTTCAACCTTCCTTCATAGGTCACATTTTTCTAGAACTTAATAATTTTTGTTGTTCTTCTCTGGACTTTTGACAATTTGTCCACATTTTTCCTGAAATGAGGTGTCCAGAACTGAACAAAATACTCCGTCTAAGGCCTAATCAGTGTGGAGCACAGCAGAACAATTTTTTTCATGTGTTTCGCTTACGATATTCCTGCTAATACATCCTAGAATGATATTTGCTTTTTTTTTCCCAACAGTGTTAGACTGTTGACTCACACTATGATCCCGCACAGCCATGATCCATTTCCACAGTACTCTTTTCTAGGCAGTCATTTCCCATTTTGTAAGCGTACAACTGATTGTTCCTTCCTAAATTAAGTACTTTGCATTTGTCCTTATTCAATTTAATCCTACTTATTTCAGACCATTTCTCCAGTTTGTCCAGATCATTTTGAATTTTAATCCTACCCTACAAAGCACTTGCCACCTCTCCCAACTTAGTATCAATCATAAGCATACTCTCTATGCCATTGTCTAAATCATTGATGAAGATACTAAACAGAAGCAAATCCAAAACTGATCCCTGTGGGACTCTGATTGCCATGTCCTTTCAGCTTGGCTGTAAACCACTCTCTGGGAATGGTGCCAACCTGTTATTCACCCACATTATAGTAGCTCTAACTAGATCGTATTTCCTGGTTTGTTTATGAGGCGGTCATGCGAGACTGTATCAAAAGTCTTAATAAAGTCAAGATATAACCATAGCTACCACTTCCCTCATTCACAACTCTTACCCTCCAAAAGAAAACTGCTAGATTGATTTGACACAATTTCTTCTTGAGAAATCCATGCTGACTGTTACTTATCACCTTATTTTCTAGGTGTTTGCAAATCAATTAATTGTATGGTCCATTACCTTTCCAGGTACTGAAGTTAAAATGACTGCTCTGTAAGTCCCAGGATTGTCCTAAATCCCCTTTTTATAGATGAGTACTACATCTGCACTTTTTCCGTCTTCTGGAATCTCTCCCATCTTCCATGACATTTTGAAAATAATCACTAATGGCTCAGACATCTACTCAGTCAGCTCTATGAGTATTCTGGTATGCATTTCATCAGGCTCTGGTGAGTTAAAGACATCTAACCTGTCTAAGTAATTTTTTACTTGTTCGTTCTCTCTTTCAGCCTTTGATCCTACCTCATTTTTGCTGGCATTCCCTAAGAGAGACATCCAATTGCTATTAAAATTTCCAGTGAAAACTGAAACAAAAAAAAGTCATTAAGCACGTCTACTATTTCCACATTTTCTGTTATTGACTCCCCTGGTCCCCTGTTGAGTAACAGGCCTACCATGCCTTTGCCCTTCCTTTGCTTCTTCTAAAGTATTTGTAGAATATTTCCTTGTTACCCTTTATATCTCTAGCTCATTTAAATGTCTAGGCTCCCAGGTCCCTGGTAGCTTGGACTGATGGGGAGCTGAAGCCTAGAAGCCCAGTAACATCCACAACTCTTTGCATCAGCTAGGAGCCTCAGAACTTGCAAGATGGGACTCCCAGGGCTTCCAGCTTCCCTGCTCTGGAGCTGAGCCCCAGCTGGAGCCAGGGCTGCCAGACTCCCTTCTGTAGGGTAGCATTCTCAGAGCTTTCAGATTCTTTGCCACGGAAACAGGAGCCTGGAGAGTCTGAAGTCAGGGGATCCCTGACCTTGAGGCAGGCTGTTCGGCAAGGCGGCCCTACAGTTGCATACCCTGAACGCTCTTCTGTACTGGCAAGAAACAGATGGACACCTCCAACTGCTTTGTCAGAAGTTAATTAAAACAAAGAACATTTCTGTGAAACATTTTGGTTTCAACAGAGTGTCATTTTCTGCCAAAAACCTTGGAAAATTCACAACCCAGCTCTAGATGTACACTCCTTTTCACTAGTGTTTCTGGTAAGAACATCTTTGCTTTAGTGTTTGATTTGTTGGCTCCCAACTGACAGTCACTTTTCCTCTCTTTGACTGACTCCAGCTGTCACAGTCGTTTAGACTCCCCGCCCCACTCCTGCCCCTATTTTGGGTCCTTCTAACATTACTCACTGTATTCCCTCTTCCAGAATTTTCTGTTCCCTCTAGAACATTGCTGCCAATCTGTCTCTTACATGGGGGAGTATTCAAGATCAAAATCATTTCTTTTCTTGCAGTGATTATTGTAACACCAGTAGGGTTCACAAAGTGAGGGAGAGACTGATTTCTGAGTATTGCTCACAAAAGTACATATGCTGTTTGGTGGCAAACCTAAAATATGTACTTCAGATATGTGAGGTGTAAGGTTACAAGAGGTGTATGGTTACAACCACATCAACAGGGTACTACAGTGACACCTGCTCTCTTTAAGAGGCTTTTTCTTCTACATGGCTTAGTTGCAGAGCTGAGCTGCAGTCCTCACAACCACTGGTTTTGTCTGAAACAAACAAGGAGTCCTGTGGCACTTAAAGAATAACAAATTTATTTATTTCATGAGCTTTCGTGGAAGAAAATCCCACGTCGGCCCATCTTCAAAGTGTCTGACGACATGGCATTTTCTCCCACAAAAGCTCACGTGGTAAATAAATTTCTTAGTCTTTAAGTGCCACAGGACTACCTGTTTGTTTTACTGAACTAGACTAACATGGCAGCAGCTTTGGAATTTGGTTTTATTTGGTTTGTGGAGAAAAATAACAGGGAAAACACACACACACACACACACACACACACGCACGCACCCCCCTCCTCCCCAAGGTTGCATTTTTTTAGGAATTGTTACACTTGGGTTTCCCGATATGGTGAATTGCATGCTGAATTAACACTGAATGAGAGTTGACTTGGGTAAAGTGTCAACAAACTTAGTCAGCTTGATTACTAAATTGATTTGTCTGGTAGCCTGTAAAGATTTTAGCTGTGACATATGGTGTACCCTTCCCAGATTTGAAGAGCTCTGCATAAACTTGAAAGCTTGTCTCTTTCACCAGCAAAGTTGGTGCAGTAAAATATATTACCTTCACTTGGTGTTGCTAAAAAATAAATAAATAAAGTGAGACCCCCAGATAGATTTTTACAGTCCTGCAGTCTTTCCAGGAAGATCTTACTGAAAATAAAATGAAGCAGTTGTGTCATGTATACCCCCACAAAGATTACATTAATTCAAGAAATGTGCAAAGCCCACTTACTGTATTTGTGGGCACACCTTCCTCCGCAGTTTTGTCCCCTGCTGGACGTGTACAGCTCAGAACTGGATCAGTACATATTTCTGCTGGCTCTGGAGGCATTTTCTTTGAGGTGTTTTATTGAAAGCAGTGGGAGGAAGAAGGAAACATTACTGCTTATATTAATGCTGAGTTGAGAAAAAATTGTAGAAAGCTCAGTTTGGCAAGGGTAACTATAAAGCATGAACTGGACTCAGCAGGGCCAGCCATGAGTCTGTCCCAAACCCTTGTGAGGGGGCTGGGCATGGCATCCACTAGAGGGGCTTCCTTTAGCTTCCCCTGCCCAATTTGGGCCCCACCCCAATGGCCCACCATTGCTGGTAACTCATTCACCTGCAGCAGGTGATGCCCTGTTACTTCTCAAAATACTCTTCAACGATTTACTAAGTACAGAGTGGTCCTCAGCCACTGTGTTGGGACACATTAGTTTTTCACCACACACTGGTAAGCGTGTTGCCAAGAGCCAGGAAGATGGCTGGATTTGGCCCAGGGAAGTGGGCTGGTGCATCCAGCAGGTTGCAATATGCCACCAGCTATGTCACAACCTGCAACAAGTTGAGAACCACTGGATTACTGGGGTCCACTGGAATCAGTATTTTGGAAAGGAGTGTATTTTAGATAGATACATGTAAGCTTGTTTTTGGTAAGGGGATAATTTCATTTCTAGGTCCCAGTCTGAGTCCAGCTCAGTATCTGTAGAGTTATTTGGTAACCTTTGTGAAATAAGCTTATGTTTGCACTGAATGTCTGAGTGGATGGTACCCACATCAGAAAAAGCATGACCAGAACTAGCACATTCCTTGCAGAGCCTCCAGGGCCTCAGTGGGCATTGATATGAACCACCTGCTCTCCACCAAGTGGGTTTAAAACGTCTCACATTGGCAGTGCTGTAAGGGAAGGTTGTACTGTTACTTTCTGTGCTGTCTGTGGACAAATAAGTAGAACTTAAATGTCCATTGGGCTCCCTTTAGTGGCTTTTATCAGGACTAAGTTCATATTTAAAACCCAGCACAAAACACACAGTAACATGATAAGGGCCAAAAATGATGTGAAAAGAGGGGAAAATATTTGGCACTGAGTTAGCAAAAGAATTGTCCGGCCAGTTGTGAAATTCTCTTCTCATCAGGGACCAGTTCCAGAGCCCCAGCTGCTTACCCTGTTAATGATAGATAGACTATCCCAGCATGGAGAATGTGGCTGGAATGCAGGACAGCTCAAGCCAATTCTGCCAGCAAGTCCCAGTAGTCCCGCCTCCCTGCAGAGCTGCTAGGGTGACAATCTGGTGCAGGCAGCAGGACAAGTACGTCAGACCAGAGGTAAGAGACTGGCAATATGCAAGTCCGCCACTTAATGAAATCAAATGCTGATAGTCTGTGAAACAAAGGGTTTCTGGGTAGGAGGGTTTGGGGAAAGGTTATTTGGGGAAAAGCCAGTTTATACTAGACCTGTGTGAAACTTTTGCAAAGAAAACTCCATATCTTTTGTTGTGAACCAAAAGGTAACACAGGGTTTCCTAAAATGTCTACCAAGTTTCAGAAACCTTTCAGCAAGCCTAGGCTGAATAGTAAGTGGATACTGGCTGAGTTTCTAGTGAACCTGAGCTAATTTAGTGTTTTGAGGAGAAACCAGCTGGTTTTGATCCACAAGCAGGCACAAACTGACAATTTCAGCTGATGCTGCACATTGGGTTCAGGGGTTTGTTTCAAACTGGAAAGTCAGTGCAAAACTTGAGGAACCGAATATCTAAGTATCTTCAAAGGGCTGAATTTGGTTTGTGGATGGCAGGCTCACACAACTCGAAGCTAGAAAGTTTGTTCAAAGTTTTGGAGATCCCAAACTGCTGCATTTAGTAGAGATCTAATAAAAGAGTTCATAGACAGAAGGGAGATTTTGCTACCCATGGATCATATCTGAGTCCAAACATTTAACGAAATGGGGTTTTGTTTGAGTAAGGACAGATTAAAAATGGAGTATGGATATTAGGGACTAGCCCATTGTTTAAGTCAGGACAGGAGTGTCATATAGGTCATGGCAACTGCTATTTGGTGGCTTGAGAAAGCATGTCTATAAGAATTCTTCTTCTTCAAATGCTGCTCACATCCATGCTGGATTAGGTGTGTACGTGCCACAGCGCACAGATCCTCTGGGGATCTGTGCGC
>ML681994.1:11106485-11117810 GCA_007922195.1 Podocnemis expansa | reverse complement strand
GCGCACAGATCCCCAGAGGATCTGTGCGCTGTGGCACGTACACACCTAATCCAGCATGGATGTGAGCAGCCCATCTTGAAGAAGGACGTTTACAGGTAAGTAACCTTCCGTTCCCCCTCTTTGTATCAAACAGGCCAATTCCTCCCTTACAGATGGGTTTCTGAGATTTTTAGCAAAAGTCACCCGCTGAGTAAGTATATATTATTATTAGCTCCAAAGAAGTAGCCATGTTAGTCTAGGTCAGCAAAAGAAGCAAGGAGTCCTGTGGCACTTTTAAAGGCTAATAAATTTATATATTGCATGAATTTTTGTGGGAGAAAATCCCATGCATCTCATGAAGTAAGATTTTTTTCCCACAAAAGCTCATGCGATAAATAAATTTGTTAGTCTTTAAAAATGCCACTAGATCCCTTGTTTATATTAATTATTATTATTATTATTACTCTTATTATTATTCTAGTAGTGCCTAGAGGTCCCTGCTGAGAGCAGGGCTCCACTGCAAGGCTCCACATGAATACATTGTAAAAAGACACTTCTTGTCCTGACTATTTTACAGTCTCAATAGACAAGACAAAGGATGTATTATCCCATTTCACAGGTAGGAAACTGACATCCAAAGGATTAAGTGGCTTGCCCAGGCTCACGAAGGAAATCCGTGAAGGAGCCAAGAATTGAACCACACTCTCCTGACTCCCAGTTCATTACCTTTACTACAAGACCATCTCTTTCCAGGTAGCTAGTTTTCTAGTTGTATAAATGATTTTTTGAGAGTGAAGGAACAATTTCACAGACAGGAACAGAAGTTGTCAGGAAAAAGAATAGCATTTGAGCTTTTGCTGGAGCTGAAGGGAGACTCCCAGTCTCCAACCCCTTGTATGTAGTAAAACCAAGATAACATTAAGCAAGGGATTAGTCAAACTTCTTGGTTCTGGGGAAGCTAGTCTGACTCTATTTACTATCTCTCCACCTAGTTTCTGTTTGTGTGCGTGTTTCTTTCTTTGCACATTTAGCATACTACTTAGTATCCTGTCTTAAGCACCCAAACCTCCAGTTCATCTAAACACAACATTCATCTGTCTGCGTTAGCCCTTCCACAACATATACAAGGTTTCCCTGTCCGGAGATCACGGGATTGGGGGGGAGGAGGAAGGGTGTTGGTATCAAGGCTGTAGTTCAGGGGTGGCCAAACTTGTAGAACTCAAGAGCCACACAAGTTGATTATTAAACCTTTGAGAGCGACACTAAGGTATATAGCCACATATTTTTACCTAAGTTTAAAATTCATTGCACACTTTAATTTTACCATAAAAAGAGGACAAATATCAATCCTACTAATGTCAGATTCTAATAATTACTTGAGGTTACCGTGAAAAGAGGCCTAGACAGTAAAAACTTAGCTGCTGTTCAGTGTAGAAGACTGCAGGCTAGTGGTGAGCTTTTTAAAATCCTGACTGTGCTGCACTTCTCCCCACCGTCCCAACCCCAGCCTGAACTTTTAGGCTGGGGCTGCTTTCCTAAACTGATTTGCTGATGTTCTTCCGGGAGCCACAATTTTTCATCCAGGAGCCACATGTGGCTCCCAAGCCTCAGTTTGGCCACACGTGCTGTAGTTCATGATTAACAAGCAGTTTGGGAAATGATGTGGTTACCATACTACTTTCATTTTACAGGGCATTGCTCTCCAGCCATTGCCATGTCTATACACAAAATGATTGGAAACCTGGCCTGTAGCTTGGGAAGACCTATAACTGCAATGGCTTGTAGGATCAACCAGGTGAGAAGATTCCTGCATGGTGAGTAGTGTCCTCTCTATAGAAAGTGCCCATGATGACACTCTCTTCTCCACAGTGATCCTGAATTGGCCATGACTGGAAGAAATGTAGAGGCAGCCCACTCAGGATCACCTGAGACCTTTTGAAACTCATTTCACAGAGAGCTTCTGTTTTATGGCATTTATAGGGGAAAAATAGGAGCAAGAAAACTGATGGATGCGACTGTAATAATGTCTTGGCTGAGATGGTATCTTTGGCACTGATGGCTCCACTCTTCTAATGTGCACACCCTTCTCAGATTATGGCAGACCTGCAAAGCCCAGCTCTCCTTTAATTTACACCAGTGTAAATTGGGATTAGTTCCACTGAAGTCTGTGGAGTTACACAGCTGTAAAACTGATGGGAGAGGCCAAAATGTTCCATGTCAAGTTGCTTGACAATTGATGTGACTGTTCAGATTTTAGGAGAGGTGTGTGTGCATGTTAATAGCTCAGTAAGTTTTTACTACAAACTAGCTGCTTAAAGTAAAAAATGTAAGTGCTAAGCCCCAGGCAGAAATAAAATCCTCACCAAACAGGGACTCCCTGCACCCCCATATGAGTGCACAATACCTAACACTATGGGGCCCTGATCCTTGATGGGACCTTTAGATGTTGATGCAATACACAAAAATAACAAATAATAATGCTAGGACTAAGAGGATCCTAATAACTCTTCAAGCTCTACCTCACTCCTAACAAAATTGTTTCTGTCTAAATTTGATAGCACCTTGGGCATAGATCTCTCTGTGGGGTATCTGAATTCCTACCTTTGGTGATTGTTGTAGATGAGCACTGATATAAAATAAATTCATGGTATACTCAAAATTCTCCATAAAATTGGTCTCAAAACCCTTAATTCTCTTCTGTTTTTTTGGCACCAAGTAGTTTAGCTACATGAAAAGTCTGAATAATAGATTTTAAAAAGCATTCCTCTTTAGAAACTCCTGCAAATTCCAGACTGTATTATCATATATGCAAAACAATTCTACTTCTTTTTACAATATGATAACACTGAAAAATATGGAATGAAACTCTGTTTTCAGCTCTTTTTGATTTTGCTGGGTTTTGGTGTAGTCAAGAAAAGCAGAGGGTTCCTTACAATCCTGTTCTGGGGATGAGAGAAATACTCTGATTATGTGATGAAAGCACATTGCAGCACATAAAAGCATTTTTTTTCTTACCCAAATCCTTTAATAATTTCAGGAGTGTTTGCTTCTTGCCCAGCTTTGTAGGATATGGACAAAGCCACAAAATTTGGGACTGTTGCATAAAAATTAGCTTGGATACTCATCCTAAACTGATCCTCCAACTCTCTCTACAGCTGTTCCCATACTGCCTAATGTAGATCAAGTTCCAAAGGGGTAGCCATGTTAGTCTAGTTCAGTAAAACAAACAAGGAGTCTTGTGGCACTTAAAGACTAACAAATTTATTTATTGTACAACCTTTTGTGGGAGAAAATCCCACTTCGTCAGACGCTTTTAAGCTAGGGGAAATTTACAGATTGGGAGGAAATAAATGCAGGGAAGCATAAGTCGTGGGATCAGGTCACACTGTAACAGCAAATCAAAGTAGCAAATCAAAGAAGCTGCTGAGATCAAATTTATTTGCACTGTTTCAGGACTTAATAAGAACTTTGGATTTTTCTCTCATTACAATAGGTAATTTGACCTCATCTTCCTTTATATGCTGTTCCCCAGTGTTCGAATCTTTAGAACTACTTTGATTTGCAGTTACAGTGTGACCTGTTCCCAAATGTAGGGCTAAAGCAGAAAATTTTGTGACAGACAGGTAGCATGGCACTTACACCCACCCCCGTTAGCAAGCTGACCATGAACTGATGCTGGGCTTCATGCCCAAAGCACCAGCTGAAGCCAGTCTCCTGTGGAAACCAGCTAGGGCCTGATAGAGTGTGTTTTGGTTTTTTTAACGCTTGGCTATTCTTCTTATCTCTTTTAATTCTTTGCTACCTCAGCCTTGGGGCTGACTGTGTGAAGGGAAAGCAGGCTTGATCACCCTGCCTTCTCCTGAGATGCTATATGTGACCATAGTTCCTGGGAATTGGTGGATTCTGTCATTGGACCATGGATGAGGCTGCTTCGGTAACCTAGAACCAAATCAAATCACAGGGCTGGAAGGGACCTCATGAGATCATCGAGTCCAACCAAGGTCACTTGGGCACCTCATCGGGGTCATCTGCAGCTGTCAGGGTTCCCCAGCTGCTGAAGGGACATAAGCTCTCACCACTTATTCCTTGGCTTTTGCTTGCTCAGGGTATTCACCCTGGTATTCAATAAAAATCATCCATCTTTTCAATGGTCTTTGACTGTGTCTGGTAAATCCACACAAACCTACCCCTTGGGGTATAGTTTGAGGGAACACCATGACTTACACTTCCCTGCATGTACTGCCTCCCATTCTGTAAGCTCTCCCATCTTCAAAGCATCTAATGTAGATCAGTTAGATAAATCAAGAAATCTATCGTCTCCTTAGAATGTAAATGATTTTCATATATTTTATTCCTAGGGGCTCACTTCAGGGTTTCATCTTCTGTGCAGGAGGCTCTGGCTGATGGCAGACCGATCGTAGCCTTGGAGAGCACCATCATTACTCATGGCATGTCCTATCCCCACAATTTGAGGTTGTAGGTTTGATGATTTGATACTCCTAGTGCAGCAAAATTGTAATGTTGTATTTGCTAACCTATGGGCCTCTTTCTGTATTTGGGGTGCACGCAAAGTTACTACAATTAGTGGGACCTGAGGCTGTGACAAGCATGCAGAATATGATCTCTGTTACGAAACAACTGCATCTGGCCTTCCAAAGATAGCAAAACTATGTGACTTACCCCAGATTTACATGTACTATACATGGCTATCTATAGCCTCAGTCTCTGGCTTTCTTCAAAAAAATGGTAGCGAATGATGACATTGACATGCCTGGGGAGAGATCTCAGACATTTATGACTAGATGGCTTGTGGAGAGATAGCAAGTACTCATGAGTGTCTTTGGCTACATCTTTTATAGTGTACAAGGTTACTGCAATACAGGGATGACTTCTGCTCATCCGTATGCAAAGAACATTACCTGTAAATGCCACTACAATGGTCCCCTGTACTCTCATGCCAGTCTATGCTAATAGAACACTGTGCCAAAGAGCCCCATCTCTTTAACCCACCCTTTACTTGTTGGTACCCTCTATACAGAGGTTAAAGTATAATTCAGCAGGCCCTGGAACCCTCCTAAACTTCCAGACTCCTTCCCGCAGGTCCAAGCCCCCTTTCACCCACCCCAGCTACATCCCCCACACCTGCCCCCCACTCCAGCTACTGCTCCACCCGCACTTACCCCCCACCCCAGCTACTGTCCTCATGTCCTCCTCTCAGCCCCCATCCCAATCCGTTCTTCCTAACTCACCCCCTGCATGCCTTCCCCACTGGCTGCCCCAACCCCCTAGACCGCCCTTACCCACACTGCCGAGGTGCCCAAGGAGCTGGGCCTAGGGGAGGGAGGCCACAGTCGGCACTGGCTGGCCAGTGAGAGGGGCACAGGCCGGAGACTGGGTCTGGGCCGCATGCGCTGCTGAGCCCAGCAGGAATGGGCTGGGCCGCTGCAGGTGCAGGGAAAGGAGGGACGGGGTGGCTGGGCTCACTCCAGACTGCAGCCCCTTCTCTGAGCTGGCCCTAGGGGAACGTACCAGAATGCAGCATTCTGACGCGTTCTGTTTTTAGGGGGCCCCGGAACACTGCATTCTGGGGCATTCTCCTTTTTTTAGGGGCCCCAGAATGCTGCCCCATAAAAATAGGGGGCCCCAGAAGAGTGTTCTGGCAGCACGGTGAACTTTAACCCCTGCCTTTATGCCTCTATTCTCTGAATGACAGCCAAAAATGCAAGTAATCGCCTATGCTTTTGCTTAGCTGCTGAGCCACAGCCTGGGAAGGTTACTGTACAGAATTTTCTATTTGTTTCTTATACAGCTATTATTTTTCTCTGACACTGTTCCTTAGAGAATGGATCACAATGAGTTGTGGGTTCAGGAAGGAAAAAGTCTGGAGCTGGTCTAGGGCAAGCGCAAAAACCCCAGAGGCAGAAGGACCCAACATGTCAAATCTTCATTCTGCTCAACAAGAAATGAAGCAGTCTCACACAATTTATTTATCAGTAAATAAATTGCCTGCAAAGATGAAGGAGCTCCAACTTGTAACTGTTTAGTACCCCACATCTGCCACTGTCTAAATCTAAAGTCAGCACTGTAAGGGGAGGAATCTGAGCATCTATTGAAAATTTGGCATTTGTGGCTATCCAGTAAAGGTGTATGAGCTGTGACTCATTAGCCCCTTGATATAAAATGTTTTATAAAAAAACAATACCACCCTTCAGGATGATCATTTATATTATACAGGCAATTCACAGCACTTGGCCTACCTCCTCATGTCTCACAAAACATAGTAGGTATGGGAGGTACCTGATATAAACACATACCAGATTATGTATAATTACTTCCTTAACATATCAATTCATTGCTCTTCATGTTTCCATGACATTTGCCTTCAGCTCCTTCATGGAGAGAAAAGCTAGCAGGATACAGTAAATCAAGTTAATGGAAACAAATGCCTTCCACAACCTGCCAAGTTACAAAGGGGTAGCTGTGTTAGTCTAGTTCAGAAAACAAGCAAGAAGTCCTGTGGCACTCAAAGACTAACAAATCTATTTATCACATGAGCTTTCATGGGAGAAAATCTCACTTCATCAGACACTTTGAAGAAGGGCAGACTTACAGAATGGGAGGAAAATAAATGCAGGGGAGTGTAAGTCATGGGATCAGGCAGGAGCATCGCTGCCCCAAGAAAGGACCCAGGGCACCGGCCCAGGCCCCGCCCCCTGGCCGCAGGCCATGCCCCTGGCCGGGGACGGGCTGGAGCTGCCACCACAGCTGTGGGCAGCTGGGCCCCGGATCTCCGGGCCAATCAGGCCGGAGACCAGGAGAGGCGGGCCCTACCAGACCTGCGGCACTGGCGCCGGGATTCAGGGCACAGGCCCCATGTGCCCGGTGCCAGTGATGTCCCTGGGATCAGGTCATACTGTAACAGCAAATCAAAGCAGATTTTAAGATTCAAACACTGGGAAACAGCACATAGAGCAGGGGTCTCAAACATGCGGCCTGCGGACCACATGCAACCCCTAAAGCTATTTCCTGCAGCCCACAACGACACGCTCATTACTGATATTTGCAATATTGTTGTATGAAAATGTTTCAGTGGTGTGGCTCTTGGGCTAACATACTAGTCATCATATGGCCCTCTGCTAGTCCTCATGTGGCCCTCATGGTGATTTGAGTTTGAGACCCCTGACATAGAGGTAGGTGAAGTCAAATCACCTGTTGTAATGGGAAAAGAATCCATAGTCACTATTTAATGCTGCTTTCATGCAATTGAATCTGCATACAAGTTCTTGTTCAGCTGTTTCTCTTGGAAGTCTTGATGTCCTATTGACTTGCTTGAGCACAGCTGCTAACAAATCATTCACAGAGTGATTAGAAAGATGGAAGTGCTCAGCAACTGGTTTTTGAATGTTGTGATTTCTGATGTCAGTCTTGTGCCCATTTATTCTTTTGCGCAGAGGCTGTCCTGTTTGTCCAATGTATAAGGCAGGAGGGCATTTCTAGCACATGATGGCATAAATCACATGGGTGGCTGAGCAGGTGAATGAGCCCTTGATGGAGCAGCTGGCTTGATTAGGTCCTATGGTGATGTCTTTTGTGCAGATATGTAGGCAAAGTTGGCAATGTGGTTTGTTGCAAGGGCATGTGCCTGCATTAATGTTTCTGTTGTTAGCTCTGTAGTTGCTGGTGAGTATCTGCTTAAGATTAAGGAGCTGTCTGAAGGTGAGGAGTGGTCCATCTCCCAAGGCTTGAGAGTGAGGGATCATCTTTTAGAATAGGCTGTAGGTCCCTAATGATCTGTTGCAGAGATCTGACTAGGGGGGTTGTATGTGATGACCAGTAAGTTCCCCCATTTTCAAAGCATCTGACAAAGTGGGATTTTTCTCCCACAAAAGCTCATGCAATAAATAAATTTGTTAGTCTTTAAGTGCCACAGGACTACTTGCTTGTTCTTCCACAACCTGTTTGCATTGCCATGTGGAAAAAACACTTTAAAACATAATCCATTGCACAGTGTAGGAAGCATTCTCAGTCTCTTCCACCATACGTGACCTGGTTTACCTTTTAGGATGAAGTGAGCACTGATAAGTGACTTGGGATAGACAGTGCTTTATAGCTTGCTGACCACACAATAGGCCTGGCTGGGTATTAGTAAGAGAAGATTAGAATTAAACACCTCCACCACAAACCATACCTCTTCTAATCTGTGCAACAAAGCCAGCATGTCAGACTTTCAGATACCCACTGGAAATTAAAGATATAAAGGGCCTGATTTCTGGAGCTACTGACCATTGGCAGCTTGGTAACAGGAGCTGTAAGAGGATCTGCACCTCTGGCTATGAGGTTCAAAGATTGCTGCTATTTGTAAGGTTGCAGGAGAAGAATCCAGTTTAGCCAGTGGTTTCTTTGTGATGGTATGCAGGGGCATGGAGTATTGGCACCTTGCTGGCCCCAATGCCCAGCTGAGAGGGTGGGAGTCAACAGGGGAAAGTAGAGTACTGGCACTTTTTTTTTTTAAATAATAAAAGCATGGCATTTAGGAGAAATTGAGGGAATTATATAAAGTAGAACTGGACCATGGTGGCAGAGAGACTGAATACATTTCCCACTTGATCATTTTTCTGTTTCCCTGTCTGTGTTATTTCAGGATGGCCACAGAAGTGGAAGAGATTGTAAGGGCAAATGGGTCAGTACCTGCAACCGTGGCCATTTTAAATGGAAGGATCCACATTGGCCTCAGTGATGAGGAACTTCAGTTTCTGGCAAAGAGCAAAAATTTAGTTAAGGTATCTCGGAGAGACCTTCCCTACGTTCTCAGCCAGGTACTGTATGTAGATCTTCATTGCCATAAAGTTTTCTTTTTATTTACGTTATGTTGCTTCTGCATAAATCTAGGTGGGAAAAGTACTTCTCAATGTCTTGGAGATATGATATGCAATTTTCTAATATTGTTCAGAAGAAGTGTACAGAACATGTTTCGAACTAGGTTCAATACCAGTAGAGCCGGTAAACCACAAGTTGGCAGTCAGTTTCCCCCAGGGAAATCATTTTGTGCTGCCTCTCAGCATGAAAAGTGAGGCTTGGCTAAGCGTATTCACACTGCAGTGATAAAGCATGATTGTGTCGCAAATGATGGCCAATGCAGTTACAGCAATAGGCCTTACACTTTAAACATGCACACAACTGGTAAAGTGACTTGAAGGGCTCAGAAAGTCGCCAATTTGAAACCCTTGGTGACTGAAATCTGCTTATTAGCAAAGCAAGCATGGCACAAATGGCAGCAGAACGAGACCCAAGGATTTGGCAAAGTGCCTTAATTTTGGCCCTAAAGGAGCCCTTCCAAGAACGAAAGGGAGTTCATTATTTGGCTCCTCTGCTGGGATTGCTAACAAAGGTTCCAATTATCATCACAATTTATTGTTTTGTTTTCATAACATAGACGTCTGTTTACTAGGAATTAGATTATCTGCTCATTTCACATAGGCCAATGAACAGTAAAAAGACAGCAATGATTTTAGACGGTTATTTGTCTGGCTTGGAGTCATTTGGTGATCAGTTTCCAAAGGGATAGCTGTGTTAGTCTAGTCCAGTAAAAAAACAACAAGCAGTTGTGTGGCACTTTAAGACTAACAGATTTATTTTTTGCATGAGCTGGTGATCAGACATCACTAGGATTTTTTTGAACAAATATTTACAGTACAACCTCATAAATTTGAGGCTTTTCTTCCCAATATCTTGAATAAAGATTTGTGACATAGGACAACTCAAGAGATTGCATCTCCATTCATGATGAAAGACTCCCTTTTCTCTTCCTGGTATTATTACAATTCATGTCGCTTTAGAGACAATCATACCGCAACATCCATAAATAGGAGCAGTGATAGATGCCTGACAGAGAAATGATTAATCAAATTCTCTGCTGGTATAAATGCGCACAGCTCTATTGACTCCACTTGACGTGATACCTCTGTCAAAAGCAGTCACATAATGCTATCCTTCAGAGAGCCACATCATTTCATTACTACACATCTCATCAGCAATATCTATCAGCATCTTACTTATTCTAGTCACAGTCTTTCCTTTTCTTGTATGAATTATGCTTCATTAACCTTTTATTAACCAGGTAAATCACTATTGCTATCCAAGAGCACAAACTTACCTGTTGCCAGGATAACAAATACGTCATGAACATGGTAGCAGATGCATGACTCACAGAAGTTACAGACAGAAAAGTCCTATTAGACCACCCCGTTTATCAACTGCACCACTCCAGTGAAAAATGGCAAGAGCCAGGATTCATTAGTGATCCCATGTTTACACTGTGTGCTAAATGTAAGATTGTGTAAGATAGACTCCCTCACATTCAGGCTTCCTCAGACCCACTTACACTTACTTACATGTTAAGGAGCCCAAGTGTAATTCCCATTCTGAGAGGCCAGAAGACACAACAAAAGATCATAGTATAATTGTTTGGCTACAGCAAGAAAAGCAACAAGCATCAGGATGCAAGAACGTGGAAGTTAAAGATACCTCCTGCAGCGTGGAAGTTACTGGGTACATCAAAATAGTTTTGTCTGCACTTACTTTTCTATCCCAGTTCTTAGATTGCATGCACATGCCCTGTGCTATTTGAGTGCCCTAGAGCAATGTTTCTCGAATGGGTTCTGTGGAACACTCGTGCTCCTCAGACCCAGTGAAGGTATTTCAGGACCCACCTCAGCTCCTCCCTGGCAGGGGGACTGAGTGGGGAGGAGGGAAGAAGCAATTTAACACCCCAGCCACAGCAAAGCTTCCATGCATGTGGCAGTAGATGTTGAAGCAAACCTGGAAGCTTTGCTGCCACTGAGGTATTTTAAATCTCCCGTCACCGTTACCAGCTTTTGTGAGAAAGTTTTCATCAGGTGTTCCGCATAAAGTAATTAATACCATTAGGTGTTCCCTGACCCACTAAAGGTAGAAAAACACTGCCCAGAGAGTCAAGCTGCTTAAGGGAGTTTAAGGTACACCATGTTTCAAAGGGGCAGCCATGTTAGTCTAGTTCAGCAAAACAAGCAAAGAGTCCTGTGGCTCTTAAAGACTAAGGCTGTGTTCACACAGCCTCCTTATTTCGAAACAACAGAGGTTGTTTCGAAATAAGATTTCAGCTGTTCACACGACGCACGGTTGTTTCGAAACAACTAAAACCTAGACCGTGGGCGAAACAACGTTGTTTCGCAACGGTTGTTTCGAAACAACGCCGTGCGAACCAGGGGCGTCGCTGGGGCGGGGAAAGACCCAGGGCACGGGCCCAGCCCCGCCCCTGGAGGGCAGGCCCCGCCCCCAGCCAAAAGGCCACACACCCCAGCCCGGGAT
>ML681994.1:11069209-11095830 GCA_007922195.1 Podocnemis expansa | reverse complement strand
ATCGAGAGGCGCAAGGCCCCTCGTCGGTTGCTCCAGCATTTGTACCACAAGCATTTGTACCGCATATAGAGGAACTAGAAATATTTCCACAGTCTGCCCAGGAACATGGATTTATTTGGCTCTGCTTGTTAAAATCTTCAGCCCTCTCTGAATTCAACCGCTATTGCTGCAATTGCCGCAGCTACTGAAAAGAGAATTCCATCTTTAATGTCCCCTATCATGGGAGAGACACCACAAGGTCTCTGCAGCTCCTACAGTCCCCCACCAGCAGTCTGTGAGAAAAGAAGACATGGCAAAGCTGCAGCAAAACTATGGAGGTCCTGTGGCCATGGCAACCTATTGCTCTGGCCAAAAACTGTGTCTGCCCAGGGGAGATAGTCATCATCATGCTTATGCACCCACATGCACTTTCTCTATCTTATGTGCCTTGGTGTGTCACAGTTTGATTTGATTATTCAGCTCACGCAGTCACAACTAACACTGGCCTCTCCTCACTCAGCAAACGCCTTGGCACTGGGCCTGGGCAGTGGAGTGCTGATTGCAGTGCCCTGCCCTACGGATGAAGCTGCTTCAGGACAGGTCATTGAAGATGCCATCCAACAAGCTCTGAGCGAAGCCCGGTGAGAAACACTCCAAACTCTGGCCTTAATTCACTCTGTGCTTGTGATCAAGTAAGGGGCTCCAAGGTTTATCATATGTAGTCAACTTCTGGGAACAGCCATTTTAAAAGATAACAGCATTGCCTTTAAATATTCCTAGTTCCTCTCCTAAATCAGAATGTATGGGCAGACATAGAAACTAAATACATTTGTATTTTAAAGCAAAAATTATGTGAAAGTTAGTCCCCCCTTCACTTTTCCCACTTTCCCCTGAAACTATTAATTACATGTGAAATTTTTCCTTGTGCAGATGGCCAGAACAAGATCTATGTACTACCTGAGCCCTATTCTGTATAGGGGTGAATTTTACTTCACATCACTAACAACTCCTCAGGCAAGCTAATGAAGTGCAGAAAAACACTATTCTTTTGGGGCGAGGGAAACCTGGAACACAATTCTTAGCACTGAAGTAAAAGGAAGCAATGACTTACTATTTTGTTTTGAAAAAGGAGTAGTACTTTAAATTTGTTCCCAGATCTCAGGGGCTCCAGAATACTTCCAGTATGCTCATCTCCCTGGATCACACTGCCACAAGGATACAGTGCAGATTATCTCCTTAATCTCAGGCCTGGGTGCCTCCCTAATATGATTTACACTATAGCTCTGTGTCTACTGTCGCTGGTTTACTGGGCCTTAGGCTGCATGCATTTATATAGAAAGATTATCTGTTAATAACAAGTGTGTCCACTCTGACGCCTTTCTAGCTCACTTCTTATCAAAGGTATTTTCTTTTTGTTTGCAGGTCAAAAGGGATCACAGGGAAAGAGCTGACTCCCTTTATGCTACAGAAGGTCAATGAACTGACTGATGGAAAATCACTGGGCTCCAGTATCCTTTTGCTAAATGAAAAAAAAAATCCACAATCCCACCCAAAATATTTCATGGGACAGGGTGATCACAAAATACCATAACTCAACTTCCAATCAGGAAACTTGCCAAGAGAAATACTTTACTATTTCAAAGAAGTCTAATGCACAGAAATGACTTACGTGTGTTAATAACACTCAGTCTCCCTCAATTTTTGCTTTAAAACCTGGTGACTGACAAGGAGAGAAGATAACCAAAAGCCAAGGCTTTCCTGTAATTTTCAGGACCGTGTGCCATGCACCCAAGCTGCCAGGCATCTTGTGTCTTAGAGAGAAGACTCTGGGCATCATTATTAGATGTCACTCGAGTAGCATTTGTGCTTGAGCATTCTGGGCTATGCATATGGGGCCCAATTTTTCACTGCTTTGTGTAGTCAGTTACACTGATGCACAGGACGAGCCCATGAGGTGCCACTGTGTCATTGTCCCAGTCTGCACTTCCTATTCTCTTCCCCTTAGAGAAAGGAAGTTCTTCAAGCGCTGCTCAGATACATTCAGTAATAGGTGTATCTGTGCCGCAGTGCACGATTGGTCAGAAACTTCTGCCCTAGCCTGTCAGGAGAGGGCTGGTGGCCGCCCCCCCCCCACGCCACCCCATGGCTGTATATGTGGCCGCTGCCTGACCCCTCCTCAGTTCCATTTTGTCCACCCCAGAGATGGTTCATGGAACAGCCCGCTTCTTCCAATCATGCAAGCAGCCTGTCTCCTTCGTGTATGAGCCACCAGCTCGATTGGGGACACCTCTTTGTGGATGTAGTTCCATGGAAGAGTGCTTCCTCCTCCAAGCGCCTGCCAGAGCAACAACACTGCTCTCCTCTGCCACCCACCATGCCAGGGTTTAAACCTTGTACTGCCTGCGGCAAGGCCTTCTGCGGGACAATCCCCATGCCAAGTGTCTTCAGCGCCTGGGCGAAGCCCACTTGGTCACCTCCTGCTCCATCTCTCTGTCCTTTAAACCCAGGAATAAGAGACAAGGAGCAAAGGCGCTGAGCATTGACCGGCAGGCAAGCGTGGCAGCTCACCCCCGAGGCTTCGGGGTCTTCTCCAGCACTGCATGCTTCTTCACCACAGGCCCACAGAAAGGCCAGCTTGGTACCGGTACTGGTACCTCTACCACACCGCTGGCACCGGTCCTGGTCTCCCTCTCCCTCTTGGGGGTCACCAGCGGACCACAGGGAGCCAGTACTGCTCCCTGCTACACCAGAGGCATTCAAGGTGGCGAAGATGCTTGTCTTACTCCCTACGTTGCCCTCTCCGGTACCCCCTAGAAAAGGGGTAAACAGGCCTTTGCCTCTAGGGCCTGCCCCCGCAAAGGTTACTGAACACCCTCTCCAGTCTCAGTTCCAAGTTCCCTGACACTGGAACCCCCTAGCCAGAGTCCTGGTACCAATGAGCTTTTGCCTCAGCACCATGTCACCTTGCTTTCCCCGACATCATCATTGAGGTCCCGGGTAGGCTCCCTTCTTCGAATCTGGAGGAGGGTGCCTCAAGGGGGTCCAAACATCCCCGCCCTAGGCTCTCAGCCTCGGCACTGTTTAGGTACTGACCCCATGAATGGGCTGATGATCTCATCCGCGACGCTGTCATGGTCCCACTCCACTCTAGTGTGTGAGACCTCGCATTGTCAAGATGGCGAAGTCCGGGGTCTAGTTCCCCGGTGTCCAATACGGCAGGCCTAAAATATCAGGTTCTGGGGACGCAGGTCCCCTCCCTCCTCCATCACCTGGTATTGTCTGGGAGTGTGGTGGAGGTGGCCCTACGTCCTGGCCAAATTCCATGTGATCCCCTTCCAGTGTTGAGGGACATGAAGGAGGTAGACCTGCTAGGGCGCAAAGTATACTCCTCCTCCACCTTCCAGCTGCATGTGGCAAACAACCAAGCCCTGGGGGGCAGGTACGTGATTGATGTATGGGAGTTGATGAACAAATTCAGACATCTACTCCCACAGGAGGCTAAGGAGGATTACGATGCCTTCCTTGAGGAAGGCAAGATAGCATCCCAGAACCTTCTCCTTTCGGCTTGGGATGCAAAAGACACAGCCTCCTGTACAATGGCCTCGGCCGTGACCCTCCACCGCGTGGCGTGGCTTAGGGAGGCAGGGCTAACTCCAGCCTCCCAACAGGCCATCTTTGACCTCCCATTCAATGGGGAGGACCTCTTCCTGGTGGAGACTGAGGCCATTATCACCAGCGCCCAAGACCCTCAGGGGGAGCTTAAGTACTTGGGCCTCCTTTCCTCAGGAGCTCCTGAAAATCCTCCCTCCAAATAGTAGTGTAAGCGCACTGATATGCCCTTCTTGGCTGAATGACTGAATCATGGCACTTTAACTCCTTGGGCCTGGGTCCATTCTTGGACAGGAGGGTTTGTCCTGTCCAGGGGCCATGCCCCCTACATGCACAGAGGGGCCCGCCCTACGTCAGAAGTTGCAACCTCTCATTCTGGCTATTGCTTGTTGGTCTCTCCCTTAGACAGGGACTGCGTACTGCCTGGTCCCAACATACTCCCCCTTAGTTTATGGGGTAATGGGTGTAAAACATACACCCAAAGTTCCTCTCCTAGGGGTGTCGACTGTGAATCCTCATTAGGGTCTTTCCCCATTGGGGAGGGAGCCCCCCCCACCTCCATTTGCTGTCGCACTCAAAGATTCTCTGCTCCCCGGTGGGCACACAGCACAGGGCCCCCATAAATCTTCGGCGGGACAGCGTTATTCCCTGCCGTAGAAGTCGGGACACTTCCTCTGGTGTCCCTGCTGAAACTCAGCCAAACATTTGCTCACTTAGCCTTTAGGGCACTCCTCACAATTGTGCCCCGAACCCACAGATCCAGAACTGTCTTGTCTCTATCTGGGCTCTGGAGCCCCACACCTTCCCACTATTTGTGAAGCCATCCTCTGTCCATGCCTTTGGTCCCATGGAACTCCAGTGACCCATAATATGACACAACCCAGACCCCTTGGGTCCAACTGTTGTCCAGCACATCCCAGGCCCAACCCTTACCGTTCGGGCATCCCACTGTCACCCAGCCATGGCACCAGCACACATCAGTGGCATCAGGCTCTCAGGCTGATATTTTAGACCTGACCTCTTCCACCAGGATCAGAGACCTTTGGGGGTAGTTACCTCCTTGCCCCAGTCTCAACCCCTGGTAGTTTATCTCCACCTCGGGGTGAACACACTTGGGGGCATCTCTTCACATTAAGGCCTCCAGCTTGAACCTTATTTTTTCCCCTTCCCAGATGACCCTTGTCATTGGTCATCTATCACTTCCCTAAAAAAAAAAAGGGGGGGGGGGGATAAGCAGCAGAGAGAGAAATCAGTCAAAGGGGGTAATTGGAACAATGCCTTGTTATGACGACACACTCCAGGCCCACTTAGCCTGAGGGAGTCCTTCCCCTCCCAACCACTACGTTCTCAAGATCTCTTTTTCTGTCTCTCTCCCCCTACTCCTCTTTTGCATTCAGAGTACTTGATTCCCGGTCCCTATCCACTCTAAAGTTGGGTGTGTCCTGTTGGATATGCAACTCTATGACCTCCGTGGCATGAATGCTGCAATAGGGGAATTAGGATCAAGGCTACGGGCCGTGGAGAAGGGTTTCTCTCTGTGGCTGAATCCCCTTATTTTGATACCTTTGGTAAATCGTTGATTATTGGGCACTGGTCACTAGATGCTTTCCCTTGGTTGGTGTAAGGCCTGGGAATGCTTATTGGTTCCCTTCCACGAGAACATCAGGAAGGTTACGATGTCTTTGCTGAAGACACCTTGGCCTCAGGTGACACTTAAATAGTTCTGTGGCTTGCCCTGGACACGGTCGGTCGCACCATCTGTATAACCGGGGATGAGCGGCTTTGTCCCTCAGGGCGTGCTAAGGGGGCTGCATAGGCACTGCGTCCTATTCGGCAATACTCCCTATCCTGTCGTCTCAATATTCTTTTGGTCCAACTAAAAAAAGAGCAGGGTTTTTCCACCTCTGTTTTCTTTTCCATCTTCCTTGCATTCCGCAGTATTCAGTACCTATACCTGGTAGAGGGGTAGCTCCAAGGTCCGCTACCTTTTTCCAGTAACCTTTACACTCCAATTGACTCTAGTGCCAGGTTACTGAACTTCTTTTCCTTAGCAGTTCCTTAACATCAACTGCTCAGATCCTTAGACTGAGTTGCTTCCTCAGTTTCAGTCTTATAGGCACCTCCAGTGGAAGTCCCACATGAAGGGACGTTAGGCCTTGCCGCCTTTCGCGGATTAGCAGACTCTCCTCCACAGCAGGCCTCGCATTTTATTGGTCCCTGCCTGGAAGCTGAATCTTAGTCACCATCTACCTTGGTTAGAAGGGTCTCGATATTGAAGCCCCTTTTTCCTCAAAACCCTATGTACGAGGTTCTTCCTAATAGGCCATCTATTCCCCACTGGGGCCAGATCTCCCAGCTCAGGTTTCTTTTACCTGGTCTTCCGGTCCAATGCCGACATCTTAGGTCCCCCCAGGGGACCTTGCTGGCTTGATGTCAGCTAACTTATGTGGCAAAGCAATGCTGGAGGCAGACAGGGCCAACTCCACCCACTGTCCTCAGGCACGGCTAGCAGTCACCTATTACTGAATGTATCTGAGTAGCCCTTGAAGAAGAATGGTGAGTTATTACCAGTAACTGTCCTTCGAGATGGGCTGCTCGGATTCATTCACAACACTCTCACCGTCCCTGATACTCAGAGTTGGTGACTTTTAGGGACTGAGGAGGGGCTGGGCGGCAGCCACATATATAGCCACGGGGTGGCGTGGGGGGCGGTTGCCACCAGCCCTCTCCTGACAGGCTAGGGCAGAAGTTTCTGAACAGTTGTGTGCTGCGGCATGGATACACCTATTACTGAATGAATCTGAGCAGTCCATCTTGAAGAAGGATGGTTACTGGTAAGTAACCCACCGTTCCTACACAGGCTTCTCCCTCTCCAGGTTCTTGCAGGCCATTTTCTTTCTCTTTCTTTCTTTTTTTTTTTTTTTTTTTAAGAATACATTCAGATATCGCTCTGATCCAGAACAATGCTAGAGTGGGCAGTCGTATAGCTGTGGCCCTGAACAAGATCCAAAACGCCAAGGGGAAGGGCAACCTGCCTCAGAGTGAGAAAATAACTGCACTTAGGCCTGTGAGTCCTCTCTTTTGTACATAGTGCCTATCTACAAACAGAAAGATAAAGTCACAGCCAGGATCTGACATACAAAGTAACTCTACTGTGGTGCAAGGACCAGCCATTTAGCTCGAAACAGCTGGGGAGAGTCTCTAATTTTCCAGAGGTGTTTTTTCAGGTCCCCTCATTCTATATTTTCATTCCCCATTCCAAAAGCTTCTCAAAGCCAGGGATTAGCACCAATATTGGCCTTATTGATCAAATTGGATCCTTGGGACAGCACCTTGAGCTCCTAACAGTCCCCTAAAGATCTTACCCTCTTTTCACATTTCCACTCCTCCTCACATATAGAAACCTTTCCCAACATGTCAATGCAAAGTAAGGTAGGTCAGCACCACAGAGACTTTACCAGTGTAATTTCCAAAGGGGCAGCTGTGTTAGTCTAGTTCAGTAACATATGTCTGTCAAAGCTGTTTCCCCACTCTGGCACTCTGCATGCAGAAGGTGGGGGCCTGCAACAGGCCTTAAAAGCCACTGCTCTTAAAGCCTGGTCTTAAAACCCTCCAAGGCCTCCAATTCCTGGCCCTGGAGTGGTATTGCTGCCACCACCCAAATGCAAAAACCTCTTGAAACCCAGGAAGGTGCACTTGGGAATTCCTTCCTGTGAGGTATCCTCAATCACTTTTATTCCTCTCTCAGGAGAGTGACTGAACCCCAGCTGGGATATCAGCTGGAAATGGAACAGAATCCCCTTTAGTAGCTGGCTATGAAGTCTGAGGCACAACAAACCTCTTGCCCTTCAGGACACAGAACCAGAGCTTACTTTAAAAGGGTAAAATCTTTAATTAAAAAGATCAGATAAGAACACAGAGCATTGCTTCTCTGGGATTTAACTTAGGTAGTTACAGGGAGGGGGAGAGGTACATGTGCTCAACACAGACAAGTCCAAAAACAAAGAAATACCCTGACCGCGTCTAAGTAAACATTCCCTGTTCTACTCTTGCCTGGTCAGTAACAAACTTGAGCTTATCTTTGGTAAGGATGTCACTGGATCCTTCCTCAGGCCTCTCTGGCCTCCTCCTGATCGTCCCAGGAGCTCTGCTGCATCCAAACAGGCACAGGCAAGGCTGCTGCTCCAATTAAAAAACCTGTGCTTTGTTCCTATTGGCTGTCCTGGGACTCACTGACCAGCATGTTAACCCCTTCCTCCCCAAGGGTTGCTACAATGTCTACACTGCCAAATTAGTCCAGAGTAAACAAGATTAGTCCGGACTTATTTGGCCCATGGCCACACTAGCCTTTGGTTAGTCCAAACTAAGAAACTTCTTACTTAATCTTTGCTTAGGCAAAGGTTAGTTCAAACTAGTCATACCCCTTGGTTCGTTCGGACTAGGCAGCTTAGGTCAAACTTTAGTTTGAACTAAGCACGACCAAGATGCGAAATAATGACTAGTCTGAATTAAAAAAGTTTAAACTAAGCCATTAGTTTGAACTAGCCACGCATTCTAGTTTGAACTAAAAAGTTAGTTAGAACTAAGGCATGCGAGCTAGTTCGAATGAAAAAGCCGTGGTTAGTCCAAATTAGCCTGCGGCTAGTTCGGATTAACCTTGGACTTTTTTAGTATGGACTTGCAAGTCCGAACTAAATTTTTAGATGTAGACATATCCTAAGTGCCACAGGGCTCCTTGTTAGTTTTACCAGTATAACTATGCTGGCAGAGCCCCCTAGTGGAGTAAGAAGATAAACCAGCAGGAGTTCTACAGCCTCTTTTCTCTCCACAGCTGCATTTACACTGTTTGTTTCAGGAGATTTTCAATGATTTTTTTCCACACTCTTAGCCAACATGGCTCTGCATACAAAACTTGCACTTTTGGTGTTGTATGCGTGTCTAATACCCTGGCACACCCCATGCAATGTCTGCTGCAGCTGCCAGCTGGCTAGAAGCAGGAACATTTCAGAACGTAAAATTCAGAATAGATTTTCTTTTCTTTCCAATGGGATCCATGAAAGGTCTGCTCTGGCCTAGCAAGATAAGACCAGGCCTTCACAGTATAATTTTCATCTGTTTTGAAATGGTAGTGGGAGAGGTTGAGAAAAGCAAATAAAACTTAGCACCTCTGTCAATTTTCCCCCCTCCCCCCTACCATTTAGGTGGTGATTGGAGGCATCAATGTGGACTTCATTGCCAAAGCGAGGAATGCCACACTACTGGTACTGTACCTAAAGCACTCTTAGCTGAGAATGGTAATGCCTACTTTCACACATGGTCCAAGCCAGAAAAGAGCGAGAGAGTGTTAATACGTTTCTGTATGGAAGTGCAGAATGAGTGTACAGCATGACTTTATAAATGGGTACAGTACAATGTTGGGTGTTGTTGTAATATTGGGATAGTCAATAGATGGACTGTGGAACAAATGTTGACTGCCAGCCACTTTTAAATGGACTCCAAAGTCTTTTTATTTGCTTATTACCATTGTTACTATTTTCTTCTCTGGAATCTGGACCTTCACTTCAGCTTGACTAAGAAATTTGGACATTGACACAAAAAAAATTGCGTATCCCTCATGTAGTATGTTTATATGTAGTAATGTGGATGCACATAATAGCCTGACTTGCATCCAAGCTGATCTGAGTTCAGTTCATGATGGGAGAGGAGGCACAAAAGTGGCAAAAATACTGTCTTTGTGGCCCTCATGTTCAGTGACTGTATTCTGGGGGCTGTTCTGACCCAGCCATGCAAGGGAAAGGCTGTTCAAATTTACATTCAGCTGCCCACAACCCCCAGGGCTGTTCTAGCAGAATAGTTGGCACACAGAGATACCCACGTCAGGCTCACCTTTTCTGCAGTCACATCCCTGAGCCAGACACTGGAAGTGAGGTTATGGAATAGCTATGCTCTTCCACAGCACTGTTGGATAGCCCGTATATGAGGCAATTTCCAGGTACACTGACTGAAGAAGCTTTTTGTCCTTTGTGCTGCCAAAACAAAGCAATGTGAAGCAACAGGAACAGGTATCAAAATCTGGACCACGATTTGTCTACATGTAGAGTAGCAAGGGTAGACGTATTTTTATCTGTGTGTATAGCACATGAGTGTGTTAAACTGTACAAAATATAGTGAGGACTGAGTGTACGGGTTTGTGGAGAACATCCATGTAGGAAGAATGACTCTCTGCACAGCAACAAATCTTAAGATGCCGTTCACAAAAGCTGTGGTATGACAGTTACAGCCAATCTGCTGAACTAACTTGAATGGGAAATAACTTTTAATTAAAAAATAATATGTGACATTTAAAGTACCAGCCACTTTTTTTAAAGGCAATATCTTGTAAAATCTACTTCACGTCTCAAGAGCTTTAGATGGAACAGGATTATGATGTCTGCATTTCAAAGTACATTTGCTTGTCCTATAGCATATGGTACAGCTCAAAATGGCTTTATGCGTTGAGGTGAGGTTGAGTGGGACTACTAGTTGGCCTTTCAAATTACAATGTGCTAATTACCAAATTAGGGACTAGGAGCAAAATCCTGCCCTCAGATATGCTCTCAAACTTGGACAGGGGAGTATTTGCTGTGTGGATCCAGCATGGATCACTAGGGAATGTGGTAAGATGTGGCCATGCCAAATCACTGTTGAGAATGAGTTCTAGAGCTGAGGACACTTTGTTTCTGGTTCTCAGGAGTTTTATCCAGGAACTGGCTGGAAAACAGCCTTACTGACAACAGCTATGTCAGGACAGAGAGGAAGAAGCCATCTGTAAAATGAAAGATCTCGAGTCTATTTAGGCTTTTAGAGCCAGGTTTTTAAAAGAGTTCGCATTGTTCTCATGAGGTCCCTTCCAACCCTATGATTCTATTCTATTCTGCACTGCCAATTCATATCAGAGTGCTTGTGTGGTGCACTCTCATCATGCTGTCCTTTTTAGCAGAAGACAGCTGCACTGTGTATTGGTTGTAGCTTCTGCGTGGCTCTCAGGGGTAGCCCAAAATAGAGTTCTTGAAAGTAAGGTAACCTACCCTGTAACAGAAAGAGCACAATTTCTTAGCTGGATACAGAGAAAGGAGGCCGCAACGCAGCTACGGTGGTAAATGGAAATCCAGGCCCAAAGAAGAGTCTGTTATTTCCCCCAGAAATGCATGCCAGCTTGACAAGTGGTGGGTAAAGGCCCTCACTAGCAATGCAATCATTGTTGCTATCAGTTCCTGAAAGTGCTTTCTCCTGCCAGCAAGCAGCACTGTCTGTCTTGTTTTGATTGATCTTAAGCAAGTGGGTTTTAATCCAGTTCCTATTACTGAAAACCACAAGGAAATAGGTCTGTCTGGGCTCAGCAAAAAAGAGAGAGACAGCTGAGTGTCATTTGCATGATTATCCAAGGAGATTCAGAACCTGCTCCACATGGAGTCATTTCTTTTAGCTCAGGAAAGCAGACTTTTAGTTTTTCCGTAGTCACCCACTGCTTTAAAAAAAAAAAGATTTTTTAAAAAAATTTCTCCCAGTTGCTGTACTTCTGAACACCAGTAGGGGGTAACCCAGTGCTTCAAATCTCTGACCTATTCTAAGCAAAAGGCAGAAAATTTTATTAGCCAGAGGCTGTTCCATGACTCCAGGAATTTGAAGGGTATGTTGTGAGGAAAGAACAGGAAGCGTGAGCACCTTTGGCTATGTCTACATCAGCCCAAACTAGTTCAGACTTCTTAGTCTGAACTAAGAAGTTTGAGGTTAGTCTGAACTAACCAGGAACTTTTTAGTTTGACCTAACTGAATGAACTAATGCTTCACTCGAACTAGAACACGTGGTTAGTTTGAACTAATGGCTTACTAAGCCTTAGTTCGGGTCTTGCCCACACCCAGTTTGAACTAAAGGTCTAACTAAGCACGGAAGTCCAAACTAACCTTTCTTTAGTTCGAACTAAGAAATTCCTTAGTTTGATCCAAGAAATGCCCAGTGTAAACATGGACTAAATTAGTCCGGACTAAGCCATCTTACTCCGGACTAATTTGCCAGTGTAGACATAGACTTTCAGTGTTCTTACCCGACCCAGTTTTGAAGTAATCTGTGTTATTCAGATTTCTGTAAAATGGATTTTTTCCTCTGCAATACTCACTCTTAGAAGGTTGCTTAACACTAATATACAAGTGAGTTTTCAAAGCAGTGCCTTTGACTTACTCAGACAGGTCTTGTTAGGATTTTTTGAGGCTGCATCTATTATGGATAGTGGATGTCAGAGTTAAACTAGTCACACTTGGTGCTTTGAAAATCTGCTGCTGTCAGATGCGGCTATGTAAAGTTGCAGCATTCATAAAGGCAAGTGTAACCTGCAAGGGTGGGCTCAGATTCATTCAATTGCCCCTCTCCAGTGCCTCACAGAGAAAACCCCTGATGAAAGCAACTGGAGAGCCAGGATCCAGTTGTTAAAAGGACTCACAGCGAAGACTGCTCAGAGTTCCCATCCCTCATTAAACTACCACTCAGCATAAACATACAATGAACTTTATTAACTAACTAAACACACCTTATCCTAAGGAACCATAATACATTTAAACAGAACAGTAAGAAACCCAAGAGTCCCAAAGTTCAGGTGGAGTCACCCTTATCTCAGTTCCAGTCTTTTAAGTCCTTGGGGCTTGACTGCAGAACGAAAGCAATCCTCATCCTCTCTAGCTGCAGGAATCTTCAGGCAGATGCCATGCAGTCCTTTCTTCCTCCTGTGCAGCCAACACCATGCAATCAAGTCACTGGCCATCCAGCTCTCAGTTCCACTGCAGACAACTCCCCTGCAAAGCAGTCGAAAGCTGGGAGAAAACATCCTGCAGTCCACTCCTGCTCAGCTCCTTTCACCGAGTCCCTTAGCCAATGTCCTCTGCAGCTCCTCTCCAGGCTTCTCTTCTCAGGCTTCTCCCTGGGCATGTAACTCCAGCAAAACAATAAAACTTGTGGAGCATGCTCAGTGTGCTCCCTCACCCTCTTACCAGAAGTTTCTGGTTTCTGGGCTCCAAAATCTGCCCAGCAACGTAACCCAGCCATAAGGATCCCTAAAAGAGAGATTGCACCTATTTAGGCACATGGGTTACACAAGCACTTAGGGGAAACAGAGAAGGCAATTTCTTTACCCCTGGCAGTGCTGACAGGAAGCGGGAATTCACAAGTAGCACTGACAAATTTAACCTCTGGGTCAGATAGGTAAAGGTCAGAGGTAATAATAGATGAGGAGCAATGGTCAATGGTGAGGAAAGAAAGACTGAAGGGATGCTCAGGGCTTTGCTATGAAATGTTTCCATTTAGATTTGACTCCACTGTATGTGTCACTGTGCTAGTCAACTAGGATAGCATCTAATGGATCCTTGTGAACCTGTGCAGTTTTGACTGTTTGCCAGATTTGATGCTGGTGCTCAAAGAGTACCATACTTTTACATCGCAGCCATACATGCGGGGTGTAGCAGAGAGGAAAGCAGCAACATTTTTAGACCAGGCCCAGTAGATTTTTAAAAATGTAATGCTCTCTTTGATGAGCTCTACATTCTGACACCATTTCTCTACAGGACTGAAGTGCCAGCACTTTCTTTTGAAGTATCATAAAACAGATTTATTTAAAGTGGAGACAGAATTTAAAAAAAGATACAAAGATATAAAAGATGTCAAAGGGTTAACGATCAAACCATTAGATCATTGGGGACTGGCATCTGCAGGTAGGCAAATAAGTATTTGTTGTTCAGTATATACTATGGAAAAGACAAGTTTCTTTCTTTTTAAATTACTCTTTGTTTGTGCACTACAGGATTGTACACAATGAGTAAGCAGTTAAAACCACAGAATTTATAGGCAGTTACACAACTAAATGATGATAACAGAACACTCTGCTGCTGGTCCCCAGGAGTTTTACTGGGAACTAACAGCAGAAATAGCCTTACTGACAGCAGCTGTTACAGGGCAAAGAGGAAGAAGCCAGCTATAAAATACAAGATACTTAGTCTATTTAGGCTTTTAGGGCCAGGTTTTTAAAAGAGCACTCATTGTCCTGAGCTGCCTGTTCACATCAGAGTGCTGGTGTGATGCACTCTCATCATGCTGTACCTTTTAACAAGAAGATAGCTGCATTCTGTAATAGTTGTATCTTCTCAGTGGCTTATGTGGGGGACGGGCAGAGAAAAGGGCAGAGAACATTTTTAGAATAAGCCCAGTACAATTGAAAAATGTAAATCTCTCATTGATGGGCCCTGCATTCTAACATCAGCTTGCAGGAGCGAAGTGCCAGCACTTTCTTTTAAAGTACCATACAACAGTCTTATTTAAAATGGATTCAAAATGAAAAAAGATTCAAAGATGTAAAAGATGCCAAGGAGTTAGCTCATTGGGGGGAGCGGGGAGTGTTGGTCATTGCAGCAAAGCAAAATGAGTATTTGCTATTCAATATATATTATAGAAGAGGTAACCCAGGGTCTTAACAATGTATTGTTACTGGCTTTTTTCCAGCCTCTAGCATACACCGTGCAACACAGCATGAACTGGTAAAAAAGTTGCAGAAAGAAATGCAGTTAGCTAAGAAGGTAGGGTAACCTTGTGATTACAACACTGGTCTAGAATTCAGGAAATAGGATTAAATTCGAGTCTGCCACAAACAATTTCTCAATGCCTTATTTTCCTGCATCTATAGTAATTCTTTCTTCCTGCCTTTTTCCCCCCTCTCTCCTGTGTAGACTATAGTACAAAGGGTTCTTGATTTCTGTTGGGATATTTTTCCTGGATGGCTGTAATTATTCTGTGCCAGTATTTTAGTCAGTGAGTACATGTTGTAATTAGCAGATTTTATTAAAGCCCTCTTTTCCTTGTATGTTGTCTAGCCTTAGCTTAAGTCATAAGATTCTTTTGTCATCTATAGTACAGCAATGCATTTCTGAACAACTATTGTTATTTTGAATAGGTAGCATTCTGCAGGGGGAAATATTCCATAATCTTACATTCTGTATTCGGAAGTATTCCCCTGAATGTAGTAAGCTGGATTTGCATCAGCCACATGGTGAAGGTGTAGCACATTGGCTATGTTTTTCCATTTTTAATGGCTGATCTATGTAAAGGATTAGTCCACTCCTCTTCCTTCTCTACCAGTTAAAGGAATCAATCTAGAAGTTGATGGCAGTAAGCAGTGTTTACTGGTCTACATACAAGATAACAAGCCTTCTTGTCTTATCTATCAACTAATGGTAAGGTCCTGGCTTTTGGTGCCGATGCTCGTTTCAATCCATGCCACTGACCCTATGAGAGGATTGTTACAAAGGTATGTTGCAAGCTATTGTGTATGTGACTCAGGAAGTTTGGTTCCAAGGGCAGAAAATGTGGCTAGTAACTTCTCTGACTGCAGCATCTCCAGCAGCTACTCAGAGGGTATGAAAGTTCATTTTGTTGGTGATCACAGCTATGTAGAAGAAATGGGTGGTGGTGTTCCACTGGAGTTCTCACTAAGGTGCCAAAGACCCAGCGGTATAAAGATGACTGTCCATTTATTTTCTACAGGACAGTGGAGTTTTATTGTTCATTTCACTCTTATATGCAGCAACTGCCTGTCTCTGCATCATTGGGGGCTCTATGAAGTGTGGCTATCAGTCCTTTAGTTCATTCTGTTTGTCCAAACCTTTGCGATCAATATGTTTCCCCACTCCGATCTACAGTATAGAAAGGAAGAAGTCATCTATGGATCCCCTTTAAAGATAGGGGCTGTACAAGGCCCCGCCACAAGGTGTTTCTGTCAGCTTGTGGAGTCATTTACATTGCTATGTAAACACAAGCAGTGGTCAAAGAGTTTAGAAGGTCATCCTCCATTCAGGAGTGCAGAAAGAGGCTCATCTGCTCTCAGTTTGGGTGGCTGCACATCAACCCCATCTCCAAGTCTCTGTTTCATGCATCCAGCTAAATATAAAATAACCTGACTTCTGCACTCAAGCATTCCTTGAGATCACCAGCAGAAACAGGATGTGTTAAGCTACCTTATCACCTCAATTTAAGCCCATTAGTATGAGGGGTTTCACATCAGGCTGTTCATCAGCCCTGGGAGGAAGAAGCAATGCTGCCTGAAGAGAGGCCAGTTAGCATCGAAGGTCAGAGTAAAACATTTGGGAGCCCAGAAACAAGTTTCACATAGACACTACAAATGTTTACCTCCTTCACACACCTTTGCAGGCTCTGTAGTAAGGGCCAGAACATTCGTCTGAAAGGCACAAATCCAATCCATCATCTGTCCATCCTGCAGTATGTTTTTTAAAACGATATCTTTCCAGAGCTAAACAGAGGAATGTAGACTGGTCATTGGTGGCATCAAGTCTGTGGAGCGTATCTGGGGATGCCTGGCAGCAGTGGCATTTCAATGATGGGGTGGCAGGAGAGAACATGTTTGTAAGAGTGGGCAGAGACTGTCTTGGTGAATGTGTGGCAGGTGTGTGTCAGATGCCACGGGGGGGAGACCAAGCAACCAAAACATTTAGACACCCATGCCCACCAGCCCAACCATCCTGGAGCCCCTACTCCCTGTGCCTCACCTACTCCTCTCCCTTACTGGCAAGCCCCACGCAGAGCAGGACCAGAATGCTGCATGCTCCTTCTCAGCCAGGAACTGGGGCCATTTCAAATTTCAGGGGCTGGGGAGCCAAGCCCTTCAATTGTTTTTCCAGATTAAAGTGTAAAAAGTCAGTCTATTTTGGGACCATTTGCTGTGATCATCTCCTATACTAACCAGCAATAACCCCTTTCTCATAATTCCCCCAAATCACTGGGCAGCACTCCCCAGCCAGCAGTGCCCCCTACCCTCCAGCCCCCTCTGGCAGCGTTCTCACCCAGCAATACCTCCAACCCCCATACTACCTATAAATCACTTGGCAGCCTCTGCCTGCTGCCATACACCCTGCCAGTGCCACCCCCCACTTCCATGCTGGCCCCAAAGCATCTCACAGTGCCTCTCCCCCCCCCTTATATTGCCCCCAAATCACCTAGCAGCTCCCCCAGCAGTGTCCCCTACCACCCTATCTGGCAGTGCCTCACTCCTCTGGCTGCTCCTCCTCTCAGTCATATGTCCCTGGTGCCATTGGCAGAGAGAGTGGAAGGATCAGAGAAATGGATCCCCTCAAAGGTGGGGTTCCCTATTTCAGGCCCCACTCTTCTCCACCGCCCCCCCCCCAGCTCATTTCAGGTTAGCAGTGCTCTCTGCTGCAGGCATGTGGTGGTCAGCCAGGGAAGCCCCCTCCCACCCAGAGGTCAGTCTGCGAAGGCAGGGCTCCAAAGCAACCTTGGGATCAGTCTTAGAGCAGTAGCTTGTCCTCCCCACTTGTGTGGCCTGGCAAACAGTTCATTTGCAAGCCAGTGAAGCTCTGCGGTGGCCCACTCAGAGCTCCACAGGATTACAGGGCAGGGGGCAACTTCCCCTACTCCCACCTAAATGGTGGCACCTTTAAAGACTAACAAATTTATTTATTGCATGAGCTTTCATGGGAGAAAATCCCACTTCTTCAGATGCTTTGTAGATGGCAGCTGGTAATGGAATACAGACAACGGTTAAAGTATAATTCAGTGGGCCCCAGAAACCTCCTAATCTCTGGGCATCCCTGCCAACTCCCTGACCCCCTCCTTTCACCTTCCCCTTACCTGGCCAGAGCTGCACCCTGGTCAGGCTGCTCCCACCCCAGCACACATCTGAGCACGCTCAGGGTGGGAGATCTGAAAACTCCCCCAGGCTGGCCGCAGATCCTGGGCCAGGGCAGGGCAAAACATGTGTTCCACCTGATTTTCCTATTTTTCAGGGCCCTGAAACTCTGGCCCTCAAATTTGTGGGCCCCAGAACTGCATTCCAGGGTGTTCTGGCTTCTTTAATCCCTGAATACAGAGCCTTTTGCCCAAAGGCCAGTGTTTCAAGTCTGGTTTGGGTTGGTGAGATCACTCAGTGTCTTAGTACAAAGTTCAGATCACATGAAATCAAGGGTTAAAGTAATCCAGAATGGCCCAGAATGGTGTTCCAGGGCCCACTGTTTTTAGGGGCTTAGCGTTCTGGGCCCTCTAAAAATAGAAAATGGTGCCAGAATGCTGCATTCCAGGGCCCAACATTGAAAAATAGCATTTTCTATTTTTAAGGACCCAAACGCTGGGCCCCTAAAAATAACAGGCCCCGGAACAGCTTTCTGCTGCACATTCCAGCAAGCAGAGGAGTGGGACAGGCTTCCCTGTGCATACGCAGGCTGCAGAGTTTCCTGGCCCAGCATGCTGCCCAGCTCACAATGGAAGGGAAATTTTGGGGGCGCTTGAGCTGGGGGTGTGTACTGGGGACAGGGGTTGGATTTGGGGGGCAGGTACTGGGTGCTGGGGTGGATTTTGGGGGCCGGGGAATGGATATTGGGGGCAGTAGCTGGCGTACTTCAAGGGGGCCTGGACGTACAGGAAGGAGGCCCACCCATGGGGGAGGGTTCCAGGATCCACCAAATTATACTTTAACCCCTGCATAAAGTGGTGTCAGCACACAAGGCCAGAATACGCAGTGGACTAGGAGTGTCAAGTACCCTCCTACCTATGCCCCAAAGCAGCCCTTTTTGCTCAGTCGGAGTGGATGGGAGGACAAGGATGCTTGCACTGCTGTCTGTTCTGAAGCTAGAGGATTCCAGTCTCCACAGCGGTCACATCCACAACATCACGCTACGGTGACATTAATGGTGGCAGATTTGCTGCCTCCTGATCGATTTGTCTGGATCAACTGAGCAGTCAGTAAAGACATGCTCAGTCATTCCAGAGATCAACATAAAAAAGCACCCCTCATGTGGCATAGCTTTGTGTTGACAAGAATGCATTTCCCACTGGTACAGCAAAGTTACGAAGCTGATGGAAATTACACAACCAACTCTGTGTAACCCATCAACTACTACCAGATTTCACCACCAGTGTAGACCTGGCTCAGAAGCACTCGATCCTCTTTAAACACTTCAGAGAAACTCTCCCTGTTCTATTCAGCTCTCCCAACTCTACTGACTTCTGATTTATTCTTGCAGGCTGGTGGACAGACAAACGCTGGGAAAGTGAGACGATCTTTTGGAGGTGTGGGGAGAAACCTGGCAGGTGCTTAGTGGTGGCTTTTGTTTGTATGGGCATGCATGTAATGGTTAATTATATATTGCACAAATAAAGAAGCCCCAATCAGGATCAGGGCCCCTTGCACTAGATATGGGGTCTCAAACTCAAATCACCACGAGGGCTGCATGAGGCCTAGCACAGGGCCACATGAGGACTAGTGCAGTAGCCCAAGGGCCGCACCACTGAAACTTTTTCATACAATGATATTGCAAATATCAATGATGATACTGTTGATGTGGGCCACAAGAAATAACTTTAGGGGCTGCATGTGGCCCGCAGGCTGCAAGTTTGAGACCCCTGGGCTAGATACTGTACAAACACACAAGTGGACACAGGCCCTGCCCTGAAGAGCTTAACAATCTATTAAGAAATAAGATGCAACAAGTGGGTAGTACAAGCAATGAAAGGGGAGGGTTGGCAAGGATAACAAAAATAAGGTCTTACATACATTAACTATTATCTGGTGTAATGGCTCCAATCAGAATTAAACAAACATTAGCCTTCCCCAATAACTGCTGCCAACCTAGTTAGCATTGGCTCACTGACTTCCTACAGGAGCCACAGCAGTGGTATGTCTTAAGGAGGGATCTGAAAGAGGAGAAGATAGTTTTAAAGATTATCAAGGGTGGACATTCAAGCATAAGGGGCAAGCATGAAAAATATTTGTGGAATAAGCAGACAAAGGAGACTTCAAAGCTGTGATCATTAGGATGCCACAATAAGATATCTCCTGTCAAGTCTTTGGCAGCGGGAGCCCAGGTTTATAGTATTTGAATTACTGGTGCCAAAGGAAAAGGTTCTTGAAAGATTTTATTTGGGGGAAAGGAGAGATGGTTTAAAGAAAAAGCCCTAACATGTCTAATGTAGGAACAAAGCCATTATTTCACCTTTATATTGGCACTGGTTTGACTGCTGCTGGAATACAGCATTCAAACGTTCTTGTGCCTGCAATTCAAGAAGACTATTGATAAAACGGAGATGGGTCAGAGAAGAGCCATGAGACTGAATAAAGGATTAGAAAATGTGCCTTACAGTAATTGAGCCTATCTATTTAGCTTATCAAATAAAAAGTTCAGGGGTGATTTTATTACAGTAGGTAAGTACCTACATGGAGAACAAATATTTGGTAATGGACTCTTCAGCCTCACAAAGGAAGGTATAACACCATTCACTAGTTAGAGGTAGACAAATTCAGAGTGGAAGTAAGGAGTAAATGTTTAACAGCAAGGAACAGCTTACCAATGGTCTGGTGGATTCTCCAACACTGACCATTTTTAAATCAAGACTAGAAGCTTTTCCTTTAAAAAAAAAAACAACCAAAAACACCACACCACATTGGTCTATGAATTGCTTTGGGGGCAGTTCTATGCAGTGGTGGATCAGGGGCTGCAGGGCCCCTGGGCCTCCCCATCAGTGGGCCCCCTGCTCACTGGAGGGCCTCCTGCCCCGCCAGCAGACCAACGCTGGGATGGGGGGGTGCGGCAGGAGCCAAAGGCCAGCCACAGCCTGGCCAGTTGGCCCCAGGGGGCGGCGGGGCCAGCTGCTGTACATGGTGTGGCTTCTGGTGATACGCCAGAGCCGGTACTGCATGTGCAGCAGTCAGCCCTGCCACTGCCCTGGGCTGACTGGCCAGACCATGGCTCGTCCACCCTGCCCCTGGGGGTGGAGTAATTCATGTAGTAACTCACCCCTGGTTCTATGGTCTGTGTGGTACAGGAAGTCAGATTAGATGAGCACTGTGGTTACTTTTGGCCTTTGAATCTATGAAGCCTGGAATTGAAGGTTTTCATGTCAGTTCCCAAATTTTGGTAATGTGCATGTAATTTGTGCTCAAACTCATGGCCTTTTACTGGGATTATAATCTTGCTCCCTTGCCATTTGTTTTTAGATTGTTTAAGCCGTCTTGGGAGGACACCTCTCTTTATCTCAGCCCTGGGCAAGGATGAACATTCAGAGTCCATCTTGCGTTACTGCCACCACATGGTAGGTCATGCAATGACAGTTCATCAGATGAACATAGATAATTAAACTTCTTGTTAACTGTGTTAAATCTCATTCTTTCACCCAAATTTACACAGCTGTCTAACCTGTGCCATTGTACTCCTGAATGCAAGCAGATTTGTGATAAATTTATGGAGGGGATAGTATGATGAGACAGCCTCGTTTGGCAATTTGCTGCTCTTTAACTATTTCTGGTAGATATGCAAATAGCCTAAAATGGGATACTTGATGGGTGGGTTCTGAGTTATTACAGAGAATTCTTTCTTGGGTGTCTGCCTAGTGAGTCTTGCCTACATATTCAAAGTTTAACTGAGGGCCATATTTGGGGGTCAGGAAGGAATTTTCCCCCAGGCAGATTCACAAAGGATCTAGGGGTTTTTTCCACTTCCTCAGTAGCAGGGGGCATGGCTCTCTTGCTGGTGGATTCTTTCTTTGTCAGTTTCCAAAGGGATAGCCATGTTAGTCTAGTCCAACAAAAAAAAAAAACCAAGGAGTCGTGTAGCACAAATGTGTTAGTCTTAAAGTGCCACACGACTCCTTGTTTTTTCTCTTTCTTTGTTACAGTCTTTAAACCATGGTATGAGGCCTTTAATAACTCAGTCATAGGTTAGAGGTTTATTACAGGAGTGGGTGAATGAAGTTCTGTGGCCTGCATTGTGCAGGAGCTCAGACTAGATGATCATACTGGTCCCTTCTGCCCTTAGAGTGTACTATGAATTGACCTGGAATAATAGCCCTTGCTTGCATCAGAACATTGAACCAAAACTGCCAGTACTGTGAGGAGACTACCTGATTTTCTTCAATCTGTATTGAGCATCAGTGGGATGAGTTTGACTGATAATGTGTATAAATTCCAAGGGATCACTTTCATTCCTCAGACAGAGGATCAGAAAGAGGCAGGGGCAGAGTGGGGAGAGGGAGCTACTAAACTCTGTTAGAGACATCTATCACTTCTGTTTATTAAATAATTGATCTCCATGTCATCTGGGTGCCTTATACACAGTAAAAGCAAACCACCACCCTGTGCTTTCCACACTGGATACTACAGGATCCCTCACTGATGTTGCTCAGCACAAAGTAGGAAGGAAGTGGAACTGAGAACAGGTTGGTGGGCTGCCTGAGGGAAGAGAAAACTGAGTGTGGCAGAGAATGGAAATTTACTCCATTTATGACTCTTCCTTTTGTTTTAGGACATGAGAGGAGTCCTTCAGCTTGAGGGGCATAGTACAGCCACCTACTGTGCAGTGATCACAGGCAGTGGGGAGCTCAGCCTTGGCTTAGGTGACATGGACATTCACCAGCAGATAACACAGGAATATGTAAGATTAATGCCAGTGACCTATTGTCCTTTACTCAAGAGAAGGAGCCTGGGTGTGTGACAGTAGACGATGCCTAATGCACCTGTGAGATAATGTGTGTACCCATGCTTGGTGAGGAGGAGGGTGCCTGGGTAAGAGAGGTATACATTGCAAGGGGAGGCACACTGAACTCAGAAACAACACGGGGAAGTCTAAGTTTGACCTCAGACTTGGGTCAGTGAAATGGCATGGCAGCAAGCTGCTGATCAACCAATGCTAGCAAGATGGAAATGGAAAAAAGTTCTTTTCCCAATCAAGGGTCACCAACGCTGCCCTATCCATAACATATAAGCCACAGACATCTCAAAAATTAATCCAAGGCAGCCTATCATTCCAGGCCCCTTTGAGGTCTCAAGAACTTCATACCCAATGACTTGGCAATGGCATTTCCCCTTTAGAAAGTAAAATAGATAGTGTGGATAGGACCCCAAAAAGCCTGTTTTCCTGTCCCATTACCTCCCCTCTCTACTCTCATATCCTTTCTGTTTCTATGTGCTGAGCTGTATAAACACAGCTAAATAGATTCTGCTTCTAAGCCTGCTGGTTAGGGAAGGTTTCAGGAACACTAATGGAAGTGATGATTAAAGATTGATTCAAATAAACCATCCCAGCCCCACTAATTCCACTGTTGACAAAACGAGAGCCTGTACTTAAGAACCGATGGTATAATTTACTTATTAGCAGGACTCCCAGGAGGTTCAGAATTCCTAGTGGGGAAAAAAAGTGGTCACTGCTCCCACTTCCATCTTCACTCTCCCCCATCCCACACCGTGCCACCAGAAAAGAAAAGAAAACAAAACTACTACATGATGGATAAATCCTCATGAGCTTAGCAAAATAACCAAGAAAAAGGCCAATGGAAACTTTGAGCCTAGGTACTGATGAAAGCTGCATTCTGGTGAGGTTCCCTTCAATGAAATATAGCAGAAATGTGCAAGAGAGAGTGAGAGACTGCTAGAGTAGGGAAGGAATTCTCTTGCAGGTAGCAGCAATTTGTATAACATTTCACTCCAGTCACAAAGAGCCACAGCAAGTTTGGGACGTTCAATACCAACTCCTCTCTGAATTCTGCACATCAGCAGCAGAGAGAACCTCATTCAGTTGTCACTGGAGAAAAAGATGATTGCACCCTGAATGGATGTGTAAAGGCCAGTTAACTGGCTATGCGCAAAACCAAAAAAAAAAGGGCAGGGCATTTGAAGGCCTGCAAACAGAATAATAGACACAAACATGGAGTGATTTGAAGACCAAGGAACATATAGACGTATAAATGTGGGATTTTGCCTGCCACAGGCCTTCATTCATTCTGATAAATGAATCCAGTACTAGACTGATGGCTCTGTCATCATTATGTGTAGAGATCATCTCTTCTAATTCAAATCAGTCTTTTGACCATGAGACATTGTAAGTCTGAATGGCTGCTCTCCAGGATGGTCCTGCTATTTAGTGTTGGTACTGCAGTGAACTGCCACACGGGGATCTGAGAATGAGATCTAGTCCCTTGGTCTCTAGCCTAGCAGAGATTGGGAGCTCTGCAGATGCACCCCACTGGACCTCAAAAAGAGGCAGCATCTCATTTTGCTCACTGGAACAGCAGTAAGGAGCTTGAGGAGCAAGCTTCCTCTGTGAGGAGATCAGGCTGGTCTGACATAAGACTTGATAGCGGAGGACAAGCAGGGCCATCATTTGGATAGGGCAAGAGGGGCAGCTGTCCAGGGCCCCATGCTTGGGGGGGGGCGGAGGGGAATCCGCAGGGCCCGCACTGCTGCGCCCCCATGCCAGGGACTGGGCATACTGGCCAAAAGCGGCAGCCTGGTTCAGCACTCCCGGTCCGTGTCCCACCACCCCCAGCCACGTGCACTGCTTTTGGTTCTGTGCTGGAGCAGCAGGGAGGGGGCAAGAAGCGGTGTGGAGCCCATACCACTACCCCTCAGCCGTGTTGCCTCCCGCCCCCTCCCCGCTGCTCTAGCAGAGAACCAAAAGCAGTGCATGGGGGGAGCAAGTGGACCAGCGGCTCTGAATCAGGCCACCACTTTTCACTGGCCTGCCCAGTCTTTGTCATGGGACAGCTGGAGCAGGGGCCTGCCCCACCCTTGGGACAGCTGGCCCCCCCCCAGTGCTTGCAGGGAGTGAGTGAGGGGCCCCACAGAGGGCAATTCGCCCAGGGCCCCGCACCCCCCCAAGGGACAACCCTGAAGAAAGGAAATAGAAAGGAAAAAATTGAGACTCAAAGACTGCTTTCTTCAGGAAAATCCTTTTGGTTCATGTCAAGCCTGCATCTAAGACAGGGATCTCAAACACACAGCCCATGGGCCCTATGCGGCCCCTAAAGCTATTTCCTGAAGCTTGCAATGACACTATTGTTGCTGGTATTTGCAATATTGTTGTATGAAAAGGTTTCAGTGGTGCAGCCCTTGGGCTAATGTACTAGTCCTCATGGGGCCCTTGTGGTGATTTGAGTGTGAGATCCCTGATCTAAGGCTTTCGGTAAAAATTGGTATTTCAAATACATCCTAGCTATCTGAGTCTATCAGGGAAGTGTGCTAGGTATGCAAATCTCATTCTTGTCCAATTGGATCAGGTTAGATCCAGCTGCCCCTTTTCTGAGTGGGTTCTGTATTTTCACTAGGTATCCAAGTTCAAGGAGAGTCTGTGCTTGGCCCCTCTAGTATGTATTGATGGAAATGTGCCAGCTGCCACCATTCAGTATGTCTGTCAACTCGCCAAGGAGCACCAGATAGCAGGTAAGGAGAACTCACTCTGAATGGACCTTTGGGGCATAATCACCTGTTGTTCTGAAATACAGCCAGTGGGTGCAGTGCACCCTCAGCTCCTGCTAACTTCAAGGGGAGACAGAGAGTTGAAGGCTCCAGTGCTATCCTGCTCCCCCCCATGCTTTGTTTTTAAACTGATGAAATTACTTATGTTTTTCCTTATTCTGCAGCTACGTCAGATTTCTGTGTGGGTAATATCTAGAACCCCTAGCACTGACAGAAAGCCAGCAAAGGTTAAAGGTGAAGTGAAAAATTTAGCTGAGAGAAACAGACTTGTACACTTTATGCCTCCCATGGTTTGAATACTGTGGCATTCAGAAAGGCAATCTATTTTAACTTATCTTTGCCCTGGTCTATACCACAGCACAATTTTGGTGGCAATCCAAGGGAGATGCACAAACTACTTAAAACACCTTGCATGTCTCCCCCTGATTACCTACCACGTACTTACCCCAGTGTCTTCAGTGAGCTGAGTGGGAGGGAAATGCCTTTCTTCCAACTCCGTGCTACTCTTTATGCAGGGGGGTCTTCCAAGATCAGCTTCCTGATTGGCCGAATGGGTCTTCACAGACCCGATCAGCTGATTCGAAGATCAATCTGAGGGTGGCAAATTTGCCACCATCAGTGAAGACCTACCCTTTGTTTCAAAGAAGGATATGCCCCCTTGCTCCCTATGAAATTCACCAGCCCCTTGTTTGCTGAAGGTTTGTCAAAATGTGTCCTGAGATTTCAGAATTGCAAGCCCACCTTCTTCAGAATCAGGCTGTGCCAGGGGAGATGGTTCTCCAGGTTCAGTCAGTGAGCAGAAAACACAAAGGATTCCTGCTGGGTGGCTCCCTGGCCTGTCTATAAAACTAAATTCCTGTTCCTGACCATACTGATCATCACATCACCCCAGAGACAGGCAAATTGGTCACTACTGTTGCAGCAGAAAGCGAGACAGAGTATCTTCAATCCTTTTCCAAATATAATAGATACCCAATATTGTAAAAACTGCAGTAAGCATTTCAAATAGCCATCTGTCCTGAAGCAGAGTGATCATCACATCAGCTTACCATCCACGATGTTGTTTTGAAGTGTGCTATGAGCCGACGGATGAGAACAAGGCTTCTAAGCCATTTCTCTCAGACAGCTGGAGAGCGCTGACCTACATCTCCCCCAACCTGCGAGAACTAAAAGCAATAAATCGGACCCTTGGGCACCCTGTGCCAGCAGGTACAGTACAGCGATGTAGCAGAAATAGAGAAACACTCTCAGATAATCTAGACGCGGTGTAGGGAGCTGCAAACCCCTTCTCCCCCAGCCCCCACTGCCATTCGAAATTGACTGCTCCCACCGACGGCTAGTCCCTCACTGTTCTGATCCAACACTTCCAGCAGAGTCAGAGGCAGGAAGCAGAGCACTGCTTCCAGAAGAGTTAACTACCATTACCGAAAGAGCTACAGGAGCTGGAGATGTTACAAAGCCTAAGAGGCAGGGAAGGCCAGCTTTGGGCCAGGCCGTGATGAACTAGCTTAGAAGCTGCAGTTCACTGAAGCAGGGGGGGTTGGTAGACATTGGGTGTGTTCACACAGCATTCTTATTTCGAAAGAACGAGGTTGTTTCGAAATAAAAATTGCCATGGCCACACGACGCACGGCCATTTCGAAACAAGCAAACCCCTTGTTTCAAAATGGCAGCCATTCCTTCGAAACAGCTTAAACCCGGTTTCCCTTCGAAACAGCGTTGTTTTGAAACGGCTCGTTTCAAAAC
>ML681994.1:11057712-11069109 GCA_007922195.1 Podocnemis expansa | reverse complement strand
TCCTCCCAGGGTGCTAAGCACCCTGGGAGGGAGGGCTGCCCCCTCAGCACCCTGGCCAGGGAACCGAGGGGTGTCCCCTGGCCAGCAGAGGGGGACTGCAGGCACTGGTGGAGAGCAGCGCAGCCGGGCACTGCACCCCGCCAGTGCGTGCAGAGGGGGACTGCAGGCACCCGCGGGGTGAAGCACAGCCAGGCGCCTCACCCCGCGGGTGTCTGCAGGGGCTGCAGGCACCTGCAGGGTGAAGCGGGTGCCTGCAGTCCCCTCCCCAAGCAAAATAGCATGTCCACACTGTGGACATGCTATTTCGCTCCCTTATTTCCAAGACACCTTTTTTGTCTTTGGAAATAAGGTGTTTCAAAATAACCATTTATTTTGAAACAGCTTGTTTCGAAACAAGCCCTCTGTGTGTGAACATAGCCATTGTGTGTGCTCTGAGATCAAATGGATTTCCTAGGGTTAATGGACTGATGGGCATTTTGATTAATTTCTATTTCAGTCCCTTTTGGGGGGTTCAGTTTAGTGTGTTAAAAAACACAAGTGCACTGAATGTGAACACTCTGGTTAATGAATGAGCCTTTCACCTGTGATAAGGTGGGTTAAAACAGTGGGAATTCAGTAATAATCTTGGCCTAGGCCACCTCACAAGATTCCTGAGATCTGAAAACACTTCACTCAGATGAAGCACAAGACCAATCCAGCAGAGCTGCACAGGCCTGGGGTCATATCCTAGACTAGCAATTCTCAGACTTAGGCTCACAAGCCACAAGTGGCTCTAATATGCCCCTGCGATTTTCACTAACATGGCTACTGAACCACCAGGGTCTGAGTATCACAGTCCTAGAGTTGCCATTTTCATGAGTTCAACATACACGCTACAAGTCTAACCAAGATAGCAGGATCACTAGTTTATTTCTGATGCCACAATGAAGCATCACAGTATCCATCTTCAGACTGTGATGTTGCCTCTACAGGAGATGAAACATCACTATATGCAGGTGCAAATGCAATGGTATAAGACACAGACTTCATGACACAGTTATTTTGTTTCCATGGATGGATACACACAGCTTTAAACCCACAAGAGGTGGTATCCTTGTTTCAGAATGAAGGTGCATTGGTGGAGCTATATGGAAGCCCCTGGATCAGAATAGCAATGAGGTGGTGGGTTGCAGATCAGGAGTGAGAAACACACAGCAGAGCTGTGAGTGGGAAGTCTGCACAGTATGTCAGCACCCTGGCTGCCTCTGGCCCATGCTGTCAATATTTTCCATAAGTACTGTGAATTCACAGCTACACTTTGAAAACTACTCACAAATAGGCCAACATCCCAGTGACATGGAAGCTCAAGTCAGTAGTTATGCGGTCTGAATGTCTGAAGTGATGTCATGACTTTTCTTCTACTGCTGTCTAAAGAGCTGCCATCCAGGCTGGATGATGTTATCAGCACAGCGATGATGCTGACCCGTCCCTTGCTGACACATCTGCACTGTGTGGTGGTGACGCTCGGCATTCATGGAGTTCTACTGTGTGGCAGGAGAGTGGAAGGGAGGGTCTCACTTTGCCCTGAAGCTCACAAACAGGTAGGGGGCCACAAAAAGACTGAGTTATTGGTCCTTGTGTCTGGGAGCACTGCCACAGTAGTGATTCTTCAAGACTTTATTAAAGGTTAATGCATATGTACATTTCCCCATCCCAGGAGGACTGGACAGCTCTGAGGATTAATAATGGCAATCGAGCCTTCTTTTCCTACAGCACTATGTGCCAGAAAGTGGTTGGCTCCTACAAAGGGAGCAAGTCCAGCTCCACTGTACCAGAAGGGTTTCTCCCAGTTTGACCAATTTAGAGGGCGAGGCAGCCTCTGGGACTGTAAAGGATCAAGGAGAATCTGAAAGAGGAGAGGGCTTGGTGAGCGAAAGCGGCCTGAGAGCACACAGGCTGAGTAAGTCAGGGGAAGAGCAGGTGAGAGCTTGCAGTGACCAGATGGAAGGTCCTGGAAGGAAGCTGTAGTTGGTTCCTGGGAGAGAGCTGGAGGGAAGAGAACAGCACAAGGATTTTGCTGGCTGGCGGGTGTCCCTAAGCCAGAGGGCCAGGACTGAAGGCCAGAGAGCTGCATTGTGATTTGTCTGCTGATAGCTAAGCTTCAGCCACGGGCTGGAGAAGGCTGAAGACAGGAGAGCAGCAGAGGGAATTATGCATCCCCACACTAGAGAACTGACCCTAGAGAAACAGTCAGAGGCATGAAGAGTGAGGGACGTTTCCTGGTAAGGATGATGTCCCAGAAGAGGAGCTCTGAGGATTTGTATTGCGAAGACAAGGGCTCCCCTTTAGCTGGAAGGGCTGGGGTGGCTATCCTGGCAGAAGAGAACAGACAAGAATTGTAGGTGTGGTGGAAGATTCTGTAATGAAATATGTGGGGTGCTACATTATTGGATTTTTAAAGACTACGTACTGGAGAGGGAGAAATGGAATATGTTTGGGACTTTTGTTTTGGATTATTTGAAATATGTTTTTGGTAATAAACCACATCTCTGTACTGGAGGATAAGGTCACAAGGAAACTGAGGCAGGTACATCAGTCCTGCTGTGATCTGTCACAGAAAAGCAGCCCAGCCAGGGCCATCCTATCACATAGTGATTCACACCCATGGAGTGATCACAGACAGTGCATTTAAAATTTGCTTTCCCTGAGTAATTATGAATGCAAGTTTAAAACTCAATCTCCATGAATTTATATGTTAGTAAAACTCAGTTGCACACATGTTGGTAGAAGGTGAACCCTAAAGGGGTAAAAACATAGCTAAGGAGAATTTGATTGACCATTTAAATAAATATTATTTGAACTTAAAGTATTGATGCAGCTGTGGGCAAGATCAGCCAGGTTCAAACATTATTTCTAGCAATTGGCGAGCTGCCAGTAATGTCACTTCTTCTCTCCCTCTCTACAGAATGCCGCAGGTGAGCTGTGTGCCACACACTACCCAGCAGTCCCCATCTCCAGGGAGGAGATAATGAATGTCTCAGGAGCAGGTGACAGGTATATTGCTAGCCCCCAGTTGTGGGATCCCTTTATTTTCTCCAGATGTATTCCAGTCCAGACTTTTTAACATTATCACAAAGACAAATTTCATTCTGGGAATTAGACACTAAATCCACCAGATAAGGAGTGAATAATATCATGCCCCACAATGTGCCCATAACTGCTTTATTTCTTCTAAAGCCAATTTGGCCAGTTGTCTTTTTCCCAGAACTGGCTGCAACATTTCCTATGCCATCCTAGGTCTCAGCAGCACATCTACAGGTTCTGAATTATTCTGGTTTGGGTTGCCAAACTTCTTGAAGCTATTGAAATATCACTGCATGAGTCAAAATTAAGTTATCTAAAGATAAAGCTGAGTGAGTCTCTTTCCGGTGGAAGTGGGACTTAACCTTCATTGTGAGGTTTGCTAAAAGTGAGGCCCACTCAGGATAAGAGGTGTTATAAGGAAAGGAACTGCCATACAAGCTCAGTTCTTCAAGTTCAATATTCTGCCTGTGGAAGTGGATGGTACCTTCTGTTTCAGAAGATGCAGTACCACTGTATCTTGCCTAATCACTGATACAACGCTATATATAGGGATAGAAGGAGACTGGCATTACTTAGGAACCCCAGAGTGATCAACTTACATCTTCAAAAATTTATTAGCTTTCTTATCTTGTCTAACTGCACGTGATATCGTTATAATATCCAGCCTGTTATTCAAAAGCTGCAATAACTGACTCCGATGTTTTACGGCAGCAAACCATCTGGGAATTCTGTGGGAGGCAGATTCTTCCACATTTTATATATTGCCAATTTAAAGGAGTGATTAGTCTCTCCCTTTCTCATGCTGGAGGATTGCATAAAAAGTAACTGGTTAGTTTTGTGAAAATCTTAATAATTTTGAATACATCAGTCAAGCCTCCGCTAATCTTCCTTTCCAGGCTAAGGCTGTGGTTATAGTAATTGCTGCTGTTAGTTCACCCTTCCAGGAGCGGATCGCGGCAAGTGTGAACTTACCGCGCTGCTCCTAGAAGTCAACCCCAGAAGTCCTGGGGGTCAGGGGGCATGGGGAAAGCCAACTGCAAGCAATTTGTGGCTGGCTTTCCACCAATGCGTACCAGTGGCTTAAAAAGTTGCCACCAGTTATGCAAGGAATTTTACATTCCTTGTGTAAACTGGCAGGTGACTGCCACCGAAAAGCACCCAAATGTAAACTAGGGCTAACTAACTGAAGTGTTTCCGACCACTCCTCAAATTCCGCTACACCTCTGGCTCTTAGCATTGCACGTCTCTGAGCTTTTTCAATCTCAGCCACATTGTGACCATGATGCCGGGGCAGGCCACACTGAGAATGCTACACTGGGCAAACTGCAAAGAATAGGGCAGACAATCTGCAAAACTTGTGGTTTATTCTATAATTAGACTCCCCAAGCAGTAATAAAACAGCTTCTGTAAAACATTTGTTATCAAGAAGTCAAATATAGTTCCCTATAAGCATTCAAGCTCTTGGCCCTTTCTCAGACCATAGAGTCAACAATAGCCATTCAAACTATAAAGACAAACTACCAAGACAGTTCACAGGTATTTTACTCTGTGGTCTTACAAGTTTCAAGGAGAAATGAGGATAATAATAATGCTATACCACAAGTCCCATCTAAATGATAATGTCCCCTTTTGAGCTCTGAATCAGTAGAATTCAGTAATGAAGCATTATGAGACAGAAACAGGATTTCGGCATCTATAAGCTAAGGAGATCACATTGTTAAATTTCTAATAAGATACAGGTAAACAGGGACAAATGCACTTAACATTTACCCTTGACTTCCATTACTACAAGTACATAGCTTAATGATTGCTGGTTTAGTTTACTTCTTTGAAATTCACATACAAGTGTTTTGCCTTGATTACATTTCAGCACCTTCTGTTAAGTTATGTTCTTCAGTGCCTCCTGTTAAGCTTTCTGGGTCACCCAGAGTTGTTATGGGTCACACATCTCTAAGGTAGGATGACCACAGCTGGGAATGACATACCGAACAACAACCTGACCTCTTCTGGAATAATTATTCTAAGTGGCCTAACATCTTACTTTTTGTGTTCTTTTATAATTTTACCTCAGCTTCCTGTTTGCTTTAAACTGCTCCCCTGCCAGATGTTGTCCCCAATAAATCTGATGACTACTAAGCATTTTCTTCTTGGAAGACCCTGAAAGATCAGGACCCATAAGTGTATGTATTATTGTGCTCCTACTCAAGTTAAATTGATCTGCTCTTGTACAGCTCAGTTCCCCTGAGTCCATTTAGCATTTCTCAGAATCTTCTAGTTTCTACAGTAATTTTCTTCCTCTTCTGTTTAATGGATGCTCCTTTGCTCTGCAGAAATCCTCTATTCCACACAGTTCCGGGAATACAAATAGACCCCTTGTTGCCTGGCCTTTAAGGCCAGTGCTCAGACAGGCTACATCTTCTGTGCTGAGAAACCAAAGCTGCATAATCCCATGGCAGAGGTGACTGGCAGCAGTTTCAAGGGACTGGACAAAGGAATCCAACCAGAATTGGCAAACACATTCATGGCTCAGTTGCACCTTCCACATGCTATGTGGGGATCCAGCAAAATTAACAGTGCCGTAGTCATTGGTTTGGGGCAGATGCCCACAGTTACCCCAGTCTCAATCTCTCCCAACCGGAGCCACTGGAGGGAATGATTTAGGTAGAGGCAGTGGCTCAAGGGGACCTTGCAGTTTATTTGTATCTTACTCTTCTCTTGTGATCCTTGCCCAGATGATTGGTTCCATTGTCAGTGAACTGTTTGCTCCCTGCACTCAGGTTACTATGACAACATAACAGTGCATGCACGTACACAGCACTGCTAAGAAATAATCCACCCAAATATATTTTCCAAGTCTCAGGAGCTGTTGAGAGATTGCGAGGTCATCACAAACCATGGTGTTCTATGCCTTTGTTTCACAGAAACTGAAGAAATCAGTCTAAAAGAAATGGAAACTTTTCCTTCCCCTCCCCTAGGCCTAGGATGTAGTGAGAAGCATCTGGGAGCTCTCAGCAGTAGCTGCTCTCCAGAATGGAAGGCCATGCTGGAACTGAGCTACAAGATGGAGTGCTTGCCCACCCAGAGCAAGAGTAGCTAAGTGCAACCACCCCCAGACCCTTTAAGGCCCTGGTGCTGCAATGCCATCTGCAGCTGCTGTAATCTTTACTAGGCAGACAAGGCCAGCAGGGACCACAGATCCAAGCTCTGAATGCGAGACGATCCTCAACGGATTCTTGTACACAATACATAGGGTCAGCTAAGAGCAGTCCCTATGAACTACTGGCTGAAGGTTTACAGCATTATTTATTCCCCCTGCCAACATGGGAGCTCTGTTCTAGATCCCTAAGCTACTCTCCTGTTATTAGCACTGTCTCTTTGCTTTCTTTAAATATCTCCTCTACCCTCCCAGAACCTAGGACTTCCCATTCATCCTCCCCACCCACCATCTTCTTCACTTCACCATCCCTTTCCTCCTCTTAAGATCTCCATCACCATCTTTCTTCTAAAACCAGTGGGTCAGCATTTCAATCTTCCTGATCACTCCATTGATTTGCAGTGCTCAAACAGAGGAATGTGATCAAAGCTTCAAAGAGAAGTTGCAGAGCTCAAATTTATTTGCAAATTTGACTGCATTGCTTCAAGGTTTAATAGGGACTTTCAGTTTTTCTCTCATTACAAACAGGCGATTTGACCTCATCTTCCTCTATATGCTGTTCCCCAGTGTTTGAATCCTAACAGCTGCTTTGATTTGCTGTTACAGTGTGACCTGATCCCATGACTTACACCTCCCTGCATTTATTTCCTCCCAGTCTGTAAGTTCCCCCATCTTCAAAGCATCTGACAAAGTAGGATTTTCTCCCAAGAAAGTTCATGTAATAAATTTTGTTAGTCTTTAAGTGCCACAGGACTCCTTGTTTGTTTTATTAAACTAGACTAACCCGACTGCACCCTTAGAATGTTTCTACCTTACCTTTCCTTCCCCTTCTTCTCCCTACCTCTTCTTCACTGCTGTCTCTCCTCAGTATTTATTTATAGAGATGTGTATAAATGCGAGAAAAAGGCTTCTATACATATACCCACGTTAGCTTGACAGAACATGAACACAACACACAATGTCCAACATGCAGCTGTAAATTACTCAATAGAACTGGTCACCAACAATTTAGGCTAGAAGCTCATATCTTCATCTCACATCCTCCAACTACAACAGTTCCCTAATTTTACCCTAAGTAATCCCCATCCACCATTGTTAAGTGCTTGGGTGGCAAAAGATGAGATTTGTAGTTTGCAAAGCTGACCCCATTACTGTAGTTTCTTAATGCTTTGCAGTTAAGAACAACTATCTTCTCAACACCATAGTAAAGTTGGAAAGTATTACCCCCATTTTACAGATCTGGGATCTGAAGCACAGACACACTCAGGTTATGTCTAGACTAGCAAATTAGCCTGGACTAAGCAAATTTAATCCAGACTAATTTGAACTATGTCTACACTCACCTTGGCTAGTTTGAACTAAAATGTTTTTTAGTTCAGATTAGCCAAAGTTGAGTTTGAACTAGTTAGTTCAAATAGTAAGTTCGAACTAACTGCTTAGTTCAAACTAGAATAATGTAGTCATGCTAGTTCAAACTAAAGAAGTATGAACTAGCGGTTAGTTCAAACCACCCTGCACTTTTTTAGTTCAAACTAAAAAGTTAGTTCAAACTAGCCATACTTTTTTTTAGTTAGAACTAAGAGAAAAAAAGTGAGGCTAGTTTGAACTAGGAAAAAAAAAGCGTGGCTAGTTCGAACTAACAAGTAACTTATTAGTTTGAACTAAGACAATGCAGTTAGTCTGAATTAACTTCAAGCTGCTTAGACTGGACTAAGGCAGTCCAAACTAAGCTTTTATGTGTAGACATATCCTGAGAGACTTGCTTATGGTCATGTAAGAACTGAACTAAAAAAAAAAAGCATGGCTAGTCTGAACTAACAAAACACAGTTAGTTCATACTAACTTTGACCGGCTTAGAGTGGAATACGCAAGTCCGAACTAAGCTTTTAGGTGTAGACATATCCTCAGAGAGCTGTTTATGGCCATGTAAGAACTGTGACAGCCACATAGTGAACCTAGATCTCCTGGGTCCTAGTTCAGTGCTTTAATCACATAATCTTTGTTGCCTCTCTGCCTTCCCTCTTCAAAATTAGAAGAATGCAATATGAACTGAGCATTCTGCAAAAAATAATCATTTTATTCAAGAGAAACTGTTTGACAGAGCAGGTAGAAGAAAATTTTCCGCTGTGTAAAAAAAAGCCAAAACCCAAATTTCATTCAAAGATTTTTTTTAATGTTTTCCAATTTTTTCAAACTTTAAAAATGAAATGAAAATCAAATGAATGAAATTTCATAATAAAATTTTTTTGCAGTTTTGCATTTGATTTTAGGTGAGGTTCCATCTATTCCCCTCTTCAATAAGGGGGTAAAAATCTGAGTACATGGGAAAAGTACATGACTCCCTTTTCAACTTTTCACTTGAACATGTTGGAAAAAGTACTGTGTGACAAAGTAGGAGTGGGGGGAAAAACCTCACATTTGTCTAGTGAAGAGGCATGGGGAACAGTATAAAATAAATAAATAGTCAGGGATAGAAGCCCTTCCTTCCTTCTCCAGGTGAAAACGTAGACAGGTTTGTTGTTCCAACTGGAGGGGGAAAAAAAGAAGGAATGCGTGGAAAAGTTTGGGGAAAAGTCAATAAACAGGATTTCCTCCTTTTTTAAAACACTCCCCCAGCCTCCATCTTTTATTCCTAAAAAAGGGGGTTGGGAGGGTCACAAATGGGTGGAGTGAAAACAAATAAACAAAACCCCCAAACTTTTCAGGTTTTGGAAAGCAAAACATAACTAAAAATGCAATTTAACATGTCTTATTTTGAAATTTTCCATTGAAAAATGCCATCCAATGACATTTTCTCACAAAAGAAAATTTGAAAAAACCCTGTTTTTCAGTAGTAAACTTTTTCTATCACCCTTTTAGTCAGTTCTGTTTGCTTATATCCTAACCTAATGTGTCATTTTAAAATTCTCTAGTAGACAAATTCTGACTGTTTCATCAACCACTAGAGATCCTGACTCCTAAAAGAACTTCCGACCCCTTGAAGAAATGTATTAGCCAAGTCCTGATCCATTTAGTCAGTTGGGAGTTTTGCCACTGATTTCACCAGGACCAGAATTTAGCTTTTTTTGCCAACATTTTAAGACTTGGGTGCCTTATGCACCTGAATAAGAATATGCTGATTTTCAGAGATTCTGCAGGGCCTCAATTCCAATTTAAATGAGAGGCAGCTGGGGTGCTGTTCTGCTCTGAAAAAAATCAGACCATTCGCATTCAGGTGTCTAAAAATTCACATAGATGCCAACCTTTGAGTACTGAAGTTTGAAAATTTTGTCTGATATGCATGAGCCATTGATAGAGAGATAATGGGCCCTTCCTACCAGCTGTGGTAGACATAGGGTACCTGCACTTTCTCCATTAGGGAACTTGAGTGACACAGCAGATCAAATGCAATCACACACATTCATAATGACTGAAGACGCTGACTTTTCTGTACAACCTTACATGACTGACAAAATTCCATTAGGAACTGACATGGTTGTCAGAAATCTATTAGGATATTAGGGATTTCTCTCTCAAACCTCACTTCACATCCAGTACATGTTTAAATGAAAAACTATTTTCCACTGATGTTTGTGTTGACATCCATTTGATTTTTCCAGTAAGCAGCAGTGGCATCATTGTTGCTTGGCTTTTGGAACAGCTCCATCCAACAACAATCCTGAGTGAGGGAGTTTGGGAAGGTTTCACAAAATGATCATGCCATATATGAAATCTACACGACCCCTTCAAAAGACTAGCTTGGGAGCTTAAATCCACCACTATGCTAAACACTACAAATCATGGACTCACTAAAGACACTGTATCTTATGGCTCATTACAAAGGAGGAGTTAACTGCCCACCCCACCTTGCATGGTTTCTGGCCACATGTCTTAGTTAATTCCTTATGCTAAACCAACAGTTCTCAACCACTGTGTCAGGACACATTACTGGGTCTCCACACAGTGGTAAATGTGTCGTGGAGAGCCAGGGAGATAGCTAGATTCAGCCTGTGGGAAGTGGGGTGGTGTGTCCTGTAGGGCAGCGTACCGCGACCCGACCAAGTAGGTTGTGACCTGCAAAAGGTTGCAAACCCCTGTGCTAAACAATTAATTCTACCTCGTACTCAACTGTGTCGCTGGATGTCTCTTTCCCAGCTCTGATGAGTTTTGGTGGCTCCAAAGCTCGTCCCTCTCCCAAATAGAAGTTGGTCCAATAAAAGGTATTACCTCAACTGCTTTGTCTCAGCAACTAAAAGCAATTCCACAAACCCTTCAGTGGCTGTGCACTCTCCCCTGAGGAGAGTGGGTGTAGCCAGTTGCATCCATGATAGGGAAAGGGATTTCTCTTGTCATCTCCTCTATTATGGTAAGAAACATTACCAAGATTTTCTAAAAGAAGTTTGACCTCTCTCTTTTACTTCCCAGTGGTACTAGAAGCTTCTTAAATCAAGGCAATGAGACTCAATAGTCAGCTGCATATCTGAGCCTTATTGGTCATGTCTGTTCCAAGTACCCATGCAGCACTGTCTAATCTCCCAAAGCCAGTAGCACCCTGGGATGGCACAAAATGAGGGGGCAGACACTGGTTTAAAGTCTTTTGGGTAACTGGGAAGGGATGTCTCCAGGAAAGGACATCTTTCTCCTTTAAAGGATAGTGTATGTAACCAGAAGTCCATAGATTGGCCTTGAAGAGAGAGGGATCTTTTAGGGTATGTCTACACAGGGTTCTTATTTCGAAACAACAGAGGTTGTTTCGAAATAAGAAGTGGCATGGCCACACGACGCACGGCCATTTCGAAAGAAGCAAACCGCTTCTTTCGAAATGGCCGTGCTGCTTTCGAAACAACCTAAACCTCGTTGGCTGTCGAAACAGGGTTGTTTCGAAACCAGAGGTTTCGAAACAGCCCTGTTCGGACATGTTGTTTCGGAACAAAGCATTCCGAAACAACGTCACCTTCCTCCCAGGGTGCTAAGCACCCTGGGAGGAAGGGCAGCCCCCCCTCAGCACCCTGGCCAAGGTGCTGAGGGGTGTCCGCGGGGAGGGGGGGGCGCGGAGCTGCGCCGCACGCCGCCGGTGCCTGAAGGGGACTGCAGGCACTGCGCCTCACCTGGCGGGTGCATGCAGCCCCCTGCAAGCACCCGCCAGGAGAGGGCAGCGGGGCACTTCACCCCAGGGGCTTTAAAGCCCCTGCTGCCCCCCC
>ML681994.1:10896705-11057312 GCA_007922195.1 Podocnemis expansa | reverse complement strand
GCAGTCCCCTCCCCAGGTGAAATAGCAGGTCCACACTCTGGACCTGCTATTTCACTCCCTTATTTCGCGGACATGGTTTTTCTCCAGCAAAATAAGTTGTTTCGAAATAACATATTATTTCGAAACAGCTTGTTTCGAAACGTGTTGTTTCGAAACAAGCACTCCCCGTGTAGACATAGCCTTAGTCTTCCTTAAGAATATCCAAACCCTCTGTTAGGTCCTCATCTCCCCCACTGTATATTGATTTGCTGTAGGAACCCTTGGCTCTTAACTTTGTTTTGTTCACAGAGACACTTTAATCTCTCTTTGGAACTGCAAGGTGTGCACAACCAAAACCATTTTCCAGTGACTGTAACTGCCTTTTCTTTCTCTTCACAGTTTAATGGCAGGAATAATCGCTGGGCTGCTTGCTGGGTACAACACAGATATCTGCATCCGGATGGGCCTTCTTTCTGCCTGCCTCTCCCTCCGTTCATATGAGCCCATCTCTCAGGAGATCAGTACAATCAGCATTAACCTAGAAGAGGTCCAGGCTAGGAGCTGGCCAGAGGTGAAGACGTGGAAGATGGTTTAGATCTTATGTTCCAAAGCTCTATCAGATATTACCTCCACATTCCAACAACATCTTAAACTTGGTACTTTTCTCTTTCTCTGACATGGGCCTTTCTTTGAACTCTGTGATAATCTGGGATGGCCTCTGATTATGGTGATTGATGACTTGTTGTAAGTGGATATCACATAACTTTAGGCTTCCACTGCTCATCATCAGTCTCCCAGTGCCACACTACCAATATCTGGTACTACATTTCCCAGAAATCAAAAAAAAATTCAGGGTGCCTAAACATCCTCCTGGATTGCACCTTCTTGAAAAGCTTGTATTGTTTCCTCTCATCTTCATAATGTAGATACCTATCAGCCATTCCTCCAGCCTAGAGAGTTGAACCAAGGTCCTTTCAGCAGCCCCACTCAGCCACCATACTATTGACACCAGAGATAATAAGGTTATTACTCAGCCCATGTGCACACATGGGCTGACCAAACAGCAGCCTACGGGTCAAACGTGGCACACAGTCAAGTGATCCAACTGGAGCAGTGCATTCTGGGATCTAAATATCTAGATCGGGGTAGGCAACTCCAGGCACATGTGCTGACAGTGGCACCTGAGCCCATTCAGAGCAGCATGCAACACCCTCGGCAATGCCACAGAAATTTGCAGTCCTGCCACCAAAAGCCATTCTGGGCAGCTTCCTTCAGGTGCAGCTGGAACACAGGGTCCCACCATGCCTATGCTTCCATGTGACACAAGAAAAAGCTGCCCAGAGTGGCTTCTCTGTGTAGTGTGATGCTCCCCAAAGGAGCCACTCCAGGCAGCTTCTTTCTGCAGCATGCCTTGGGAACCCCTGTCCTGGGGCACACCACCAAGATGAGCCACGCTGGGCAGCTTCTTTCCATGGCATGCCTGGGAAGTGCTCCCACTCCAGCCATGACTGCTGCTGAATTTTCAGGCAGCCACCACATTTTTTCAGCAGAGGGGGCCGCTGGCACCAGCTGAGGGTCAGGGAGGAAGGACCGGCACAGGGGCTGGCAAACATTGCTGACCCCTGATTTAAATACTTCTGTAGTCCCTCTGCAGTGTCCGAGAGCTTCCAAAGCACAAATCAACGTAACCTCACAACATCCCACTGAAGTAGGGAAGTATTGTTCTTTTATTACAATTGAGGAATGTGAGGCACAGAGATTAAAGTGGCTTCCCTACATTAACAGTGAGTCTTTAGTACAGCAGGGAATGGAATCAAGATTTCACAGCTCCCCATCCGGTGTGTAACCCACATGTCTAAATACCTTTGATGTTCTAAGGCTGGGTACCTGCACACAAAGGTGATGATTTTAACCCAGTTCCTAATTCACCTCACAAGAGCCACTATGCAAGTCCATCTGCTAGCAGTTCCACATGCTTGGAAGACCCCCAAGAGTTTTTACAAGTTAGGCTGAAGGATCTGGTCAGTGAAACATCCTTTTATTGTTTTGTTCTTTCAGCCTGGACTTGCTGGCAGTGCTTAAAGTGGTGTTTAAAAAGTGCGAGGGTTAGCATAATTTGGGAGCAGCAGTTGTGGTAAGAGTGCTTGAAGTATGCCCCTAGGGATCCAGCTTGGTTTCTTTTCCCCACTAGGTCTATGATCTCCTCCTAGTGCCGCAACTAAGCACTGCTTGCTGGGATTGTTCAGTTCTCAGCTTCAGAATTCAGTGGATTGTCTGTACAACCAAAGCTCCTTCACTGGTACTCTGTATATAGAGAGCACTTAAGAGTGGGTGTGTGTAACATTAGCCCTCTAGTTGTACAGTGACATCCTGCCCTCCAAAAATCAGCAGATGGAGTTCATAATTCAGTGGTTAAATTCAGCAGCCAGGCCAAGAATGAGAGATGAGTAGCTTTTCTCTCCCCTGTAAACCACTAGAAACAAAGCAGGTGTCTCCTCTGCCTGTTACACAGGCTCAGGGATATCCATATTTTACTATGGCTGTGTCTACACTACAAGCTAGAGGTGTGATTTCACACTTGTGTACACACATTCTCAGTAGCTCTCATCAAGCTTGCACAAATGTTACCCTAGCCAAGAGAGCATGGGTGGGAGCAGTACAAACCATGCTCAGTACAAACCTACTGATTGCTCTCTCTTTATATTCAGACTAGCTTGATGCAAACTAAAACAAGCATGTGTAAAAGAGCAGGGAAATCACTCCCCTCACTCATAGTGTAGGCATAACCCAAGGCTACTGTGACATTCCCCTCTACAATCTGGACTGGTGTAGTACTGTGGCACCCCAATCCCTAGCTTGACGTCCATCTTGCACTTGCCCCCTCTGTGTGACACCCCCCTCCACTTCTGTGGGGATTGAGACCACCACATGCGTGTTTGTGTGTGCATTTACTCACTCAGGGTGGGAGGAACAGCCCATGGCCTGGCCGCTCTGCTCTGGCAGCCAGGTTTTGGGGGTCTGGCACAACCCAGGGTTGGACTCGGAAGGGGGGGGGTCGCACAACCTGGGGCTTCTTGGCCCAGATCAAGGCCCAGGGCTTGGTCAGTGGTGTAGTCCATGGCTGGATCAGGTCTGGGGCCAGATTGGGCTGGAGCTGCTAGGGAGTGGGAATGGAGGAGGAACGCCACAGGGGCGGCAGGGCCTGTGTGCCCTGAATGTTTTTTGGGGCAGCAGCAATGTCCCTGCCTGAAGGAGGGTGGAGTGGGGAATAGGGACAAGGGGACTGAAGGGGGATGGAAGGAAGACAGGGGAGGTGGTAGTTAGGAAATGGGTATGCAGGCTGAAGAAGACATGGGGAAAGGGGTCTGATGTGGGCACTAGTGGACAAGGCCGGGGTGATGTTTTGGATTTGAGGCATGCTTTGTTTGTGAGGAAAGAGCTGGTGGGGCTCAGCAATACCTACCTGACCTGCAGCTGGCACATGCGCGAAGGGGGCCTGGAGGTTAGGAGGGTTCCAGGGCCCGCCAAATTATACTTTAACTACTGTGTCCAGGCCCAGCTACCTGAATGATTGCCTGAATCTCCAGGATGAAGATTATGGTGGAAAGCTCCACTTTTCAGGCACACCAGAGCAGCTGCCTGCAAGGGTATAGCTCAACTATGCAAGAGATGGAGCTTTCTTGGCATGGGTCCCAAGCTATGGAATAAACTGCCACAGAATCCAAGAATGGCTCTGAATATCACCACTTTCATTCTAAGTGCAAGGTGCACTTTTTTCTTTTTGACCTGGATTTCAATCACCCATGCACAGAACACAGCCATAAAATATATGAATTATTTAAAACAAAGCCACCCTCACATAACTTTCCCCTTGGAGAGGGGGAAAAAAAAAAAGGAAAAACATGGACCCACATGTGGCAAATGCAAGTCATTTTGTCTAAAGAACTTTGTAGTGTTGTGATGAAAGCACTAGAAGAACCTAACCAGAGAAAAAGAATAGGGAATAATGGTGGCAGAATAGGAAATTGTCAGTGTCATTTCCAGGTGTCAGTGTCTGATTAAAATCTGGACAAGGTCAAAAAAATTAGTCTGATGACCCATGTGAAATGGTTTCAGGATCTCAGTCCCATCCTCAATGGACAAGCACCCACATCACAAAATGCATCACTGAAGTTGGCACTGATTTGGCACTGCTCTTGATGGGCAGGCTGCAGACAGATAGGGTCTTGGAGTGTGAAAGAACACCTCACATGCTAGAAGGTGGGAGGCGTGCTGGTAAGGCAGTGTAAAAATATTGCTATTGCTCTCTCTCATCTATCAGTAATAAACACATCCTGGCCTGGAAATGATCAGTCTTGACAGACAAAAAAGCCGTTGTTTTGCCCAGAAACTAGAATTTCCCCTCTTCTCCCAGGAAAAGTCACATTCACTGACAGAATTGCCATTTTCTTTTTTATCTTGGATCAAATCTCTTCTTCCTCGCTGCTCTTTTGGGGGTTCTTAAAGAGCTAGCAGGGAGCTAGACGCTGTGCTCAGGAGACAGATCACCGCATGTGTGTCTTTGTGCGTTTACTCACTCAGGGGGCAACCTCAGTCTAACTGACAAGTGGATGCAACAACAGTCTTCCCAGTGAAAGAAACAAAGATCACTGACACTGCAGTGGTGAAACAGTCATCAAGGTATTTACAGAAATATGGTAGAATAGAAGAGAATCATAGTGTTGGATAGGACCTCAGGAGATCATCAAGTCCAACCCCCTGGGGCTTGAACCCAGGACCTTCTGCATATTAAGCAAAGGTGCTAGCCACTACGTTGTGGAAGGTTGTAAAAGATATCTCTGGGACCAAAGTAACCTCTTCCTCTCATACGCCTCCCACACCCCATGTGAATCTCTTGCCAAGCAGATCCACTTACTAATCTACTGGAAAAATTATGGAGCAGATTCTCAAAGAATCCATCCTCACACACTTAGAGGAAAAAAAAGTGATCAGGAACAGTCAGCATGGATTTACCAAGTGTAAATCATGCCTGACCAATCTCATTTCCTTCTATGAGCAGATGACTGGTTTTCTGGATGCGGGGAGCACCGTTGATGTGATATACCTTGATTTTAGCAAGGCTTTTGATACAGTTTCCCACAGCATTCTCATTGGCAAATTAAGGAATTATGGGTTGGATAGGTGGACTACAAGGTGGATAGAGAACTGGCTAGATCAACGGTTTCAGCGTGTAGGAATCAATGGTTCCACGTCTAGCTGGCAACCAGTCACGAGTGGGGTGCCCCAGGGGTTGGTCCTGGGGCCGGTTCTGTTCAACATTTTCATCAATGATCTAGATGATGGAATAGACTGCACTCTCAGTAAGTTTGCGGATGACACCAAGCTGGGGGGACCAGTAGACACATTGGAGGGCAAGGACAGGATTCAGGGAGACCTAGATAAATTGGAACAGTGGGCCAATAGAAACCTTATGAGATTCAATAAGGATAAGTGTAAAATCCTGCATTTGGGACCAAAAAACCCTATGCACTGCTACAGGCTGGGAAACATTCAGCTAAGTAGCAGCAGTGTAGAAAAGGACCTGGGGGTCATGGTGGATGGGAAGCTGGATATGAGTCAGCAGTGTGCTCTTGCTGCCAAAAAGGCCAATGGCATACTGGGCTGCATCAAAAGAAGTATTACCAGCAGATCAAGGGATGTGATCATTCCCCTCTATTCTGCACTGGTGAGGCCACATCTAGAATACTGTGTTCAGTTTTGGGCTCCCCACTACAAAAAGGACAGGGACACGCTAGAGAGAGTTCAGAGGAGGGCAACCAAAATGATTAAACGGCTAGAACACAAGCCCTATGAGGAAAGACTGGAAGCATTAGGCTTATTTAGTCTGCAGAAGAGAAGATTGAGGGGGGATTTGATAGCAACCTTCAACTACTTGAAGGGATGCTCTAAGGAAGATGGAGCTCGACTGTTCTCGGTAGTAACGGAGGACAGAACGAGGAGCAATGGTCTCAAGTTGCGGTTAGGGAGGTCGAGGCTGGATATTAGAAAAATCTTTTTTACCAGGAGAATGGTGAAGTCTTGGAATGAGCTGCCGAGGGACGTGGTGGAGTCTCCATCTTTAGAGGTGTTTGAGGCCCGGCTGGACAAAACCCTGACTGGGATGGTTTAAGTGGGAGTGGTCCTGCCTCTGGCAGGGGGTTGGACTAGATGACCTATGAGGTCCCTTCCAACCCTAGGATTCTATGCCTGCAAACAACTTTTTAGCAGAAAGATTCCATGACCACAATTGGGAAAGATTATGCCACACACACAGAGATACCTTTGAAAGAGATGGGTGTTCCTAGTGGGTAGACTGTGAGAGAGTTTGGTGGGAGGGGGAACTTTCCAAGCAGTAGCAGCCAGGCTTGCAGATATATGATGACAGCTAGAATTTCACTGTCATTGACACCCAAAAAGGGAAAGGAGGGGAGGGAAATCCCTGCTTTATAAAATTGTTTCAGCTGCCCACACCGAGCAAGCGGCAGCTCTGATCCTCCCTGCAAGCAACTGGGCTGCGCACAAGAACATCCAGTAGGTGAGGGGAAGCCAGAGATCCATGATGAAGATTTATGTCCTGACGACTATTGCTGTCCTCTCTGTGCAGCTGTCTTTCCTGGCTCAAGCTGGGGATGGGAAGAAGTTGGCAGCTCCAGAGAAGCAGATGGGGGCTGAGAGAGTGAGAAAAGCACCTCAGCCATCAGATGGAGGAGAGGACACACCCTGCTGTCAAAGCACAGAAGAGGTCAGGAGAAGCAGAAGCCAGGCCCCACAGCAAACTGCTGAGCAAGCCACCGAAAGAAAGCAGTAAACAGAAGGTCACCAGCAAGCACCAGAGCCCCCAGCAGCCGCCCAACAAGAGCAAGAGCCCAGGATCCAGCAAGCGCTTGGAAGGCCATGGGAAGTTCAACACTGACACAGAGTATGCCACTACACTGCCACCCTTAACCTGCATCTTTCTTCACGTCAGACTCCATTCCTGCCTAACAGCTGCTGGAGGGATGGGGGAAGAGACCCTGGTTAATCTCACCAGGCCATGAAATAAAAGTCAATGACCAAGGTCAGGGAGACAACAGGGAATGTCTTCTCCCTCTAGCCATGCCACTAGCAAAGGAGCTGACATGCTGATGCACCAGGCTCTGCCTGCCTACTGGTCAGCCAACTATAGCTCTTGAGTGGCTTCCCTAGTCTAGCAAAAAAAAAAAAACCTAGGAGTCATGTGGCACTTTAAGACTAACAGATATTTTTCACATGAGCTTTCGTGGGAGAAAATCCTACTTCATCTGATGCTTGAAAGATGGGTGAACTTACAGAATGGAATGAAAATAAATGCAAGGGGGTGTAAAACATAGGATCAGGTCATATAGTAACAGCAAATCAGAGCAGTTAAATTCCCTAGTCTGCCTGCTGTGCACGTGTATGTAGTTCTGTGGTCTAGCCTAGCTAACTTGTCTGCAGGGCTCAGAGTGGTCTTATTAAAGACCTAGGTTTGTCATTCACTTCTTCATAACAAAATGACAGCTTCTTCTCAATACATTTTGTGAGACAGGGAGACCATCTTTAATACTAATCAGCAACCGTACCTCAAAGAGCAGTGTGGACACCCTGTTTGTCCATTAGCCGGGGGTGGCTCCAGAGCACTGACACAGCAAAACCTCTCTTCTTAGAATTCAGTATAAACAGAAAAGCCCAGTTCCCAACTGTATATCAAGATGAAGTACATAGAAATCCTATTTCCAGGTCATTTGTTCCCACCTAAACAAGTGCCTGAGGATTAGAACTGAGTGAATAACTGATTTTTTTTTTTTTTGGTGACTGAACCAAAAACACTCCTAAAATACGTAGGTTGTTTTGAGCCCAAACAGATTTTTTTTCCAGTGTTCCCTTGACAAGACAAGAAAAACCAAAATTTTGTTTGGGTCAAATGAAACTTTTCAAAATGTTGTTTCCAAATGACAGTTCTTAAATGACATGTTGACCCAGTTCATTTTGAAAAATGTCAAAAGGAAACTTTCAAAATTTCTGAATTTATTTTTGAAGCTGAAACTAATTACTCACTTTGCCTCAAATTCATGAACAGTTTTGACAAATGTACTATTTCTTGAAACAACTCCACCTCTCTCTAATTACGTCTCCATTGTTGGTAACTTTCACCACCATATTTCTAAACACACCTGCCTAGAGCTGAGCAACTAAATATCAGCATGAAGGATCCAAGTTTGACAAGGGTTTCTTAACAGAGCAGGCTGCATACAGCAATGTACTCCATGGGGGTTGAGCTCCAGTTCTAATCAAGGGGTGCTACTACAGACTCACAGGGTATGTCCTGTCCCTGCAGTTATTTTACTTTTTTGAAATAGTGCTCCATTTTTTTCAAAAAAGGGAACGTTATCTCAAAAAAAATAAAACCTAGATCTATGTTGAAATAGTCATTATTTTGAAATAGTTGCCCTATAGTTTGTATTGGTGTCCCATTTTTTGCAAAACAGGGAGTCCAGTGAGGACTCTCTATTTCAAAATAAAAACTCTGACTTATTTTGAAATAGAGTCCTCCCTGGACTATTTCAAAACAATTATTTTGAGAAAACACTCAAAATAATTATTTCAAAAAAATTATTTCACAATATCTGTGGCTGTGTAAACATAGCCACTAAGTACTTGACTTGCATCATACCTCACTGCTGTGCTCTCACATCTGCCACTAAGCTTGAGCCAGGCTGCTTTAAACTTTGGTATCTGTGTAATAAAGGACATCAAACCTTGGCCCACCTATAGCTAAAGGGCTTGCCTTAAACAGCATGGATTTCCATCAGTAGCCCATCATAAGGCTGCAAGCACAGCCCCCTCTTTAGTACCTATGACATAGGCTCTGCTGTCTGTCCATAGCTCAGATTTATGCCTCCTTAGCTCCTATGACTTATTTGCTCTTTAACCCAGATTAGAGTAGCCTTAAGCAAGATACTATCTGAGAGAGAGAAGAAGATAAACCAAGAAACACATTAAGGAAACCATCGCCTTGATCCTTTTTCAGGCAGGATGGCACAAGTACCCAGTTACAATGAGTCGTACTTGCAAAAACTGAAGGGTGGTAGAGGTAACTGTACCAGCCAGAGGCCTCTGTCTGCATCCTTTGCTTTTCCTTTTCTGCCCTTCCCAGTTCAATGGTAAGTGCCCAGCAGAGACCTTAACAACTTCTTCCCAAAAATGCATGTCCTCTTTCCTGGAAGGGACACTGTCTTATATAATCAAACCAATCTCATTGTCTTGTCCTTGCACTGGGTGTCTACCTCTACCATCTTTAATTCACCTAAGTATGCTCAGACTTCCTACTCCGAGGTCCCTAAACTGGAGCTCAACTCGGTAGAGAAATGGATGACGATATATACATAAAACAACAACTCCCCACAAAGGCACTGTACATTATGATGGTAAACATCACCACATCACAAGATGTGTGGCTATATTAGCTACCCAGGTGCACTGGGAGGTGCAGTGTTGATGGAACAGAGCCTACACCATCACGCCTGGAGAGAGGAGGGAATCTAGCACCAAAGTCCTTCCTTCAGCCTAATTTGAGCTATGACCTTTTGGATTTGAGTATACATATTATGTTCTTTGTAAAAATGGGAACCAAAGCCCCCTGACCTTTCTAGATGCTTGTAATCTACCCTATTCAGTCCATTAAACAGAGTCCAGGCCTATTTAATGTAGATTGTACATACAGACCATTTAAAAAAAGATAGTGAGGCACCCAGAACAGGAAGCAGATTGTGTGGGTCAGTCACTGGATCAGCATTTCCCAAACTGTTCTGCAGAATACTGGTGTTCTGCACAATGTGATTAAGTATTCAGTGAAAAAATTGTGATGCTAGTGATATTTTTCCTTCTCTTTTAAACCACCTTTTGAGCAATCTCTGGGCAATTTTTCAGTATGAACCCAGCCCCCCACCCCATGCCACTCAGACCAGCATATGTGTGTTCCATTGATATATTCCAAGCCCAAAAGTGTGTTGTGGCTAAATTAGTTTGGGAAATACTGTACTAGATGATCATATTGGTCCTTTCTGACCTTAGAGTCTATGAATCTATGAACAAATGCTCACCACATTATTTCACAGTCAGCTTTACATCTTGGCTTCATTTTCTCCTGGATTTATTAAAGATCTCTGCCCCTCCCACTATTTCTGAGAGGTTAAGTGGAGCCTCTGAGTCCCGCTAATTTCCAAGCATCTTACTGCCATCAACTTGCAAGTACTGGAGACGATGCCCACAACAAGTGAAATCCTTGAGATTGAATGATTGACAGTGATAAAACTGAATGACAGACTACATGGCTTTGCACAGCTCAGTTCAGAAGCCAGCCACAATTTGCAACTGCTTGGTAGGTGTGCAGCTTTAAACAGAAGCTCCCTTGAGTGGGTTTGGGGTCAATTTTTTTTTACAGGCATAAATGTCAGGTAGGCTCCCTTTAGCCTCTGCCAAGAACCTTTGCCAGGAAAGCAACTAGCGTGAAGATGCTCTTATGCTGCAGCCACCAAGGCTTCTAATTAAATGTGGTAGAAGCTAAGCCGCCTATACAAGATAAGACTGTTGTATAATTTGCTAAAATAAAACCACGAAGGAGCTGGTTGTATATAAAGTCTCTTTGGAGCTAGCCTTATTAGTCTCCATTATTGATTTTCAACCATGTCTTGACAAGAGGAAAATTTTATTTAGATGGATTATCATTTGTGTTGCTGTAGCTCCTAGAGGCCTGACTATGCCAGGCTCTGTGGTCACAGCCCAAATCAATCCAGCCTTGAGGACTCTGAAATCCTCTCCCTGATATTTTAGAGAGTTTAAAAAGCAAGTAAGCACCCCCCAGCAGCAGAGGGAGGAATCAGGGGCTCAGTTGCACCCCTTGGTGTTTAATTATTAACCAGAAGTGATGAGATGTGCTTAACTACACCTCCAATTGTGAAACCCCCAAATCTGAAGTGAAGGGTGCTTTGGAATGGATCCTAGATCTCAATATCATAGTTGGCTCTGAGTGCTAGAGTGAGCCAAACCAAGCCTCAGATCCAACCAGTGGGGGTAGAAGGAGGAAATCCATCGACACTGAAAGTAAATGTTTATGATGAGAAAAAAACCTTCTCTACCCCCACTGTCAGGAATTCGGTGCACTTAGCAGTGTAACCAACAGAATGGGGATCTCTTGGGCTAGGTGTTGGTTACAGAGGGAGCATGAGCGCCTGTCTCGCCCTCTCACCTTCCAGCATTCCTCGAAGACTTGCCAGAAACCCTCCGACTGCGATGGCTGCCTTGGTCTCTACACCTGCAAACAGCCTAGGGGGAAGCGTGAATTAAAAGCCGTTTCCAGGAAGACAGGTACTGTACAACTCCCATGTCAGCCATCCCAATGAAGCAATGAATGCATCAGGATGCCAACAATGCCTGCCGGGGCGGGACCAGCCTGTTGCATGGCCGCTCCAGCTGCCAGGGGCCCTGGGTGGATGGGGGGCGGCGGGGACAGGCAGCCGCCAGGGACAGGCCACGGGGTGGGGTTGGCTCAGGGGAGCGTGGGGAGCTGGCAGCACAGTGGTGGGGAGATGCCTTCCCCACCACTGGCCAGAGCACAGCCACCAGGGCCAGGTGGGGAGGGTCCTTCCCCACTGCTGGGGCACAGGGGAGCACAGTGAGCCGGAGGTGGGGGGGGTAGGGAAGGACTTGGGTGGAAGTGCAGTTAAGGAAGGGGCCGGGGTTTCAGGGGGAGCCAGCGGCAGGGGTGGGGGGACCTGGATCCATCTGGCAGTGGGTCTCCAGATCAATTCCCTAGCTGCTGTGGAAAGGCAGCCGGGGATGGATCCAGCTCCTCGCTGCTGGACTGGATTGGGCCCCAGGCCAAGGAAGGTCACTTTTCGGGGTGCAGCCCTCCAGCCAATATCCTAGTCCTCATGTGGCGCTCTGGGTGATTTGAGTTTGAGACCCCTGCTTTAAACAGTATGTGTGTTCATCATCATAACAAATCTTTGGATATTCCAAAACCTTTTCTGCGTAGGAACAATCTTTAATTAATTCCTCAGAATTGATTCAACCCTACTCCCTTTGCAAATATCTGCACTCAGGGCAGCAGAACTGCAATCTTGTCTTACAAGAAAGGAAAGATTAACCCATTCACTGTCTACCTCTGGCCTAGGCCTGCATAGCCTGTCACAGGCAGGGACCTGTAAAACACATTTATAGTCAATAAGCACCCAAGCCATTCAGTGCCGTATAAATCAATTTAAAAAAAAATCAGTGGAAAGCTACTGCGGCTTCCCTTAGATTTGTAATAGGAACTCAGATTTGTCCTCTGCCCCTAATACCATCACCCGATGCTAAACACCTCAGTCAGATGAGGTGGAATGATGGTCTGGAGGGCTGGACGTTGGAGTAACAGGAGAGCTGGGCTCTCTTTCAGATCTGAACAGGCATCTGATGTGAACTTGGGAAACCTCTCTGGGCTTCAGCTTCCTCATGTGCCGCAATAAACATAAAACCTGCATGGTAGGAAGAAACTAAATTAATTACGGAGTCTCAAGCAATTTGAGATTAGGGGATGGAAAGTGTTATAGACGTGCTTAGTGTTAGGAATCCACAAGCAAAGAAATGTTGCTTATGTGAATTTGCTATCACTGTTTAATTAAGTATGACAGAGGTTGGTAGAGCTCACTTTTTAAATTTTAATTTATTTATACATTGACTGCTCCTGCTTTTTGATTGCCAGTTCCATTTAGTTCTAAACAAATCAACATAAGTCCCAAGTCAGCAGAAGAAATACAACTGAGATTACAGCTAATCAATCCCTCATCAAGTTTACTACTTTGAGTGTGGTTTTTCTCTGTAGATGGATTCTACCAAAGTGTACTAAGCACCTGAGGCAGTTGATCCTGCGATCCCTGGAATGACACAGCATGATATCAGGCTGGAAAAGCTGCATTTCAGCCTAGACCCCAAACACTCTGTATTTCTCTATAGCTCTCACTTTAAACGCTGTACTAAAAACTTCAGAGACGTAAGAATTCCATACAACCCACACTTCACACCGTCGCTTTTTAGACTTTCACTTTCCATGAGGCATGTAGGTTTGAATGCTCTGTCCTTCAGGCTACCAGTGAAACTACTTCAGTGGCTGTTGAGCCACAGACTTTACATTGCTCTTGCTAAACATGGGCCACAAAAATAAGATGAACATGCCTATAACCATGGGCTGCTTTATCCTGGCTGCTATTAGGGATGTTCCACCAAAAGCTGCCTCAGTTCCCAACACCAATTTCAGCATGTCCACATGCAAAGTAAGAAACGAAAGCAGAACTCACTTAGCATTGTGAATGCTTCTGGAAATTTCCCTAATTTTTCCTTCATTCTGGGTCCAGTACAGAAAACTACCCAAGCACAGGTTTATGTCCCACTGACTTCAAATGTGCTTTATTTACACAGCAACGTATTTGTGATGTGTAGCACCCACCAGGGGGCATTGTTGGCAGTGGAGACATAACTGGGAGCTCAGGGTCTAACAGCACAAGTTTCTATGACCTGAGCTAACAAACCTAGATTTGTTCATCAGTGCCCTAGCATGCTTGTCAACCTTGGTACGTGGCCCAGACACCACCAGAGGAGAACAGGACATCACACTGCATGGATGTGGGTTACAGATGCGCGAAAGCACATGCTTACATGTTTGGCTGACCTGGAACTGCAATACTAAATTTCTCCCCATTTACCTAGCATTACATTTCCCTTACATTTTAAAAAAAAATATAAAGTAACAGCTTTAGATTAATAAGGATCAACTTTTCAGTGAAAACCTCCACAACAGGAGTCTTTCAAGATCTTTTGTAGCTGCAGAGTTCAGTCACTTCAGAAATTACTCTTTTTACAAGTCACAGAATCACAGAATTCTTAGGGGTGAGGAAGACCCATAATCCTCATCCTGTCTCAAAGTAAATCAGATTTTTCCATCTGAGTTCAACCGACATTAGATTGGACTCCGAGTGCCTCATGCCTGCTTTGTGTGTATGTGCAACCATCACTAATATCTGTCAGGTCCTTTGCAGTAGTCACACACTTTGTCTCCAGCTCGGGATTCTGAGCCCCTCATCCACAGAGACAGACACACAAAGTTTCAGGATGGCTGGACAAAAATAGCTTAAGTGTCTCCCTGTAGTCGACTCTCTGAATGAGTGCGCTGTAAACAATCCTAAGAATACTTGGTTTATAATGAACAGAGGACTCTTGTCAAGCCTATGTAAATGATGTTACAGCCAGCAGTTGTATCTAACCTTTCCCCCCCATTATTTGCATTATTGTGCACAGAGCATGCAGTACAGAATAGAAAATCCAGTTACTTTAAACGGGTCATTCATCCAACCCAATGTAAGTCATCACTTGCAAATGTCACTGATTTTCAAGTGGCAGCTAGAAGATATGTAGCTTATCTGGCCTATAAAAAATGATTGTAAGTGACACCACATGATGCTGGGTCATGGATTTGCGCAAGTCAGTGCGAAAGCTGCTAAATAAAGCAAAATGGTAAATGCTGTTCGCTGTAGCTATTTTAAATTAAGTGAATTCAGTGCTGGCCAAAGGTGCTAGGCTGACAGCTCTAGAAACAGAAATAATTTATCCATTGATCAGAGATAGCAGCAGTTCATACTGAGTACCCCAAGACTCAACTCTGTTCTGGAGGGATCTAGCAGAGAGAGGGGAGTTCGAGTCTCCATTTTCAATTTGCCCTCTCTCAGTCTTTCTGCTGAAGCTCCTGAGAAGGCAGCCAACAAACCAGAAATGGGTGATGGTATTTGTGATGTTGGCACTCAACAGCTAGAAAATAAGCTGGTACATGACAGAGGTGGGTAAAATAATTAATGTGTAACCTTTCTGCCAGGGCAAGATGGCAGGGCAAGGGCCAGGTTCTATATCTAGAGGTTCCAGATAATGTTATACCACCAACCGGCTTGAGCCCCCACCCAGTTTCCTGGGAAATCATGCACAGTTCCCTGGGCACCCTGAAGGGGTAATGCTTCCCCACTCACAAACACAAGTCTGAGTGTAGTATACAGGACTTTTAATAGTAGTATAAAAGAATGTATAGACACAATAGCAAAACCAGCACCGATTGAGAGAATCAGTGCAGAACAGGATTCCCACCAAAACCCCACACAGCATAAAAATGTATAGATACTACAGCAAAACCAGCAACGATCTGGAGAATCAGTGCAGAACTGGATTCCCACCAAAACCCCACACAGCATAAAAATGTATAGATACTACAGCAAAACCAGCACGGATCTGGAGAACCAGTACAGAACAGGATTCCCACCAAAACCCAATAGAGCACTCACCACAGCGTATACAGAGAACGTCCCTCACACCAGCTGTCCGCCAGCTCTGTCCAGAGGGCCACTCACACCATCTACTGGTTCCACCCACTGTCTACTGACACCACCCACTGGTCACTCATCAATGACTGCAGATCTGAGAGAGGGTCTCAGCCCTCAGTGATTTCAGCTCTTAACCTTAGGATAGTACAAACAGCTCTTTTGATCAAAACAAAAGAAAGTCTCCACAAGAAGCCAGCAATATAAGTCTACCCTTTAACGGTGGGTCAGGGGTGAGGCAATGCCTCAGGCATAGCACTTCAACAAACCTGATGCTAGTCCCTGCCCTTCTACATTCACCAGGCTGGAAACAGAGGGTTGCTTACTCTTTCCAGTTCTTTGCTGCTGATGGTGACCTTTCACTAAGCAAAGTTTATACAATCAAAAGCACTCAAAGGGGTAGCATACGGTGAAAAAAAACAATATTTCGTTTCTCTTCTCAGTTAAAATACAGGTATTGACAGATTTGTGATCAAATCAACCCCCATACAATTTACCATCATGCTTGGCATTCACTCAGTGAGACTATGCCAATACCTATTTGTGCTCCTGAAAATACAAAGCCCATGTAGATTAGATGCCACCCTTGTCAGCTGGAAAGCACAAGAAGTGCTGTGACTCTAGACCTGCATTGGAAATGGAACAGAAAAGGTCAGCTGGGTTCTCTGATCTACCTGCTTCAGGAACAAAGCAGATTAAATTTAATTTGAAACAAATGGATGGAAACAGGTACTTTTAAAAAAAACAGTGCAGAAGCAACCTTATTTATAATAGGCACTAGGCCTCACTGTTTTTATGGCATCCCACTACTGGTTTCTCTTGAAAGCTGGAAATTAAGTAGCACTGAGTTTAAGTGGAGTGTAAGGTGCTGCAGAGAGCCAGGCACCAAGAGTTTCAAGTTGGGTACCATGAAAGGGCAGAGGGATGATTCTGACAGCAACCCTTTAGCAGCTCTGAGCCTGGACTGAAGGCGCTGTGGTTTCAAATCCCAGCTCTCCACACCACTGTATGCAGAAGGCTGATGCTGATTGTCTCAGGAGCACAACAGAACCCCATCATGCCCATCCCCAAACAATCCTGGAGGTGCTCTATTACCTTCAAAAATGGCTTGTCTTTTTTTAACCCACACTGCCACCTCCACCAGACTTGCTTCAGCGTCGCTCATAAACATGTTCCCTGATCTGCTCCCTTCTCACAGCAAGCAGCAACCCCCTCGCGCAGTCCTCCTACTGCACATTTGATGCAAGAGCCTTCTCCTCTGCAGCTCCTACAGTCTGGAACAGTTTGTCTGTGGTCTCAACTCCCCAACATTTTATATCATGCATCCCTTAGGCTTGCCTCAATTTCCATCTCTCACTTCTCATTTAACACAGTGAAACATTTTGAGAGAGAGAGAGAGAGAGAGAGACAGACACTAGAGGAAATGACATAGTCTTGTACTGCATTTGGTTAAAAAGTCAATGCCTTTGGATACCTTTAGCATTACTGAATGACCTCTGCAAACCCAATCATTCTCCCAGGGGAATGCTCTTTGGGGTGCCTAAAGGTGCTGCTAAGAATCAGTTGCTTTTATCCAGTTTCACTGTGTCTGTATCCCTTGCTGACTCCAGGGTTCCACTTTGCCACTGTTAGGACCTGAATGAAGTTTGTCTATTGACCAGTGCCCCCCATAATGACCACCTATGTATTCCTATCTCACATTTATACTGGGGTTGTGCCCAGAGGTCACCTAGTCTGTGGGCCCGGTAATGCTACACAGTTTAAAAACATAGTAATTCATATCTTCACTAAGCCCCATACAGACATTAGCTAACAAATGCTGACTCATTTCTCTGGCAGTCACTCATCTACCCTGCCCTCCGCTCACCTGGTCACTCTTTGCACCCATCTAGGAGAAGCACCAACACATTAAGTTTTGCAGGCACACCACTCCAGAACACAAGGATCCAAGGTCACCAGGCCCCCAGGTGCTGAGAGGGGACTAGCATATGCCTGACTCCACTGAAATGCAGGCTGCTCTCAAGCTGAATGTGTTAATTGTCAAGGTGCTTCCATGATTGGGGGATGAGGAGGCCAGACATATCCAGGAATGTGATATTCTGAATCTAGGGACTGTCTTCTTCCCTCATAATCCACCTTCCCCAAACACCACTGCCCCCAAGGTCTGCTTATCTGCATGCATTCTCAGGAAACATCACCACCGATCCTCTTCCCCACAGAGCGAATGTGGGGCTTCTCTCCTCTTTCCACTGCCAAAGACAGGGACATCCTCACTGTCTGGCCTTTCTCCAGGGAGTGGCTGCTATATTCAGCTGTTTCCCTGAGTCATCAGCAGAGGAGAGGAGATGAAATCAGAAAGGACAAGCTTCTGCCCCCAGTTCACAGCTTCCCCTAGTGGTGGTGGGGCTAAGCAGTTTTTGTCTTTTAACTGCTACTTGGATATTTGGAACCAGGTTCAAAATCCCATCTGAAACAGGCAGTCATGTGAACAATGTACAATCCCTTCTGCTCTGTACTGCTGGCCAAAGAGCTCTCCTAGTCCAGTGTTTGCCTGTGGAGTTAATGGGCCTAGTTTTATTCCCTTGGTGTCCCTATTTGTAGCCTGGATGTTTTCAAACATTGTGTTGATTGCTAAAGGGACTCTGCAAGTCAAATCAGACCCCAACTGTAGGTTTTTGTAAACTGATGGTTTTAAGGGAAAACACAGAAACTTTCTGCATCAAATAAGACATACCCAATGAGAACAATCTGCAAATAAATATCACCATTTCTCTGGTAGTGTTTGCAGTGTGTGCTGCCACTACAGGTAATGCATAAAAATCTAAATGGAAAATTAACTAGAAATCTACTCTGAGCAAAAGGGAGGCTGCTTTCTCTGTTTCTACTTTCCAAACCGAGTGTAAGCAGAAAATAAATGCCAGAAATAGTGAAAGCAAAATAAATTATGAAATACCTCTCAGTTAAATAGCTTGATGTCATCTTGAACTGACAATTGTTTTTTTTTAAATATATGGTTTTAACCCCCCCAGCATCCTCCTAACGTTCTATGTTGTCATGTTGGAGGCTTGGTTTTGATTCCTAGGCTCACACTTTTGCTTCCTTGCCTAGCAGAGGGTGCGAGTGCTGCACTCCAGAAGCACTATGATTAATACCCATTGAAAAATTGTTTTAAAATGATCTGTCCTGCCTCTTGCACAAGATCTGGAGGAAATCCCACCTGGGCCTGCTTTACATGGAAACACATTGGTGGAGGGTGTAAAGTGCATGGTAACAGTGAGGAGATTCCCCAGAGCTCTGATAGGGAACTGGATGACCCGTAATAAACCCCCAGCCCATCAGTCATCATCAGGGTTTGCACAGAGGACCTTTGACACAGGAGTTGCATCATCAAATAGGCATTCCTGTGTATAGCCACTGCTGTAATGAAAGTGTTGTTGGACGTCCTCACTGTGCTCCGTGCTCAGTGGTGTGCATTCCAGCTAGCAGCCTTTGTGTCTTGTGGGTAGTTATCCCAGGCACGCAGGGTGCTCTGGGAAGTGTGTCTGCACACTGTATCTAAATTCACATGGCAGTGGGAAGCAATCAGGCCTGAGGCAGAAACTGGTGCACAGATAGCTGGTGTCCCTGTCTCCTGCACCCAAGCTCAGTGAAGACCTGTATAGCTGGGCGGGGGGGGGGGGGCACATCTCATCATCAGCCCCCATGTCCCTTCCTGGCTCTGCACAGCACATCAGAGTTCAAACTGGTGAGCAGAACAGCCAAGGTGAGCATTGTGGGATAGGTCCTGGAGCCAAGTTACGGCACACTGTGTCTACTTCTACCCTGAGACACTCTAGCTTTGTCACAGAAAACTCTACGCTTCACAGAGAGGTGGTTTTATTTGTCACCAAAGCAGGGTGGGGGCTTGGCAAAGGGGCATTTCAGTGTGTACACCAGCACTGTTTTGATACCGAGAAGTCAACTTTTGGCGACAAGTGTAGATCAACCCTGACATAAGGCTTATGCCTCTCATGCAGGTGAAGTTTTATGTCAGTCTGGTACATCACTTACATGGGTGGGAGGAAGGCTATAGTATAGACGCTGACATAATTAGGTTGATGTCAGCTGCCTTATGTCGGTTCACCTGTCTAGTGTACTGTGGTGTAGACCAACTCTTAGAGAAGTGGCTCCCAATCCATGGCCTGCGAGGTCGTTTAAAGTGGCCCGACACTCCCTTCCTGCTAGCTGCACAAGGGAGCTGCTGCCTAAGGACCCAGGTGAAGCATGTTGCCATGGGGCTGCAACATTTGTACAGGCTCCTTGCTGCAGCTAAGGGGATGGGAGATCAGTGCTTCCCTCCTCTCTGTAGCAGGGAGCACAGCAAAGTGCTCCATCTGGGTCTATACACCTTGGAGTCCATGGAGGAGCCAGAAGGACATGAGAACTGCTCTCCCATCCCCTAGCCCTGGCTGCAGAAGGGAGCCACTGCCCAGGGACCGAGGTGGAGCACACAGGGCTACAGGACCCATGTCGTTTTCCTCCTGCAGTCATTGGGTTCTTGTTGCATGTCCTCACTGTGCTCTTTGGTCAGTGGTGGGCATTCCCACTAGCAGCCCTTGTGCATTGTGGGTAGCTATCAAACCATGCAACTGCATGCAGGGTGCTCTCGGAAGTGTGTCTGCACACTGTTTCTAGATTCAGATGGCAAGACCAACAAATACGTTGCCTCCTCAGTGAACTCCTTCCATCTAGCTGCAGTAGGAAGGGCGGAGGGACTGCTGGCGGAGCAGCCAGCACTCTCCATGCTTGAGGAGGAACAGAACGCTAAAAATCAGTGCCGTGTGGTTTGGCTTGCACTTCGCAGGCATCCACTGTGACTTAGCCACCAGACCATGTGCTTCAGCATGTAGTGACAGTCACTGATCTACACTAATGCTTTGTAGTCTGTGAGTGTGTGATAATTTGTAGGTGTAAAATAGTGACTGTCTCCCATGAAGGCTCATGCAATAAATAAATCTGTTATTCTTTAAGTGCCACAGGATTCTTTGTTTGTTTTGTTGAACTGAACTAACTTGGCTACCCCTTTGGAACTTAGCATCAGAATGCTTACTTTAAATTTGTAGTGATTTGTAGTCCTTAATCGTGTACAAGTCAAAACATTTTTTGTGAGTTGATAGACTGGTGGCTCTTTAGGGTTGTAAAAATGATATTTGTGGCCCTTGAGCCAAACAGTTTACAGAAATGTGTGGATGGATAAGCAGAATTATTCTATCATACCACTAGATGGCCCTGTTGGCCCACATACAAAATTAGGCAGCAGGTTCAAACAAACAAACAAACAAAATATAATTCTCAGCAAAACTCCCAACGCATTTTCTTTTTAAGTCACTCTTTTTTAATTACATTGTGAAAAGTTCTCCACTTAGACAATACAAGGGAAGGCCTCTCCATGTGGCACAGCCACCTTGCGGAGCATAGCGAATGCTTAGTTGGCTGGCATATCAAGTTCTCAGCAGGTTTAGTGGTTCTCCCTCCAGCTCCTTCCTTCATTTATAAGCAAATCTTGCTCATGTCCTTTGGTATCCCTGCCATCCTCAGGGTCCTTGTGTTCCTCAAGATCTATTTTCACATTTCCTCTGATTCTCCCTCCCCTTTGTCCTCCTTCATTCTCAGCATAGCCAGTTCAGTTCAGGTGTAATACAACCTTTTCCCCCAGTCCCCATTATCACAGCCTTCAGTGCCACTCGGAAGGAGGCAGGGCATGTATCAATGGTTAATATTTTTCCTAACCCCAATATAAATATAACAAAAGTTTAATAGTTAAGAAATCAAATCCATTTGGAGGTCTGCAAAATGCTATTGCAGAGTACAGAGTGCTTGGTCCAGTGCATGTTACGGTAAAAGTCCAGAGACCTCTTCAGGTTGCTCTGCTGCCATCTTTTCATCTCATGGGGCCGGTTTCATACAAGAGCAAACCTTGGCCTTTCTGCCTCCATCATTTGGCTCCCAGGTCTGTCATCCTCTTGGGAGCTGGCTAAATGGGAATGGGTGGTAACTGTTTGTTTTGTTTCTGCTGAATTGTAAACTCCTTCACTTCTGTGGATCGATGGTGCTTGTGAGTCTTACTTCTTGTGGAGGAATTTCATTTTGCTACCTAAAGGAGATCAAGTGAGGAAAACAGCCTTTACCTAGAGAAAATATACACAGTAAGAAGTCGTAGCTCCACCTCTCATTCCCAGAGCCAACAGGCACAAGGACTGAGGTGGAGTTGCTGCCCCTAAATCATGCTACACCCTGTACCCCCAGCAATGCTAGATGTCATTCCACAGTTATTCTCCTGCCTCTGCCTCCCCAAGGAAAGGAGTGGCTCCCTCCAATGTCAGTCACAATAGCACTGCCTGTGTCAACCAGAGGTGATTTGAAAGGGTGACCAGATACAGCCTTCTCCCTCCTTCCCCCTTAACTGGGAGTTAAATGCTCTGCTCTGAAAGAACTTCCAGCCCTCTTTCTCTCTGTCCCCCTTGGTACTAATATGGCCTATGCTATTGCAATAGGTGAGTGCCTCAGAAATGTTTGCAGATTTATCTTCATGGCACCACTGGGAACTCAGCCCAGACTGATCCCAACATGCGACTAGAGCTCCCAGTACCATTGACGTACACGCGCTGGCCCAACACTGACTGCTGACTGAAGGCCCATGACAGATCACAGGAATGTACTGGGGGAAGACAGATTCTACCCTCTAGAGAGTGACACCACTTAAAATAATCCTTTGTTGACAGATCACTGAACTGGTGTTAAGAGTAACATGCAACACAAACACTGTGTAAAGACAACAGTTGGTCTAGCCTCTTACCTAGTCCTTTCAGGAATTTATTGACTCCACTCTGCTCCCCACTGGGGAGTGTTTCCAGGTACTCCTGGGCACGTACCTCAAACAGACCTGTTGGCAAAAATACCCACAATACTTTTGGTTCCAAATACAGAATAATACATACTGCTACATTAGTAGCACCAAAAGCACTTTCCTAGAGAGGTTAGTGCCACTGTCCTCATTTTACAGATGAGGAAACTCCAGCTCACAGTGTGCAGACATTAACTTGGCCCAGGTAGCAGAGCTGGTCTCCTGAGTCAGTTCAGGGCTCCATCCTATGGACGAGACTGCTTCCTTGTGTAGACATGACTAGTCAGACTGATCATCTTTGCTTCTTGGAGGGAATGAAGGAATCTTTTCAAAATAACTCTCTTGATCACTCTTACACAGAGAGAGCAGAGACTAAAATACAGGACCCTTGGGGGAATTAACATTTGGGGGCCACATTTTCACCATCTAGACAAAACCCCTTGGTTCCTTTGCCCTGCCCAAGTCATTAGATCTTTGGAGGAGCTTGTTCAACCAGCTCTGACCAGTTGTTTTAATGAGACAGCCCCTCAAGTCAGTGGCGCCTTAGAGGCCACCAGACAGAATTAAGAATGACAGGATAAAAGCAGTTCTGAGGAGGATGGGCATTAATGCAAATGCCTGTATTTCCCCAAATAGCCACAACAGTCACATTCGACCCATCCAACTCTTCCCCTAGACACCTTCTTCTTCTCTTCCTCTTTCCCTCAAATGCTTATGCCTAGAGAGAGGCATTCCAATAGTAAACACAAAGACATCAATACGCTGGAGTTAACGCTAGTTCTGTAATGTCCCTCACACAAACTCACAACGGAATGGAAGGGGAGCCGACTAGTTATGCTACTTAACACATCATGAGAACGTACTCACAAGCTATGAGAATCTGGTAAAGCACCCCTAAACTGCCATGCTTTCCTACCACTTATTAATGCTCAACACTCTGCAAACAATAACTAAGCCTCAAAGCACTCTTGTGAAGTAAGGAATACTTTCCCCCACTTTACAGATAAATTCTCACTGCCTCAGTTTCGTTAAGTAACGTATCTAAGACCAGAGAGAGAGGCTAAGAACAGAACCCATGTGTTGTTGGCTCCTGGGTCTGTATTCAGGCCATATATCTCTCAAAGGGGATTCACTGAAATCTTTTGAAGACATTTGGTCATCATGGCCTGACACCGGAGCTACGACCCATACTTGTCTGGAAGATGATGCTTTCTGATACTATTCTCACTGCTCCCAGGAGACTGATGGAACAAGAAGAGCCCCTAACCTTTGACCATCTGTTTCCGCAGCTCCCGTTCTTGAATGAAGCCCCCAAACATCTGGGTTTCCATGAAGACCTCCAGGAAGCGTCGAAGGCTCTTGGAGGAGACAGACTTGCGGAAGGCCTCCCGCTGTAGGGTCCGCTCCTCTCGCTCACTGGGGATCAGGAACAGGGAATAGTGGCCCATGATCTCCACAAAGAAACGAACGAAGGCTTCAGAGACCACTTCATTCAAAGGGCTGGAATCTATGGAAGAGGAGTGGGGGAAGAAAAAAGAAAACCAGGAGGTGATGGTGGTGCTGGTGACCCAGCTTGACAAATACAGAAGGTGCAGATCTTCAATGTGCTCCTCCTCAACCACAGTCTCAGGTGCCGTTTGAGTCCAGCAATTAGTGACCCATGCTGCCAACTGGGAGACCTTATCTCATGTTTCCAATTCACCCTTTCCTGTGTGGGTGGTACTGAGGGGGCCACTGGCTGGACAGGAAGCCTTTTCTCATCGGACTGACACCTAGCAACAGCCTCAGCTAGAAGGATTGTGGCAGCTACCCTGTGGCTAGGGTGGGAGAAGGAAGGGTGTAATGGGGCAGTGGGTGAAGGTGACACCATGGCAGCCAATCAAACAGTCAGCAAAGGTCACTAGCATGCCAGATAGTTTAGCAGTCTTAGACAGTACTAGCCACTGAACTGTATCATCACTTCAAACTGGGACCAGGGCATGATAATAGTCCCTTTTGGGGCAGTGAATAAAGTTCCACCTGATGCAAACAAGCCAACAGGCTGTGGGCTTTACCATGCTTGTGATTCAAAGAGCCATCCTCCTTTTCACTAGCCAGCTCATTCCTCTGCTCCAGGATGTGCTCTAGTGCCGCCTGCAGCTTCCGAGGCAGGATGGAATCCTCATCCTCCATCTAGAAAACAAGCACGAGCTCAGAGACCTTCTTAGGGTGGGGCTGTACTGACCCTGGGAACCTGCATTTGTCTTTAGCTAGCTCATCTGGAGTCAGGGAGAGACAGGGCCAGGATACAGAAGGGCACGCTGACGTTTATCTGTTATGAGGCCATGGGAACAATGATAACAACACTGGGCATTTACCCAACGTCTTCCATTGGGGGCCGTTAAACCGTTCTACCAGTATTAAGGGGCACGGGGGTGTCTCACTCCCAGCCACCCACTTGCAGAGAACAGATTGTTAACCCTTTGTTGGCACTGTTCGGTCTGAGATCATGTCTCCCGTCTGGTCTCCCACCTCCACTCCACTCGCTCTCTGGAGGCTAGGGGTTGCTCTTGCAGAAGCAAGAGTTATCTCAATGAAGCCAGCAAGCAGCTCAGGCAGGCACAGCTGTGAGGCTGAGACCTGCACATGGCCCAGTGATTTCCATCCCCTCTCCACTCCTGCCTCATACAGTGACATGCAGTGGGAGACACTGCAGATGGACTGGGAGTCAGAAGGAAGGGATTTGCTATGCTCTTGCTGCTGGGGGCGGGAAGAGCTATTTAAGCCATAGAGAAAGGGCCATATAGCCAGGGCAGCTGACAAATGAAAACTGTTCTGAAAGAAACAAAATAGCTGTTGTCCTCAGACCACTCTAGGGAGAGAGGGCAGGGCTAAAATCCCCACTTTGGACAAGGGGAACAGTGGCCCCAAGAGCAACTTTCTCCCAAGGGTTCACAATGAGGCTATTGTGGCAGAGACAGAAGTGGAACCCAGCGCTCCTGGGCCTGTCCAATGTCTTAACCAGAAAACTGATTTCCTGCTCTAGCCTGAATTCTTTGGGTTGTGGCTGTGATTTGGAGGAGTTTAATTCTGCTTAGAAAACAAACAAAACCATCTGATAATGAACCCCTGGCTTCCGGATCTAGGAATATGTCCCAGGACCCCCCAAAATTTGTGCTCCTCTGCTTCAATTCAAAGGAAATCAGAAACCAAATTAGTCTGCAAACTGATAGCTAGATTCTCATTGATTGGCTTTCCACTGTGGTCCGGTAACATAAGAGATAGAGGGAGGAATGTAAAAGGGACCAATGACCACAGAAACTGAAAGATCCACTAAGACTAGTCCTCATTGAAAGGTACTGATGTGATCCTAGAACAAGGGGTGGGCAAACTTTTTGGCATGAGGACCACATCTGCTGCCCTCTAAGCAGGCTGCAGAGGGGCAGGGAAAGGGGTTAGGTGGGGAGTGGAGAGCAACCGCTATGCTCTAGTCAGGACACTGCCAGGCCCACATGGTGGGAGAGGGGAAGGGCTGGGAGGGTGGAGCAGCTGCTGTGCTCTAGCCAGGTCCGGCTGGAGGGGCTGATGAAAGGCTCCCATGGGGCACATCCAGCCCACAGACTATAGTTTGTCCACCCCTGTCCTAGAAGGTAACACTGACCAGTCTTTAGCGCATAAGACAGTGTTGAGACTCCAGAATCTATTCCCAACTTTGCCTGAGACTCACTCCATGGCTTTAGACAACACACTTATACAGGCCTTGTGCCTCATTTTCCACATCTGCAAAATGGGAATGATACTTTCCCAGTTCACAAGAGTTAGGAAAGGTTAAATACCTTAAAGTTTACAAAGTGCTTCAAGATTCTTTGAGGTGCTACGTGTGCACAAAGCACTGTGACATTAGTGTTAAACAGGCCCTGCCATCAAATCCTGCCTCCCAGCCTGTCTCAAGGCAAGTGCTCCGGGCCCAGCCAGCCAAGCAGAATAAAAAAATACAGGTGAAGTCAGGAAGAGATCAAGGAAGTGAGATTAAAATTCCCATATGGGAGCTCTACTCACCTGCCTGAGGAATCGGTTATTAACAAGATCCACCACAAGGACCTACCAAGGAGAGAATGAGGAAGTGTTATCTCTTGTCACCAGGGATTATCCCAAACCTTCCTGGCTCTCAAGGAAAACTCCTCCCCACTCCCAGAACCACAGCAGGAGGAGATACAAAACACTGGCCAACAGCAGGGCCTTTGCTGTGGTTTTCTAACCGCTTCACCACAAGCCACAAAATGACAGCTTGAACTGAACAAAGCTGTCCTTCCGTAAGCCTCCTAAACACATTCTGCCTTCACCAATCCCCCAAACCTTTAGACTAGAACACAATAAGATCTGTTGTCTAAGCTAAAAGTCTTACAAAGAAGCACTAGACTATATTACATGGCCAAGCATGAGTGAGGGACCAAAACAATATGGGGATTTATCATGTTCTCCTCCTTAGGATTTATTCTCTCATAAAACAAACAATATAATTTTTTTAAAAAATTCAAACTCATCATATGTCACTTGTGGAACTCACTGCCACTAGAATATTGGAAGTAATTGCTTGGCGTTACTCTGCAAAGATCAGTTCTGTATGAACAATGTTGGTAGTTACAAAACAGGTGTGAAGTGGAGAGAAAAACATGGTCTCTGATCTAAGCTTGTCCTTGAAAGATTATTTCCCTTACCACCTCACCACTGTCAGTGCCACTAATGGGCAGAAGGTTGTAACCCACCAAAGGGACTCCATTGTCCCTCCTGCACTGGAGTCTAGGAAGACTTTGGACGCAAGGCTGAAAATATTATGACCCATCACGCCCTGTGTGTGTGTGTATTTGCCTTCACACTGCACTGCCCAGTTGTTGTCAGAGTTATTCATTTATTTACAGGTCTATTTTCAATTATAATACAGGTATTTATGTTGTGGTATCAGCTGGGAGCCCTATTCACAGACTAGACCCGTTGTGCTAGGTGCTGTACAAACACAGAACAAAAGGACAGCCCTTGTTCCACAGAACTTGTAACCTCAATACAAGATAAGAGACAGCAGACTGCTACAGTCAGTCAGACAGATGGTCTGTACTAACTACAGCCATCCCAGGACCTGGACAGTCTCTAAAAAAAAATTAATACATGACAGATTCAGCCATCAACTCATCTAGTGTGCTACTGTAGCTGCTATGTAACTATAACAAACCTTTTAATAATAAACCCCACCAGCCAAAATCACCACTATCGTTGTTTTACCAACTCCCTATGGGATAGGAAGAAAAAATGAAGGTCATGATGTCAGTTCCCCCTCCTACATGTGGTACCACTGCTGTTCCCAAGGTAGCAGCCTGTGTGTTTTGGAGCCAAGGGTTATAGGTTCTGTTCCTGGTGCAGTTTGCTGGCAACTGGGATAGCTGTATTTCTGCAGCCACAGGTAGTTACAATGGGGCCCTGCCTTGAAACAGGGACACAATGTAATGGGTCTAAGTGGCGAACCTTCTGGGTGAGAGGACGACACAGGCTTTTCAAAGCAACAGTCTTGGATGTGTTCACAGCTCACCTCTTCCACTGGTAGCTCCTTGAGGCGTGGCAGTGAGCTGGAGAGCAGGCCAATCAGGAAAGGGGTTGGTGAGCACACAATGTCAATCATGGAAGGCGGCAGCACAGGGATGTAGGTGTGCTGCCAGGTGAAAGGGTAGAGGAGAGCCACCATGGCATGGCAACACTTCGACAGGGTGCTAGAAGACAACACAAAACACACAGCAGTAGAGACAAAGGTGGGCACTCTGCATTTGCTGTAAAATCAGGTTGCTATCAGGTATTACAAGTTGGGGACCCACTAGCACTCATCATTTTCAGTATTTTTGTCCCCGGTCTTTGTTCCTCGTCCAAAGACGCATGGTATGGATTAGGATTACAAAAAGCTACTCCTCTGTCATATGGCAAGAGACAGTTTCCCACTGACTCTGATGGGTGCTGTTACAGTTCACCCCTGGCAAGGACACACAAAAATGGTGAACTGGGCAAATTTGCTTTCTTTTGAAGAATAAGGATACAGCTCTGAAGGCACAGCATCTAGTGCTGCCTAATTCTCTGACATGCCTCTAACTCACACCATCTCTTTCTAACTCTCAGCATACATCTCAGTGAAGAACAAGGCTGCAGGGGAAAAAGTATCAATGATGAACTGTTCAGAGGAAACAGATCTAATGCCCACCATAAACCAGGACAAAACATTACGCTACCATAAAGACCCTGCTCTGGGCAATGCTTCAAGAAGGGTCGGCTGACCCGAGAGAAAGGTGGGGAGAGACTAGAGCTTGTGAGTATGTCTACACTGCAGTTGGGACACATAAGTGTATCAGAAATAGGCACATCCAAAGTGCCTTTATCTAGTTAGATCAAAACTAGTCTCAGCAACAAGATCACTGTAACTGTGGCAATTGGGCAGCGGCACAGATTAGCCTCCTGAGTACAAGCCAGTCTGAGAGCCAGTCCGGAGCTCATACTTGAGCGACCAGCCGGCTTGCTGCAACTTAACTGTAATTGTGTCTTGAGCTGGCTTTGATTTAGATAGATGCATACATGTGCTGAAATCTCACCTCCTGACTGCAGTACACATATACCCTGAGGGACTAGGACAGAGGACATACAGTTTATGCTCTTCCCATCCAAATGCTACCAGTGACTCGGCTGAAAGTTCTTTCATGGACTACTTCCAAGAAGGTTTGGCCAGAAATCTCTTCAGAGTGCTGGAAAGAGAGGTAGGTGGGGTGTGCGGTCAGTTTCACGGGGCTATGCAGAGCACGCTGCGGGACACTAGTTACTCATCTGTTCTGGGTTTGGAAATGTTTGTTTATGTCAGGGGATAGAGAGGCTCGCCATAACAAGCTGTGTACATAACGTCATTTCAGTTTTACTAGCATCCAGCTCTTGAAAGAATGGGGGAGGAGAGAGAGAACGGCGAATCTGGCTGAAAGGACTCAGGAACGCACTCACAGCTGGCTTGTGTTAAACTCCACAGGGAGAATTTACAGTGAGAAATGTGGCTCTGGCAGCTGTTGCTGGCTTGTAATGAGAGAGAGAAAGGATTTGGTAGATGTGGCCATGAGCTCACTCAGAACTTAAGTAAGGCCTGATTTTTTGCTCCAGCGCTAAGTCTGATAAATTTGAGTCCCTCCAGTCTGACACTAGAGTAGGCTTAGGGGAATATCATGGCTAGGCTAAGGTTTTGGCTCATTTTCACTGGATACATTCAATTTGGCAGAGTGTGAATTCTGTTCTCGGGCTCTGAGCAGTTTATCCAGAGGCACATGACAGTCAGTCAGAGAAGTGAATTCTGATTCTAGGGGAGAGAGGGGAATCCATTTAACACTTCAATTTAAAATTGGGATAGTGGTACAGACCTCCTTTGTGAAGCGCTTTGAGATCTACTGATGACAAGTGCTATATCAGAGCTAGGTTTTCGTTATTACTTTAGGCTTTCCCTATGACTCAAAGAGGTGAAGAGTGTATATGAGGGAATTACTTCAAGGGGCTTCCTCATGGAGGGAGTCTCTATAATTAAAGACACCTAGATGTCCTTGCATAAAGAGAGGCTGCCAGCTCAATTTCTTTTTAATGGATACTTGTAATAAAACCCCCAGACATTTCTGATGATGCACCCTTTACATTTTTTTATTCTGGATTTTTCAAAAGGTCCTTCAAAAAAAGGCAGAGGGCTTTGCTCCCCAGACATTGTGTAGTAGAGTCCCCTAGTGTAACCACCAACATATGTTCCCACCTCCTTCCTGCTCTCTGTGCGCATTCCAGCTGGCTGCCCCTTCACCTCCTCTTTCCCTTTGCTTCTGCTAGCACTAGCAAGGCCCCTTCTGCAGGGCTCACACCAAATCCCAGATAGCGATCGATCCTGACTCTTTACAGAGTCCTTTCAATTTCATAAGGTCAACAATGTGAAAAAGAGAAAAACTGTCATTCTTTGATCATGATCATTTACAGCAAACTTGTAACAAGAGCATGCCAGCCATTTTAAACGTGAAGATAAGGCTGACTGGATGCATTTGGGGAACTTCAGCCTTTATGCTGCAAAATGGAAGCTTAGTGCTTTAAAATGATTAAAATCTAGCAGGAAGCCACTGGGGTCCATTATTTGTAAAGACTGTCAATGCCTCCCTTTAGTGTGGCTGATTAGCAACATGTCACATTCATTCCCATCTCCAGGCTGGGAGTCCTGTCAGTTATTATTGGGTCTCTAATCTTCTCAGGCAGGTTGAGGTTAGGGAAAAGAGGTAAAAACCACCCTAGAGTGATCAGACTGCCTGGGCCCTGATCAGTCTGATTTTAGATCTGGGTACAGCATAAAGTGTGCTGCTCTGGTTGGTTTGTCATCTCCCTGCTAGAGTCTATGTTGATTCTTTTAGATCTGCCTTTGACAGAACTGACCACGAAGCATTGGGCTGTCACAGCTGTAGACCCCAGTAGGGACATACAAGTGACCAGACTGTACATACCAAAGGGCAATGGTGCCTAATGGTCAGCCACCCCACCCCATCACATGGCGTGGCCCATTAGGAGACAGAAAGGTCTGATTACATATACAAGGACCTGGGAGACACTCACAGAAAGGAAGCGGTCCCAGGAGTAGAAGCCTTTGGGAGGAAATAAGGTTGCTGTTTCTTTAAGGACACAGAGCCAGAAGCCTTGTAGACAGAGTGGGGCAGGGCTCCCTATCCCCCAAACCAACTGAGATGAGCTGAAAGCAGGGGAATGGCATAAAAGTTGCCTCCTTTCTCATAGCAGAGTAGACAACAGGAGACACCAGTGTGGAAAAGCTGATCCAGCTAGAGATGGAACTGGTTAAGTTTCCACAGCTGGCTACCTACAATCCAGTTCCAGAGGGGGGAGCTGAGGAAGTCTGCTTAGGGAGGACCAAGTTCTGGCTAACAGAGCGCAGTACAGGGGAGGAGAGCTGGGGCAACTCCTAGGAAAGGGAAAAGGGTGGATCTAATTCATACAAGCCTGTTCCAAAGAGCAGAGCTGGGACTTTCAGCTTAAGGAAGGAATGAAAAGGGGCAATCCTGAGAAGGAACTGTGATGCTGACTGGGTCTAGGGGGACTGATTATGATCATCTCCCATATTAATGTTTCATATTTGCAATAATCCACACGTGATATGCTGTGTTTGTTACCAACAGAAAGGTTGTAATCTGCTAGGAATGATTATATGGTTTATATGGAGGTATCATATCTGTATTAGAAATTAGGAATATATTTCTTCTATGTGTGTTCCAAGTTATTGGATTCTAAGGTATTCCCAGACTGGGTGCCTGTAAAACCATTGTCCTCTTAATGGCCCACTAAGGAAGCTCCCAGCTACAATGGGCCTAGGAAGAAACCTGTTTGATGAGTCACTTAGGCTGACCATGTGTCTCAACTCCATTTTGATTTGGCAAGGACCCTGAGAGCATGGGGAGAGCAGAGGTGACAAAGGCAGTGACCCCATCTCCATTTTGCCTTCAGTCTGTGTGTAACCAACACCCTTTTCTGGAACTATTCTTTTGGGACTGAACAAAGGACTGAGACCCAACCAGGTGCTGGGTGCATACCAGAGGAATTGGACTAAACTGCAAACTGCAAATTCTTCAAGGACTTGCTTTCTATGGATTCAAATCATTTGTATGTATGTTATTCACTTTGACCCTTTAACATCTCTCATATTTTGTTTGTTTTCTTTTTATATTAAACCTTTAGTTGTAGTTACTAAAGGGTTGGCTGGCAGCATGATATTTTGGGTAAGATCCAAGCCTACAGTGTTATGAGTAATGTGGCTAACCCTCTGGGGTCAGGAGAACCTATTTGTTTAAGAGACCTGGTGGCTAGGCGGGGACCGGAGGAGCTGATGTGCAATAATGGGAGCTGTTTCTATTTTGTTAATGCTTCATGATGACCGGAGTGGGGAATCAGAAGCATGTTTTGTTACTGATGGTTTGGGGGTTTGGCCCCTAGTTTTGCAGCTAGGGTTAGGGCCCGGGTCACAGAAACCATGAAGGGTTGCAGAACCAGAGACTTTCAGGGATAGGAAAGAAAACTCTCCTGAGGAAAGGAGCCAGAGATGTCTAGTTGAGCTAAGACCAAGTCAACCTATATCCCTGGATGCAGTTGAATGAGCATCTACATGTGCTTATGGCTGCCACCAATAAGTGAGACCATTGGAAGGAAGGTGTTCTTTAATTAAAAAGATCTACCTGGACCGGTTTATAACCCAGCTGAAAGGATATGAGACAGAGCCCACCTGTGGTGCCAGGCCTGATGGAAAGGGGGAGCATGAGGGTGACCTCCATGCCCTCACGTGACTTTAGGTCAAGATTTTTAAAAATGAGTACTTTAAAGTGTCAAGGGATCCATGTGCCCTCCCCACCTCCATGCACCCCAGGTATGATCTGTGTAACTTTCCTGTTCACTTTGCAATGAAGTTATATGGTTTGATGCTGACAGTGCCATGCAAGTTTCCTTTTTTGAGTGTTCATAACATGCTCTACATTATTGTTATGATGCCATGTTTCCAGCAGCATTATGTATGTGTACAGGTGCGAAACATGTACAACTGTATTTCACATGGCTCACAAGGGAGGCAGATGATCAAGACTGTCTCTCTGCATGGAAGCTAAAGAGGTACATGACAAAGACCATGCAAATTGAGCTACCTGGCTCAGATGGAACAAGGAGAATCACTTAGAAGCAAGGAGGAGGGGGAGCTAAAGGGGTTTTGAAAAAGACACCCTTTGAACTAGAAGGAGCTTTTTGGCAAAAGATCTCCATCTTGAAACAACTCCAAGGGCCTAAACCTATCCACATGGCCAGAAGGCTAAAAGCTCACTGGAAACCATCAGGGGCCAGGCCAATCGTGTGAGTAGGATAGAGACAAAGACTGAACAGTGACTTTTAGGTTAGAATCCATCTTATATTTAAATTTACTAGTGGTTAACTCCTGACTTCTTTATTAAATGATTATGCATTGATGTCCTATATACTCACTTCAAATCATATTCTAATCAATAAACTAGTGTTTGTTTTATCTAAAGCTGCATGGACTTTAGAGACAGTGAATGAACAACAACTGGGTGCATGCCATTTTCTTTGATAAACTGGTGAGCCATCGCCTACAAGCCTACAGTGATTGGGGAAGGACCCCACTCCCTGCAGGATGGAAGTTCCTGGTATGGTATCTGGTTCCAGGCAGTGGGCATGCACTCTCCAGTCACTCAGGGGATGGTCTCCCAGTGAGTATCCCCAGCCCCAATTACATGCAAGACGCTGGCTGGGGCTGATCCAGGAGCTGGTAGCCACCTGGCAAAGTCAGGGTTCAAGAATGGCAATATGGGAAGCCCAGCAGCACCCCAGACCATGTTTTTTCCAGTCTTGTTCTTTAGTATCTAGGACAGTCTGGCACTTTGATTTGAAAACAAAATCTCACTGCAAAGGCTGTCAATACTCAATCCATTTGTGTCACTTAGCAGCTCTTAGGTGCTGGTGTTTGCCCATTCCCACATTAAGGCCTGCACAGACCTGAGGAAAGCTGGGGAAAGATTATCTCAGTCAATCAACAGTTTTTTGATGCAGTCCTTTCTTGGACCGAAAAACAATGTTTACCCTTGTTGCTATGGCAAGGGGGGACACTAACAACTATATTCTCTCCTTTTCCACTGCCAAGCTTAGGATTGAGAGATCTTTAAAAACACTCAATATTCATTCCAAAGATGGAAGAAACAAAAGCATTTCACTTGCTTTATACTTGTTAGATGTGTTTTTGGCTCAGCTTGAAAACATTTCATAATTCACATAGTACTTGGCAAGAGTCCTTTCCACTTCCTTTCACAGAGACTTCAGATTTTGCAGCAATTAAAACATGTAAATAAACTATATCTGTATCATTCTCTCTCCCCCGCCCCAACACATACACATACCCTCAAAAACAAGTACACATACAGATAAAATCAGTAGTGATATCTACATAATAAATTAGGGAGATGTATGATACATACAATGTATCACACTTTTTTCACTACCTCACCTGCACTCTGACCATGACTCCATCCTTTCTGGACTATTACTAGCATTCCAAACCCCTGAGCAGCTTCAAGCAGCTTTTTTTTCTATTTTTTTTTTTAAATCTATTTGCCATCTAAGTATTTGTTTTCTTTCCCCCATAATGTGCAATTCCTACTCCCAAGGTAAACACTGTTCAGTATTTAGCAATTTCCTTGTCCTGTCACAGGACAAGTGACAGTCAGCCTAGAATCAGTGATAGATTTGAAAACCAATATCTCAAAACCCATCACATATAGAAACAGGAGCTTTCCACCAATGGATAGAGAAGATTCTCAGCTTTCCATTATGATACATACAGTGTTGCCAATGACAAATATTCAAAAACAAGGAGCAGGTCCCTAAAATCAGGAGATTGACTTAAAAATCATGGAATACTTTGTTTTTAGTATTACCCTAGGGCTCTCTTCTTTGATTCCTGGTTTCTGAGTCTTTGAAGTACTCTTGGGTCATTTCTTCAAACTTTTCACTACAGCTATGTGGGTTAGAAATTTATTTTAAATTTTAATTATTTTAGCTTACAAATTATTTTTAATTTATTTTAATTTTTAATTAAAAGAAAATTTAGCTTATTTTAGCATAAAAATAGAAAACGGAGATTCTTATGAAATAACTGACTCCAGGAGCCTGGGCTCAAACAGAAATACTAAATATTGCAAGATTCACAAGCCCTCCCAGGAGACGGGCATTGACTTGGTTGCCAAAGGGACTTGGAACATTACCAGCCTGGAACCTGCCATGGAGGAGGATGGGGGAAAGGATTGTGGAAACCATCTTCTCCTTCTCCGCTCCTCTCAAGGAGGGCTCCCTATGACATTTTCAGGGAGAGGGCTCTGGTGCCTGAAGGAAGCTGTAATACTGCCCTGCCAGCCAGGGCCATCCCTGCAGTGTTGGCAATATGGCACGTAGCCCTTGATTCTAGCCATTTTAGATTCATAAATACTGGATGGTGCAATATGACATAAGGGTTTTATTGGCACTCAGAAGGGATGATCTGCCTAATGATGTGCTGATGCCAAACTTATACCCATAAAACCCTTGCATCTCACCACAAATACTCACTGGCTATCATCACATAAAGGTTAATCTGTGCTTCTGTCTCTACTGAATCCAGCCACAGTGCTGTCCTTGTTCCATACGGGATGAAAAACCTCCCAGAGAAAACCTTGTTCTTACAAACATCACAAAATTATTTGTCTAATTAAAACATATGGAATTGTCAAAGGTTAAATGCATCAGGGCTTCATGTATGTGTGAATCTTCTTTTAGAGGATATGGGGAAAAAATGTATTTATGTACCATGTCAGTGAATGTAACCAAACTTCCCTCCCTGAGCCAAAGAGGCTATAAAGGAATAATGCCTCTATAATACATCCACCCAACCTTCCCATTGGTGAGATGAGTTTGCATGAGATCTACACTTAAACATCTCTGGCCCCTTCCAGAGTGACTTTCCTTTGCTCCCCTATAAAAGAGGCCTCTCCACTTACCTTCCCTCCCCCAGCCCCAGAGCTGTAGCCTGGCAGGCTGGGATCTGTGAAAAAAAACAGCTTGGGGATATCGTACACTGCTTGAAACCTGATCGCACTCATAAGTGTCATTACTCATCTGCAGCTTTTCTGTCACTGAGCTTTAAGAACTCTCCTCTCTGAATCCTCAAATGCTTAAAGGCTGGATTGTTGCCAGGCACCAGCTGCATAAAATCTTAAAGAAACCTGGATCCCTGTGCTAGGCTTGTGGGAGTGAATCAGTTTAAACCCCAAACCTCAAGAACCAATATTACTGAATTATTCAACAGAATTTGAGAACCTCAGTGAAAGGGCCAAGAGACCGAGTTCCCCTCTCCACCCAGGGGCTTGGTTCCTGTGGGTTCCAGAGTGCCAGCCAGTAGGAGGGGTTCTGCTTCCTTATTGTAAGGGACCGATGAGATTCTGAGTAAAGGAACTTGCTTTCCTCAGGGCACCAGAGGAAGCTCACGTTTTACAAGCTCTAGGGCTGGGTTGAGCACTTTGGTTGCTCCCAGCATGTCCAGCAGAGGGCAAGTCACCTTGTCCAACTACTGCCCTTTGCACGGGCTTTGGTTACACCTGTGTTGGTAAGAAGCTGAGAAATAACAGAGAAGAACAAAAAGAACAATACAGTGGGGCCCATACTCACTTGTCAGTCCCTCCTTAAAACCTTAACTAACATTTTGTTTAAGAGAACACAAGAGAAAGATGCAAAGATGGATACCTGAGTTTATCTGCTATAAGGATCACTCTTCTCTCCAGGAGCAGGGATGCAAACACTCGGCTCAAGTGCCGGACGCTGAGAGAGGAAAAGAGGGACTCAAAATCAACATGCTCAAGTCTCGAGTCCAGAGGCCGCCGCAGCTCAATTACCTGCCAGAAGGAAACAATGCACAGGTCACAGCCTCAGTCAGGACACTGGCAAGCCAGGAACCAGGCCTCAACAGGACTGGAACCAGCCATGCTGATAGTATTGCTGCTTGAGCTAAAGGAGACTTTGCAACAAGTCTTCAGATTTAGACTTTCTGTAGGATCCAAAAATGCAGCCAGCAGATGAAGCTGAAGGCCAGTACTGGCTTCCCATCATATTTTCCTCATTCCTCTTGAGCAGTGGAGGTGAGGAGACTTGAAACAGATGGCTATCAAAGATGGATAAGCGCTCCCAATGTGAGGTTCTGAAGATAGGGCTAATCACATACCCAATACAATTAGAACCAGAATCAGTTTGGGCAAGGGACTGTACTCTAGCAGCCCACAGGAACATTTCAGATTTAACTCTCCTGGGGGCTATATCCAGAGTCCTTTCCAGGTGGGTGCAGAAAGTCAGATTCTCCCACCGAATTAAGCAAAGGGAGTTCCCTCCCAATCTGTCTGCTGCCCAACCACACGTTTATGCTTTGTCATTTGACATGTGACAGTCTCAGGGACTGGAGTTTTGTTTCTACAAGAATGGATTTTGGGTACCCCTCTGCAGTGTGCCAGGGGAAGGATGGAGGGAGGTGATATTTCCAATTATTCAGTCAGTTCAAACAATCAGCATCTCTTTTAGCACAAGAATCCGGATGGGAAAGAGCAGGGAGCAAGGTCTAATTTGTAACCTATCCATGCTAGTATCATTTACAATGTAGACTGCTGGTATCCTTTTTTTCCCTTTGCTTCTATCTACTGATATGTTCCTTGTCATAGCCCTTCACTGCCCTTAATGTATTTCTCTCCACAGCACTCCTGTGATAAAGGGAAGTATGGTCACCCCCATTTTACAGAGGAGGAACTGAGGCACAGACAAAGCGACTTGTTCACGGTCACACAGAAAGTCTATGACACAGAAGGGAATTCAAGCAAGGTCTCCAATGACCCAGTTCAGTGCCTTCACCGCTGGACCATCCTTCCTCCTGACTAACCAGCTTCAAAGCATTTTGCCCATTCATCCACAGGACATCACATAACCCACCCTGAACTTTGGACCTGATTCTCATGTAGACTAAAACCTATTTGTGCTGTTGTGGAAGCATAAACTGGGCAGAAACGATACCTCAGAATAGTCACGGTGCAGTTTAGCTCTTGGGTGCAGGCAACAGATTGACGGTGAGGCTGGTGCATGCTCCACAACAATATGTTATCCTCTATGGGTTTCCCACAGCCAAATGAGGCCACTTAAATTTATCCTCAGGGCCAAGGAATCTCTGCTGGGGGGTGTGCCTCACATGGTGTTGAACAGGTTAATGTGGTCATTTAGATACCAGAGGACACCTCCAGGAAGAGTCAAGCTTAACTGATCTGAAGCCCAACTGGGCAGGATTAGGCTCACTAGCACAAAAACAGGAACCTTGTAGCAGAATGGAGCTAAATAAACTTTGAACTGCTCCAATACTTAAGCAAGGAATGTCTGAGTATATACTAAAGTTATAGACTAGCATACATAGAAAAGGGGAAATACCTAAGTTCTGGGGAAAATGTGATTGTTGCCTTGCAGAGGAAAGCCAGCAAGATGTACTCCAGGCCTGATGCACAGAGACCAATTGCCAACAGCACAATTAGCTAAAGCCATGGGGGATGACTGGAGCTGGGGAGATGAAAAGCACGCTATGCTGTGGCTACACTAAAGAGCTTACAGCGACGCCAATGCACCTGCACCACTGTAAACTCTCTGATGTAGTCATTGAATGCTGATAGGAGAGAGCTCTCCTATTGACTTAATCCACCCTGAATGAGCAGCAGTAGCTACAATGGCAGGAGAAGTTCTTGTGCAGACATAGTGCTGTCCACACTGGTGTAACTTGTGTCACTCAGAGGGATTGATTACTCACACCCACTCACTCACACCCTTGAACGACATAAGTGGTAGTACAGACATAGCCTTGGAAAGAAATAGGCTTAGAGATGGAACACAAAGCAGGTTTGGAAGCCAGAGGTATGGTTCCCTACATTGTACCAATAGTAACAGAAGCACAAAAGATCTTGGGAAAAAAGGCTACATGACAGCAACCTTCCTGGAATTAGAAGAAAAAGCTGTGATGTGTTGTGGAGAGAAACACTGTAACATAAAGTTGCAGTCATGGGTACTGTAGGAAGCTTATACAGATGGATAATGGATTTCCTACAGAAAAGAACTATACAAGTTTAGCTTGGGAAAGCTTTTTTCCACTATATAGTCCATTACAAATGGAACTCCACAGGGAGTTGTCATTCGCTCAACTCTTTTTAACATCATGACAAATGAGCTTTCAAAGGAAATGAGTGCAGGAACAGGCAGGCCTCACATTATTTGCTGATGACTGAGCCATATGGACCCAAAGCAGAAACCTTGGATGTGCCACCAAAAGAATCAGTGATGCACTTTGGAGGAGCATAGACTGGGGAAACAGTTGCGACTTCAAGTTACACACTGACAAACTAAATGAATGATCTTCACAAGATGGCAGATTTATAAATTCTATAAATGTATGCACAGCAGAAAAGTATAGTGAAAAAAGACAAATTCTTAGGTGTGTTGTTTGATGATAAGCTCACCTGAAGGGACCTGGGATGGTGTGTGCCCCTTCCACTCACCCTGAAGGAGTTCACATAGGCCAGATGGGCCAATTAACCCATTAAGTTGCAGATCTGGGGACATTTAGGCTGACAGGAAAGCTCTAATGAAGGGACCAGGGAGAGAAAGAGGGGAAGACTCCAGAAGAAGGGTTTGTCTAGCAGACTGAGAGAGAAAGGGTTTGGCTAGAGGGTGGAGAAGGAAAGCCTGGGAAAGGCAAGAGAGGATGTAGCCCAGGGAAAGGTAGGAATGTTTGGGTTAGTACAGACCTGGGCTGCCAGAGAGAAGACCCCGGGCCTGGGTTTCCCTACCAGCCATTCAGTTAGTGGTTCATTCTGGAGTGATCTTGAGGACCACCCAAAACTATCCATCCCAGTCACTGCAGAAGTGACTTAGCCAGGGCAGTGGAATTAATGACTGACTAGGACACTTCCACTTCCCTGGAAGGGGAAGATTGTTGTGACTTGGGTGGCAGAGTAAGCCATGAAGTTGAGGTGCTGCAACTCCCAAGAAACAAGAGCAGGGATGCAGGGCAACAAAGGGAGATGTCAAGTTGGGAAATCACACAAAGAGGGTGTCAGGCTCAAAGTGCTAATCCCCAAATCGGCCAGGAAGAAGCTTCCCTAGCAGTGAGCAGTGAACCCTGTGACAGGACAATATCAAAAATATTATAGATACATGCAGAAGGAAGAATCAATTTACTAAGAAAATGGTGACAATGCTATACAGACCACTGATGGGACCAAGGGCCATAACTATGGCGGGGCTGACAGGGCACAGCCCCAGGCGGCCTGAAGTGGCTCAATGGAGCCGCACTATTAAAGGGGTGGCTTTGCGGCACTGGCTCTGAGCACCACCAGTGGGAAAGGGCACGTTCTGATCAGAAAATGCCCTGGGCAGCAAAACGCCACATTACTGCTCTGATAGGACCTGTTACTAGCATGACCGCTAGGCCTTTAGGTCTGCATCAAAAACAGATCTGAGAAAACTAGGCTGCATCCAAGTGCAGGCATTGCATGTAACATATGGTACCTTCCTCACCACACCTCTGCATGTAGTGCAGATAGCAGCTGGAGATGTGCCTCTCACTCTTAGAATGAAGCACCAAGACTGAACCTTTAGAGCCAAAGTAATAGGCAATAATGAAGATAACACTAAGTTAATATATATTAATTGTTGGGAATTAGCTGGAGAGCAGGTAGGACAAAAAGCTCAAAAATACTCACAAGAGTAGGGTAAGGAAGTGAATAAAGGAGCTCACTGAAAAGAAAGGCTTGAAAAAGAGGCCAATATCGATAGCCATGGGAAAACACACTATCACTGGAGAACAACCTCTGCGAAACAGGCATGGAACTACTGGTATATGATAAAATAAATGAAAGGAGAAGAATGATTAAGATAAAGCAAATCAATACATATATGATAAGTGGAGATACCATTATCAGATCACAGAATCATAGAAACTGGAAGGAAGCATGAGAGGTCATCAAGTCCAGTCCCCTGCACTCATGGCAGGACAAAGCACGCTCTTAAACCATCCCTGACAGGTGCTTGTCTAACCCACTCTTAAACACTTCCAATGATGGAGATTCCACAACCTGCCAAGGCAAATTATGCCAGTGATTAATCACCCTGCTAGTTGGGAATGTTTTCCCAATGTCCAACCTAAACCTCCCTTCTGTAATTTAAGCCCATTGCTCCTTGTGCTCTCATCGGCAGTCAAGGAGAACAATTTCTCTCCATCCTCATGACAACCTCTTAGGTACCTGAACACTGTTATCATGTCCCCTCTCAGTCAGGGGTTAAAATATAATTTGGCAGGCCCCAGAACCCTCCTAACTGGATGGGCTCCCCTCCTGCATGGGCGGGCCCCCCTCCCGCACGTCCAGGCACCCCTCCCGCCCCCTAGCTCCTGCTCCCCAGGGGTTAAAGTATAATTTGGGGGGACCTGGAACCCTCCTAAATTAGCAGCCCCCCTCGTGCTGGTGTGGGCCCCCCCAACACACCTCAGTTACTGCCCCCCCAAATGCCTGCCCCCAGCTACTGCCCCCAACACTTGCCCCCCAACCTCAGCTACTGCCGCCCAACTCCAGCTACCCCCATCAGACCTCTTTCCCCATGTCCTTCTTAGCCTCAATCCCCACTCCCTAAGCTCCCTGCCCTCATTCCAGCCCTCCTAACGTCCCACCCCCTTCAGACCCCGAGCCCTCCCCAACCTCCCATCCTGACCCCTTCTCCCCCCTCTCTATGCACCCTCCTTCACCCCACACTTTCCGCGCTGGCTGCTCAACTGCCTCAACCCCCCTCAACCCCCTTATCTGGCCGAAGAGCTGGGTGGGGGGCAGGAGGCCGCAGTGCTGTCTGGCTAGCCGGCTGGCAAAAAGGAGCCCTGGCCGGAAGCTGGGGCCTGGCCAAGTGCACAGCCAGGCCCCAGCCAGAAGAGGCAGAGCCACACAGGCGCCGGGGAAGGGAGGGAGGAGTGGCCAGGCTGGCCTTCCTGTGGCCTAGAGGGGATGCACAAGAACCCTGGTTCTGGTGCTCCCTTCTATTTTTAGGGGACCCTGGAACTCAGTGTTCTGGTGCGTCCCCCTATTTTTGGTGGAATGCAGCATTCCAGGGTGTTCCCCTAATTTTAGGGGGCCCAGAATGCTGGTTCCTTAAAAATAGGGGGCCCCAGAATGGTGTCCCAGAACATTTGTCCTTACTTTAAACCCTGCTCTCAGTCTCCTCTTTTCCAGACTAAACAAACCCAGCTCTTTCAATCTTCCCTCATAAGTCAAGAGTTCCAGACCTCTAATCATTCATGTTGCTTTTCTCTGGACTTTTTCCAGTTTGTCCACAACTTTCCTGAAATGAGGCACCCAGAAGGGGATACAATACTCCAGCTCAGGCCTAATCGGGGCCAAGTAGAGTAGAAGAATCACTTCTTTTGTCTTACTGACAATACTCCTGTTAATACCCCCCAGAATGGTGTTTGCTTTTTTTGCAACAGCATTTACATTGTTGATTCAGATTTAGTTTATGGTCCACTATGACACCCAGATCCCTTTCCACAGTACTCCTTCCTAGGCAGTCATTGCCCATTTTGCATATGTACAATGGATTGGTTTTTCCAAGTGGAGTACTTTGCACTTGTCTTTACTGAATTTCATTTTATTTCCCTCAGACCATTTCACCAATCTGTCCAAACCATTTTGAATTGTGATCTTATCCTCCAAAGCTCTTGCAACCTCTCCCAGTTTGGTATCATCAGCAAACTATACCTGTACTCTCTACACCATCATCTAAATCATTGATGAAAATATTGAACAGAACCAGACCCAGAACTGATCCCTGCAGTACCCCCCTCATTATGTTCTTCCAGCATGACTGTGAACCATTGATAACTACTCTCTGGGAGTGGTTATCCAACTGATTTTTCACTTATCTTCCAGTAGCTTCATCCAGGCTGTACTCCCCTAGTTTGTTAATGAGAAGGTGATGCAAGACCATATCAAAAGCCTTACTAAAGTCTAAATACACCACATCTACCATTTCATCTCTAACCACAAGGCTTGTTACCACATCACAGAAAGCTATCAGGTTGGTTTGACATGATTTGTTCTTGACAAATCCATGCTGACTATCACTTAATACCTTATTCTCTTCTAGATGTTTGCTAATGGATTCCATAATTATTTGCTCCATTATTTTTCCTAGTACAGAGCTTAAGCTAACTGCTCTATAATTCCCTGGGTTGTTGTTATTTCCCTTTTTATAGCTGGGCACTAGATATGCTCCTTTCTAGTGCTCTGGGAACTCTCCAGTCTTCTGCAATTTTTTCAAAGCTAATAGCCAATAGCTCAGATATCTCCTAAGTCAGCTCCTTGAGTATTGTAGGGTGTATATCATCAGGCTCTGGTTACTTGAAGACATTTGACTTGTCTAGACAATTTCTAACTTGTTCTTTCATATTTTAGCTTCTGATCCTATCCCGTTTTCACTGCCCTCTCCTACAGCAGGCATCCAGTCACCACCAAACTTCTCGGTGAAGATTGAAATGAAGAAATGATTTAGTCCTTCTGCCATTTCCACATTTTCTGTTACAGCTAGTCCTCACTTAGTGACCTACTCGTTTAGTGACCCCTCAGAGTTATGACCGGCTCTCTGATGAGTTGGTATTATGGCAATGTACGAGAACTCGCATCAACTCTCTCAGATTACTTATATTTACAGTACACTATGCAAACTAAGTTCAGTACATTAGAGCTTAAAACATTTAAAATATATATTAAAAATGTTATAAATGATGCAAAGGTGACATTAAAACTATCTACCGATGGTTGAAAAACCCACTACCAGTAAAGTACATTATGCCTGAAATACCGGTAAGGGCTGCTCCTCGTTTAGTGACCAATTCGTTTATCAACCAGGTTTCAGGAACGGAACCCGGTCACTAAGTGAGGACTACCTGTATTGTTTTTCCCTCTTTGTTGAGTAATGGACCTATGCTACCCTTGGTCTTCCTCTTGTTTCCAATGCATTTAAAAATGTTTTTTTTTAATTGCCCTTTATGCCTTCAGCTAGTTTGATCTCAGTTTGTGCCTTGGCCTTTCTGATTTTTCCCCTACATAATGTAGATGAATACTGATAGCTCCAAAGAGAAAGGAACAGGTAGTGGGGGAACAGCTTCCTGGACATAAACATTTGGATTCAAGAAATCCATAAGGCTAACTAACTTTATCTCTGATTGACATAACAGGCATATTGTTGGCAGTAACTTGGGTACTGACTATGTTGCCAGCTGCCATAGTCATCCTATCTAATTTCTTATCAAGGTTGCAAGCACTATACACTGGTAAGTCTGACAGCAGAAACAATATACTTAACGAAACATCACTGGTAACAGTAATTGCGAATTGGCATAATTGTATGTAATCATTCGAATAACATTGATTCTGGCACATGTAGGGATAGCTGGCAATGAACTGACAAACAGAGAAAAAAATGCTATTAAGCACAAACAAGTTGACCTAGAGATCCCCTGAAGCAAACTGGAGTTTAAGCAATTAATAAAAATAAGCTAAGGAAGGGATGGCAAGAACTGTGGGCACATGAAGTGAAAGAAAAAATTTCATGAATTATGCCCAAAAGCTGAAAATGTTGGTATAATCCAAGGCGCTGAGAGGAAGAGCAAAAAGGCTCAATTAAGAATTTTAACAGAATTTCACTGTGCATTAAATAGTAGTCTATTTCCAATAAACAAACAAAAGAATGGGCTGTGTGAAACACGTAAGGCCCAGCACATGATGGATCATCTCTCACTGAACTGTAAAGACTGTACCAGTGAAAGGAGATATTTATGTGGAAAAATCAGAATACTTAGTAGAGGAGTTCTCAAACTGTGTGTCATGACTCCCTGGGGGCTTGCAAGCAACTCAGGGAGGGCCACAATGTTCCCCCTAACAGCCGGAGGCAGCTGAGCAGCTCATGTTGCTCACTGCGCGGCCCCCCCCCCCATGCGTGCCCGATCCTGCCAGCCCCACTGGCCCGATCCTGCCGCCACCCCCCCACTTTCCCTGTAAGCCCCCCACCAAGCCAGCCCACTCCCCTCCTTCCACACTAGCCTGCTCCCCCAATAACCCCTGCAGCTGGCATGACACCCTCCCCCCCTGCAGTCTTACCCAGCTGCTGGAGCAGCACAGCTGAGCCACCACTGCTCTGGCTGGGGAAGCAGTGACGGAGCATGCTCAGACATTCTGAGCATGCTCCGTCAGAGTTTCTCTGGGTGGGAGGTGCTCTCAGCTGGGAGTCTGGCTGGTGGGCATGCATGGCCAGCAGCCTTCCCTGTGCTGGGGAGCTGCAGTGGGCTGCGTGGCCGCGCAGCTTACAGGGAACATTGGCGGGGGGGAGGGCTCAAATGTTTTTAGAATTTGCTTTGATTAAAGCAGGGGTATCAAATTTACAGCCATTGGCCAGAGCCAGCCCGCCAAGGGTGCTGATCTGGCCCGCAGATCTGCTGCCTGGGAGCTCTCTGCAGCAGCAAACAGCAAACACCAGCTGCTAATAGAGCAGAGCAGGGGCAGACACCAGCCAAAACACACACCTTCTTACTCACTCACATGACCCAAGTCACAGAACAGGGGAATGAAGGAAGCACTCCAGCCAATCCCAGCTTAGCTCTGATGTGGTCTGCCAGCCAATCAGAGTCTCTGTCACAGCAGGCTGAGCTGGGCTTCTGAGAGAGCCACCCGCACTGTCTCCTACCCCACCTGATCACTGTCAGTCAGTCAGTCAGCATGCTAATATGATTGACAGCACAATGCACGAACCACAAACAAGAAAGGAAAAGATGGCTAGGGCCCACGTGGAGAACGAGCCAATCAAATGCAAGCAGAAACTGAGCCCAGCCAAAGGCCTCCATGCTGAATGACTGACAGCAAGCAGGGAAAAAGGGGGAAGGCAGGAATCCAGCCTGCCTGTGACTGAGACTGGATTGATTGCCTGCATGGGGTAGAGTAGGAGAAGTAGAAAGGTTAGGGCTCAGGGAGCTCCCCAGCAGGGGAAGGGGGGAGTCTGGAAGCTCCCCAGCAGGAGAAGGGGGGCCTGGGAGCAGCCAGCAGGGAAAGGGGTCTGGGAGCCAGTGTGGAGAAGCAGAGCCCACAGGATAGGGAGACAGGAAGCTGTAGGAGAGCCTGCAGGGTAGGGCAGGGGAGGAGAAAAGGGGGTCCATACTGCTCTGAATGTGAAAGGGGAAATAACTGTAACCCCCATGAAATAATTAGTTTTATTCATGAGGGGGGATCGCACAAATTCATTTATCATTTTAGGCGGTCACAGTATCATGAAGTTTGAGAACCCCTGCCTTAGTACCAGAAATTTCTTTTGCCACTCCTGTCCAGAATACAAGGAAAATGCAGCCCAATTAAATAAGCTATTTGGCAATTCTTTAAGAACCTACTTGTGAAGTCTAGTCCATGCAAGGCAGTCATACCCTCAGAAGGTCAGTCTCCTGTGCCACAGAACCCAAGAAGCTGGGGACTGCAAGGTGAAAATCTGCAGTCACTCTCTGGGACTACAGACTGAAGAGACCCAAAGGCTCAAGGAAGAAGTTTAGGGGTGGAGAACTGGCTCCAGGATCCTCTCCTAAACAGAGAGCTCTAGCAGAGGCTGGGAGAGAGAAAACAGCCACTGAGGGTGAAGCAGGCTTCAGTGGTAAGCCCTGAGAAAAAGGCAGAATTTGAACTACCAGAGAGAAAGTCCTAAGAAGTGTCCAGCGAGGAACAGAGCAAAAAAGAGGAATAAAAGGTGCTGCCCAAGGAGGAACTGATTTGGCTTTGAATATTTTTAGCTAGAACCAGGAGAGAGCCCTGAGCTTCCTGGCTCCTGAGAAGGAGATAAAGACAGTGGAACACCTTGAGAGATGGGTGCGAGGAAAACAAGCCCCAAGCGTGGGACTGAAGACCTCATTAGAAGGGTAGTGGACTGTTTCATTATAGGACTTTGATACCACAGAATAGAGGGTGAGGGGAGAGGATTTTAAAGTGAGCTGACTAGAAGGTTGAGTCATGGGAAGAGGAAGATCACCAGACATCTAGAACCATCACAGGCCCTGAACAGCCCCAGAATACAGAGAGCATGGATGAGTTTTGAAGACATCTGCCCCAAGCTCACAAATAGAGGAGCTGAGAACCAAACCTTTGACTCTAAACTCCAGCCTCCATTTCACAGGACTTTGCACATTCCCACAGCCCTGCATTACAGGCCTAGCCCTAACTTTTTATCCCAGCAGGGGCTTGATGGCCTGTACTATCATCCCATCCTCATCTTGCTCTGGGGTTGTCCTTACTTCAGTCCCTGAACCCGGCAAGAAGTTCTTGACTGTGATGGTCCGACCCAGTGCTGGGAAAGGAGCCTCCATGACACTCCTCATGAGGGGCTGCACCAAAGCAGGAGAGATCTCCCGTCTTTTCTCAACCTCATCCAAGATCTGGAAGAAAGTATGTGGAGCCACAAATGTATAAACAGGAGGTGAGAGGAAGACAGAGGATAAAATACAAAGGCATTTACATTCCCTCTATGATTCAATGTCTGTGGTTGGTGGCCACCAATATGCTGCATCATAATACAATGAAGGGAGCAAAAGAGATTAGTGTGGAAACCTGGGTGAAATCCTAGCTCTGCTGAAATCAATGGTAAAAATCCCACTGACTTCAATGGGCCAGGATTTCATCCTTCATCTTGGAATTTCTTTGCTCTGGTTGCTTTATTGAACAGACAAGCCAATGGTCCTGGTTCGTAATTTTCTTTTTAATAGTACATTTCAAAGTTCCTGTAATTAGTGTCTCCCCCCCCCTCCCAATACCCTCTTCAATTCCCTCATGTCTGAGCCCTACACTTTACCAAACCCCACCCATTCTTCTAGGCTTGGTTTTGCTTTCAGCTTTCCTTTTGTCCAAAGAACAGTTTCTTGCTTTCTCTCTTTTCCCCTTACCTTGGAGAAGAGGTTGAAGCATCCAAGGCGGCTCACAATGCAATAAACTTCAGGGAGACGCTTCCCTTTCCCATTGGGCTTTCAAGATAGAAACACAAACATACCAAAAAAGGTTAGTACTACCTAGGCAGAGAGCAAGTGACTATGTTCTTTGGCCCAGGCATTGTGTTTAGGGCCTGATCACTCAGGGACTGGCATGAGAAATGTGAAAAGGGGCTGTATTTTACTGTGTACAGGGGTGGATTTTGAAGAGCAACCTTTGAACTGAGCAGCACAAAGCTGGAGTATCTCTTCTTCTGTGTCTTTTTTGTCCACACTGAATAGAACAGCAGAAACCCTCCACTCTGTACAGCGGGTGCCCCTACAAGCAATACAAACATCAAAAGAGAAGGGTTTTCCCTTATGCAACCTGTTAGGGAACTGAATGGTGAGTAATTACCAGTAGCCGTCTGCAGTATCCAAACCGTCTACTCCCATCCTCTCCAGTCAGGACAAATGAGAAGGTCTCGCTGCAGCAGAAACAACAGAAACCAGAAGAAGAGAACTTGTCACTTTAGGAAACTGATCTTACCCATACCCACTCCACTGCACAAAGAACATTTTCTTTTTTTTCATATCTCTACCTTTATTGTCTCACACTCTCAGTTCTATTCCATTCTGGACTCCCCACAAGGGTCTCTGCCCCACTACGTTTCTCTCTCTGCCTTAACAGTTCCCATAGCTGATTGAGTCATTTGTACAAACCCAGTTCTCACGTGGAGAGAGGATGACACCTGCCTACCTGGCAAACTGGTAGATGGGTGCCCAATCCTTAGCATCAGGGAAGCAAAACTGAGGAATGGCTTTCAACTGGTCCTCAGCTTCTCGCATGAATTTGAAGGAACGCTCGAGCTAGTAGAGATGAGAAGGAGGGAATGTTTTCAATTAGTCACATGGGGATGGAACAGGTTCAAATATTTGTCCTGTGACAAATGAAGAGGTGATGACAGAAACTAAGCCTCTGCCTGGAAGATATTAAAATTGCTGCTCTACTAGCTCACCTGACCTTAGGATTTTTTTAAAGTATTTCTTCCCTCTGCCTGCAGATGCACCCCCTAGTTTTGCATTTGTCTGTCCCTGCTGCTGTGTCTCACTTCCATCCTGTGATATCGCTTAGAGCTCACTAAGGGGAGGAGGCCATATGTTCAGGGACGTATATGCAGAATAAAGCTTGCAGTAATTTCCTGTAATGTCATACTGGAAAATGGATTGCCACGTATTTTATTTGGTCCTGTTCCTCATTTCTCATCCCAAGAGAGACCTATTGGTAACAGCTTTGCTCTCCCTTCAATGACAGTTTTCCATTTCCTAAGAATCACTGTTGTTGCGCTTCACTGGCAATTCTAGGTTCTTTTTCTTTCTTTCTTTCTTTCTTTCTTTCTTTAGGATGTGCTGAAAGAATTTTATAAAACACCTCTGTCCCAGGGCAGTGAAAGATCAAAGTAGCTGCTTCACCTGCATTTGAGAACATCATGAAGTTCATGGACAGCAGACCCTAACAGGACACACAAGACCACCACTACCACCACCCCAGGCCAAATCCATCCATCTCCTCAGCACTTTGTGACACACTTATCACTGTGTGGTGACACAGTAATGTGTCCTGACACAGTGGTTGAGAACCACTGCTCTATCCTATTAAACAATGGCACAGCAGGGGATTATCTTGCATTACATTCTGGCTAACGTGACAGCTCTAACTTCCCCTGAGAGTCTTCTCCTGAGCCAGGCATCCCACAGCATGCCAGCCAGGACAGCAATGGCTTCCAGATGGGAATTAACGGCCAAAATGATGAAACTGCTACATCAGCAGGACTTTCAGCAGGCACCGAACCTTTAATGGAAACTGCTGGGTGACTTCAGGGACATATGCAGCCCCAGCCTGTTTCTTCTGCAGCGATACGACAACAAAGTACTCAAACAGCTGCCTCTCTTGGTACTCGATTAAGTCCCGCTCCAAAGTTTGGTACCGTGGGGCTTGCTTCAGGCGAGACTTCACATGCACCAGACGCTGGCTGTGAGCTACAGAGAGAGAAAGTCATTTCAGATTGGAATTTAGAGAGCGCTGCGCCCACCGTGCTTTGGAATGAGTTGGCCTGAGCTCACCATCAGTGTTTCCTTGTCCAAGGACTGAGTTAGAGGTGGAAACATTTGGAAGCTGAACTATACAACTTGCAAGGAAACCTGTAATGGCTGAGATAGAATGTAATACGAGCACTGTTGCAACACTGCTGCAGCCCTGGCCAAAAGCACACAGGAGGAGGGGATAAGAGGGCACATGCCCAAATTGTAGCATGTGGTGGCTAATGTTCCATAGGCTGTGTGTACAAAATATTTCTTTGTGTGCACAAAAAAATTCTTTGTGTGCACTAATATTAGCACTATTGAATTTTTTTGTGTGCACTTTATTTTGTTGTGTGTGTGGGTTTCACGACCTGTGTGCACATGCACACATGTACAGCTTAGAGGGACCAGTAGTGGTGGCGGCTCAGTGATTTAATAGCTAGGCTTTACAGCTGAGAAGCAAGTGAAAGAGAGTTCCTGGGGTCATCCTCACCCTTATTCAACTCTATGTTAAAGCAGCACATGTGTTCCTGATGGACAGAGATCATTGGCAGGACTTGAAGCCCAGACCTAGAGTAGCTGTGGATTACTACAGGTCAGAATGCTGTCTGGCTGAGGAATGGTGTGATGGAGGGACACTGCAGGCTGGGAGTGAAATTCACTCACAGAATGAGGAATGAAAAAGATTGCCTGGTGCCAGCCCAAACTATGCCTGAAACTAATCAGAGCTCAAATTACATTAAAAGAGAATAAAAGAAAGAAAACCACAAGGACCAAGTTCACCCACAGTTACTAGGAAAAGAAGAAAACTGACCAACAGCCTGAAACTACCACAAACTGGGACAATAAACACTTCAATCAGGAAAGCAATGAAAAACCACCCACTGAGGAGAGACCAGACAAGATTCCCTTGGAACATTTTCCCCTTTCATTTTATAGTTACTTCTAAAGCAAACCTCTAGAAGTTCCACCATAAAAGTGAAGTGGTAACAAAACTGCAAGCTAGGATTGCAGAACATTTCACAGCCAGGCACCATGTGCTGCTGGGTGGGAGAACAATGCCCCCAAGTTTGACAGGGGCAACAGCCCACAGTGTACTGGAACTGATCAGCACCAAAGCAAAACAAGATTTCTATCCAGGAAGAGGCAGCCCCTTGAAATCTGTACAGGATGAATGCCTTGGGCCAGATCCTTAATCCCTCAGCTGGCTGCTTTGTGCCACTCATAGTGTAGATTCCATGTGACACAACTGAGAGCAGCCCTACGGCTGCTCTAAATTACATCAGGAAGTGAAATACCTGGACTAGTCAGTGTCAAGCTTGAGGGACGGGAAGCATAACTTAGAATCATCTTTTACCCCAACCCACCTGCACCAGTGAGGGCCTGGCTCCAGTGGGGTTGAAGTCCTTAATTGTCTATGGCAAGAATTTTCAAAAGCAGTCAGTATTGGCCTAAATCTGCTCTCCCCGAAGTTAAAGGGAGTTTTACTATTATCTTCAATAGGAGCAGAATAGGTTAAATGCTTCCAAAAATGCCACCTGCTCCCCCAAGGATGCATCTGCACTGTACCCTCCTTTCAACAGCATGTAGTGTACACATGTGCAAAGTCCCATTAACACAAATGTAAATAGCAGAGGAAAATGGTGAGCCATGGGTTAGGGGAGTAAAGACATCTCCACAGGTATGTGCGAGAACTTACTCTACATGTCTCTCTACTCCTCCAATTGGTCTGTCCCCATCTATATGACAATTTTTAGCAGCTTATTGTGCTGCCTCCTGGCTGTCAGAGAAAGGCTCTGGCAGGGGAGACAGTGTGGAAAGGCTGTTGCTTCCCATTTTCAAATGCCTTTCCTTTCTGCAATGAAAGACTCCAGCAACAGGGAAAGGCTCTGCCATCTTCCCATTGCTGGAGCATTTGGCCTGCAATGGGGAAAGACTCTAGCAGGGAAGAAGCAACAGGGAAACCCTTAAATGCTGCAAGAGCCGTTCACTGACACACGGGGTCACGCGCTGCAGTGTGGACATGTGCTCTTCACTGCTGCCTATAGCTACCAATATAGTACCTGGCACCAGCATTGGTGTGCAGTGTCAACACAGCCTAGAACCAAATTCTGTCTTGGCTTACACCTTGTGTATTCCCATGCAAGCTAATGAGATAGCACTGTTGTAGTCATGGCACAGTATGGCTTCACATTATTTTCCCTTCCCTAATAGACAGCACTTAAATACTGTCTCAGAGTGAAAGCCCCAAATATAAAATGTTTTAATTACAAAATGGGCCCATTTTCCTAGTGTTTAAAACACAGATGCCACTCTGTTTGATTCAGGCAAATAAGGGGCTAGGGAACACACTTCATCAAGTGGGTCCTTGGTGCCAGTGTTCCAATTCACACCTCTATAGAGATAGATATTATCTGCACAGTGAGGGTCTGATCCATGTTTGAGCTCTGAGACCCTCAGAGTTTGGGTATGGGGTTTTGGTTCTGCAGTGAGTCAGTTTCTCAGATCTGAAGACAAGCTCTGTAAACTTGAAAGCTCCTCTCTCCCATCAATAGAAGTTGGCTCAATAAAAGATATTAAGTCGCTCACCTTGCCTCACCATATTAACCAGTCTCTAGTCTTGGGAAAGCACAAACCTCTCTTGTAGATTTTTAAAAAAGGCAGATTCCATCTCCAAAGCCACACATATGAATAGAAAGCAAACTAGCAAAGGAAGAAAGAGCGGGTGAAAGAAGAAGAAAGTCCCCAAATCTGCTCTTGAATGTAAACTGAATGTAAATACGCATGTGTGGAATTACAATCCTTTTCAGAACATGAACACATGGTAACACTGAGGTAGTGTAGTTTTTACCATGACAGCAGTGTGGTACAGTGGTAAAACCATAAAATTTTTTACTGGCAGCTTTAGGTGCAGAGATAGGGGAATAGCAATATGGTATTTTATTAGACTTGTTCCCACATTGTCTTGGAATGTATGGGCCAAAGAAGTGGTGTTTGGCCCCAGATCTGGATAAAGTATAGGTTTGAGACCCAACTGGGGCTCTAACTCAAGTTCAAATCTGATGACACTAAACCTGGTCTTGTCAGATTTCAGCTGACTGTAAAGTGGATAACAGACCTGAGATAAGGTGTCATGTGTTAAGACCCTGCACAGAGAAGTGGACCCATTTACCTGATTCACCCTGGCTGCCAGATCAAACAGTCCCTCATTCCCAGTCCAGGAATAGAAAAGAGTTCTATAAGGGACATTCATGAGTGACTCTGTACAGCTATACTGCGATTAAAAAACCAGGGCTGGGCTCTAGGACTCTGCCCAGTGGGAGGGTCTCAGAGTTCAGGCTGCAGCCTGAGCCGAACATCTACATCTCAGTTAAAAAGTCCCATGAGGCCAAGCTCTGAAAGCATGAGTCAGCTGGCACAGACTAGCCACAGATGTATAACTTCAGTGTAGACAAACCCTGTGAGGCAAAGGGAAGTAGAGTCAAGGACACAAAGATCCTGCAAGGAAAAATCTCTGCCAACAGCCAAATTTGGAATTATGGTCAGGGTGTTTATGTATGTTTTAATTCAGGCGTAGGCAACCCCCAGCACATGAGCCGACAGTGGCACTCAAGCCCATTCAGAGCGGCACATGACACTCTCTGTGTTACCACAGAAATTGCCACTCCTTCCACCAAAAGCTTCCTTTGTGTGCAGCTGGGACACAGGGGGTCCCACCGTGCCTATGCCTCCATGTGACACAGAAAAAGCTGCCCAGAGTGGCCTCTCTGTGTAGTGTGATGCTCCCTACAGGAGCTGCTCTGGGCAGCTTCTTTCTGCAGCATGCCTGGGAACCCCTATCCCCAGGTGCACAGCCAAGATGAGCCACTCTGGGTGACTTCTTTCTGTGGCATGCCTGGGAAGTGCTCCCACTCCAGCCATGATCACTACTGACTTTTCAGGCAGCACCCACATTTTTTCAGCAGAGGGGGCTGCCAGCACCAGCTGAGCGTCAGGGGGAAGGACTGGCACAGGGGTCAGCAAAGGTTGCTGACTTCTGTTTTAATTTAAGTTTTCTACTAAGGCAACCTCCTCAAAAGAGGTGAAGATAGGTCATTTCCAATGTTAGTGCATTATGTTAGATACAGATTGGTAAAACCACCTGCTTACCCTGGCCCTTCCCCAGGATCTGTCCAAACAGCAGTTTCAGGATTGCATTGCTGCACAGGAATCTGAAAACCCTGACTGTTGCAGTAGTTTAGATTTTAAATGCCAGTTTTGGCTGGTTCCTAATTACAGCTATAAATCCAAACATAATTGTAGGATCACTAGAATGGTACTGGAGAGATAACCTGGGCAGGACATTCAAGGAGATCCTGGGGAATCTCATGGAGATTGATACAACATACAGTTCCACTAGGGCTATGAAACAAACAAGAAGTCCTGTGGCACTTAAAGACTAACAAACTGCATGAGCTTTCATGGGAGAAAATCCCACAAAACGGAGTAGTAAACAACTGCCAATCTCCCTCAGCACAGGAGTTTCACAGGAAAGCATGTGGTAAACCTAATCTCCCCATTTAGCTATCTAGTGTTCATACACTGCAATAGTTTGCCCCTCAAGTAACTGAGCAATACGTAATAGTATTTTGTAGTATATTCATGCTGTCACATTGTAAGGCTGCCTCTGGCAGTTTTCATCACACGTTTGTGACTTTTAGTTCTCAAAACCTCTCCTGAATCTCCTCAGCATTCAAGCCAGCATTCACGGCAATGAGTTTAGAAATTCCCATTGACTTCTGTGGGAGTTGGAATGGGCAGTAGGTTTGTTTTGGGCCCTCATGTGTTTCAGACTGAGCTTCTCCTGTGGTCCTATGGCCTTTCTCTTCTTTTTTTTTTTCTTTTTTTTTTTTTTGGCTTGAAAATGAGTCTCTTCTCAAAGTGCATCCAAGAGAAGAGGAGAGAGCTAATACACAGAAATACATAACAATCAAATGAGAGTTTATGAGTAACTATCTCCAATTTATGTGAGAAGGGCAAACTTTTCTTACCTTTCAGTTTCTCTTCAGTGTCACTGTCCGATTCACTGTTCTCATCTGTAACTATCAGGAAACATGAAATTAAGACTGTCTAAAAATAGTGCATTTCTTAGGGATGGCAGAATAAAACCAGGCTTAGCCTCTTCAGGAGGAATATCCAATAGCCCACAAGGGCTTTCTTCCCAGTGGTGCACAAGACAATGGATTTAGTGCACCATTGTTGGTATCTCCTTGTCCATTAGAGGGATTAGGAAAAGAGCATAAAAAGTGATTATGCAGAGACGTAACACCACGTTCCAATCGCAATGTGCCCCTTCCCATTAGCGGTGCTTGGAACTCGCACTGCAGAGCTGCCCCTTCAATGGCGCGGCTCCATTAAGCCACTCCGCACTGCCCGGGGCTTTGCCCTGTCAGCCCCGCCATAGTTATGGCTCTGTGATTATGTTCATAGAGGGATTTGTTTAAGAGGAAAAATCCAGGGAACTTAAGTTGACAAGATTCTACCGTTGGTTGCATGGATGTAACCAAGAGCAAAATTTTGATTTAACATGCATAGCTTGGCTACCCAATAACTTGAGGGACATGGGGAACACTCTCAATTGCCATGTTGAATCAGACACATGGTTCATCTAGTCCATGACATGACAAACATCTGCATGAAATAAACACATTTAAGAGGAGGAATTGTTCAGTGTAACCCACAAGGTCACCATGAGGAGTAATGGAACGAAACTAAGTTGGGAAGTAGGAGGGAAATATCCTTATAATAAGAGGGTATGTCCACACACACTGTTTAAATTGAAATAATGCTGGTTATTTTGATTTAAAAAATGGTAGGTCCACACGATGTTCCCTTATTTTAAAATGAGGAGCTCCCTCATTTCGATATAAGGAAAGCCATGTTGATATAATAAAACCTAGTATTATATCAATATGACGGTTAAATTGACATAGTTATTTCAAAATAACATAGTGCAGACATGTTATTTCGATTTAACTGTTAGATCGATTTAACACTTTTTGTCCTTCTCCTTCCCAGGTGCTTTCCTTTTCCTATATATTGGGTGGGGGCACGGCACTTCTAGGGGGCCATGTTGCCATACCTCTCATGGTGCCTCTTTCCTAAATCAAAATAGCAAGCCCTGTCCATGGACATGCTATTTTGATTTAAGTTTCTAGTGGGGACCTGTTAAATCAATTTAATTTAAATCAATTTAATGATTTTTACATTGATTTTATTAAATTGATATAAGTTAAATCGATTTAACTGTGTAAGTGTGGACATAGCTAGTGTTCTTAGACAGTGGAATAGCCTGTAGCTTCACAAAGGAAGTGGTGGAAGCCTCAGGCAGGTCTTTTGCCCTGAACTAGACGGAGTATTATAAAACATACTGTACATTGCAGTAAAAAAAATCAAGCCAAGCAGAAACTCTCAAAAAAGAGGCATCGACAACATGCTTCAGACAATATTCATTTACCTTTCCCTGAATTGCTCTCCGTAGACTGGGACAGCCTCTTGACACGCTTCTTTCCCCGCCGTGCCTCATAAATGGCATTGATTTTCAACACCAGCTAAGCAGAAGGCAGAAAACAAGGTTAGTACTTTTTCTCAGGCAGGGGAGATGAAAACATTACCATTCTAGAGAAAACTTGCAGTTTCTTAATCCTGGTCAATAACTTTCCCACCACTAGATCCTATAGGTACCATAAACACTATTGACCTGTCTGCCCTTTGCTGACAATGAGTTCCTCTGGGTCTCTCCCTGGACCACCCCTTTCCACTTCAGTGGACTCGGAACAACAGATCACCTGCAAAGGTTAGAGTCAAACTGTTCTCAACACCTGTTACTGAAAGCACATTAGAAGCCTACCTAGGATTTGAAAACCTACTCAGGTTACTAAGAACCTTATTCAAAAAGTTCTTCAGACACTTTATTATGCATTTTTCACATGGGTGGAAGTCATTGCTAACTGGAATCAGAGCTAACTGAAGCCACAAATTAAAAGAGCATTCTTTCTGTTTTTGAAAAGGTATTTTTACCCTGTCCGTTTTGTAGAGCAGTTAAGGCTGTAGATTCAGAGGGTTAGCTCATCATTCCCCTTTGTGCTGCAGGCAGAACACTTCTACTAAAACAATGCTGATGGGGCTACCCCTTGAGTAGGGAAATCCCCAGGTGGTGGGAAGTCAGCAGAGCCAGTTCTAGGCTGCCAGCTCCTGGCAGTCATTTGGTACAGTTAGTGTCCTGGGAGTGGAATGAGGAATGATCAGATCTTGCTGTCATCTATGGCCAATTGGCTCCTAGGGTGTGTAAGGCACCTGAGGCTGCTCTGTCTTGGCAATATCTGGCAACTTAATGCAACCTACACACAGACAGACCTGAAAAGCCAGCTCAGTGTATTTTTTAAAAATTATTTCAAACCAATATCATCTCATGCACACAAGCAGCACAGGTCAGTTATTGATATTTTTAATTGTAAATGGATGCCTAGCATGACAGAACGAACAGTGCAGATGGGATCTTGGGAGGCAGAAGTGGAGGGGCAAAAAGACGCAGAAATGCATTAACAGTTTGGCTTTGTTACTACGCTAGTTCATACAAAGGTATAAGTGAACATGGAGAACCCCTATAGTATAATCAAGAATGATAAAGAGATGCTGGACTTACTGAGTTGGTAACAATTTGGTCAGAAATGCTTTAAACAAAAGTGTTTAGGATAGATCATTTATTTCATATCTCCAGCTGTCTGCCTGGGTTCTCATTTTGGTGCCAACATCAATGTATATAGCAGGGGTCTCAAACACACGGCCCGTGGGCCGCATGCGGCCCTTAAAGCTATTTCCTGCGGCCAGCAATGACACTATTGTTACCAGTATTTGCAATATTGTTGTATGAAAAGGTTTCAGTGGTGCATGGCTAATGTACTAGTCCTCATGTAGCCCTCTCTCATGCAGCCCTCTACTAGTCCTCATGTGGCCCTCATGGTGATTTGAGTTTGAGACCCCTGGTATATAGTAAATCTTATTCACAGGCACATAATACATTGGTGGTACACTCAACATAAATTCACACCCCATAACTTCCCCACCATACCACTTGATATGAACTTATGTACACACATGCACATTTCTACACACATGCACCTCCTGACTCTCTCTCTCTCTCACATACACACAGAGTAAACATATGGGAAAAAAATCTGCATTTCTTTTTAGACATGGACACAAACATTGTGAAAACCCAATACGCGCAGCACAGGCATTCAAACATAGACTTGCACACATTAGAACACATGATCAGAAAATGTAAATAGATACAAGCACACATTTTCCAAAGAGCAACTGTCTAGTCAGAAACACAGTTACAGCCTGCCATTGCAAACCTTTAGTATAGCCTCGCTAAGAGCAGGAAAAATAACCACATCTTGCCAACAGTCAGTATGTAGTCCACAGCCTCACTTGGAACTGCTCCCTGATCTAAATCTAGAAATAGTATCATGATATGTGAAAGCATAGTCACTCTTAAACAGGAAGTGTCACAGGAAACACCTATAGCTACAGACAAATAGTATTCTACACAGCTTGAGTTCCAGCTTTGTCTCCTTTGTTTACATGGGATCACACCCCTGCTTGGAACTCTTAAAGCACATTGAGACATCTAATAGTTGAAAAAGATCTTGAAAGAAAATATATATTATCACCAAGTAATAACTATTGGACACATGGCCCTTTTTGGAATCCGTTGCTCTCCACATCTCTCACTAAATATGGGTAGAGAATAAGATGGGAGCATTGCAAAAAAATCATCAATTTTCTGTCTACATTGTAATTTCACCAAAACAATCTAGATTAAACTTCTAATTCTGAAATTTTTTGACTTGTTTTATGCCTCACAGTAGTGTGGGACATGTCAGACAGAAAAAATACATTCTTCAGACCTTGCAGAGCTCTTTGAAACCCTTTCCCATGAGGGAAAAAGAGGTGAATGGAATGTAGACAATTTCCAGTACTAACTGTAAAAGGTTAATGGAAATCAAGTCATACCCCAGAACTCTTGCTAAATTTTATGAGCACAACATTGGAAATTGCTCCATAAATTCCTCCTTATCAATGTAATAACACATGATAGGCAAACGGGAAAAAAAGCCTGGAGTTACCTTGGGAATCTTCCTTCTCCTCTTGCCATTTTGAGAATCTCCCAGGGAGAAAAAGGTATCATCTGGGCTGCTGGGAGTAGAGGGAGGGCTGATTTTGGAAGGGGACCCAGCTCCATCGCGACTCAGTTTCCGTATGTCCAGCAGTTTGAAACTCCGCCGCTCTGAGTTTTGTCGAAAGAAAATAGGTTTGGAAAGCAACTAAACAGGGAGACAGAATGGAGGAGAAGGAACAAATGAACATAGTACTCCTTACGACTACATTTCTCAAGGAAACATTGTGATAGCACTAATTTCTATGAGGTGACCTGGAGCGCCTGACTAGCACATTGACATGACTCATCTGGCAGATTTTCACAGGTGCAAGAATTTGCATGGCTACCACTGTTTACATAGGACTATCCTGCATGACAATTAAAAGGTTTCTTTCAGATCCTGATGGAATCTCAGAGATTTGCTAAGTGGCCTCACCGCTCCAGTGTGCAAACAACTTCCAAGACTTGAGCAATCCTGACACTGGGGTTTTAAACAAAATGAAACTAACCAATCAGTCCACTACAAATATTTGCAATAAACAGCATGTGTCCTATAGGAACATAGGAAATTACATACCAGAGCAGAACTGTGGCCCATCTAGACCAACATCCTGTCTCTGATAGTGGACAGAACCAAGTATTTCAGAGGAAGATGCAGGAAATCCCATAATGGACAGATATAGAAGTTAGTTTCTTCCTAACCACATTGGCTAGTGATTGATTAATTCCACTGGTAGCACAACAGGCTGGCATATTACACTATCAGTGTTCAGATCCTAAATTCCCAAGACCAAAAGGGTATGTCTACGCTTGCAAGTAAATTCAAATTAAGGAGGCTTAATCTGAACTAACAGTACCCGTCTACACTAGGTTTTAATTAAGGAATTCCTTAATTCGAACTAATGAAAGTTTAGTTCAAATTAGTAAGACCTGCCAGTTAGTGCAAACCAAGACCTTAGTTCGATCCTTAGTTCGAACTAAGGACAGTGTCGACTAGGATTAACCCATAGTTTGAATGTCATAATTCGAATTAAGGGCAGTTAGCTCGAATTAACAAAGTGGACAAATTCAACCTAATGTCAAATTGAATTAGTCCTCTGTGTTAATTTGAACTAATAAATTCAAGAAAATTCAAACTCACTTTTCTTAGTGTAGACATAGCCAACGAAGCTGGGAGTAGTGACAAAGCCACATACTCAGCTATTGGGAGGAGACAGTGCCTCACATATCCTCCAAGAGTTTGACTCCTGGATGGGACTGGAAGAAGCTCTAGAGAGAGCCACTTCAGCTAGATATAGGATCATTGTGAAATGAAACTTTGCAGTATGCATGGAGAGGATGTATATGAGGGAAGATGGAAGGAAGTCATGAAAGACTTTCTCTTCAACATCTATAATCCCTCCACTCTTTGTAACTTTTTTATTTAGAGACACTACAGGGACTAAGAACCTACGTGTGGGTATGATGGTGCAACTTACCCTTACATTTTCTGAAAGGGTAGCTGTGTTAGTCTAGTTCAGTAAAACAGACAAGAAGTCTGGTGGCACTTTTAAAGCCTAACAAATCTATTTATCACATGAGCTTTTGTGGGCAAAATCCCACTGCATCCGACACTTGAAGCATCTTCAAGTTGCCTTAAAGTGTCTGACAAAGTGGGATTTTCTCCCATGAAAACTCAAGAGATAAATAAATTTGTGAAGTCTTTAAAAGTGCCACCAGACTCATTTGTTTTACCTTTACATTGTCAAATATGGCCAGTGCCTACATTTCCCCTGTTGGTATGTCACAGGGGAAGGTGGAGCCTTTAAGAGAGTCAAAGTTCAGCTGACTCCTGTGATGGCAGGATTTTCAAACACACCCAGCACTGGCCTAATTCTGCTCCCAATTGAAGTTGACGGGAATTCTGCTATTGAGTTAACAAGCACAGAATTAGGCCAATGTTATTTACATAACATGCTAATGGTCAGTTAATTCAAATTCACCTGTCTGTTCAATCTCAGCAAGCAGCTCTTCAGCGCAATGCCCCTTGGTGACAGCTTTTATCGCCTTCTCCTTTTATGTTATGGCAGGATTAGCTCTTCATTGTGTCAGATGCTGTACACTCACAGAGATAGCCCCTGCCCAGAAGAGCTTAGTCTTCCCCCATCTCCCAGAAATGGAACACCTTCCAGGAATCAAGGAATTTGGGGCAAAAAAGAACACTCTGTTTTTTCATCGCTTCCAAGAGGTGAAGAAGTTTCTCCTCTGGAGACTCGTCTCCTCTGTATCCTCCACTGACGCAGTGACTCAATTTATTGATGATGAACCTTCCAAATGGGGAGCCCCTCAGATATGCCTCGTCAGCTCTGGGTTGGGGGAATGGGGAGGGGCAATGCTCCAGTATGGCTTAGATCCACTATGGTCCACATTATAGTTGAAACTATGCTGGCTACCAGATAGGGGTGTTAACGACACATTTTTCCTGACTGATGCTGACACTAGGTTTTTTGGGTTTTTTGAGAAGAACCTCCTGGCAGCATAACTGTTATTTTGGCACTTAGATACCACATTAACAGGGCTCCCTAAAGACAAAATTCACCCCCATGCAGAGGGCTAGCACAAAGTCTATACAATAGGTCAGTCCATTTGAAGACCTTGACTAGGACTTAAATGCTGGATAGATACTGGTATGTGTCATCTGCACAGAAGTGAATTCTACCCCAAATACCTGTGATAAAGAGATTCAATGTTCTAGGTTATCTCTGAGGGCTAAGGGACTGATAAAAAAACACAGACCAATTTTTCATAAAAGCATTTAACTGACATTTCAAAGTTTCTAAAAATCTCATTCATTCTAGAGACTGGTTGAAGAAAGGCACCATTTTGGGGAAAGTGTGTCAATATTCTGAACATTTGAAATCAGTCCTAATAACAATTTTTGTACCTTGGACAGCATGTGAGAGCCATTGGTAAGGAAAACTGTATTTAAATTCCTACTATCAACATTTAAGAGACTTTTTACTAGTGTGATCTTCTGCTGTCACATGTGCTGACCCTAAGGCAGCTTAGACAGTCTAAGGGCAAAACAGGAAGCAGCTGGAACTACACAGGAGACACAAAACAGCATGGGTTCTCTTTGCTGGATCATGAGCTTTCAGAAACAGGCTCAGACTAGGTATTCACCAACTCCTCTGGTCTAATTGCTAAAGAGAAAGACAGTGCCAGACTGAGAGTTGCAGAGCTTTCATGAGATGGGGAAAATCCCCAAGAAAGTAGGACCTCAGGGGTGAACTTGTTAAGGCCATCTTAGCTAGCAAGGAATTCTAGGAAGAGTTTCTCAGGGAAACCACAGGCAGTTTGGTTTTGTATGTGCTAACCAATCTGATCAAGAGAAATCCAGCAGGACCTTCCCAATGGAGGCAGTGATTGATATTTCCTTTCAAATTCTCAGCAGCTGCAAAAATGGATTACATTGTCCTGGATACAAAGCCAATCACAATGCAAGGTCTCGACCGGCGGAACAATCCAGTGCCACTTTAAAAAGTAGGCTAACTTACACAGCAGCAATAAATGGCCTTTCCCTCTTTTTAAACACTACAAGGGAATTTAGCACTCTCAAAAGTGTGGGGCTAAGAGCACAGTACTGAGCAAAATAAAAAGCAGCCAAGTGCTGGTAAAAATTCCTCCTGTTAGGTCTGTCAATGATTCTCAGCCCCAAACCACCACATCGCCCTGCTCCCTTCGCCTGGGGTTCCAATAGATTGAAGCTGACATGGCCATCTGGTGGGGATTCTCTGTAGATATGGGCCCAGACTAGAACCTGAAACACAAACGCCTCTGAACCTTGGAGGGAGTTCAGCCCTGGAACCAAATTTTGCAGGGAGACCCATTGTTAGTTTTGTTCTGGAAACATGTAGAGATTAGCTCAGAGCATAACTCATTTTCACTTGGAACCTAATAAGAATCTGACTCCATGTTTCCAGAGGCAAAAGGCTACCACAGCCGTCAGCATGTCTGTGCATTTATAAATTTCCATCTCGGTTAAGATCAAACAGCTGCTCTTTCTTTTGTGATCTGTTTGCTCTCCCCCACATTGCTTGCATGATGGGGAGGCTACCCTGGGAACACATATTTACATAAGAAATGGATCCAAACAGCATTTTGTCACATGCTTCTGCATAACATCTTAATGCAGGACTGACAAATCACGCACCCTGAAATCTTATCCCTGATGATTGGGCAAGATCCAGATGCATGCTCCTGGCATACTGCTTGGGAGTAAACCACTATGGGAGAAAAAGGAAAACAAGAAACCAAACCAGAGGGTGAACCTTGGAACTCTTGTGCTCCCGGCTCTCTATTCTCACTATTGCATTGCCCCTAAATTGTAGATAAAACCTAAAGGGTGAAATCATGGCCTCATTAAAGTCAATAGCAAAATTCCACTGGCCTCAATGAGAGCAGGATTTCACCCAAAGTCTTTTGGAAACTGGACACTTGAGTAATGCTGGTTGAGCTGTGATACCTTGGTGGGCGTGCCAGGTACAGAGGAGATGGGGGATGCTGGGAAGGTCAGGACACATTTCTTCCCCAGGCACCGGCTGTTCATCTCAATGTCTTCATAGGGGTTTTCCTTTGATGGTGGATCTGCAGCAAAGAGCCATACACTACAGGTAAGAAATGCAGAAAATCCTTGAGGTTTCTCACAACGTCTCTGCTGGGATCCTATGGCTTTCTCCAAACCGTCCCCTGCCTACACACACACACACACACACGCACAACCCAGTGGTTTAAGAAAACAAATGTTCTCAAACATTCTTGCTGTACCTTCCCTCTCCAGCTCTGGGAGTCCAGCTGCTTACTGGATTGCATCCAAGTTCCAACAATGATATATACAGCCAGAGAATTATGTCACAGACATTAGAAATACAAGAGACTCATTAAGTCCTCCAGTCCATTTCCTGGTCAATGGAGAAGTCACAGGGTATGTCCACACACAGGTTTTAAATCGAAATAACACTGGTTATTTCAATTTAAAAGAATTTAGGTCCACACAACGTTTTTTTATTTTGAAATAAGAACCTCCCTTATTTTGAAATAAGGAAAATTATTTTGATATAATAAAACCTAGTATTATATTGAAATTAGGGTTATATCAAAGCTGTCATTTCAATATAACCCTGTGTGGACCTGTTATATCGATATAAAAATATATCGATATAAGGGGTCTAACCTTCCTCCTCCCAGGGTGCATGGCACCCTGGAAAGAAGCCCCCCTGTCAGCACCTTGGCCAGGGAGGGGATCAGGACCCTGGCCAGGGAGGGAGGGCAGTGCAGGGTGGGCTCAGCCCCCCGCCGGCACTGGCACTGGCTAGCCAGGTGGTGGGGGAAAGCACCCCAGCCCAGCTCCCAGTGCCCTGGGGGGGGGGGCGATGGGGAAGAAACACACACCTGGCTTTCCCCGCGCTAACCAGGCAGTGGGGGCAGGCAGCCCAGTGCACCCGGCTTTCCCCAACCTAACTGGGTGGCAGAGACAGAAAGCTCCGCGCGCTCAGCATCCCCCTGTACTCTGCTAGTGTGGAGGGAAGCTGGGTATGTGGGGGGCTCCCTTCCCCTGCCGCCTGGCTCGTGCGGGGAGAAGCCGGGCGTGTGGAGCTCCCTTCTCCCCGCCGCCTGGCTCCCATGAGAAGAAGCTGGCTCCCTGCCCCCACCACCCAGCTAGCATGGGGAAAGCCGGGCATGCGGGATCCCATCTCCCTCATGGCTGGCTGAGCTGCAAGGCTTCAGCCAGTCTGGGAAGATGTCTGTTCCCCTGCTGGGCTCCAGGAGCCCAGAGCCAGTGGGGGCTTTTTTTCCCCTTCCACTGGCTCTGCTGGGGAGAGCCAGGTAGGAGATTGGGTGGCAACATGGCCCTGGCAGGGGCCCATGTTGCCACACCTCCCATGGTGCCCCTCTCCTGAGGTTTTTGGTTTGGACCTGTTAAATTGATTTAAGTAAAATCGATTTAATGATTGTTATATCTATTTAACTTAAATCGAATTCAGTTAAATTGATTTTATGGCTTGTGTGTGGACATAGCCATAAGGTTTTCATATATAGTGTTCCTGAATTATATTTCCTTCTCTTCATTTGTCTAATTCCAGTTGTCTCCAAATTAACAGTTTGTGCACCATCAAAGTCCCACTTAAGCCCTCCACACAGTATTTGTGTGGGTCTTAAGTAATGCAGAGGCCTTTTGCTCCCTCTCTATCAACACTAATTTTGAGTGTCTTGATTTGTAGTTGTCTACCTTGAGACAGCCAGTGCCAGCTTCTTCAAAAATGATGAGCACTCACAACTCTAATTAACTTAAAAGCATTCTGAAGATATTCAGCACCTCTGAAAAAATCAGACCGCAGGTGTCTCAATCTGGTTACCTAAAATCAGTGATAGGAAATGTAAACCCAAGTATCTGAGTGGGCTGGCAACTTATTATGAGCCTTTCCTTCCCTTGGGCATCCCATCCTGCCACCACAACAGAGCCATTCATTAAAGGCAACAGGCTTTCTCCTATTCTTGTCCACATGTAGCTGAGAATGAAAATAGGAGTTCAGTAATGCTGGGGTAGAAATTGCAGGTTAGCTTTGGAACCTGTATATGGTTTGTATTTCCTCTCTGACTGTGCAACAGCCTGCCCTGCCAGAGTTCAGTGGAAAGGGGGAATGCGAATGGAGTCATCATACAAGGACATGACACCACAAGACCTTTTCCACCTCTGTGCCCTATGATTCTTTGACTGACCCAGGGAGTGGAGCCACCAAGCTGAAGGAAGTAAAAGTATTCTTGTCTGCCAAAGAAAGCTACATGCAAATGATCTGGAACCATACACTGCTCCTGAACTAGATAAATTAGTTTAGGTTTTTCCTGGGTGTAAATTATTTCAGTTGGGGGTGTGTGTGTGTGTGTGTGTGTACATGCTCTTTCACATGCATTATCCTCTGTGCGCCTTCACTAGCAACTGATGGCAGGAGGACACAATGAACAGTTCTAAGCATCCCATTCCTCAGTCACTGGTGGGATTTTCTAGCTATATGGTCTAGCTCAGGGGTGTCAAACTTATTTGTTATGGCAGGCCAGATTTGACTTAAATGTACTTGAAATGGGCCCAGGGCCGCCCCAAGGTTTTTTGGTGCCTTAGGCACCTGAGATTTTGTCCCTCCCCCCTGTGGCCCAGGCCAGGCCAGATGGTAGGCACTCCCTCCCACTATTCCTAGCACCCACCCCCCAAGTCGGGCCAAGTGGCAGGTGGGTGCCACGCGGGCTGGCGGGCTGAATCACGGTGGTGGCGCCACTCCCCCAGCCTGGGCCAGATCCCCGCCTGTGGCCTGATGCTGGCGGCAGCACCACTCCCTGATGGGGCCAAATCATGACAGTGGCACCCCTTCCTGGCCTAGACAACCCCCCACCAGCACTTACCTGGAGCTCAGCCAGCCAGCTGACCCACAGCTTCCTGCCTTGCTCCACCCAAGGCTGCATGTGAAACAGGGTGAGATGGGCTTGCTGGCTTCAGTCCAGCCCTGTGGTGCCCCTAGTTGTTGGCGCCCTAGGCGACCACCTTAGTTGCCTCTATGGACGGGACGGCCCTGAGTGCACTATACATACCATAAATCAAAATACTACGGCACGCTGGCAGCATCACGGAGTACTGTGTATGATAAACTTTGCTCCACAATACCTCTCTCTCTCTCTCTCTCTCTCTATTAGGGAGATAATGTGTGGTCTCGGGGACCACAGCCTCACATATCCAGCACACTGTGATGTTGCAAGACCTGACACTCTTGTAGCATTGCAGAGTACTGGGTATGCGAGACCACACTCGCTTTCTCTCTCTGGACAGTCACAGGCTGGATGGGAGAGTTTCATAGGCCACATGTTTGACACCACTGGTTTAGCTACAGCTGTGTGTTCTCTATTAAGTCTCCCAGTCTGTGCTTTTCTGAAGTGTAAAATTGTCGCTTTGCTGGAGGCATCTGTCAGCCCTCCCCTCCCCCAGATTTCACAGCAACCACACCAGGGCTGCAGGGGTCAATTAAAGATCATTCAGCTAGAGACAAAGCCTAAATACACAGCAAGGAAACAAAAACTCAAGTGTGACCCTCTCCCCCTTGCCACCTATTATCTGTATAAGCCCCCTTTGCCAACTATTATCTGTATAAGCCCCCTTCCTCCTAACCTTTTCAGTCAAAAGCTAGAGTGAATAGGAATTTCAGCATGGTATCTGAGTTCTTTGCAAGCCTGGGGAGGGAGGTGTGGCTGTTGAGGAATGGCAGGATTTGCCAGAGTTTTAACCCTGTAACATGATCCCTGTTATTCCAGCTGAAAGATTTACATAGTGGCTTTGACCAGCAGCTGTTAAGGCATCCTCTGTCCTTTGGCCTCTAAACCAGCTAGGGAAAGAGGGCAAACAAGAGCCTCCTAATTCGTACAAAAGAAGCAAGTAGCTTTAAAATGTACAGCCAAGTCTGCCCTCTTCTGACTGGGGAGAGGACTGGGCACTTTCACCTTGTCTGTAGCAAATCCCAAGGGCTATGTCTACACTGGAGGGCTCAGTTAAGTCAACTTAGGGATATGTCTACATTAGCAGACATACCACAGGCCCAGGTTCTGGCCCTGCCCCTGACTCACCCCAAGGTGCGATCCAGCTCTGGGGCCACAATACAGCCCAGGGGGTCTGATCTAGCCCCTGCTGCCGCTAGCAGGCAGCTGGGACCCCAGTCCAGCTCCCAGCCCCTTGCCACAGGCGGCAGGGGCTGGGAACCAGCTCCTGCCACTGGCGGCAAGTGGCTGGGACCACGATCCGGCTGGGAAAGCTGGCGGGAAAGCTTGCTGCTGGTGGCTAGGTCTGGATCAGGCACCCGGAGACTGATCAGGACCCGGGGGGTGTGCAGGGGGCAGGGCCTGGGGCTTCCTGCCCTGTAAAATCGACTTAAAAGCTTAAGTCAACTTGCAGGGTAGGTTTTTTTAAGACGACTTAAGCAAGTGCTTAAGGCGACTTAATAAATTCTAAATTTGGCTGTGGAGTTGCTTATGTCAACTTAAGCCAGTTTAAGTTGATTTAAGCTTCCAGTGTAGACATAGCCAAGGGCATGACTATCTTTTTAGTTTGCAAGACCTCTGCAACCTGGTTCCTGAGAATATGTGGCTTTCTCCCACCCCAAGCAATATGACCCACCACTGTAGGATACAGAAACATTGATTTCCTTCCTCTCCAGCTAAACTCTGCCAAGAAGTTCATTTAAGCCCCCTGCAACCAGAGCCAGGACTAGGTCTTCTGGTGACCAGGGCAAGCAGCCCCAAAGGCACCCCTCACCCAACCTGGGCCCTGATCCACTGCCAAAATGTAGGTAGCAGGGAGCTGGATCTATCCCCGGCTGTCTTCTGGTGGCAGCTGGAGTTCCCCACCGCTGGGGATGGACCCAGCTCCCCACTGCTGCTGGGGCCATGAGGAGCTGGATCTGTCTCCAGTTGCTGCTGGAAGCCCCAAGCCCGCATTTTAGAGGATGCAGGGGACAGATCCAGCTCCCTGCGGTGGCTGGGGTCAGATTCAGTTCCTCAGTGGCAGCTGGAGTGGCGAGGAGCTGGATCCATCCCCCGCACCCTCTAAAATTCAATGCCTAGGGCTTTGCCCTAGTTGCCCTGGCCTAGTTACGGCCCTGACTGCAACAATTAGATTCAAAGCTCTTCAAGACAGTGGATGTGTTCTGCTCTATCTTTCATCTGTGCTGGACTAAGTGGTGTGGCCTCACCTCCTGGCTTGAAGAGGTTTCCATCATACACAGGGTTTATAGTTTGGTTCAATAGTTCTCAGCATTCCCACAATACACATTGTTCCAGCACTCTGCTATGGTCTGTAAAATGCTGGGTCATTCACAGCACTACGTGAGCATAGCACAGTAAGACAGCACTTCTGGGAGTGGTGCTGGTGGAATTTCAGCCCTTCCCAGACACCTGCACTAAAAGTTTAGAGGTTGAATAAATTGCAGGGCCACAAACACAACCCCAAGGTGCATGGGACCAATTTTTGAATTTCACAGCCATCCATTCACACAATATTTTCCCTCCCGCTTGTTGATACCCTGTGACTGATACACCTCAGTATGCTCTTCTTTCATCAATACTCTTCCTTAGGTCACCCCAGGCCTGTGACACATACTTATGGACAGTCCAAAAATCTTTCTGAGTTGTCCAGCCTCTCTCTGTCCCTCTCTGGAAGGTCTTACCCAGAATGTCTTCATAGACGTTTTCCTCGGATAAAGTGCGTGTGAGAGCCAGCTTGGTCTGAGCATACCAATCCACCCTGCCATTCTCGGAGGATGACTGCAGCAAGTCTTCAAATTCATAGGATTTCCTATGCCATTCAAGAAGAGGGGATGGGGGAGATATAGGATGGAGAGCAATCGAGACAAACAGACTTTGAAAGTGCTGTAACTCCATATCATTCACTAATCTCCAGCATTTCACTCAGCCAGCAGTGTGAGCTACTTGGGGGCCAAGGCGTCACAGACCCACCCTGTACAACATACAAGCACCATCAACACAACCATCAGTTTGTAGCCCAATGGGATGAGTCAGAAAACATACGGACTGCATTGGATTAAGACTGTAACAATACAGGCCACAGGCTGCAACTCTTAAGGCATGTTTCCACTGCAATTTGAGGTCTGACTGCAGCACCAGTAGACACATTCCTGTGTGAGCACAGCTAAAAATATCATGGATGCAACAACACAAGCATGGTGGGGATCCTGGGGACCGACTCGCTCTGTTAGCCTACAGTTACGTGTTGCCCCCTCCACACTGTTATTTTTAGCTCTGCTAACAAAGGTAAAGCTAGTGCGGATGTGCCTACCTGGGTTGCAGTCACCTCTCTTGACTGCAGCATAGTCATACCCTAAGGAGTGTACTCCTGCAGTCCCACTGGACACACTAACACTGCTCAATATGAATAAGGGTTGTCAAAAAGCAGGCTTTGTCTGAGTGATGCAGGAGAGCAATAGTCATACATTGCATCATGGGAAGGAACAGCAGTGGTGCACTCTAGACAGACGAGCAGAAAGAGTTTTAAAGTCTTCTCTTCTCCCAGCTGAATGAAGTCAGGAATGTTTATTTTTAAGGTAGACCCTCTGCTGAGGATAGGATAAAAAAGAACAGGACATTTTTAAAGCAGTTTCCCCTCCTACCCTTCAGATGTTTGGATTTACAAAAGAAGAAGGGTGGAACCACCAGCAAAGACTGAGTAAACAAGGAACAGACTTCAGCTGAAAGGCCAGTTTTAGCCAAAGAGTGACACTGTAAAAATTGCCTGATCAGGTCTTGTCCTCTATCACTTCTCAGTGGCTTCTGATCAGCTGTGCTCATTTTGCAAGCAAAAAGATGGTTTTGTTTTGCCTGTAAGCTCGCACTATCACAAACTCATCCGGGGATCTGAGAGACTGGACTCATTCATTCTCACCCACTATCACTAGTCATGGGATCACTGTGCCAAAGGCATAACCCTTGCCTTCAGAAGGCTGGCACAGGTGTAACAGGGCAAAATATATCCTGCAGGCTTGTGACTACTGACATTATTGAGGAGGAATTCATGCTGCTTTACCAGGGTGAATTTAAGCAGCTGATAGTCAGAAAAGCATCCTTTGACTATGAACAGGGTTGAGACCCAATAAAAATAGACCCCCAACGATGCTACTTTTCAGAAGCAGAGCCGTCCACCCACAGTAAATTACTCAAGAACTGCAATACCAGGGTTAGTGTAGTAAAGATACAATACCTGTGGTCAGCATTATTCTTATGTTTCCCGTTCCAGAGTCTTCTGCTGACAGCTGATGGAGGAGGAGAAGAAGGTAGAGGAGGCGGAGGTATAGATGGCAAGGGGGGCAAGTTTCTCTTATTTCTAGCTGCCAGAATCCACCCCTCTTCCCCCTCATGTTTGAAAGTCCGTCTGGGCTTTGGAAGAGGGTTGATGAAGGGTTTCTTCTCTGGTACCCCTGGTTCTGTGTACACATTCTCCACATTGTGATCCTTGCACTTCACTTGTGATGCTTTCACCTCTTCCAGAGTCCCAAAAATTGGCTCACTGATTTCTGAGTCTAAGCTGAGGAGCTTCTTATTAAGTTCAGAGCCACATACTCCTTCCTGGTCCTCAGGGGTGGTTTGTCCCTCATCTGTCTTCTCCTGCAGATACTGTGGGGAATAATAAGTACCCGGCAACTGTGGCTGCAGCTCTGCTGATCCCTCCCTCAAAGCCTGCTCCAGTTTCTTGACCTGACTCAGCACTGAAAGGTTCTCTTTCTGGACCTCCCACTTCCCACCTTTCACCTCCTTGCATTTTCCAACACTGGAATCAACCTCCTCTTCCTTCTCCTTCATTTCCACTTTCCTCTCTGTTCCCTGCCCTGGGCCTTTTGAAGTGACCCCTCTTCTTTCATTCTCTTTGCCTGTCCCTTTGCATTCCAGCTCCCAGGTTACAAGCCTCTTGGTGTCCACTTTTCTAGTCCCCAAAACTTCCCCACTCATCTTCTCTACCCTACAGGGCACCTTGTGCTCCTCTTTAACACCTTGCTCTTCCTCTTTCCAAGGAGGAGATGGTGTTTCCTTTTTCCCTTCCCATTCAGAAATCTTGTCCTTGATACTGAAAGGTTTATTCTTCAGACTGACTTTCCCAGGTGACTGTAAAGTCTGCCTCCGTATGATTTTGCTGCTGTCTTTGACATTAAGATCTACAGATGAGTCACTGATAATCATTTTGGGACTCAGCATGTTCTGCTGAATGCAGTCTAGCCTTGGATCCAGCATCAAGTTCTCCAGTGAGTTCAATGGGCTTTTCACCAAAGAAGAAACTTGTTCAGATTTAGGTCCTAAACTCAGGGTGAAACTGGCACCTTCAGAATTCTTTTCACTTGAAGACCCAAACCAAAGTCTTTCTAATTCCTTCACCGTGTTTGTATTATCTTTATTTGCAAGCTTGACCCTACACAGCAAAGAGAAAAGAAAAGAAAATTCACTTTTGTTGATCATCAATACACCAGCTCTACATGCTCGACTCAAGCTTGTAAAGTTGGTGGGATGCTCCCACTGATGGTCTAAAGATGGGTGATGCCACAAAGCATTTTCAGGTGAGGGTCCTGGGCTCTGGAATGCACCCCCTCTCTTTCCTGCTGAGACAGAGCCCAGTTTGACACAAGGCATGCTTATTATCCCAGGCTTCCCTTGAGGGAGTGGAACAGGGTAAGAGTGGGTGGGATTAGAGTGGATCAAGAGTGTTGCTACTAAGAACAGGTTAATTTGTATTTTTGTATGCATCTTAAATAGAATAGTAAAATTTGTACTTACTGCATTAGATATGTGCATCAAAATAAAAATAAAAAATGGACTCTAGTTTACTTAAAATTTAAGAGCTAGGTCATGATTATCAAACAGATGTGCAGACTCAGGACACTGTAGGTATACCTCTAGAGTCAACTTGATAATTCCTTTCTAAATAGACTATTTGGTTTACTTGCCAGGACATAAAATGATCCAGTGGCTGGCAGTTGAAGTTAGCAAAGTTCAAACCACTAATAAACAGAGGAAAATTAACCATTGGCAAAGATTCTCCAGGGATGTGGTAAATACTCCATCATTTAGAGTCTTTAAATCAAGACTGAATGTTTTTCTAAAACACAGAGGCTAGTTCAACCAGATGGTATTCAGCTAGGTGCAGGATCCACTGTGTGAAATTCCATGGCTTGTGCAACACAGAAAAGTCTGGCTAGTTCAGTGATTTTCAAGCTTTTTTTTCTAGGAACCCAACTGAAAAAAATAATATATGCCTACTACCCAATATGTCTTTCAGCAATGCATTCTACTCTTTTGGCAGCAGCAGCAGGGACTGCCATGACCCAGTACCTGAGGGTCTGTGACCCAATACCCTACCAATGGTTTGATAACCACTGGGCTAGTTAGTCACAGGAGTCCCCTCTGACCCTGAGATCTCTGGCACAAAAGAAAGAATCTCACCCACAGTGATCCTTTTCAACAATTTCACCTTCTAAGTTTTTCCAGAGTGCCCATTAACACAATAACATTTTATGTTTATTTTTATAATTCAGAGATTAGGCTCCCACTCTACAAATCCACAACATGGAAAGAATGCCTCCTCCACAAAGCACTCAACCTAGGATGTAAATACTAATGAAGATTATCATGGCAAGGGATAAAAATCACTTAATTTAATGACACCTGGCCGTATCAAACAAACATGTATTTCTATAGCATCTTTCACCTCAAAATGCTTTTATCATCAATTAAGCTGCAGCTGGGAAGACATTTACATTTATACATAATCTTTTCAAAACCAAAGCACTTCAGAGCACTTTGCCAATCAGTAAAGATTGCCTATGCTAGGAAAATGGCACCAGCATAAGTACATCCATTTAAAAACTATTTAGTGACATAGGTGCAGCCCCCTCATGTTAAACTAATTTAAATGCACTCATACCAGTTTAGTGTAATTCTATAAATGACTAGATTCATGTAAATTGGGTGAAGTGTGTTTACATCAGAGATTCCAGATGCACTGGAACTGACACAACACAATTAAATTAAATGACTCACAATGGTATGAAAGCACAGTGTGTAGGCCAGTCCTAAGCTTCACGCAGGTAGTGGAGTGAGCGCATAAGCAAATTATGCAACCAGCCATAGTTCACACTCAGCCTTGGATATTAGTCCCTGTGGTTACTGAGGGGAAAGAAGATACTAACCAGGATATCATTGTCACCCAGTTTCATGCTCCTTTAATTTCCGTCTACCTCAGTAGAAGGGATTCTGGTGTAACCTCCCGGACAATGATGATGCCTCCAATATGGTGGACCACTGAGTCTAGTGCACTGTAGTAGCATCACTGATAATAAGGCTTATGTCATGATGTGGGAATTAAGCATGTGACCTGATGGCCTAGACCTAGATTGTTACCAGTTGAGGCATACTGATGCCAGAGGTGTGTGTTTGGAAACCAACGGTTCTTTTGCCACGCCCCTCCCTTGGGAAAAAGTAAAAGAAGAATTTAGGACATATTACCTCTCAGTCGATTTGCAGACACCGTTTTTTGACTTGCTGCTCCCGTTAGCTGCCTTCCTAGCTTTCATTGTTTCAACACCTGGCATGGCTACAGTTCACCTGGGGAAAGTCAAAGCATCACGTCAATGATTAGACATACTGTGACAAACTGAAAATCCCGTAATATCCTGAACAAAGGTTATGGAATGAAAGTAAACATTACTGAAATAAGTGAAACCAGATTAAAACAGGATTCGTACATTGGGGAGTCCATTGTATTAAAAATGCAATTGTTTGTGTGTTGTTGCAACACTGTACAGATCTTCTCTAGGATGAGGGGGATACTAATACGCTTTCTCAGTTATCAGTCCTTTGAGATCCTCCAACCCTCCTGCCAAGAGATGTGCATTTACTAACTAGTTCATATGGGATTCTCCGGGAGCCAACAGGCACAGCAAAGGGGTTTGGAATACAGAGGCTGGTTTTAAAGTGACTCAAGGACTTCTTCCTGATCCAGCAGACAGTCTGCTGGTCCATGGAGGGCCCCAGTCCTTCAGATAGGGTTGGAAGGACTGGGCCTATTGAAGCCCCATAAGACAGAGTTGCCTTTATTGTGAGCTGAAGCTGCGATGAACTTGTGACCATGCAGGAAACTTCTCAGGTGGGGCGTTGGAGGACTGCTCCTGTCAGAGCCATGTTAAGATAATGGCTGGGAGACTTACTATCATGCAAGAAGGTTCTTCTATTGTTTTTAAAAGGTTTTCCTGGCAGTGTTTTTACCTTAATAATAACATAGCCTTGCATAAGAAGAGCTGTGTGGTGTTTATAACATCTAGAATAGTAGGCCATCACTCTGTTAACCGTTTCCAATGAATCATAGAAACTGGAAGGGACCATGGGAGGTCATCGAGTCCAGTCACATGGCAGGACAAGTACCCTCCTAAACCATCCCTGTCAGGTGTTTATCTAACCTGCTCTTAAAAACTTCCAGTGATGGAGATTCCACAACCTGCCTATGCAACTTATTCCAGGGGTTAATCACCCTGAAAGGTAGGAATTTTTTCCTAATGTCCAACCTAAACCTCCCTTGCTGTAATTCAAGCCCATTGCTTCTTGTCCTATCATCAGTTGTTAAGGAGAACAATTTTTCTTCGTAACCTTTTAGGTACTCGAAAACTGTTATCATGTTGCCTCTCAGTCTCCTCTTTTCCAGACTAAACTAACCCAGCTCTTTCAATCTTCCCTCATAAGTCAAGTATACTAGACTTTCAATCATTTGTGTTGCTCTTCTCTGGACCTTCTGCAATTTCTCCACATCTTTCCTGAAATGAGATACTCCCAGAACTGGACACAATACCGCAGTTGAGGCCTAATCAGTGCGGAGAACAGAATTATTTCTTGTGTCTTATTTACAATACTCCTGTTAATACGTCCGAGAATGGTGTTTGCTTTTTTGCAACAGTGTTACATTGTTTACTCATAGCCAGCTTGTGGTCCACCACAACATCCAGCTCCTTTTCCACAGTACTCCTTCCTAAGCAGTCATCACCTATTTTGTATATGTACAATGGACCGTTCTTTCTCAAATGGAGTACTTTGTATTTTTCTTATTGAATTTCATTTTATTTACCTTAGACAATTTCACCAGTCTGTCCAAACCATTTTGAATGATGGGTACATCTACACTGGAGCCTTAGGTTGACTTAAAGCAGGTTAAGTCAACCTACAGAACCCTGCGGCCACACTGGACTTTCAATAAGTCAACTCAAGCATTTCCTGAAATTGACTTAATAACACCACTTCTTAAGGTCAACTTAATGCCTAAATTGACCTTACTAAGTCAACTTAAGCTAATGTAGATGGGGAAACCTTGTGTTAACCTAATTGGCCTCCAGGCCCCCAGAAAGAGTGCTGTGCTACCCACAGTGCGCCAATCGTCTGTTGACCTAGCACCTGCCAGTGTGGATGCAGCAGTTGAAAGGAGTGTTTAATGTGGATTCTCTAAGTTGACTTAACAAGTTGACTTTAGGTCGATTTAAAGTCAACCTTGTTAAGTCAACTTAACAGAGCTCCCACTGTAGACATACCCTATGACCCTATCCTCCAGAGCATGTCCAATCCTTCTAGCTTGGTACCATCCACAAACTTTATGAGTGTACTTTCTGTGCCATCATCTAAATCACTGATGAAAATATTGAATAAAACCGGACCCAGCACCAATCCTTTGCAGTACCTTGCTCATTATGCCCTTACAGCATGACTGTGAAACTCGCTGGAAAGATGGCAGGTGTGCTAGGGCAGCTTGTCTCAGCTGCAAATACCACAGATGGCAGGGAACAGATAAACCAGCAAATACCCCAGGCAGAAGCCTCAGAGATGAGGGTCTCCACCCACAAAGACAACAGCTGGAGAGCAAGAGACCTGAGAGTATGCACCCATGGCTAAACCACCAAGGGGGAATACAGGCAAACTGTGACAGGTGACAGTGCCTGTTCCATTATGACAAACCTCCCCACCCCTCCTTCTCTCTAAACACACACGCAAAGTCTACTGCTGGAGATCAAGTAGTTTAGTGGCAGCAAGTCAGGGCAATGCTCTGCCTCAGTCTTCCCATCTGTAAAATGGTGATGATCATTTTTACCACCTACCTCCTAGGAGTGCTGTGAGGATTAGCTAGTTTTGGGGCCAGAGGCTGTCCCTTACCCCATGTTTGTACAGTGCTTAGTACAGTGAGGCCCCATTTTCAATTGGTCCCACAGCTACTACCCTAATAATAATTTTTGGTACTAATAACTAGTCAATGCCTGCTCAGTGAATTGAACATGAAATAAATGGTATAAAAGTGAAACATTATTGCTGTAACTCTGCCTTTCCTCAGGAGACAGTTTAAAATGGCTTTAAAAAATAAAAAAACAACAAGCAGTTGTGTGGCACTTTAAGACTAACAGATTTATTTTTTGCATGAGCTTTCGTGGGAGAAGATCCCACTTCCTCCCTTCTGTAAGTCCACCCATCTTCGAAGCATCTGAGGAAGTGGGATCTTCTCCCACGAAAGCTCATGCAAAAAATAAATCTGTTAGTTTTAAAGTGCCACACAACTGCTTGTTGTTTTTTTACTGGACTAGACTAACACGGCTATCCCTTTGGAAATTTAAAAAATAAAGCTGTTCTCTGAGCAAGAGAATGAAGAGTTGCATGAGTTATTAAGCCACTTTGTCAGCAGCTTTCTTGGCACCCAGCTGAGATCCAGGTTTACTGATTAAACTACCACACACACTTTGTGCTAAAGGCCCCAATCCCCTGGCATGTTTGCACACTAGTGGGTCATTACAGAGCAGCGGTTCTTAACCACTGTGTTGGGACACATTACTGTGTCGCCACAGAGCAGTAAGTGTGTCGTGGAGAGCCCAGGATGTGACTAGACTCACCCTGTTAGTGGTGGGCTGGTGTGTCCTGTAGGGTCACAACACATCACCAAGTGTGTCGCAACCCACAAAAGACTGAGATACACTGTTATAGAGTGTTTCTGATCTTCTTTAGGGATATAAAAGGGAAAATTCATCTCTGGGGTAAATGCCATGAAACCCATGGACTTGGAAATGAAATGAATCCCTGGCCTAAGGTCTTCAAACTGCAGAAATGGTTTTGGTCACTGCTCACCATTTGTTGCATCATGAGTTTAATTCCTTGTGTGAGTGAGGTGTAAATCTATCCCCTCTGACCATCCCTACAACACATCCAATATAATGGATTTTCTCCTTTTTGTCTACCTTGAAAATCAACTCTGGCTCTTTAAGAACCCAACCACCCCACAAGTCAGTGTCATTGCTTCTCAGGAGGGCATTACCTGCAGCCACTGAAAAGCATTTCAATGACAGGAAGGAGTTTATTGTCTCTTACACAATACTTTGAAACCCTGAAAGCCTCTGGAGTCTATCCACTTGGCTGCTCTATCAGATGGTCCCCTGCCCTGGCTAGAATTGGGCAGCAAGACTGATAGCATCGGTAGAATTAGTTGTGCTTTTGCAAGAAAATGAATATATAAAACAATTTTCTTATTTTCACAGTCCACACATTTTTAAAGAGAAAGACTGAGAGAGAAAGAGAATCATTCAGTCTCGTTCTTTTCTGAGTTTTCTTTCGCTCCTCTCCCCACACATAGGCAGCATTCTGTAAGACAGAGTAAACTTTGAATCGTTTCAATGAGTACAGGTTCAGGATAAGTTTATTACAAACCACATTTTCTCTTTTCCCAGGCAACAAGGCCATCTGCTACTCTTCCTCATTGGTAGTTAGAACAACACCCAATTCACTTCTAAGGACAGAACAGCCTTGCAAAATTGTCAGGAAAAAAACTGACCAGCCCAAGGAGCAAAATATATTCACCCCTCATTAGCTGTTATGTTTAAGAATAATGAAAAACTAAAGACCATTCAAATCTCTGTCCAAAGAATAACTCGCTCAAGCTAGTGGGGAAGTACATTTCTGCAAAGCTGCAATAGACTGTAAGTTCTCTGGACAGGAGCCATCTTTCTGCCCTGTGTCTGTACAGCACCTTGCTCTGTGGAGTCCTTCTCTATGATGAGGCTTCTTAGGAGCTACCACAATATCAACAATAATACAGGCTGGGGATGTTTATACAGCAGCTTTGTTCAGTCATCATTCTGCAAGTTCTCTTTCAGCAAGCTCTGGATTTGGGGAAGGGACTTCCTACTCCTTCCCTGGCCCATATAGTAGCCCACCCAACAAACTCATCTTTTTAGTCTTAGCTAACCGAGTCCCTTGTGGGAAATCAGGAGAAAAATACTACAAACAAGTAACAAGATAACCAAACAACAAAGGCAAAGGGACTGTTTGACACCCTGATCTCTAACAAGGCAACCACAAACAACCTCCTGGACCTAACCATAAAAAGGATAGTCTGGCAGTTTGGGCACTAGACTACAATTAAGGAAGCCTGGGATCCTGCTCCTACTGTGCTATACACACCACGAGATCTTCGGCAAGTCACTTAGCCTCTCTGTGTCTCAGAGCCCCATCCGTCTAATAGGGATAATGCTTCCAAACCTCACAGGATTGTTGTGAGGATAAACATATTACAGATTGTGAGGCACTGAGATACTTATATAGTCCCCATCACCATAGTATCACAGATGACTTTGGGACAACGTGCAGTGAAAATGGTCAGAGAGTAAGTTGAGATCCTATTGTGAGAGAGACCACATTTCATGTGCACAACATAGCCCAGAGGACACCAATCCTGCCACTTCCCCAAGTGAAGAAAGAACTGGATGGGATGGAGAAGAATCAGGTAATACAATCTATCACTGAACCAAAAGAACTCTGTGCCCATCCAGTACCCATCACCAAAAGATAATGGGTATGTCCACCTTGGCAGGGACCTCACAAGGCTCACTGAAGCAGCAAGAAGAGAAAGATATATTATTCCCACCACAGAAAACGCAATTTGGCTGTAATCTGCAATGGTCTTGTCCTTATTAGTTGCAGCTAGTGGATTCTGGCAAGTTTTTGTCTCCCCTGGCAGAGACCAGCTGACAAGTTTTTGAACGAAAGATATTGCTTTCATCACCTCAGAGTTAGTGTCACAGAAATCTTCCAGAGAGAAAGGAGCAACACTCTGCAGAACCCTAGAGGGAGGTACATGGAAGAGAGTTTAGTTTATGGGAAGTCTGAGGAAGACCATAATGTCAGATGTTTTTATAAAACAAAACCCAAATGGAGAATGTTTCAGGGATAAGAGCCCAGAGGCCTGAATTCAGGAGCACCCCACTACTGCATGAACTGGCATACCAGATTACCATGGCCCAGGAACTGACAAGAAGGGAGGCAAAATGTCAAGTCTCAGTTGGAGATGCTCTCCATTCCTACGTACTCAGGAGTCCTTGCCACTGTTTGGGGGAACAAAGCAACCATTTGACACTATTTCAGAACAAATCAGGGAAAAGAATGCCGCCCAAAGGGGGTGGGGAGGTGAGAAGAAGGGGAAGAAGCTCTCAACCCTGTTGACCGATCTGTGGGAAGGATGCAGAGTCTCAGAACAGAAGGCTCTCTGCAAATCGCCTATATGCACATGGCCTCACGATTCCCAGGGTCATGTGACAGAGGCTTCCTGCTGCCAGGCGGAGTGAGACCTGCCCCGACCTCTATGTTCTAAACAGAGTTCCTGCCTTCTTTGTCTTTGCAAAGAGGCGTTTGTTTACTGATCTATCATTGGCATGCAGGAAACAGCCTGGAAATGAGCTGTAATCATCTGTCACCAGCAGTAGCTGTTTAGTTTTCTTCTAATTTAAGTTTTCCTTTCTTTCCTTTCTCCCCAACCTCCCACTCAAAACACAGTAGTAAAATAAAGCACATGCTTCTCCTTGCAGATGCTAGAGGCTATGAAGAAATGAGGGCTTAACATTTTGAGAAGGACTAGTGATTTTGGGTACCAGACTTAAGCCATCTTAATGGGAAGGAAGGGTAATTTTCACAAAGTGCTGAGCACTCACCTCCTGAAAAATTAGGGCCCTCCAAAGCAGTCTTGAACTGGGCTCCCAAAAAGAGGTACCCCAGTTTCACTGGTGGTTGTTGAAAATGTAGCAAGAGTATGAGGAAACAAGTAACAATCAGCTTAGACAGCACAGGCTTCTCCCCATCCCCACCTCCTTGTTAGCCAGCAGCAAGCAATGCAGACAAGGAACCACTGAGACACTTGTGTACACGCTCCAGGTTCATTAGTGATGAAGATAAGCTAAGGGCTGGAGTAAAAGACTTACATGGCATTCTCTGACTCCCTTGTCATCCCACACTGATCAGCCACGGCAAGGGTCCCTTTTGCAGGAGAAGGGTAATAGGATTTGTAGGAGGATCTTTTTGGACATTAGTTCAGTCCAGTTTGGGTCACATGATCAGAAGTCATCGTCATCTGTTTGGTTGCCTGCTTGAAATAGTTAATGTGTTTCTAGCCCAGTTCTTAGTGGATAAGTATCCACGTCCCAAAACACCACAACCACTGTCTACCTTTAAAAGGGGAACAATTGAGTAGGCATGCAGACTAAGCAGCTCCCTTATTCCTGAAGGATAGAGAAATCTTTCAGAGGAAAATGAGCAAACCTTACTGTGGACAAGGTAGAAGAAGGGCTGGTGTAAATCTGCCCACTCTGCTGTCAGACTAGGTACTCACCTTCTGCAACTTTCCAGACGCATTCTTAAAAGGTGTGGGACAATTCTAATTAGCTAAGCCATGGGAGAAACAAACATTCAATAGTTTAGTGCAGGGGTAGGCAACCCCCAGCACAGGTTCCAACAGTGGCACATGAGCCCATTCAGAGCAGCACGCTGCACCCACTGTGGAGCCACAGAAATGGCTGCTTCTGCCACCGCAAGTCACTCCAGGCAACTTCTTTCGGGAGCAGATGGGGTATGGGGGTTCCCACCTTGCCCATGCCCCAGGCATGCCATATAAAGAAGCTGCCTGGAGTGGTTCCTCTTCTCAACACGCCACCTCCAAAAGGAGCCACTCTGGGCAACTTCTTTCTGTGGCATACTGGGGTCCTCCAAGAGGAGTCACTCTGGGCAGCTTCTTTTTGCGGCATTCCTTGGGCCCCCATGCCCAGGCATGTCACTGAGAGGAGCTGCTCTAGGTGGCTTCTTTCCACAAGCAGCTCCTTTTAGTGGCATGCGCAGGAAGCACGTCCCCACCCTCCAGCTGTGACTGCCGCTAAATTAGACAGCTAAAGCTTTTTTTCAGTGGGGGGCTGCTGGCACCGGCTGAGGGTTGGGGAGGAGGAACCGACACAGGGGTCAGCAAAGGTTGCCAACCCCTGGTTTAGTGACTGTACCTAATGAAGTCAGAGAGTTCATGATCAAGCAACCACAATAAGATTTTCAGGGCTTTCGCTTCGCTACACTGTTTATGGGGCTGTAAAGAAAGCACATCCCTCATACGGCCTGGTGGTTTTACAGATGTTCACAGTATAATGAACCTTCGTCATTTGCAACCTGGAACAAGGTGCCAGGCACTAGTATGTTAGAGGAGTGGTTCCCAACCTTTTCTCTGCCGTGGCACACCTTGATACCTTCAAATTTTTGGAGGCACAGTACCATTAAAAAACTCATGAATATTCAAATTAACTTAAATTACCTATGAATTTTCATGAACCATGGTACAGTGTTTCGGAAATGCTCCCACGTGCCATAGTAATGGTAGCAGAGCAGGCGTGGCAAAACAGGGGAGGTCAGGAGTCGTGTGCAGTGGCAGGAGTGAGTGTGGGGAGCAGGGCAGGGGTGGCAAAAGAGGAGAAGGGCAGCCATGTGGAGAACAGCACAAGGGTGGTGAGAGAGGAAGGGAGAACAAGAGTGGCTTTGTGGGGGGGCAGAGGGGAACCTGGGGAGTGGGAAGGTAGGGCAGGGAAGCATGGCACAGCACCCGCTTCCCCCTTCTCCACAGTGGCTCCCTGCCACCCAGGGCAAATCCTCACCCCACTGCTGCTCCCTCCCACCCCAGTGGGTCCTGTCCTCCCCTTCCTCAGCCCCCTGCTGCCTGTGATGGACCCTCCCATCACTGCAGGGGCCAGAATCAGGCCTCCAGCCCCCAGCTATACCCCCCCCCACAGCTACTCCACCCCCCCCCAGTTACACATACCCCAACAAAACAGCCACCCCACAACCCCAGCTACACACCCCCTGCTACACATCCACTCCCCTGCTACACACACACACACCTGCCACATACAACCACCAGCAACCCTCCCACCCAAAGCCCTTATGTGGGCTGTTTGCAGGCTGGCTGACACAAGCTGCTCTGCCCTGCAGGGGGAGATTCACACACTCTCAGCCTCCCGCAGCTCTCTGCTGGCTGGGTAAGGTGGAGTGGGGCCACCAGAATGCTGCGTTTGGGCTGCTCCTGCTATTTTTAGGGGGACCCCTAGAACTCCACATTTGGGTGCCTTTCTCTACTTTTAGGGGGGCCAGAATGCTGCCTGCCTAAAAATAGGGGGCCCAGAATTGTGCTCCAGTGCCTTCTCCCTTACTTTACCTCCTGCCTTTTCCCAGCCCTGCACAGCCCACATGGCAGGGAGGGAACTTTAACTCCAGTTCTCAGGGATGCTTGCGGCACACTTTGGGTGTTGCTGCGGCACACCAGTGTGCCCTGCCACACTGGTTGGGAACCACTGTGTTAGAGGATAAGGCAATATCTTATATGACAAGTTTCTGGGGACAGGAACTGTGATTTTTGTTCTGTGTTTGTACAGCACCTTGTATGATGGGGTCCTGGTCCATTAGTGGGCTACGATGTGTTACAATAATAGAAATAAATATTATTTCATCACCACAGTGATGCCAGAGCTCTTCACCTGTCAGTTTGCACAAGTTGTTGTCCGAGGAGGGTAAAGAAATAAAGAATATAGAGATGCAATTCCCGGTTTCTCTTCTAAGATGCCATAAAAGGCTCCATTCCCTCTGTCATTTAAATATGAAGACATCTAAACATCGATTTCTTATTCAGAGCCATAAGACACAAGAACAATACACAGCATTCACATTGTGCTTTCAAACTTCAAAGCGCTTTACAGTGCCAATATAATATACAGAAGGCAACACCCAGCAGACAACAGTATATAGAGAGGAAGGATGCCAAAAAGACAAAACACTAACAGGAAGATTTTGAGTAAAGCTGAGCCGACAGTTGGGAACTTGAATTCAAACCCCTTCCACCCCACCCTATATTTTATTTAAAGGCTATTTCCCTTTAGGGGAAAAACAAAACACACACACACAAAGCTCCCTCCATGGCTGCGTGCTGGTTCTCAACATTCATATGAGTCTCCTTGGTATGCATGTGCACGTATAGGTCAGAGAACTCATTTCCTCTGGGATCTCAAACAGCAGCTTGACCTAGATTGTGTCAAATCACAGAGCAACAGAGAGGAAGTCTCCAGAGTAGGGCTGTATGCTCCCTAGTGCTCTGAAGGTGGCAGAGTCTGGGGTGAAAGAGATGAGAGGAAGAACCAAGTGGCTAACTCACATATGGAGGAAGAGCTCTCAGGGAGTAACTAAGAGCTGCTAACTCTTGGAGCCAAATGCCTCCCTCCTCTTGTGCAAAGCACAGTTAATAATCTTGATCACAAAGCTGTCCCAGAGACAGAAATGAATTTTATAAAGGATGGGATTATATGAAGCCCCTAACACTCCATTACAGGTTATTTATGGCCTGATCCAAAACTTACTGAAGGATATGGGAAGACTTCCATTGACCACAATGTGCTTTTATCAGGCCCATAATCAGCAAAAGCTGATCCTCAGAACTATTGAAAGGGCTTTTCTGAATCACCTTCATTTCCTCCCTTCACCCATTCAGCTTAGCAGGCCTGATGCTGTGGTGATCCTCATTCTGGCAAGCTGTAGAAACCAACAGTGCTTTTCTAAGCATCAGTTCAGTGCAGTTACTTGATAGCTATGTAAAGCATTCATCACCTTCCAAGATCTGAATGTGCCAGCTGTATAGTGCTCCTGTCTTCTTTTGACCAGAGAGATTCAAGACATGCAGAGCAAGACTCCCATTATCACATGTAAGCAGGATATTCATCTTAATTGTAGATTTCTGACTCTAAGTCATACACATAAAAAAGTGAATCAATTTATCCAAAAGATGTCCCTTAAGTGTCACATGGAAATGCTCCATTTACAGTTTCCCACTCCATTTCACAGCAGGATGCCACAAGCATATCTAACAAAACAACAACACAAAGCACTTTTCCTATTCATAGTGATTTATAAACCTGACAACATCCACATGTGGTATGCAAGTACCATTATCCACTTTACAGATGGAGAAACTGAGTCACGGAGCAGCCATGTGATGTACACAGAGCACATAGAGAATCAGGAAGAGAATTAGAGTTTCTGACTATAAGACCTGTGCTTAGACCTCTGTGTGTATCTATGAAGTGTGTACCTACACACACCTCCACCTCCACAGACACAATTTACAAACCTGACTTTAATGGAAACTGTAACTGATCAGCACCTTTGCAAATCAGGCCTCATACGTGCCTATAAATGAATTTAGGTAATCTACTTTAAGAACCTAAATCCGAAAATCTTAACTCTAAGACTGAGTTGAAGTTTAGAGGAAATAGCCTGGAGAAATCCACACCTTACTGAAGTCAGTGGGAGTTTTGCCATTGACTTCAATCAGGCCTAGATATCACGCCAGTAATTTTAGGATAACAGAAAAATTAAACAAACATCCAAAAACAGGGTAGTTTTTGAAAAAAATAGCAACTATTAGAAACCATTATGGTTACATTTAAAAGGAACCCAAATATTTCATAGTACAGAAAACAACCTGCCACTAAAATGAGTTCTTTCATTCTCTCTTAAACTGAAGAATTTCCTCCCCAAATTATACTGCCGTAAGTTGTAGGATGGCCCATATTCAGCTCTGGAACAGGGGCTGTTCTAAGGTCTGATATATTGTGAAATATCTGGTCTAGAAACTGGAATGTCATTCTTAGAAAGTCTTTTTCTGCTGGCTTAAGGCTATTGTCACCACTAGCGCAGGTAATGCCCAAAATACCAGAGCTTTACATCACAACATTGCTAGCTATGACAAAGTTATCCTTGGGCCTCAATTCAGCAGAACGCGTAAGTACATTCTCAGCTTTAGTCACATCCTCAAGCCACTTGAGTTCATTGGAACTTCAGTTGTGTGCATTGCTGACTGGGCCTTTTGGTAAATTGCAGATTTCTAAAAGGTATTTCCCTCTTCTGCAAAGGCCTGGAGAATCATCCTCATGCTACTAAGGGAGCCCAACCTTTCAGCTGAAAAGATGAGAAGTAAGACCAATACAATGCTTTTAAATTTCCAGAAATGGTTTCCTTTCTGTCAAACAGGTTTAACGGTTAAAGGGCTGAAAGCATGGCATGGTGTAGAAGATTATTGTTCTGGGTGGCACTTGCTTTTCAGAATTATTGAGCACTTGTAGTTGCCATTGACTGCTGAATCACACCTTTAAAAATCAGGACTACAAAGCTTTGGGAAGCTCTGCATAATTTATGAGAGGTGTAGCTGTAAGAGAAAGTCAGGTCATCCTTGATGAGGCAGGTGGCCCAGTTTTTCAATAATGTTGGTAAATTCAGTTCATAAGGTGGCCCATCCTGCCCAGGCAAATTGTGGTCAAACCATATGAATATAAGAACAGCCGTACTGGGTCAGACTAGTGGTCTATGTAGCCCAGTATCTGTTTCCTGAAAGTGGCCAGTGCCAGGTGCTTCAGTGGGAATGAACAGCACAGGTAATCATCAAGTAACCTATTCCCTGTTGCCAAGGATTTAAGTGAGGTGAAACGCACCAGAACACCATTCCGGGGCCACCATTTTTAGAGGCCAGAGTTCCAGGGACCCTACAAATAGAAATGGCAGCAAGAAAGCAGCGTTCTGGTGCATTCTCCCGCCTGCCTGCCCCAACCCCTAGCCATGCACCCTCCTCGCCCCCTATTCCGACTTCTCCACCCCACCCACAGATAGACGCCACTCCCCCACAGGCTGCTTTGTGTTGCCATGGCAACAGAGCTCTCCCAGAAAGAGTGGATGCATGGTGATGACATCATCACAGAGCGCCACTCTCCTCCCGCCCATGTCCAGCAGCTGTGGAGGAGCCTGGGGAGCCCAGTTGCAGGAAGGCAGCAAATCGGGCTCTAGCCAGGAGGTGGGAGGGTTTAGTCTGTCTGGCCAGGGAGTCTGTCTGTCTGTTGGAGGAAGTGTGGGGAGCGGACTATGAAGGGCTGGAGTGGGGACTGGGTGGGGAGGCTGGAGTGGGGGCAAGAGATGGGGAGGGCTGGGAAGGTGTGGAAGGGTTTGGGGGAGGGCTGAAGGGAGTGGAGCGGGGGAATGGGGACAAGGGAACCCAAGGGGGCTGAGGAGGTGTGGAGGGGGTTTGGTGACTGAAGGGGATGGAGTGAAGATGGGGGAGCTGCGGGATGAGGGTTTAGGAGCAATGGAGTGGTGACTTGGGGACAGGGTGCGGGGATGGGGGCTGAGGAGGACATGGGGAAAACGGGGTCTGACTGGGTAAGAATTTTGGGGGCAGTAGCTGGGGTGGGAGGTAGTAGCTGGGGTGGGTGGGCAGGCATTTGAGGGGTAGTAGCTGGGTGGGGGAAAGGTGTTTGGAGGGCAGTAGGTGGGGTGGGGGCCAGTAGGTAGAGAGGCAGGCATTTGGGGGGCAGTAGCTTGGGTGGGGAACAGTAGCTGGGGTCAGTGAAGAGGGTCCAGATGGGCATGAAGGGGGCCCAGACATGGATGAAGGGGGCCTGGAAATTTAGGAGGGTTCCAGGACCCACCAAACTATACCTTAACCACTGCCTGTTGCCCGTTCCCAGCTTCTAGCAATAGATGCTAGGGACACTACAGAGAATGTTATTGCATCCCTGCCCATCCTGGATAGTAGCCATTAATGGAGCTGTCCTCCACAAACTTATCTAGTTCTTTTTTGAACCCTGTATATTCTTGGCCTTCACAACATCCTCTGGCAGATCTCCACAGATTGACTGTGTGTTGTGTGAAGAAATACTTCCTTTTGCTTATTTTGAATTTGCTGTATATTAATTTCATTTGGTGACTCTTGTTCATGAACCACATTTAAATCTTGCCAAGTTCCAAAGGGGCAGCTGTGTTTGTCTAGTTCAGCAAAACAATCAAGGAGTCCTGTGGCACTTCAAGACTAACAAATTTATTTATCACACGAGCTTTTGTGGGAGAAAATCCCACTTCTTCAAAGCATCTGATGAAGTGGGATTTTCTCCCACAAAAGCTCATGTGATAAATAAATTTGTTAGTCTTCAAGTGCCACAGTCCTCCTTTCTTGTTTCACATTTAAATCTGATTTGGTCATGGATTTGGTAACACTGTGTTATTCCAGGCAGTGTGTGAGTCCTAAAAAAATGCTGGAACTCAACTCAAGTACTTCTAGAACCATCACTCGTAAGCGATAATACCAGAAGTATCAAAACAACACTTCAGCTCACTAGAACTGTGTCACAACTTCAGGCTGATTCCAGTACGGCTGGGTCCCGTTGAGTGACCCCTTCTGTTAAGGTCAGGTTTGTTGATGAACAATCCCAAAAAGAACTATCTGGCTAGAAGGACAGATTCTTCTTTGAGTGCTGATCACATACATTCAGATATAAGTGTCTATGTGCCACAACTCATGGATGCTGGAAACCTTTTAGCCCTAGCCTGCCCCCATAGAGTCAGCAGCCAATGCCCCCTCTGGCTTGCTCACCTCTGTGATATATAGGTGGTCCTGCCCCTGCCCCTGTCCCCCCACCATTTCCTTTTTTTCACCTGTTAGCTATGGTCCTGGAACTGCCTACTCTTGTGATTCTGCAACAGCCTGTCCATTCTTCGATTCACTCCATCCTGGAATCCCTCTTCGCTTCGATCTTTCCTCTGGGCTCTAGCAGACATGTCGAGAAAACCACTGACCTGTTGCGATCCAGAGGTACCACGTGCACTGGCACATTACCAACCAGGTTTCAAGCCCTGTGCTGGCTGCAGGAAGACCTTCATGATCAGCAATCTGCATGAAAAGCACTTGAAATACCTTTGTGAGAGCCACAGGGCCAATAAATGCAAGACTGTTTAGTCTTTCAAGCCGAGGACCCAGAAGGAGCGGGAACATTGCCTGTGCTCCATGGTGATGGAAGAGGCCCTGAGCCCTGCCTTGGTGTCAAGCAGACATTCATCAGCAGATGGGGTCCTGGCACCACAGCCCAATTGGCACTGGCCCCTCTTTGGCACAGATCCCCAACCTTGAAGCCTAAGAAATCCCACTCGGGTTCAGAGTTCATCAGGGGTGCCTGCCCTAAGGAAAAGCCTCAGCACCAGTGCTGCTTTGGGTCCCCAGCACAGACTTCATCTGCAGCATGAGGGCCAAAGACTATAATGCTTCCTGTTGCACCAGAAGTGTTTGAGGGAGCTAAGGCCCTTCTGCAGGGGCTGGCCCCCACCCCCTGAAGGCCAGCAGTGTCTAGGGGCAAACTGGCATCGCTCTCCAAAGCCTGGTCAGGTTCCGAGTCTGACCCCAGACCATCGGCACGGGAGAAGACAGTGCAGGATCAAGACCAGCACCAGGACAACACATCACGGCGCTGAGCCCTGACTCCTAGCTCCCCGAAGCAAATCCTAGGAACAGTCAGCACAGCCCTGCACCACTGTGGATGCCTCAGTCCTCTCTGCACAGTGCTCCCCCAAGAAAGGCCTCGATCCCCTCATCATCGGGGTCAGAGCCTGGGGATGACAGGGCCTACATTGGGTTCTCCCCCTAGACTTCGTCACATGAGCGGTCCCCATATTGCTCACAAAGGCCTCACTGCACCAGGTCCCAATCATGCACTTTGGGAGATTCCACAACTCGGCACTGGCACCGACATTTCATCAACTCTGTTGGCCCCAGCCCCAGCCTCAACTAACCCAACAGGTAAGTGGAAGAGGAAGCACTCCCCATCATCCTCATGAATCAGAGACTCATGAGACAGAGCTCCGGCCACTCAATGCAGGAGCAATCAACACTTGCACGGGACTCAGCTCTGAGGACCTTCAAGGACTGGGCATCTCAATGGTCCTACTGCGGTTCTGAGGATTCCTCCCATGGGGACCCTACGTTTTGGGGATCATCAAGGGCAACCACACCCCGGGGGACTCAGGAAGTGGCAGACTCCGATGAGGACTCAGACCAAGGGGCAGCGCCCTCAGGCTCCCAACAGCACCTTGAGGGTGTTATCTTCATCATCTCCCAAGAAGGCAGCCTACCAGAGGGCATTATCCTTCAAGGAGTACCCTTGCTCCCATCAAGAACTGCAGAGGCATATGGCTGGCAATCTTGCCTTACAGATCAAGGTGGTCAAGGAGGACTTTGACCCGCTCTTCAACATGGGTGACATAGCCCAACCAGCAAGGGTAGCAGTGCCCTTACACGAAGGGGTCCTCAGGATCGCATGGGCCAGGTGGCAGACCCCTTTGTCAATCCCTGCAGTTTCCAAAGGCGAGGAAAGGAAGTACCACATCCCCGCAGACAGGTTCAGCTTCTTCTTTAACTACCCTCCACCCGTGTCTTTGGTAGTGGACACGATAAATGTAAAGAGAGCACTCTCAATTTACGTTGAGTGAACCAGGCCCTTCCGCAGGATGACTCAATTGTTCTTGGCAGCTGCTGAGCACATGAAGGGCCAAGTGATAATGACACAATGCATCTCATCCTGGATATCAAGTTGTATCAAGGACAGCTACCAGAGAGCCAGTACTCCCCTCCCAGGGAGAGGGAGAATCAAGGCACATTCCACTAGAGCTCAAGCATCCTCCACAGTGTTCCTTGAGCATGTCCCAATCCAGGAGATCTGCAGAACAGCTACGTGGTCTTCAGTACATACCTTCACATCTCACTACGCAGTTGTCCAGCAGGCAAGAGACAATGCTGCTCTGGGCAGAGCCATTCTTCAAGTGGGAAAACTTTAACTCGGCTCACAATCCTCAATATGGCTTGTGAGTCACCTAAATCTGAATGGATGTGAGCAGCACTCGAAGAAGAACAGAGGGTTACTTACCAGTAAACATCCTTCTTCGAGATGGGCTGCTCACATACATTCCGTACCCTCTCTCTATCCCTGCTTTTTGGAGTTAGCAGAAAGAAGAGACTGAAGAGGGGGCAGGGGCAGGGCCACCTACGTACCATGGAAGGGCACAGACCAGAGGGGGCGTTGGCCACTGACCCTACAGGGACAGGCTACGGCAAAAGGTTTCCGGCACCCATGCCCTGTGTCATGTAGACACCTTAATATGAATGTATGTGAGCAGGCCATCTCGAAGAAGGGCGTTTACTGGTAAGTAACCCTCCATTATCCTCAATGAAGAAGGGAAATAAAGAAACACAAATGCAGCAGATGCCAATTCCTTTCCAAAGTGATAAAAACAAATTCACATCAGGGAGTGAGTGGTGAGAAAGTGAAGACTACCCTACCTTCATCCAAGTTCTGCTTCTGCTTTCACCCCGTAATGGACTGAGCAACGAATCAGTAGAGCCCTGCACAGATGCAAATAAGTGGATCTGTATCCAACCTGCATCCACAAGAAATGGTCCGCGGATATCCAGGTTGTATCCACGGATGCGGATATAATGCAGATATCCATGCATATCCGCATATTTGCGGGGCTCTAGCTCTGTGCAGATAAAAATATGTGGATCCATATCCAACCTGCATCCGCAAGAAATGGTCCGCAGATATCCATGTTGTATCCGCAGATATGGATATAAGGCAGATATCTGAGGATATCTGCAGATTTGCAGGGCTCTATGAATCGGTCCCCTTCCTATCAAGATGTAACAAACACCTTCCTGAGGGTGTCACCACCTCAGGATCCAGCACCCTCTGTAACCCATTATAAATCTATGTTACAGGTAGCCCTCTGTGCCAGTCCACAGAGGACAGGAGCCCAAATGTGTGGCTCTTCAGCTCAGGCCATAGGTGCTCCTGCATTTTATTCTGGAGAACCCTAATTCAATCCACAAAGTGTCAGCTATCCCACAGCCACACTGCTGAATTAAGAAGGATACTGTTCATCAAAACAGGGAACACGTGCTGCACCCCTTAACTCAACTTTCTTAAAAGGAGAGCGGTATCACAAGATCACCAGACTATAGAAGGTCACCGATCATCCTTGTTAGGAAGAAGCCCAAACAAACTACTTTGAAGGGAGGACTCAAATTTATTTGTTTTTGAAGGGAGAAAGCAGCTGTGTTTATTTGTTTGTCAAGAGAATAGAAAAAGGATATTGTATTGAACCAGTCAGGAAACAGTGGACTGTCTGTCTGCATGGAGAGCAGTTTTCCCCTTTCTTTTGTAATAAAAGGACTGTAGCTCAGAGAGCCCCACCATCCGCCCTACACGAGGGAGGAAATATGAGAGCCTGTGCATGGCAAGGATAGAGGAAGTGTGGGGGAGGGAGCAAGCTAAGCTGATGCGGTTAAGTGGATCATTGCTCTGATGGCCAATAAAAGAAAGAAAGAAAAAAGAGTCTAAGTAGAACACTAGGGGGGAAAAGTCTTTCCTCTTCTGTCTCTCACTTTCAACTTTCTTTCTCTCTCACACACAGCACAGAAAAGAGCAATAATTCAAAGGAAGTATATATTTCTATTGGAGGATTTCATCTGAGACCTTGCAATACAGAGCTACTGGCAGGAAGGCAGTGGCCTGTGGAAATAGATTCAAAACCCCCAGCCCACTCCCCCCCACCGCCCCCGTCATAATTGCTACCCCTGCTAAAAACAAAACAACCACAGATTCTGGGATCTGACAACCCGTCTGTTTAGATGACTCTTAATTCGTCTCACCAGAGCCCTTTGCTAATCTGATCTTTGGCAATTTGAACAAAAAACAGTGTTGACAAAGTGCCTTTAATCTCCATTCCTGGCCTGCAGTGAAGCATGTGCTTCTATGTTTAGGTGGTGCACCATGTATTGCTTATATTTGTGTTTACTTTTTTTCACTGACTTTTTTACAGCTTCAGAATTACTCAGCAATTTATAGTGCCAAAGTAATGAAAGATCTGCTCTTCTCATCATGATTAGTCAATGGATGGTGGACATACCATCTCCCACGTTCTTTTGCCCAGCTAAAAGACCTCCGAGGCAAAAATGAAATGAAATAAATAAAATTAAGAAGTCTCAAGTGTAAAATTTTCAGGAGCGACTAAATGGTTTAGTAGCCTAAGTCCTGCTTTCAAATGTGTCTTAAGAACAGATTTTAAAAGCACCTACTGGGGTTTTCATAAGTGTCTGGATCCCATTGATATCTCAATGATTTCAGTAGGATCTAGATACATATGCACACTTGAACATTCCACTGTGCACCTATCTGCTTCTATAGTTGCTTAAATATCTTTACAAATCTGATTCTTAAAAGCCTAAGTCTTGTTGACAGTGAATGTGACGTAGGCAAATGCCTGAGTCACCTTTGAAAAAAGGACTTGGGTTAACTACTTTTGAAATTTTACACTAAATAAAACAAACAACAAATTAGTCAGGCAGATCTGAATTCCTGAGTGATCTGAATGCACATTCCAATGTGTTTCTCTGTACAGTCACATGCCTGTCACAAGTTATCAAGGTTTGGAGTGATGCAGGATTACTCAAAACACACATCACAGCCTCCCCCTCTAGGTTCAAGTATGTCCACACAGGGCTTTTATTTCGAAACAACACTGGTTGTTTCGAAATAAAAGTCCTTACGTCCAAAAGACATTTTCTTGTTTCGAAAGGAGGGAACTCCTTGTTTCGAAACAAGAGCCCACCTTTCGAAACAGCTTCAACCCACTTTGCTTTGGAAAGGAGGGTTATTTCGAAACCAGTGGTTTCGAAATAAGCCGTTTGGACATGTTATTTTGAAACAAAGAGTGTTTCAAAATAACAAGGACCTTTCTCCCAGGGTGCATAGCACCCTGGGGGAAGGTCCCACCCCCCCTCAGCACCCTGGCCAGGGATCAGCACCCTGGCCAGGGTGCTGAGTGGGGTGCAGGGGGTTTGAGGGTGCCCCAGCTGGTTTCCCACCGCTTCCCCTTGCTGGGAGCAGGGGGGGATGGGGGCCTCAACCCCCTTCGCCCCCCTACCCCCAGCAAGGGGAAGGGGGGAAGCCAGCTGGGGCTGCCCCCAAGCCTGGGCCACCCCACCCCCGGGGCTTCCTCTGCCCCCCCCCCCTGGCCCCGGCCGGGCCCGGGGGGTTTCCCCCCCCCCCCCCAGGCAGGGGCGGCGGGGGGGGGGGGGGGGAACCCCCCCCCATGCCCGGCAGGGGGGGCAGGGGAATCCTGGGGGCGGGGCCTCCGGGCCCAGCACAGAGCCTCCCTCCCCCTCCCCCCTCCTATTTTGAAATAGCATGTCATACCGGACATGCTATTTTGATTCCCTCCTTCTCCCTTATTTCGAAAACACTTTTTTTTATTTTGAAATAAGGTGTTTCAAAATAAGGCTTTATTTCGAAACAGCTTGTTTCGAAACAAGCACTTTGTGTGTGAACATAGCCTAAGTTTCTTGTTTGTCTGTTTTCTAAATATCTCAAAATAACTTGTCAGCAAGCAGCCAACTGACTCCATAGTGCTTGACAAATCTCACAAATTCAGTGCAAACTGTTAAGGAGCCATTGGTCTTGACTCCATAGCTAAGACTGCATTGCAAAAGAGTATTAAAATGGAGACTTATTCCACTGATTTATTAGCAAAGAAAAATATTTACTTCCCCAAAACTCACATTACTTAGTAAGAGGATCCAGATTTAATTTTGTTAAGGTTTTTAAGTGATTTCATGAAGTAGATGAAAAGCTAGAAGCATTTAAAATGACTCATTTTGGAAATCTTTTTGCTCTTTTATTGGAATGTTTCTTTGAGTCCCTCATTGCTGAAAACTTTGAAACTTGACACTTAACCAAGCATGCAGATACTGATCACTTCTCCAGTCAAGGAGATGTGCTGAATTTCAGTTGTACACTGTAAAGTATTAATTTACATTTTTTTTCCTTTATTTTTATTTATGACAAGGCACTTGACAAATACATTTTGCTCCCAATTCATAGATTAATAAATTTGAAGCTCAGAAATGACCATCCATCTTCTCTTCTGATTCATTGCATAAGGTAAGCCATAGAATTTCTCCTGGTAACTCCTTTATCAAGCTTGCATTTTGTGGATGACTTTTGGGCTATGTCCACACAAGGCTTTTAATTCCAAACGATGACTGTTGTTTTGAAATAAAAGTTGAGATGCCCAAGTGACATTTCTTTATTTTGAAATGATGAGCCCTTGTCATTTTGAAATAATGTCCGTTATTTCGGAACAATAAAACCTAGGGTGAAATCAAAATAGCTGTTGTTTCAAAACGGTTGTTTCAAAATAATGCCATTCGGACATGTTATTTCAAAATACCCATTATTTTGAATTAACACTTTTGCCCTTCTCCTTCCCAGGGTGTCTTCCTTTTTCTATATATTGGGTGGAAGCATGGCCCAGGGAGGGGGTCATGTTGCCACACCTCCGATGGTGCCCCTCTCCTGAATCGAAATAGCAAGTCCTTTGTCCGGACTTGCTATTTTGATTTGAGGTTTTCCCTTATTTCGATTTAAGTTATTTCAAATTAAGGATTTTATTTCAAAATAACTTATTTTGAAATAAGCATTTACGTGTGAACATAGCCTTGATGTATTTTTAGAAAGTCATCCAATCTCAGCCATAAGGCCATCTTTCACACCATATGCTTAAGTGCTGTTCTCTATCAGGCCCAAAGATATTTTATTCCACATGAGGAAGGCATTTACTGCAATGAAGCCAACACAGAATGCATTTTGCCAGGATTGCAGCCAGTATTCATAAGGTCTAGGGCAAAATGTCAAAGCAGGACCCTTCTGTAGTCTCTCCTAGATCCAGTGAATGCTCTTGACCTCGTCCTCCAAATTACCACTGCCTTACTTCTCCCTGTGTTTCAATGGAGCAAGGATTTCACCCTTAGTTTTTAATGTTCCCCTTGCCCAATCAGGCACCCATGCTAAGCCCGTTGTTCCCCAGTGCTGACAGGAATTGCCAGAGAAACAAGCATCTAGTGACAGAGTCCTGATAACACCAGCTGATTCAGCACAGATCAGAGCCACTTGAATCAGTACACCTAAATTTGGCAATGGTGCCAAACCGATAGCTGGAAGATGGCTTTTGAGTCTCTCCAGATTAATTAGTTCAGTAGCTCAGAAGAAGGACAAAGGCACAGAATGTGCCAAAAGGGGGAGAAAGAAAGTGGAAGAGCTGTAGGCTAGTAGAGCCAAGGACACAAAGAGGTTCCTTTCCTGCAGTTTTCAGGAGCCTTTGAACACCTGGATACCATTCAAGCTGCTGCACGGTCAGTAAAGATGGTGGGAATGAATTTTACCTGGAGAAGATCTCCAAACAGTTTGTTTGGCCAAAAAGAGGCAGGACTGGAGCAATCCCCTGCCACACACCCGTACTCAGTACAATTAAATAATGCCTTGTTGATGTGACAAGTACCACAAGCGTTCACATAGTAACAAGACAGTCCACTCAGGTGTCTCTCAGAGATAAATACAATTTGGCTAGAATGGGAGACAGATTACTTTCCCCTCTTCAGTGTGAGGGTGTAACCCATTATTGAGTGTTTGTGTCAGTCTCTGTGACCAATCCATAGAGTTTGGGAGCCTATTACAGCTCCCAGGTACAGCAGTGTCACTCAAGCTTTAGCAGGCATGCTTTTACCTCTGGGGTCCTCAGTTCAGTACCACATGCGTCACTCTAGACAGTGGCTTTCACAAGAACTCACACTCTCAATTAATAAGGTTATGTAATGGTCCATCCAATTTGGAGAACCATTTCTCAACATAACTATGTATTTAAATAGGCAGAAACCACAGCTAAACTCTATTTCTGCACTGTGTTTTTAAGTTATCTGTGGGTGTGACTAAATTTGATTTTGAGGATATTATTTCTAAAGGAATTGTTAGTGGCCTAGACCTACAAGGGAATGCCCCCATCATCTTCTTTTCACTAGAGGAGGCCCAAAACCAGCTTTGCATAATGTTTGTACTTGATCTGCTTCTTGGCTGGTAAGAAATATGTTTCGCATTTAAATATGCATTCCTTGTGCCAGCTCTTCCATAAATAATAAACATTCACATGTGATAGTATTTACTTAATAAAAAATCTGTCATCAGCTCGCTTTAAGCTGTGTCCATTGCATTAATAATATTCCATTTACAATCCCAAACAAAAGGGAGGGGCAAAATTCCACTATAGCATATTGTGTTAATGTGAAGCGGAGCTAAGTCAATTCCTAATTAAAAGCAACATTAAAAATGCAGAAAATCTTCAGGCAAAACTGTTCCATGAACTTGAGAAATCACTTCTTTCAAATGACATTTCACCTAAGATCTGTACATTTGCACAGAAGTATGAATAAGAGGTTTCTCATAATGTTGTAATTTATAGTTGGGTTAAGAAGTTTCTGTAAAAAAAAACAACAAGCAGGTGTGTGGCATTTTAAGACTAACAGATTTATTTTTTGCATGAGCTTTCTGAGGAAGTGGGATCTTCTCCCACGAAAGCTCATGCAAAAAATAAATCTGTTAGTCTTAAAGTGCCACACAACTGCTTGTTGTTTTTTTACTGGACTAAACTAACACAGCTATCCCTCTGGAAACTGTTAAGAAGTTTCTGCATCAAATGTATTGTTAAGATACTTACAGAACTGGTTTACAGAGTTCTGTGTGTGGGAATGTAAATCAATGGAAAAATAATGTCTGAAATATAATCAAAGATTGTCACCAGTTCGTTTCACATAAATCACAAAATATCATTCAAATGGCAAACCACCTCGGGACCAGAATCCCCAACTTGTTTAGACGGTCAAAATTCAATTTTGCAGTCAAATGGTGTGGAACTGACCCTTGTTAGTATTGGTCTCCTCCATATTCAAGTCAATATCCTTCCACCTTCATTGATTTTTGTTGGTTCTTTGGGCAAACCGCTTTTTAAAAATTGCAGAGTACAACATTCAGTTTTTAAATCTGGATTATATTAATTCATTATAAATCATACCAAAATCATCTTCCATAGAAAGGATTGTCCACAAGCAGGGAAAGAAAAAAGAGCAAATAATGCTAACTTAATTCTCTAAGTCCGTAAAGAATAGGGTTGGGGTACATCTGTGTGCCAGGCATTTGCGGACATTGCTGTCTGCATTTCTTTTATTAAAGGACAAAAAGTGTACCATAGTTCAAGATCACACTTGATTTCTTAAAGAGCAGATCCTTCAGAGAGAGCCTGAAATAAAATGAGAGTTCCTGCAGAAGCCTAACCTCTTTGAATTATCAGAGGGATTGGAACCAGAATGCATGAATAGTTCCAGTTCCATGTACACAAGCTTTGGGATTTTTATTTCCTCAGTGGATGCTGTCTGAGATAAAAAATTGTGGCACTCATGAGGAATGAGTCCTTTGTCTTTGAAGAAGTCCACAAACTGCTCAAGCTCAAAAAAATAATCTCGCCCTAGGGTTGTAAATAACTTTCACACAAGCTGGGTGTAAAGCTACAGATTGCACCACAGAATTCACTAGTGAGTAAAAAACAAACAGCTGAAATGCTGCCACTTTTTGGTAGCTTACGAATGGAACAAGAATAGGCATTGGCCTCTCACTGCACTTGTCTACACTAGAGTTACTTCCACCTCAAATTTTTTGCTGTGTAGCTCAACACTGATAGCAACGGTAGCAGTTAGCCACCAGTATTTTTAGTATTGTATTGTCTAGGACTGTTCAGAGCTTGATGTTTAGATGACTCAAAGCCAGCACCTGGCTGGAACCATGTCTGTACTAATGTCACTGTTGCTGCCCTATGGAAAGGCACCAGTGGGAAAACAAGCTAATGCAGACACACCCCTTGAATCATGGTTTCCTGGCAGTGGAACTCTAGGACCCTACTCTGTGCTTGGCAGGACTGGAATGTTGCAAGTCTCTTGGTTGAGGGAATCTTATTGTTCAAGGCCTTGCACTGAACTTGGAGGCATTTCTCTGTCTATCAGTATGTGTAGGCAACATCCAATCAACTTCAAAATTTCAGGAACTGTTCTTGGCATCAGTGGGCAGAACCCTATGATTTTGAGTAAAACTGGAAAACAAAAGGGAGGAAATGTGAACACATGGAGCTCTTGCCATCTGCTGAGCCTGCTACCATGGACCCCTGATGTGTGCAGTGAGCTTGGCATATGCAGGCTACAAAGTGCACACCTCTTAGTGTAATTTGGAATGAGATCTATTACCTCAGAGCCATGTCTCTGGGCCTTTGAGAATTCAACTCTTGGTTACTGTACACATAGCCTGAAGTGGCAAGACAGACTAACAGATTCTCAATTGGGGCCTGATCTAAAGTCCATTAAAATCAATGGAAGGATTTGCATTGAATTCAGTGGGTTTTGAATCAGGCCCAGATTCAAATTTTTGAAGCAGGCCCAGATTCAAAATTCAATTTTGGCCAGATTTTGATCTGTGCACTATAAGAGCAGAACAATACTAGGGTCTTCAAAGAAGCCACTCTCAATTTGGTGGAGGCTTTTACCCTTGCAAACATGCAACTAAGCAGCCTGAATAACCCAGCACTCACCCCTTGGAGGAATCAGATTTCTAGCTGTTTAAACTGTGAAATGTAATGCACGTTTGAGTGAGTTACATGTGCCGTATCTTTTGATTTTAGACTTTTTTGAAGTTACTCTCTAACAATCGAAAATGGGTGGACATTCTCTTTCCTTCCCATGGTATGTGCAGGAGAACTTGTAGCACCTTATAAAGTATTGTTTAGTTGAAACTGGGTATTAAGACATGTGTTTATGAATTCTAATGTTCCTCTGTGAAATCTGCCATTTTGCTCTGTGAAAATTGGCTCATCTTGCAATGCAAATAAAACCTAAAGCTTTATGACCAACCCTCTCTGTGTACAAATACATGTGCATCCCTCCAGCCCCCAGCTATTCTGTGCCGGTTTATGGCAATGAAATCTCAACATCTGCACATCTGGACAGTCGAAAACTTATCAGCAAAAATTGTGGTGAGACCTGTTATCCACCTCTTTCCCAACGCAAGCTCAGTTTCTTTCTTTCTTTCTTTCCCTGTCCATCAGGACACACTGATGGGTTGATTTAATCATTCACATGTGCAGGTCATGCACAGTGCTAGCAAAATACCAAATCTATTAGTATATCTTGCCTGAATTGCTGGTGGAAGCATGGCTCATCAGTACAACCTTGGCAAAGAATCTCACAGGATGTTAACTAGAGGGCAATATCCATTTATGTCTCTAGTGTGGAAAAGAAAGAAGGAAAGAAAGAAAGAGGCCTTCTGAAGTGTTATTTCTATGTCTGCCTTAAACACTTGAAAAGCTCCTTTAGATAAATCATACACAAACTATTCACCACTAATTTGGGTAAAAAAAAATCAGTTAAAAGAAAAACTCAAGCAAGACAAACAGCACCATAAATAAAAATTCCCTTCTTTCATATACAAGATGATGAGGATTTACATGAATAAACCACAATCAGGCGGGGAGGTTAAGCGTGAGCTTAACTCCAAACCTCAGCCACCAGGATTACTTGCCTCTGCATGAAACTTCATTTTCAAGGCCCTTCATAACCTACCCCCTCTCTACCTGACATCTCTTATTTGGTATCAGTAATTTGAGTCCTACTGTAGATCAGGCGCAGTGCCAACCACTGCCATGCATTTATTACATTTCCCCATCAAGCATGTTTGTGCTTTCTCCAGTGCTGCCGCTCATGCTTGGAAGAAAGTTCCCATAAACAACCACAAAACCTCTTTAAAACTTTCCTCTCTGTGATGCCTACAAAATGCAATTTTGAACCCACTGCCTGCCATTCTGCGTCGCAGTTTCCTTGCAGTCCCCCATTGACTTGTCTGTACCAGTCTGTTGTCTCAGATTTGTCTTGTAAGCTCTTTGGGGCAGGGACATTCTTTCTGTTTCCTGTTTGTACAGCACCCAGGACAATGAGGGCCTGCTCTTCGAGCAAGACTCTTAGGTGAAATGATAATACAAATAATAAAAATGCTGAGTGTTCACAGAACTGAGGCCACAGTGCTCAATCCAGGTCCTCTGTGAAGTCAGTAAAGTGGGTCTCATTAACAGAGCCGGTCCACCTATAGAGGTGACCTAGGCAGTCACCTAGGGTGCCAAGCAATAGATGGCACTAAGGGCACTCCCCCAAGGCCTCACTGAGGGGGGTGAGGGAGTGATTGCCACTGGCCCCCTACGGCCTCACTGTCCCCCACCCCTCTCCACACTGCCTTCAGCATGGAGCCAAAGGCAGAAGGGAAAGGAGGTCCTGGGAGTACAAAACCCACTGTTCCACAGCGCTGGCTCACCCTGCCCCCAGGGTGGGGAAGAGCCGGCCCCGGGACAGAGCAGGCCAGCCCAGAGGCCGGCCTGGCCTCTTCTACCCCTCCCCTAAGGCGGCTGTTCTGCCCTGGGGTAGGGAGGGCCAGCCCACAGGTGGGGCAGGAGAGTGGAACCCAGCCCCCAGCCCTGCCCAGTCCGCCCTCTTGGGGGCAGGAGCACAAAAATTACAGGCGCCTAGAGTGCTGGAAAATCTCAGTCCAGCCATGCTTATTAACATTAATGGGAGCTGCACTGGCCTGTGCTAAGCACTGACTGGAAGCTGCTGTGTGGAGATGAGATAGGGAGCAGATGGAAGCTCCACTGCAAATTCTCTTATAGAGTGGAAATGCCACTGTGCAGATTCTGCAGTGACAGCTCCATTCTTTCAGCACACTGTCCTTTTCTGATCCTGCAGAGAGTTCACACCTGAGTGGAGGTATCCAATCTCAGGCTGGTAACTGAATGCTAAACAGACAACCTGCACTCTGAAGAGATGCTCTCTGTCCCGCATCCATACAGGAGTGCAGAAATGTAGCCATCAGGCTTGTCGAAATTATCCTGCTGTGTTGTCTAAGTGTAGGGAGCAGGAATAGTTTAGCTAAACGCATTAGTGCAAAACCCTAGTCTTATGAGAGGCTTGTCTACACTGGGAAATAACACTGGATTGTAACAGGAGTTAACTAAAACCACAATATTAAGCATTAAGAGCAGACACGAACCACAACCAGATGTTTTAAGCATAATGGTCCCTGACTGCCCTGTGTGTGGAATCACCTTTACCATCACGTTATTAATAACTCCATGACCTCTATATTAGTGGTCCTAAATGAGCATGGCCTGATTCTCTAAAGCACTTGAGTATACAAAGGTCCCATTGACATCTGCGAAAGCATGGGTGCACACTCAGCACATCTGAAAATCAGACCACTTTTACTGCGGTGTCAGTGTTTGGTTTGTATGTTCCTAACTTTAGGCACCCAGGTTTGAAAACTTGGCCTAATAGGCCTATTTCACTGTAACAAGTGGTGTTTCTGTTAGGGAGCTGGGCTGCAGAGCTACAGTCCCTCTCCTGCTGCAACCCCAACCAGAAAGTTATCCACCAAGCACTAGCTGAGTGACTCCACCACCGGTATCATTGATGAGGGGGCGTGGCAGGGATGTGAGGATGGGCATGAGAGGGACAGACTGCATTCTCAGCTGGCAAGTTGCAGTTGGATTGCTGGTGGGAACTTGAAGAGAAGGAGATAGCATAGCAGGATGGTTGTGAGGAGAGGCCATGGCTGGAGGTGCATTTCTGGCTGGTGGAGAGATGAACCCACTCCTTCCTTTCCCAAATGAGATTTCTAACTCTCTGTTCTACCTGGCTGTATTTACTCTGGTAAAAATTAGATTGGTAAGTCACCCCAGGCTGAGGCCCCACTAGCGTCAGCGATGGTGAAGTTAGAGAGCAGACCATCCTAAGAATGTCTACACTTATCTACACTATGGCTTCTCCAGCTTATGGGTCCCACTGTTGCCAGTAGAGACAAGGCCTCCAACAGCTTACTTTACAATTCCTGTTTGCCTCGTTATGGCTTTTACTTTGGTTTTCCATTCCATGTTTTTAAAGGGATGGGACTCCACACTAAATGTACCAACTCATGAAAGTGAGCTATTGTTGAAGGGGTATCTGAAGCCATGGACATGAGAAAAGACCCATTGGGACATTCAGGCCCAGCTGTCACAGTCTGATCTGTGCTTGGATTTGTCTTTTTATTTTCACTACCTCTGGTTTCTCTGCTTGTGGACCTCTTTTTCCCCTTCCTTCCTCCCCCTCTCTCTCTGCTCTTGAGGAGAGAGTTTCTATCATAGCTGGTGCAGGGCCAGTTTGTGTATGGGTAAAGACAGCACTCAAAAAAAAAAGCCATCTTCTGTTACCTTTCATCATATCAACATTGCTGCTACCCAGCCCATGAGAATAGAATGGACCAAGGACATCTACAGTTGTTAGGAGAGCCCAAGAGTCAGTGTGAGTGAGGCCCAGCACTATCCCCCTCAATCTTCACTGAACACAGCAGCTTGCCCACAGAACTACCACGCCCTTGTCCTCACTGCCAAATTGCTCCAATATGTGCACCCACGCGCCTTTGTTTCCTCCGCCTATTTGGGAGGTGATCACAGAATACACCAATCCCACTATGGCAAAGGATCATGTTTAACAAACCTTCTCAGGAACTAAAGACACTAGCTAACACTTGGGCATGATTCACAGACAGGGTGAAGGGGCCTCACTACTTAATCCTTTCACTTATCAAGCTTAATCAGTTTAAAGTGAACTTCAGTGGTCATTCCACACCGTTGTTGAAACTGGGCTAGATCTAGCCTGGCTTCCCTAACCCGGGTGCAGAGTGCTCTATATTTATTTACTTTTTAAATGAGCACTGTGTTAAAACTGCTTCTCTTTTAAATCCTAGGGATGACAGTCTTTAAATTACCCTAGAGTTCATGTAAGCTTGACCTCTCCCCGTTTGTTATGGAAAATTATTTGCATCAGAAAGGATGAAACAGAGGCTATTGAAAAAAATATTATCTTCCCTACAGGAAGGAGTCACTCAGCATTTCAAATTTTCTGCATGAATAATTTCCAGTGTCCCTAATTTTCAGTCTTGGTTGCATGTGTTGTGTTCACACTGGAGCTGTGGCAGGTTGAGAGATATGTATAGCTTGTGCTGGGAAAAGTTTGGGATTATTCCAGAGCCCCACAGTTCTGGACAATGCACCATGGCTGTCTCAGGGAAAGAAATAAAAAAACAAACCATTTCTGCAACAGTTAGGGAAAGAATGCTAGAACAATGCTATGAACATGGCTGTGGCCATCATAGGTTCAATTACTGTGTTGACAGGGCCTTGGATGGTTTGCCTTTGCATTAACAATCTGTCTAAATGACTTCATAGCACAGCTGTTTCCCTGGGAAGCTCTTAGTGAGATACACTTCTCAATCTGTTCCATACTAGATCCTCTCTTATCTAACTGGGACTCCTTCCTATTTAGCAATAAGAGAAGGACTGGGTGAGTGTGTGATCCAGACAATGCTAGTTGGCAAACCATGCTTTTACAGGAATAGACTATCCTCTCTGTGCCACTAGCCTAGGGTGACTAGATGTCCTGATTTTACAGAGCCAGTCCCGATATTTGGAACTTTCCCTTATATAGATGCTTATTGCTCTCCCACCCCCATCACAATTTTTGATACTTGCTGCCTGGTCACCTGACATTAGACGCACATACCTGGGTCAAAATTTTCATAATTAGGTGTCTGAATCTAGATTTGGGTACCTAAATAAAAATAGAAATGATTTCCAGCGCCACCGATAACCCACAACTCCTGCTGAAGTCAATATTTAGATTCTACTATGGCCACAGGTGCTATTGAAAAACTGTGGATTGAATAGTGTGGTACACAAATAGCTAATCACCAGAGACTAAGATGATGCCGAACTCTTTTGCACTTCATTAAGCACAATGAATGACATGTAGATGAACCCAGTTTGATCCCAGGTGTCCCTTCCAGAAATAATGTACAGAACACTTTATATATGCAAAACAAAAACAAACAAGCAAGCAAAAATTCCACAAGCAAAACTCAGTGTATGTTGAGCCAGTATCCCCTGCCCCATTAGTTCTCATTCACATTTTCGGCAGGCAAAACACCACCTTTCCCCGAGATCATTACAGATGAAGTAGTGTCCATTTTGTTTCCTCCAAGCTTGGTAGCATCTGGTGACTATCTAGGTTGCTTTATTATTCAGTTTCTCAGAGTTGAGGCACAATAAACTGCCAAAGGCAGGAGGGAATTCCCCAGTGCCTGAAAGTCATTGCTATCCAAGGGTAGACTTTCAGTCCCTAAGACACTGACAAGCACGTAAATGACAAATCCTATTTCATCTTTCATCCTTTAATGCAAATTCCAGCACTTTCAAACCTTTGCAGCCTAGCAACTGGTATTCTGTCAAAAGGTGTAACAACCACAGTTTAAGTCCTTACACTAAGATATGTTGTCCTGTTGAACTGCTAGGTATGCCCAGCTCCAACCAGCTGGGAGTGCCCCTCAGCTTCTGAATGAACCTGAAGAAACCTCCCAGCTAGAGTCTCACTCAATGGTCATGGATTTCACAAAGGATGAACAAATAGATGTATTGCCTCCCAGCTGGGCCTCCATCTGGCATGGTCATGCTTTACTTTTGTTCCACAGTCATCCATGAAAGACTGAAAGCGCCAATTGCTACAAAAGAAAAATGGAACCACATAGCAACCTACGTACTAGAAGCACCCATCAGGTTATTTCAAACAACTCTGAATTGTCACCGATGTTCAAGCAGTTGGTTTTCTGGCCCTTATATCTCATGGATTTTTTTTTCTAGTTTGCAAGTGTAACCCATGTGCCTACAAAGGAGTAATCTCTTTCAGGGATCCCTTAGGGCTGGGTTACATTGCTGGGCAGATTTTGCAGCCCAGAAACCAGAACCCTCTGGTAAGAGGGTGTGGTAGCACGTTGAGTATGCTCCACAAGTTTTATTGTTATGCTGGAGTTACATGCCCAGGGAGAAGCCTGAGAGGAGCAGCCTGGAGAGGAGCAAACAGAGAGAGCTGCAGAGTCCATGTGCTCAGGGACTGAGTGAAAGGAGCTGAGGGAGAGTGGACTGCAGGATGTTTTCTCCCTGCTGTGGACAGTTTTGCAGGGGAGTTGTCTGCAATAGAGCTGAGAGCTGGATGGCCAGTGACCTGATTGTGTGGTGCTGGCTACACAGGAAGAAGAAAGGACTGCATGGCATTTGCCTGAAGATTCCTGCAGCTAGAGACGATGAGGATTGCTCTTGTTCTGCATTCAAGCCTCAAAGTCTTAAAAGACTATGATTGAGATAAGGGTGACTCCACCTGAACTTTGGGACTTCTGGGTTTCTTACTGTTTTGTTTAAATTTCATTTTGGTTCTTAGGATAAGGTTGGGTAAGTTAATAAATAAAGTTCATTGTTATGTTTATTCTCAGCAATAGTTTGTTGTGGGATGGGAACTCTGAGCAGTCTTCGTTGTGAGTCCTGTACAGACTGGATCCTGGCTCTCCAGCTGCTTTCTGCGGGGGTTTCTCTGTTAGGCACTGAAGAGGGGCAAGTGAATGCATTCGAGCCCACCCTAGCAGGTTACACAAGCTTCTTGGAATAGGGACAATATCCACCTCTATGTTTGCACAGCCCCTGGCACAACAAGGCTTCACTTCTGATTTACATAAATAAGTTATGTGCCATAAGAGCCTGATTTTCAGAGTTCCTTGCTCCTATTGCCTTCAGCTGGAATTGGAAGTGTGCAGTGCCTCTGAAACTCAGGGCTTTAGGCTATGTCTACATGTAAAAGCTTAGTTCGGACTTGCTTAGTCCAAACTAAGCAGTTCAAAGTTAGTTAGAACTAACCGTGTTTTGGTAGTTCAAACTAACTTTTTAGTTCGAACTAGCCATGCTTTTTTTAGTTTGAACTAACTTTTTAGTTCAAACTAAAAAGTGCAGTTAGTTCGAACTAAAAGTTAGTTTGAACTAACAATACACAGTTGGTTCGAACTAACCGGTAGTTTCAATTTATTTAGTTCGAACTAGCATGACTACATCATACTAGTTTGAACTAAAGTTTGAAATAAGTTCAAACTAAGCCATTAGCTTGAACTAACCCTTCCAGGGCCAGCTCGACCCATAAGCAAATGAGGCAGTGGCGGGGGGGCACCACTGACTCACGGGCAGCCACAGCACCGTGTGGGGGGCACGGTGGGCTGGCTCAGAAGCTGGACCCATGTTCCTGCCTCTCCTCAAGCTGGCCACTCTGCCCCTGGGGTCGGAGCAGGCCAGCCCATGAGGCGGGCTCCACTTTCTCGCCCTGCCTCTAGGCTGACCCTCTCTGCCCCTAGGGAGGAACAGCTGGCCCAGGGGAGGGGCAGAAGAGGGAAGCTCCACATCTGGGCTGGCCCACTCCGCCCCTGTACTGGCTGTTCCCCGACCTGGGGGTAGGGCAAACCAGCCGTAGTGGAGGCTGGGTTCTGTGCCCTTCCTGGCGGGCCGGGGGGGGAGGGTGCAAAACCAAAAGCCAGCTCAGGGCACCACAGCTCCTTGAGTCAGCCCTGGGCAAAGCCTAGTGGAGACAGGACTCAAATTAGTCCAAATCAAGGTTTCTTAATTCAAATGAATTTGCTCATGTAGACATAACCTTAGTATTTTATGTAATCTATGTTTATTCTCTATTTTTTAATTCAGACACTGTAGAAAGACTAAAATGATAGGAAAGTAAAAAGGTCTGGTTTCCCAGTGCAACATATGTTGACTATTCATTTAGGCTGTAAATTCCTCAGAGCAGGAACCATACTTTCCTTTGCATATAGTGCTAAGCATGCAGCCAACACTTAACAGAGATTTTAATTGTCCTCTCTCTTTTTAACAAAATAGTCCACATCCTACAGTGCCCTTTATAGCCTGTGTATCCCAAAGCACTACACAAGGCAGACAGATAGATGGTTGCAATGTCACTAACTCATTAGAATCTGTTTAACTAAGAGACAAAGAATGATGTTTGGGACACGAAGTTTATCCCTGACTTCTCAGGCAGCACCATGGAATCTTCAACAGCTACTACAAACAGGCAGAAAGGAGCCTCTTTTAATATCTCAGTTTGAAGAATGTCACCTCGAGTGATGACCTATTCTGTACTGACTTGTCAGCACTGAGTCCTCAGCCAGGAACCAGTGCAAGATGTCAATGCACAATATTCTGACTCCCAGTGCTTTTTTTGTGATGGTACACAGGGGTGTAGAGTACAGGCACCCTTTTTGCCAGCCCCATTGCTCAGCTGTGGGAGTGGGGTCAGCAGGTGAAAGGAGAGTTCTGGCTTTAAAAAAAAACAAAAAAGCACTGCTAACCCCCAAGCAAAAAGTGCTACCAGCTGAGCTATAAATCTGCAGCTTGCCTTCTTCCCTCTTTGGTCACTTCAGTGCTGTTTTTTCTCAGGTCTTATTCAGTTCCTCAACAGTCACCCATCATCTAGGGGAATCATTTGATTTTGTCTTATTTAAATATTTCCAGCTGTTCAAAGACTAAATAATGATGATAAGATCTATCTGACATACCGAGCTCTTGTATACTTTTTTTTTTACTTCATTGTTGCTGAGACCATATACGAAAACACAAATGATCACAACTAAGATTACAGTGAGATGCTCTCAGTGTCAGGGGAAATACTCCACTCTGACACAGCTAAACACTGGCTTAACTAAGTGTTGCTCACTTCCTGGCATGTCAGAGATGCAGCCCACAAGCTTTATTAGAAAACTCTTATGTCAAAAGCAAAGAGATTGTTGTGCAGTAATGAACCACAATTCATTCACTAGGCAACCACAGAAATTATCCCAGGGTTATATACAAGTGGATGAGAGGATCCCTGCACATTCATGTGACTTATGCTTTCCTGTTGGAGCTCTCAGGATCCCCCTTCCATCTCTCTCCTATTCTCCAAGTCACCTGTCACCCTGCGAAGTGTAACTAGACTGGTAAGAGCCAGCATGAGGCTTTGTTCTTCTGAGCAAGCTACTAGTGTCAGGGAATTGAACCACACCTGCACCGCACAAAGGCCACGCCACCTTCCTCCCAGCTGAGGGCTAGCAGTCCAGATGCCACTCTCTCAAGAGCCTAACAACACCCCTGCTTCAACTGTGACAGCTGTTACAGAGCCACAAGTTACTAATTTTTGCCCAGGGTCAAGCACTATCTCACTGGCAACCTACGCAGCAATCAAACTGTGGGTCTCATGAAATGCCATGCAAAGTACTAACCACTACTAGGTCATTAAGCAAGGCCTATTTAGTGTTTCTAATTGAGAGGTAAAAGAAGCCTGTAGTCTGTTCCTTTGAGATACAAATACAGGTGGGAAGATGGTGCTTCCATATTTCATGCTTAGGTACAATGATGATGAGCACAGTATAAATGCCTAGATTTTGTTAAGGTTCTTATACAACCCCTTCCACTGTGGCATCTGTGCACCTTACAGCTTGAACTAGAAGCTCTGCATCTTCAAGGCCATCCCACCTCACAAAATGTGTCCCTTACAGTGCATTTCACCACAAAAGACCAGAGGATCAAAGTGAGCTGTAAACTCTCTCCCACTTCACTCTCAGCCATTGCTCCTCCTGAGCCCTATGACACAGAGGCAAGTTGAGGCTCTCTTCTTAGGTCAGGTGAGTTTTCTGAGAGTTACTAGTTAAGGTAGAAACCAGATGCCATGTTTACAAAGCCACTGAATGATGTAGTTAGTGCTGATAGCTCCATTCATATTAAATTAAATGAGGGCGTTTCAAGCAATTCAATAAAAGAAAAGCCCACCAAACTAAAGGTTATGGGTGAAATCCTGACCCCCATGAAGTAATTTTGCAATCGACTTCAATGGGCTCAGGATTTCACCCTAAGATTTAGTTTAGTGACCATTTTATTATTGTGGGGCTTTTTACACTCAGATTAGTGCTCAATAAAGGTGCAGGATTGAAAATATAAAAGTGAAGTCCCCTGTTTAGCCACAAAAAAAACACCCCACAGATAGCTGCCAAGCAAACTCTTCCACTTTGCCCCATCCACCTCCTTCAGCCCTGAAATAGCAACAACCTCTAGGGGTGAAAAATTAAACTAGTTATGCATACATGCCTATTCAGTCTTCCACACCTATGCTGACTACCAGTTCAGAAGGGGTTTTGTGACTGGACCCTAGTCCACTAGGAACTAGACTAGCTACTTATTTCATGTAGGTCGCATTGAACTATAATGAAAGATATGGTCGAGAGTCATTACTCATTTGGGCTACATTCAAACCAGTATTCTACACGTAAATGGTTTTGAATCTCAGTATTCTTTTGAAATTCACATTGTTAAGAAAATACTGGATTACAAATATGCTTCAGACTGGAGCAGAGCTAAGGTACTACCATAAACTGGGATGAGACAACAGGGGATGGATCTTTCAAAATTGCATGGTTCATTTCTTTCACCCTGATGCATCTGACACTGGCCACTGTCGGAAGACAGGATATTGGGCTTGATGGAAAACTAGTCTGACCCTGTATGACTATTCTGATGAGGAAATAGGCTTACCACCTTTGTTTTCTGTCTTATAAGTAAGAAGCAAATATTTAGACAAAAAAAAATTGGGCAGACATAAATTTCCTTTGTGTTTTTTCACATTTCCCTTCGATAATACAATACCCCAGTTTGCACTTTGCTGCTTTTACCTAGTTTCTCAGTCCCTCCTCTTTATCCCTTTAAATCATACTTTTATCTAAAATCTCTAGCCATGAGAAGACAAAAGTTCTGTTGTCTCTTTCCTGTATAACAATCGGCAGAAATTAAAACTGCTTTTCCTTATACTGAGAACAAAGAATCAAAAACGTTGTTCCTTTGCAAAGAGTTTGTTTGACTCTGGAATAGGTCTGAAGCATTAGGCTGAAGATCAGCCATTTTTACAACTCAGCCCAGCAACTTTTTTTTGAATTTCTTTTGTATTTTCTACTGCATTCCCCTCTATAATTTAGAGGAAAAATGTGCCTGTCAGTTTTTCCACTTGGGAATCTGCTACTGGAAATTTAAAGTATTATAAAGTCAATGGAATACTTACCACTCTCTCCATCCAAGAGAGACTAACTGTCTCTGAGCTGGATAAATTGTTTTCATTATTATTATTTACTCTTCCATTCTCAGGGATTTTAATGCTGATTTGTTATAAGGGACAGTGTGCTTTTGAAGCATGATGGAAAATAAAGCTACAATACACAAGCTTTACCTCCAACACCTTTCTCACTCCCCCAAGTGGTTTTTATATTTTGTTTTGCTCTCAACCTTGACTTTCAAAATGATTTAGGAAACAGTCTGGACCACTCTACTGCAACAGTAACACAATTTTTTTTTTAATTGACAACTGTGTTGAAAGGTTTTGGAGACTACTCACTTTCACACACACAAACATAAAGGAAGGCCTGATTCACCTCTGATTTACACCAGCGTAACTGAAAGATTTCTACTGAGTTACTCCTGATTTACATAGACACAAGCAACAAGAGAACCAGACTCATTGACCTTTGCTCCCTTCCAAAATTAATCATCTTTCCTCACAGCCTCCACCCCATTCCTCCAGCACAGAGTGTAAAATCAGTCAGTTCTCTAGACAGCTGGGCTCTCCAGCTAATTTATTCTTTGAGCTGGGGGGAATGGACAGAACTTTAACCATCTATGTTTCATTGCTGTGGGTGCAGGGGAGGGTAGCTAGTGCAAATATTTTTCCCAGCTAAATCAAAGCGTAGAGTTGGAGACGTGGATGTGTACGTGCACATATTATTAGCCTTATGTTACAATGATATTAAACAGCTCCAGCCCAGCTAGACTGAGCCTCCATCTGGCTCCTTGGAGTAACAAATGATCCCTAAAAGGAAAGAAAGCCAGCATTTGGAAGTCTGCGGAGCGATCTACATTCCTGGGAGCATGGCACTGCAACTAGGGGCAAAAAAAGGCGGGTGAAATGGGGGGTGCTTTACTTTCTGCATTACTGACTCCCACCCCCAAACTACCTGAGAACAAAACGCTGGCCTCCAGCTGCAGCCTCCCTTTGTTAGCATGGGGAGGCATGGTTGCATTTTCTCCCTTAAAAATGGGAGCGGGGGGCATTTCAATCTGTTTTGTCAATGAGCATTTGGCGCTTCCCCACATTCTGATCAATGCAGCTGCTTTGACAAATTTGTTCCAAAGCTCCCACACCATGAGCAGAACGGATCCCCTCAAACCGCTCCCCCTTTATCTAACCATCTTCTCCGTGCACAAGACCCTGCCTCCTCTCTTTGCCCTCTCTTTTCTGCTCCCCTGAAAGCCTCATTTCAGGGGAGTTCTGACACTGGCATCCCAAGTCCTACCTTTCTCAGTGGCAGTAGCTGGGCTGTAGCTCCTTTACCTTCAGTTCTCATTTTGGGTAACTCCAGCTTCAGTCTGGCAGCAGCAGCAACATCTGGATGCATGGCTCCCTGGCTCCCCCCCCACCCCCCTTTGTCAAGAAAGTTCCTTACAATCCACTCTGAAGGATTTTCCCTTTCACTTGAAATCCCCACATTCCCGCTCCATACAGATCAGTTTCCATTTAAGCCATTTGCCGGTCACAAGCAGAAGAGTGGTTTCCTGCCCAGAGCTTTTTCCTGCTTCTGTTGGCTTTTGTGGCGTTTATTTCCCCTAGATTCTTCTCTTACTTTTTTCCCTCTTTCCTGATTTTGTGACTATCTCTTCAAGCTCGTGACGTTAATTCCACCCCTTCCCCCTCCTGTGTCTTTCTTCCCACCCTTCCCTAGCCTGACCCATCCTGACTCCTTTCCAGTGAGCTAATCTGCAGCTGGCTGAAGAACAGGCCCCATTACCATGGAAACCCATGTCCCTGAATACTGACAGACTTGGGGAAACTACAGTAAACAGGACATTCTGCTCAACGCTTTTCTTTTTGGGGAAAAGTAAGGAGGTGCGTTAACTCTTTCAGAGCTACTGACATTTAAAGTTCCAAAGGGGTAGCCATGTTAGTCTAGTTCAGCAAAACAAGCAAGGAGTCCTGTGGCACTTTCTTGAAGTGTCACAGGACTCCTTGCTTGTTTTGACTTTTAAAGCACTTTCTCACCTCTATGAATTGGGCCTTAAAGTCCCAGAAGCTTTCAAGCTCACCAAAAGGTACCTTAGCAAAAGAGACTCTCTTTGATTATCTAGAGGATCAGCCATATAAAATTAGTGATAGTTGGCACTTGGTTAGTGACTGTTCTCCAAAGAGCTCAAGGCAAACAATAATCAATAAAAAGCACTCCCCTGCCAGCTTCCTGGGCGTGGGACTTGAAGGAATTGTGCCCAGTGCAGTGTGGCAAGATTGGGCCCCAAGATTCATGTGAGCATCTTAGGGCCCAGGGGTCTCCAAAGCCACTGCATCTAGTCAGCATTTTATTTTTTTGATTAAGGGGAAGTACAGATTTTTGTATGGTACCATGAGCAGTGCAGCACGTGAAATGTAAAAGTGGTCTTTCCATTATCTACTGCTGTCCATCACCCAAGCACTTTAAAAACTACTGATATGCAGACATTACACAGAAATCACACACCACTGAAATGCAGCCACCTCTGGTATGGAATGGGGCAAATATTCAGCACTGCACAGGCAGACTGTGCAACCGTTTTGGACGGGAAGTGAAGAATACTGCTTCCACAGTATTGCCAACCCCAAGCATTCAAAACACATTAGACAGGCCCCAATAATTATGAGACTGACTTAAAAATCATGACAAATAAAATAATACTAAATTGCGGGGACAATTAAAAGATTTGTCTGTTGGTTTCTGAGCCTTTAGGGTCTCCTTGGGTCACATTTCAAGCTTGTCTCTGCAACCATGAGGGCTAGAAACTTCCTTTTTGAACAAATGAAAGCTGAGAATCTCCTGAAATCACAAGACTCCATAATCTGGGACTTCAGGGAAAAACACCAGATATGCAATATTTGCAATAAAATCACAGAAGACAGAAACATTGCATCCATTTGGTACCTAAGAAATATTGGGCAACAGGACATATTAATCCATCCTGGTATTTGACAAAAGGTGAGAGGAACAAAAGGGTAAAGTGACTTGCCAAGGGTTGCATGTCTGACCAGTAGGAGCCAAGAACTGAATTCAGCTGCCATGAAACTCTGCCAAGAACTTTACCTACTGGAGCATGCTGCCTCCCTTGATGTTTGAAAGACACCCCTGCCATCTTGCAGGAGGCACAATAATTAAGATTCACCAGTCTCCAGCTGCTACCAATTCTGGAGTATTTTCCCTTTTCCCCCTTCTTTTTTCCGAATGCTACCATACCAGCCAAGAGGTGCATGCCAGCAAGACAGAGCATGAAGCAGAGGGGCAAAGCTCCCCCTGCTCAAGAAAAGACACAGCAGAGAAGGAAGCTGCAAGCCAGCCTTTGCCCACTAAAGTGGATCAGTCTGCTTGATGCTTTGCTGTTGCCAGGGGAACATGCCACTCCAGCCTTCAGGTTCTTCACTGAAAACCAGTTAGCTAGTAATGCTTCAGTCCAGCTAAATGATTTACTTGGGCAGAGCTGCATACCGGCACAGGACCACAGGGAAGTCCATGAGATTCCACACGGGTTTAGGATTGTGCCCATGCGGATTGAATTGCAGGACAAGGGCCAAAAACAATTAAGGAGAAAACTGGGGGGGGGGGCGGTGAGCAGTAGAATGGACACATTTTTACTAAAGGTCCTTGGCTTATAGGGAGTGAGGCAAGCACTTTGAAGGAAGTCCTTGCACTGAATAAAACTACTTGTCAGATACTGTTTTTGACTCCCACAGCATAGACTGAAATAGGAATTTCGAGTTGAAAGTATGAGCTGCTCCAGCTTGAGCTAGAGAGACATGACTCCTTTGCTGGGGCTGGAACACACTTGTGTCCTCTGTGGATTGGCACAAAGGGAGGACTCGAAAACATACAACCAGTGGGCAGTAGTGTACTAAGAGGCGGGTGGGCGTTGGCCTGGGAAAGGGTGCCAACTGGGTCCTTCATGACATGCAAGGGCTGAGACACAGGAAGTTCTGGGGGCAGCTGGACACAGCCCAGAGTCTGGCAAGGGATGAGCTCTGGGTGACCAGGCGGAGGAACTCTGTCCCCACTCACTACACCATGGTCAGGAGATGATGTTGACCCACCTGGTAGGGGGAGTCAGCAACTGATCTGATTGGGTTGCAGGGCTGGTGCCAGAGGGGATGGCACCACAGGGTGAATATGTGTGATGGGGGGAGGCAGTGGAGCCCAGCCAGAACCAAGGTAGCCACTGCCATGAGTGTCAGAAAGTCCTCAGGGCACAGGAGAAGAAAAGCAGTGCCCCCCCAGAGGTACAGACCCTCCCCCATCCCAGGGGAGCTGGGGAGTGGCGCCCACCTGGTGGCAGCCAGGGACCACCTGCATGAGGAGCACATGAAGCAGGGGGGACTGCAAATGCAAACATTGGCCCCCTGGCGCCAGAGACCCATGATATGCCACTGCCAGTGGGTCACAACTACACAGAAAAATTGTGTCCAACATGAAGAGGCAGGTTATTGCATTGCTAGGTGTCTCTCAGGCAACATACCTTGGTCTACTTCAATTCCTAAAACACATTTATTCAACACCCTGAGCAACGAGCAATACAGGACACATAGCCACATGATGAAATTAATGATTAGCCAGCTGACTCGATGGCATGGACCCAAACCATCCACATTAAAAAAGAAGCCCTCCCACATTGCGAAAGAGCCCCCTGTTCAGTGAACGCAGAATATCAACAAACTTAAAGCCAGTAAAGAAAGTCAAGGAGAAGTTGCTGAAATAAGGTGCCATCAGCATGCTGACACTTAAACTAGGGTATTAGAGCAAGCATTGCAACTAATCTGACATAGTTCTGTCAGCTCTTGCAGTTTTATAGCAAGGTGTGTGATAGGTTTTTTTATAGAGCCCCCAACTGTCGGAATCAAGTTATTACCTGACTAGCTCAACTTTTTTTAAAAAAAATACATTTCTAGCCCTCAGGGGTTCAGAGAAAAGCTTGAAAACGCAAAGCCTTAAACACTGCTGCCCAAGAAGGTAAATAAAAAAACCCAAGATTTATTATTTTTAAATCCATGATTTTTATACTCATATAATTTTTTCTTTTGAGGCTTTGATTCAAGATTTTTGAATGCTTGGGGTTGGCAATGCTGAGAGGAGAGGGCACAATGAGAGAGGTGGTTTCTAAAGAGCTAAAATTCAGACCATAAAGAACTGGAACTGCACCTGGGAAAACAGTATTTGGTGGCACTTTTAAAGCTGGAAAGTAACTCAAAGCCTTTGCAGATTCAGGATCACAAGTGTAACATGCACCCTAAAAAACATGGTCCTAACTAAGGGTAAGTCTACAACACAAAATTAAGTTGAACAAAGTTAAGTCGCCAGACAGCAACTGCAGTAATTATTGTGGTGGGTCGGGTCAACACTACACCTCCTTTGTTGTGGTGCACATCCTCACCAGGAGCACTTCCACTGAGTTAACTGTCAGCTGGTGTTCCCCTGCCCTGGGGCAGACATCTCAGCCCCAATGTACAGGGTGGGCTGACTCCAGCTCTGAGCCTTGCCTGGGGCTGACAGATAACAGATGATGTTGTAACAGCGTCCATACAAACAAACAAGTTCTGTGGCACACATTTATTTTTTGAATGAGCTTTTGTGGGAGAAAATCCCACTTCAGCAGATGCTTTGAAGATGGGGGAACTTAAAGAATGGTAGGAAATAAATGCAGGGAAGTGTAAGTCATCGGAACAGGTCACACTGTAACTACACAGACACTGTGCCACCCTCACTATATCGACCCACCTAAGCACTACTCTTCTCACAGAAGTGGAGTTTTGGATTCGATGAAGTGGGCAACTTACATCAGGAAGAGCAACACTGTAGCATAGACACTTAAAGTATGTCTACATTGGAGGCTCTGTTAAGTCGACTTAATAAGGTAGACTTTAAGTTGACTTAAAGTTGATCTTGTTAAGTTGACTTAGAGAATCCACACTGAAAACTCCGTCAACTGCCTGTGTCCACACTGGCAAGTGCTAGGTCAACAAAGGAGTGGTGTGTTGTGGATAGCTGTCCTGCACTGCACCAGCGGTGTGCCCACTGGAGGCCAATTAGGTCGACTTAAGTGCTTTCCTCATCCACATTGGCTTAAGTCAACTTTATAAGGTTGACTTAAGTGTTAAGTCGACCTTAAGAAGTGGTGTTACTGAGTCAACTTAAGGAAGTGCTTAAGTTGACTTAATAAAAGCCCAGTGTGGCTGTAGGAGTCTGTAAGTTGACTTAACCTTCCTTAAGTTGACCTAAGGCACCAGTGTAGATGTGCCCTTAGAGAGTTAGGTGAGTATAAGCTGCCTGAAACCATTAATACGAAAACCAGTAATAACAAAAGGCCAGAATGTTACCTTGCCAAGCTAAAGAGACCCCCAATGTTGCTGCAATGCAGTCACATTCCATTACATCAATAGCAAGTTACATTGGAGGTGCATTATATGGAGACATGTTCCTGTTTTTCTTAATGCAACACAGAAATAGACACTCTGAAAAAACATTACATAGCACAGTGCCCACACACAACACTTTGTCTCCATCCACATAACTTTTAAATACTAAAACACTGGCACCTCAGGGACATGAAGAAGAGATTAATTTCATTCCCAGAGCTCTGCATTCATATCATTTGCTTCTTGAAACATAATCACTTATATCTGATTAAATTGTTTCCTCCTACCCTAAGCTGTGATGATCCTGTTGTGTGGGATAGCAAAAAAATAGCTTCTTCTTAGGATGTAAAATAAATGTCTATAGTAAAAGCAAAGACAAGAATTGTATATAAGAAGTGTAGATATAAATATCCTGTGGCAAATATAAACCATCTCACTTTGCAAATAACTATTGAATTTATATGGAATTATAATACATACAGTAGGAAAAAATCAAAAGAGAGAATGCCTTATAATTCAAATTGTTTTTTTCTTTTAACAGGCTATTTCAACCTATACAGAATCTTCAGTCTTTAGCTTTTTATTGTATTTAAAATGAATTTAGTGATGTTGCATTACACCACCATGGATGGGTTTGACTCCAGATGCTACAGTTTTCAGCTCAAGTGATATTGCCTCTGACACCTTCCTGAAATTTGGAGGCTCAAGGAACGAACAAAGTCCAATGATAATGACTACAGACAAGTACAAAGTCTTATCAGTAGTCCAAATTTTATTAGAGCAATAAGTAAAGTTCCAGTTACCCAAGCATATAAAAATACTATAAAAAACCTAGACAATAATTATAACTGTAATCATACGTCCTCAGTGATGTTCTAGGGTAGGGTCTGATGGACTTCTCAATAGATGGTCACCTCCAGGTGGATGTTTTCTGCTGAGGATTCCTGTCGGGTCATCTTCCCACTTTTACCCAGTCATCAATCCCTCTTTTATACTGTAATTCTAACCATCCCTAGCATCATATGCACATGCATGAAAGTGTTAACCCTCTTTTCTTATCCGTACTTCCATACCCCATGAATGTTTGGATGCCCTGTTTTTCATACGTGGTTCATAGTTCCCCTTATTCTCATTAGGATTTACACATGACATGAATCCTTCAGTCAAGACAATCATTCAAAGACATTATGATCAGGTTTGTGTGGTCTGGGACAAGACATTATGGTTGATTGCAATCACATATTGGCACATCTTCACAGGACCCATGTGACTTTCTGAACATAGGGTTGTACCTAGGTCACTCACTAATGTTGAACATCCTTAACCTTATGGCCTAGTATGGATAAGATAAAATTTTACGGGTCTCAGTCTATAGGCCTTGTGTTTCAGTGATGCTTTACTTGCATACCTAACACACACTCATCACTTGTACATACTTGTCAAGCCTATACTTCTATAATTCTACAATGTAACTGTGTTCCTCATACATTGTTTTGATATGAAATAGCATATAAATAGACCATAACATCACATAACACAATGATAAATGAATGATAAAATGAATTAACTGGCAACAAGACTGAAGATCACAAACCACATTACAAATTTACGTCTTTGTCCAGCCAACATTTACACATGTAGCTTTATGAGTTCAATGGGATTATGCACATGGGTAAAGTTAAAATTTTGTCCTTTACTCTTAGCACAACAAAAACAAGATGAAGAAACCATAAAGGCACAGTTAACTGCCAGATAACCATGTTTATTAAACAGCTGCTTCGTTTGGCAGCTTCTAAAACATAAAACACAGTGTGTGCCAATAGAAGGCTCACAGATGATTTAAAGGGATGCTAACCTATGTCTATACGCTACTTACATACATGTTTGCCAGATCAGGCCCTTAAGTAATCTCCACAACACTCTCATGAGGCAAGTATTACATTATTTTCCTTGCACTTTAGCTACAGGAAACAAACACAGAGGGTGAAATTCTGGCCCTCATGAAGTCCATTGGAGCTCTGCCATTGGCTTCAGTAGATCCTGGATTTCAAGCGACTTGTTCAAAACCATGCTGCAAATGAGTGGCAGAGCCAAGAAGAGAATCCAGCTTTCCTGACAGTCCCTGCCAGCTCTGAGCTTTAGTCATTAGCCCATATTTTAGTGAGAGTGGTCCTGCTTTTTTGGTAGGGGGTTGGACTAGATGACCTCATGAGGTCCCTTCTAACCCTATGATTCTATGATTGCCAGGGCTCTGCCATTGGCTTTGTAGTCTAAATGTAATGATTTGGATGTGGCCCAGCACAAGGTTGATAATCTGGAAAATGTTATAAGTAAACCAACAACACTTGCTACACACAATCCCTGCGTGTTTTACCAGAGGAACAATTGGCAACCCTGCATTGAACATCAGAAATGCAGAGAATGCCATCTAGCTGTGATGCTGTACAACTACAGCAGTAGAGGCCAAACTCCTGACCCTGAAAAGGGAAAGATGTTCATGGCAGCACTGAGATAGAGCATTCTGCCCTGAGAAAAGTGATTTGGAGTGATGTCCCCCAGCCATCCCAAATTCAGTATTAAGAGGCTTCGGTAAGTGTATCATAAACGAGAAGGCTGGGACTGCTGGGATTAATGCAGGAGAACAATGAAAGGAGAGAAGGATTCCTACAACTTAAAGGGATCCCTAAACTGGAATGTGCAATGTAAAAACTGTTTTTCCCAACCCTCATCCCCTCAGAGAGCCACTTGGGAGATTCTTTGCTGTCTCTGGAAGAGTGTCCAGAAAGGCACACAAAGCAGCAAAATACTCTCTGATGGTGGCTTGATACAGAACCCCACAGAGAAGAAGCCAAGCTGTGGAGTTCCTGTGCTGTTTGCTGTGACATAGTTGGGCTCTGTAGTTGGTCAGAAAATGGAAAAATAATTTCCTGAAACAATTAATCTTTTGTTGGCCTTTTGCAGCCAGCTTGAGGGGCCACTCAACCACCCACTGAAGGACACTGGGTCATTTAATGACAGCCATGATCGGTTGGCTCTTTTTACCATCCTTCATTCCCTTGCCTGTTACCTCACCAGAGTTTTGTCCACTCCACAGCTGCTGGGTGGAAAGGCAGGAGGGAATAAGTTCCTGCAAGGACTGCCCCTCAGAGTTTCTTTTACATTGCGCGTCAGAGGGAGTGAGTGGAGAGAGGTTTAACTCCAGCAAAACATGGTATAATACAATCCAGTGGCTGGAAGCTGTATCTAGGTAAATTCAGACCAGAAAAAAAGCTGGAGACTTTTAGCACTGAGAGTAATTAACCACTGGAACAATGTAGACAGGGTTGCAGTGGAGTCTCCATCACTGACCATTTTTTAAATCAATATTGGATGTTTTTTTAGAAACTCTGCTGCAGGAATTATTTTGGAGCAGTTCTATGGCCCATGTTACACAAGAGATCACACTACTAGAGGATAACAATGGTCCCATCCAGCCTAGGAATTTAGGAATCAGGCACAGGACCCAGCCTCAAATGTAGGGATCCACAAGAAACCAAGAACATCTGTACAGAAGCCCTTTGCCACTACCCTGTTTCTGCAGCTTTGTTAGAAAGGGCTCCCCTACTTTCCTGATGACAGTGCTCCATTGAAATCCTACTACCCTCGACTCATGGCTGTTCTTAGGGATAAGCAGGGCTCAGAGTGTATCACCCTGTGCAGATCCTTGCCCCCTGCTGCCAAAATGTCACCAAAGCACAGCACCCCCCTGCTGCTGAAATGCAGCAGAAGGCAGTGCAGGGCCTGTAGGGAGCACTGCAGGGCCCAGCACAGTCACCTTGTTTGCCCCCTCTAAGGTCAGCTCTTCCTGGACTCACCCTGGAACACCCCAGATTGCCAAGCAAAGAACCAGAAGGCAAGAAAGAGCACTGGGAAACACAATTCTCATAGCTCTACTGACAGCAGACTTCCCTTGCTCTCTCTAGGTTGGGGGAGCTCACACCCCAGAGCCAGCCCCAACTCTCAGACCTCCTCCCCAGCCCATACAGGAGGACTCAGGCAAGAGAATCTGAAGTGGGAGCAGCAGGAAGAACTGCTGGCTGGCCATGGCATTTCTGAGGCTGCTAGCATTTCTTGCCAGTAGATGGAGCAATCAGTAAAACATGATTTTTTTTCTCATTACAACAGGTGATTTGACCTCATCTTCTTCTACAATATGTTCCCCAGTGTTTGAATCTCAACTTCTGCATTGATTTGCTGTAACAGTCTGACCTGATCCTATGACTTATACTTCAGTGCATATATTTCCTCCCATTCTGTAAGTTCCCCATCTCCAAAGCATCTGATGAAGTGGGATTTTCTCCCACGAAAGCTCATGCAATAAATAAATTTTTTAGTCTTTAAAAGTGCCACAGGAATCATAGAATCATAGGTTTGGAAGGGACCTCATGAGGTCATCTTGTCCAACCCCCTGCTAAAAGCAGGACGACTTCTCCCACTAAATCATCCCACCCAAGGTTTTGTCTAATCAGGCCTTAAATGTTTCCAAAGACAGCGCTTCCACCACCTCAGTAGGTAACCCATTCCAGTGCTTCGCCATGTTCCTAGTGAGAAAGTTTTTCCTAATATCCAACCTCCACGGCCACAGAGGTGGTGCTGGGGCAAGGAGGGACCCGGGGCACGGGCCCAGCCCCCGCCCCCAGCCAGAAGGCCCTGCCCCCTGGTGACGGACAGGGCGGGGGGGGGGGCGCACCGTCACGGGCAGCTAGGCCACAGTGCGGCCTGGCCAGAAGCGGCCGCTGGAGGCTGGGCCCATGCCTGCAGCCATGGGCGGCCAGGCCCCCGATCCCTGGCCGGGGACGTGGCCACCACAGCCACCAGCGGCCAGGCCCCGAATCCCCAGCTGGAGATCGGGAACCTGGCCACCCGCAGCCACGGGCACGGGCATGGCCTCCAGCGGCCACTTCTGGCCCGTACCCGCCGCAGCCTAGCCACCTGCGGTGGCGCGGCCTCCCCCTGGCCCTATCCCTGGCCAGGGGTGGGGCCTGCCAGGTGGCCAGCCGGGTCCCGGATCCCTGGCTGGGGACGGGGCCGCCGTGGCAGGGCAGGGATTGGGCCCCAGATCCCCGGCCTGATTGGGCCGGAGATCTGGGGCACTGGTGTTGGGACCCAGGGCACGTGCCCCGAGGTGCCCAACACCAGCAACGCCCCTGCTCAGCTGCAACTTGAAATCATTGGTCCTTGTTCTGTCCTCTGCCTAGCTCCTTCCTCTTTGGAACACCCCTTCAAGTAGTTGAAGGTTGCTATCAAATCCCCCCTCAGTCTTCTCTTCTGTAGACTAAATAAGCCTAATTCCTTCAACCTCTCCTTGTAAGTCATGTGCCCCAACCAACTAATCATTTTCATTGCCCTTCACTAGACTCTTTCTAATTTGTCAATGTCCTTTCTGTAGTGTGGAGCCCAAAACTGGGGCCTCACCAGCACCGAATACAGGGGAATAACCACATTCCTCAATCTGCTGGCAACACTACTATTGACTCCTTGTTTGTTCTGCTGAATTACACTAACACGGCTGCCTCTTTTGAACAATGCAGTGTACTGAGAGAAAAGTCACTCTTTATTGGCTGGACCCCAGAACAAAAAACCTGCTGTTACCACTGACCAAACTAAAGCTCTGAGTTTTTGGAACTGCAAGATGAAGGTTTCTCCTCTTTCCTCTGCAGTTCCACGTGTGATTTATTTGGTAGTGTGTCTGCCATCCACAACTCACAGGTTTGCAGTTTCAAGCGGGCCACGTACTGCAGCTCCCACTGACATCAACAGAGGTTTTTGGTCTCAGGCTAGCCCCTTTAAAAACTGAGACACTTCTATGTAGGCACCTCAGTGTGGATGTAGGTATCTAACTTCAGGCACTTACATTTGAAATGTTGGCCTTAGCTTCCCTTTGGTATGGCAGAGAAAACTCAGTCTAGCTTTCTGTGCTTTGTGATATGACGGGCAAGAAATTAAAAGTAAACAAATGAATCAGAGATGGGCCTGGAAATCACAAATTTCAGATCCAAGGCCTGATTCTCAACTCCCCCAAAACTGAGGTGGGAGAAAAGGGCATTCAGGTGCAAGGGGTTTGGTTCCAGACCAAAGTGAGCAGACAGTAAAAGTCTGCAGGGCTGTAATATTGCTGGGTTAAGAGAGCTAAGTAAACAGCCTTTTCCCCTATCATGTGAGATTATCTAAGCTCCCAAGCAATGAACTGGTGGATTCCCCCAAAGACTCAGTACAGCCCAGTTTTCCAGTATGTAAATCACAGTTCCATAATCTTTTTTAAAAGACACATTTTCCTATCCTCTACCAACCACCCAGATTAACACTGGTGACTTTCTTCACTTCAATACATGAAACTTTTCCTCAGTTTAAACACAATCTTGGACCCTCTTTCCTACATTAAATCAGATTTAATTGCAACAGAATGGGAAATAATTAGCTCCAGAAAGCAAACAGATTGGTGGATTCCCCATAACTTGAAATCTTTAAATGATTATTTGAGGACTTCAGTAACTCAGCCAGAGGTTATGAGTCTGTTACAGGACTGGATGGGAGAGGTTCTGTGGTCTGCACTGCTCAGACATTTAGAAGAGATGATCATGATAGTCGCTTCTTCTGACCTTAGAGTCTAGTCCCTGCCTGCCTTTACCTGAGCTAGTCTGCAGCAAATACTTCATTAATTTCACTTGCTCTAGAGCACTCTCTCAAAACCACCAGTACACATGTAAGTAAAGCCCATCTTGTCACATCAATCCACTAATCTTCTCTGCCATTCATAAACACCAGGCTTTTTCAGTTACTTCCTATTCTCACAGCATTTTCAGAGCAGATATTAATTGATTAATAATCAGAGCATATCTGTAATTGGTCCAATATATAGATTGCAACAGTGTGATATTTCAGCTTCTTTATGGGGGTAGTGACTTCTTGTTTAAATTAACACTGGATCAATTGATTGGTGAGTCTCACCCTCAAAATACGTAAGCAGATTTCAGGGAATCTGCCAAAATAAACCAGAAAGCAGGAGTGCGCGCGCATGCACACACACATAAGATTTTTCATCTTACTTGCACTGTTTGGACACATTGTTTTATTGTTACCAGCTGGTATGTTAATTTTCCTGTATGAGGGGCTGACTCTGTTGGCTTCACTGTGGCCAACATTATGGTGTAGCAAGCAGGACAATTGCCTGGAACCCCATGCCAAGAGGGCCCAATGTGGCTGAGTGCCACAGCTTGGGCTTGGGCTTTATATCATTGAATGTTGGATCTCAGGCATATTAATATTTGAACATAAAATTCAGGCTTCTATTTTTGTACCTATATTATCCTTGTCTTTTTTATGTTATATATGTGTGTGTTTAACAGTATAACTATAGTATAATATGTCTTTTAATCTCCTGGATATCCAGAAAAACAGTTGCAACACAGGTGAGCCATGGAATTTTTATAGCATGCTCGGGGAGGCCTCAGAAACAAAAGGTAGAGAACCCTTGTCCTAGATGATTTTAGTTTTCTGCCCTTATGAAATGCCATGAGCTCTTGCAATCAGACAATGAATATACAACATAATAACTTGTCTTTCAAAAGGAATAAATACTTTGATTGTATCTTCTGCCTTTAGTCAACAACAGTTCAGAACTTCATATACAAGATCTCTTGTCAAATCATGTACTAATATGAAAGTATGAACATGTTATCACTTCCTTGTTCATTGATCAAGAGTGTTTCTTTCCCTGACATAAACCTGGATCAGTTGGCACTTTTATATTTGGGCACAGCAAAGAATAAATTAAGGTAAACGAGAGCTATGTGAAATTTTTCAGCTGAAAGGTTGGGTTTTTTTGTTTGTTTTTTTGTTTGTTTGTTTTTTACAGTGAACAATGCAGATTTGACAACACCTAAGAAGTGACATAAATTCAAGTTGGTTTTGCTGAATTGTTTGTTGAGAAAAATGTTCTGAAAAATATTGAAATTTTAAGTTTTTTTTAAAAGAAATGTTCCAAATTTTTGTTTGAAATGCTTTCAAGATTTCCTTTAGGGTTTTTTAAGGTTTTAAATGGTTAAGATAAAAGCAAAACATTTGAGGTTTGTCTAAACAAAATGTTTTCTTCAACCTCAACCTTTTCAACTGATCAAAAATTTAGAAAAAAATTTCTTTTCAGCTCCAACTTGAAATAAAACGTTCCCCCAAATTTTCTCAATTGCCAGTGATCTACAAAATTCATCATTTCCTCATATCTAATGTAGAATTCCTCCCCTCAACAAAAGGAGTTACAGTGCTTTTACATACTCCCACTCTAGTAAGAAGTTGAAAGCAAACAAGAGAAATATCCTCGAAGTCAACAGACGATTAAAGAACAGAATAAAATGTTCAACATAAAAGTCACAGATGGGAGAATTTAAACAAAAAATCTGAAAACTAAGACTCAAAAACCCATTTAATATGGTATTTCCTGCTACTAGAAGGAGGTGCTTGGAAAAGACAGAATAGATTTTGCCTGAAAAACAGCCTTACTCCAAAAGATGAGAGCCTCTATCCCCAATGAGCAGTTGAACTCCTATTGCCAGCCAATCTAGCTTCCATAATTGACAAGGGTTAGAAGATGCAAAACACCAGATGGGAAGTAATAGTACTTTTAGCTTATGGACTAAGCAAGACAAGGTGGACAGAGAGGAATCAGATCAAAAGCATCATTTTAATCATTTCAGGGTTTGACTCCATTATACACTACACAGGCGAAGGGATACCAGCTAGGAGAGCTAGTACCAAGATACATGAGGCGCATAAAAGCTTGGAACTACTGAAACTTGGAAAAAAAACCCCAGTAACAAGCAACAATCAGGAGTTAAAATAAGGCACCTGAATAATGGGATCTGGGCCTCACTAAAAATAACATGAACAGTGGGAATGCAGTGTTCCTGTTGGTCCACCTTAAACCCTGCTCTACCTTAACCCAGCCAGCAGAGAGCTGTGGCAAGTGGGAAGTTTGTGACAGAGCCATAACGTGGCGTTTTGCTGCCCAGGGCGTGTTCCAATCAGTATTAGCAGCGCTTCCCATTAGCGGTGCTCAGAGCTGGTGCCTCAAAGCTGCCCCTTTAATAGCGTGGCTCTATTGAGCCACTTTGGGCTGTCTGAGGCTGTGCTCCTTTGGCCCCGCCATAGTTACAGCCCTGGTTTGTGAATCTTCCCCTGCAGGGTGGAGTAGCTTGTGGCCAGAAGCAGCTTCCAGCAGGTCAGCCAGCCTGCAAACAGCCAAGGTAAGGGCTTTGTGGTGGGCTGCTGGGGGTGGGGGCGCTGTGTCTGGGGGTGGGTATTGGGGCAGGGGGTGAGTTCTGGGAATGGGTATTGGGGGGACCCAAGAGGGGGCCCACCCATGCTGGGGGGAGGCAGCCATGCAGGAGGGTTCCGGGGCCCACTAAATGATACGTTCACCCCTGGCAACAATACGATTAACAATAGCAGTGTGATCAGTAGATACAAATCACAGAAACTGGAAGAAACCATGCAGGATCATGGAGTCCAGTCTCCTGCACTCATGGCAGGATCAAGAACCCTCTTAGACCATCCCTGACAGGTGCATGACTGGCTCAACCTCTGTCTAAAGAGGCTATTCCCGAAACAACTAACTGTCCTGAATATACAGAGTTTACAACCAGCTACAAAGGGTGAGGGGATCTAACTGCCTGGTGAAAGGAAACGGGCTTATGGAAGGTACGAGGTAGCTGTCACAAACAGACACCCTGTATGCTTGCAAACAAAGGTTTCCCTACCACCCCCTACACCCCCTTGAATTTCCCAACACCCCTCAGTTGTCAGCTAGTCACAGTGTTAGACTAATTTAGTGAGCACCCCTACACCCCCTTACACCACCTCTACACTCCCACCAGCTGTCAGCTGGTAACTGTTCTACCAATCTAGTGAGCACCCCAACACCACCTCTACATGCCCCCCAGTTGTCAGCTAGTCACAGTGTTAGACCAATTTAGTGAGCACCCCCTACACCCCCTCTACACCCCACCAGTTGTCAGCTAGTTACAGTGTTAGACCAATTTAGTGAGCACCCCCTACACCCCAGTTTCACGTGCTGGGGAGAATGCTGCTTGCGAAGCTCCACGGCGTGCTGGGCAGAAGTCACCGAGGAGAGGCGCTGTCTGCACCCAAGCCCCATACCATACACCAGGGTCGGGCTGGGCTTGGCACAGCGCCCAGCGTGGGTGGCTGTCTCTTTAAGGGGCGGGGCCACGGCTCCGCGGAAGTGCTTGGAACGTTGTGTATCGCTTTTGCCGCCCGCCCTCGAACGGTGCCATTGATCGGCCGGCGCCGGGGGTTCTGCCCGGCCCCTCACCCACGCCGCGTGCTGGCTCCACGGCCGGGATCTGCCGCTCTTCGCCCTCTGCTCAGGGGCTCCCTGGGGGCAGCGCGCTGCGGGTGACTGAAACGGGCTCCGTGCAGGCGGCGTCGCCGGGGAAATGGGCGCGATGGGGCAGGTGACGGAGTCAGAGGGGTGGCGGAGACTCTGTGCCACGCTGCTGTCAGTGGCTTGTGCCCAGGAGGAGGCTGCGCTCGGCCTCTGGCGTAAGAACGGAGGCTGCTGACCTGCTTCTCGCGGGGGCGGCGGGGTGCGGATGTATCAGCGTTGGAGGCAGGCAAGGCAAGCCTTCGATGCCTTAGCAACACCTGCCAATGTCCTCCTGCGCACACGCGCCCTTTGATGTAACAAACAAATTCGCACCTTGTAAATTCAGTCTTTAAGCATCGCCTGCCTGGTTTTGTTCTCGTTTTTCACCCACGTTGAATCAAAACAACAAATGACAGGTGTTTGATTTGGTGGCTGTTCTTCTTTATCTGGGCTGCACTGCCCACCAATAAATAGGCATCTTTCTCTGCCTTTTTTTTTTTTTTTTTACGTCCAGGATTATGACTATCTGGAGCTGCCCTGCCAGGGTTTACCTTTTCTGTTTAAGGCCCCTCAATGGAAGGAAAAACCTGGCTTGGGTAAGATGGGGTAATAAATCTGGAAACTCTTCATCTGCTGCTAAACGCAGCTGGATCAAAAGTCAGGCCTTGACTAAGACCACCTTAATGTGCTGGGGGATCACAAAATTGCCTGGTGTTGTGAGATGCCAAGAAATATCAAACCAACGTGTGTCCTCATTCCCTGAGCCTACCAGAGACAAACAGCCTTCAGCTGGATTCTTCTGGTATCTGGGGTTTGCCTTTCGCCTGGGACTCCGGGCTTGTGTTCTCTTGCTGAAGTTCAGCCCCTTGCTGCTTTTTTATCCCATGACCTACCTGTCTTCAGGTTTTGCAGCTCTCTGGCTCCATCTTCTGCTCAAGGCCACCGAGTCCTCAGGTCCCACTTATATCAAACTGGGCCAGTGGGCATGCACAAGGAGAGATCTCTTTTCTGAAGAGTTTTGCGTCAAGTTTTCCAAGCTTCATATCAAGGTGACCCCTCACCCCTGGGCTTACACCAAACACTTCCTGAGGAAAGCATTTGGGGAGGACTGGAAGAGAGTCTTCAAGTTTAAAAGCAAGGAACCCATTGGCTCAGGTTGTATTGCCCAGGTATATAAAGCTTATGCTGATGTCACTATGATTGATGACCCCCAGTTTGAGGAACTTGTGAAGAACTCTGAAACAGAGTCTGCTTTTGAAGCCTGGGAAGTGTCTAGTCTGAGAAGCCTCCTCAGGTGGCCCTGGAAAGGGAAGGATGAAAAGCTTGTTGAAGAAAGCAGTGCAGACCAGTCACTTCAGGAAGAAAATTCCAATGAAGGTATTAATAGAAATGTCAGCTTTGAGGGGCAACTGTCTGGATCTCAGCTAACTGCGAACACATCATCTGATGACAGTTTGGATGGGATGGACCATCTTATTCCAGTAGCCATTAAAGTGAGTAATAGATGTTGCTGGCAGGTGACTGGAATTTGAGATTGAGTGAATCTGATCACAAGTTTAGTTCTTGTGAAAAATTAATAGGTGTTGCTAGGGCTAAATGTACTGCAGGACATGTGGTGTTCAACCTTTCTCCTCAGTTCCAACCAGTGGTATTGCTTGCCACAAAATGCTCCTAATGTGCCTCCATCCTGACCATCAACAGCCCTTGCTGTTGCATTTCTGGGGCTCTCCAGAATACAGACACTCCAGTGATGCCATGTATGTGCTGGAGATAACCACAGAGGCCCACTGCTAGTCTGCAGTGACAAGCTAGTAAATTGTACAGCTTGTCTATGCTTCTTTTTGATCGTGAAATACATACTCTGTGGAGGCCCCCTGCATACCAATAGGAAGTATACTGCAGATGAAGAGAGGATGGTGAACACAGTTGTAAATTTCTTGGTGACATTATTGGCTCTAACCAGAATAAATCTGAGCAGTTTAAAGAGTGTTATAAAGACTTTCTTTAGTTACATTTTGAATCATGGATCCATGGGAAATGTGGGTTGTTACCATAGCTAATAGCAGGCCCTAAAGGGTGTTCCCATCATTAGATGCCAGCATATAAGTATTCAGGCTCTACCTCCTTAGCCCACTCAAAAGAAGAGACTGGCTTTCCTACAACATCAGCATTATGCCCCCAGGAGATGTCTGCTTACATGTATTTCTCGCTCAGGTCCTCCATCCTGGACTAGTCCACCAGGTCCAGATAGATCTGTGTCTGATGAAGATGGCCAGCAAGTTTATTGGGCTTCTCCCGGGGCTCAAGTGGCTCAGTCTGACTGAAATAGTGGAGGAGTTTGGGAAGCTCATGACACAACAGGTGGGTATGTTTCCTGTACTGAAACACAGTAGCCTCCTCCCTTTGTCATACATCCATGACATTCTCTTCATTAGTACCAGAAATTAGCAAGTGTTACATCGTGTGCAGCATCACTACCTTATGGTGCACAGTAGTGAGATCAGTACTTGCAACAAGGTGTCTTCAGCCCAGGGTTTTTAGTGCACCTTAAGACAGGCAGTCCAGTGTTTCCTCTACTGCATAAATGAATATCTGACAAATGTGGCCTTATCTTGGGTTCACTTCCTGACTGTTAAGCCGACTGCCTGGGTGACCTTGAGCAAGACACTTCTAATTTCTTCCTGCCCCAGTTTTCTGTCTGTAACATGAGACTAACACATCCTTTCTCCCACCTTTAGATATGTCTAGATGCAAGCTCGTTGGAGCAAGGAATATTTCCCATGTGTCTGTACAGCACCTAGTGCAATGGGTCCCTATCTTGGCACTGGTGTCATATAGATAATGAATAATAATATGCTTTGTCACTTTTCTATCTAGTTGAAGTAGTTTTAAGGTGCCTAGCCCTGGGATGCCTCCTTCTGCAATATTCCCACAGGGAAAACTTAACTTAGAGGCACCAACTATTTTTTTTCGTAGAGGTTCTTGCTTTTCAACCAGTTTTCTGATGGGGTTGGTGGAGCCTCATTGGGCTTGAGTGTTGGTACATGAGTTGATAGCTTATGCAGGACTCTTCAGTCTTCCTGTCTTCCTAATTCTGTACCACATGCACCCTGTGGTCTCCTCTCTTTCTTTAGCTTGATCTGCGTTATGAAGCCAGAAACTTGGAGCGCTTCCAGAAACATTTCTTGGATGTGGACTTTGTGAAGTTCCCAACTCCACTTCGCCCCTTCATAACAAGAAACATCTTGGTAGAAACATTTGAGGTAAGAGCTACAGTGACCACAAGAAGAGTGGTGGTGCTGGAGGCTTACACTAAGTGATTAACTTAACATCAACACACAATCCTTTGCTAGAGGTAGCCCAAGGAGGCAAAGAGGAGTAGTAGGACAGAACATCTCTCTGCTATTGGCTTAATGTGTTTGCTGGGTCCTTTTTTTTTTGTGCTGTTCAGTATTCCATTCACTGCATGATAGATGTAGTCTCAGATTGGTGTAGGAAATGGCACAAGATCCTGTGTACCAATAGGAAGCCAACACTGTTCTCTAGCAAGCCAGTGTTTTTTGTGCTTTCTGTCCATAAAACACTCCAGTTCTCCTTTTCTGTGCTGTGCAGTTCAAGACTCTAAGCTGATCTGGCACACACAATGGGAGATACCTGGGTTTGTCTCATCCATCTTCATTGTGGACTAGCTTTGAACCAGCTCCCAAAGCTCTTCCTTTGGCTGAAGTCCACGTGACAATTCTAGCAGTATATCTTCTTGTGCCTAGATCCTTCATGGCCTGTTCACACCCACTTAGCCAATCACCTCCCAGTTCCAAACCTTTGCTTCTCAGGCTTCAGACGCCACAGTAAATTCAGCCTGCATTAAATCAGCCCCCTCTGCCCTCTCCGTATCTGCATTGCCCTGCCCATTCCGGCAGAGACCAGGATCCTGGAATGCATGGGGTGGAGGAGCGAGACATATGGATCCATAGTGTCTGTCTGACTCCCATTCTGTCTTTATTTAAGGAGAGTGAGCCCATATCCCAGTACCTGCATGTGGACACTTCCTCAGTGCTCAAGCAAAGACTAGCTAAGATGGGCATGGACATGCTTCTGAAGATGGTAAGAGTCTGGACTGAATATGCATGCACACATGCGCGCACACACAGATACAATAGTGGTCTGGGAAACCACAGAACTGCTTTTAATTAATATTACACATCACTCTAGAAACATAAAAACTACATAGTGCTTTAAGTATCATCTTGGTGGAGGCTACCGAAAGGCTTATAAAAGTCCCAGGGAAACCAGCTAACCTTCTGCTTCCACTTATCAAAGCACCTGCTGCTACCATTTTACAGGTAGGTGAAATATAATCCTAAACATGGAGCAAAGAAAATAAATCTGGCCAGCTCTTGCCAACAGTGCAACTTCCTCTTCTCAGTATTCCACTGGGTTGCAATGTGATGAGTGTAGCGTGGATTTTGCAACCTATAAACTATTCAGTGACCCCATTTATGGACAGAGTGAATCCTGGATTTTAAATGGAGAGGTACTGGCAATAAGAAGACAGGGCTCTGTCCGGTTATGGCTTATTTCAGAAACTAATGCTTTTCCCAGTCTGATTTCCCAATAGCCACCCAGGACTCCTAGCAAATCTTCATTTTCACTGCATGCAGCTCTGCTGATATATGCTGACTTCTCACTTTCAGCATCTCCTGCTACTTCAGCACTGGGCCACACCTGTGGAGAAGCTACCAACCATCAGTGTGTACTGGTTTTGTGATGTGGCTAAGAGTGCACTGGGGGCAGGACTGAAACTGCCTCCACTAATGCCATGTACTGTCTAATCAGGTTTTGGTCCCAGGTCTCGCCCCATGGAAGATTTTATTCCAGTCACTTTTGTCCTTTCACACTACAAATATCACCCCCTTCAGGTCTTTGTTGATAATTTTGTCCATGCGGACCTGCATCCTGGGAACATCTTGGTTCAGGGCACTGTCCATTTCAGCACTGACCACAAAGATCAGACCACCATCGTAGACATGTGCGACACACTGATCGTGGAGGTGCGACCATCCCCCTCCCTGCTCAATCTCATGCTGCTGGATGCAGGGATTGTGGCAGAGCTGCAGGGAGCTGACCTTCGGAACTTCAAGGCAGTCTTCACGGCCGTGGTACAGGGACAGGTGAGGCATTTCGAGTTATCCACTCATCTCAACTGTCAGCAGTATGTTATGCAAACATTACTCATGTGAGTGCCATTTTGGTCTCCTGTGAGGGGAATCATAGACACTGGAAGGGACCATGAGAGGTCATTGAGTCTAGTCCCCTGAACTCATGCAGGACCAAGTACCCTCTTAAAACAGCCCTGACAGGTGCTTGTCTAACCTGCTCTTAAAAACTTCCAATGATGAAGATTACACAACCTACCTAGGCAACTTATGTCAGTGGTTAATCATCCCGACAGTTAGGAATTTTTTCCTAGCATCCAACCTAAACCTCCCTTGCTGTAACTTAAGCCCATTGCTTCTTGTTCTATCATCAGCAGCTATGGAGAACAATTTTTTTTCCTCTTCCTCGTGACAACCGCTTAGGTACTTGAAAACTGTTATCATGTCTCCTCTCAGTCTCCTCTTTTCCAGACTAAACAAACGCAGCTCTTTCAACCTTCCCTGATGCTGCTCTTCTCTGAACTTTCTCCAATTAGTCCACATCTTTCCTGAAATGAAGTGCCCAGAACTGGACACAGTGCTCCAGCTGAAGCCTAATCAGGGCCAAGTACAGTGGAAAAATTACTTCTGTTAATACATCCCAGAATGGTGTTGGCTTTTTTTGTAACAGTGTTACACTGTTGACTCGTATTTAGCTTGTGGTCCACTATGACACTCAGCTCCCTTTCCACAGTACTCCTTTCTAGGCAGTCATTGCTCATTTTGTATATGGGCAATGGATTGTTCTTTCCTAAGTGAAGTACTTTACGCTTGTCTTTATTGAATTTCATTCTGTTTACCTCAGACCATTTCATCAGTTTGTCCAAATCATTTTCAATTGTGATCCAATCCTCTAAAGCACTTGCAGCCCCTCCCAACTTGGTATCATCAATAAACTTTGAATACTCTCTATGCCGTCATCTAAATCATTGATGAAAATATTGAACAGTACTGGACCCAGAACCTAGCTCATTATGCCCTTCCAGCATGATATGAACTGTGATAACTACTTTCTGGGAGAGTTTTTCACCCATCTTATAGTAGCTCCATCCAGGTTGTACTTCCCTAGTTTGTTAATGAGAAAGTGGTATGAGACCATATCAAAAGTCTTACTAAAGTCTAGATGCACCATTATCTACTGCTTCCCCTCTAGCCACAAGGCTTGTTACCACACCACAGAAAGCTATCAGCTTGCTTTGATACAATTTGTTCTTGACAAATCCATGCTGATTATCACTTAGCACTTTATTTTCTTCTAGATGCTTGCTAATAGATTCCTTAATTATTTTTCCTGGTACAGAGGTTAATCTTACTGGTCTATAATTCCCTGGGTTGTCCTTATTTCCCTTTTTATAGCTGGGCAGTAGATTTGCTCTTTTCCAGTCCTCTGGGACCTCTCCAGTCTTCTATGATTTTTCAAAGATAGTACCCAATGGCTATAAGAAAGGTCACTGACTCTCAAACACCTGCCTTGATAATCCACAAAAGAAAGTGGGTTCACTGGGTTAGTGTGAGGTCTTGTTGTGAATGAGTTTATTTAGTCCAGGGGAACAAAGGCCTTGACTGAGGAGTCAGAGGGCAGTCCCAGCTCCCCAGCTCAGAGATGCCAACTCCACAGCCAGTAATGTGGGCCGCCCTGGCTCACACAGATTATATAAGGTCCCTCAGGATTTTAGCCAGATTGGAGATCCTGGTGTGGTGGAGCTCTTCTCTGCCACAGTGTTCCTCCTCATCGTCCCATGCCCTACCTGCGGAATGCCCACAACATCCCCCTTCCTTCTTGTGCCGGAGACTGGGGAGAGCAAGGGGCAGAGGAGACACTTCTGGCAGGTTTCCCCCAGCTGAAAGTCCTTCCTTGCAGGGGGAATTCTCCACTGGCCATCTCCAAACATTTTGTGCCTCTAGGAAATGGGATGATAATAATAATGATAAACTATTTGTATTATCATGGTACCTACAGACTCTATTCTATTCGCTTGTGCTACATGCCATTCATTCATAGAATAAAAAGATGGTCCCTTCTCCAGTCTAGCCCTGAAGGCTTCTGTTTATCCACAGCACCAGGACAACACACAGATCAGCACGCCCATAGCCTTCACCCTTGCACCTCACTCCTAAGATGGAGAGTCCACTTCAGTGCAAAAGGATGTAGTTTTACCATCACACCCATTCAGTCTTTGGCCTCCCTTCTGAGACTGCCAGCATACATGCCTGAGTGGTATCTCTCAGGAACTGTGCAGAAACCAAACTCATCTCAACCACTAGCATGCTGCTGCTTCCAGACACCAGAAGCACAAGCTGGCTTTGAACTAGTGACCGACAGATGAATAACTTTTACACTACGGCCTATCAGCATTTCCATGGGCTAGCCAGTCCTCAGAATAGATGTAATAGGCTGCAACATGAAACAGCTTCTCCTATCTAGCTCTTTAAATTACTTCCACCCATTCTGGCTTGGATGAACAAAATGGACAAAACTTCAAAAACCCTTTGCACCAAAATGTCTCTTTCTCACCAGGTGTCTCTGCTGGCGTGGCATTTTCTCAAGCTTCCCTTGATTTTTGGAGGCAGAGTGTTTTGTTTTGTTTTATTCACCTTGACAGGGAGGCAGTTAGCTCCTCTTCTTAGTCCTGTCTCCTCTATTATGCAGGAAGAGGCATAATGTATGCAGCTTCCTTCCCAGAACTTGTCCTGATTGGTTAGGCAAGAGGGCACTACAAGGCTTCTAGCCCTAGACTCTAAATGCAATGGGAAGTTTGGGTTTTTTCACCTATCTACTGTCACCTCAGGACCGCTTTCTCTCAGTGCCAGTTTGTCTGCCTTAGAATTGAACAGGGATGGTTTGGCTCCAGAGACCATCCCCTATAAAGGGCCAGCATACCCTGTCACAGAAAGCAATTTAATCACAACAGATGCCAGTGGAAGCCTTATAGTGAGGGTACTGTGCAGTTGCATACAGCTCTGATGGAGTTACCATGGTCAAGGGTCTTATGGACACATCTCTTCCTACTTGTTTCACAGGGGGAGAGAGTGGCTGAATTGATCCTTCATCATGCCAGGGCTAATCAGTGCAAGGATATAGAAAGATTCAAAGCTGAAATGGCAGAACTAGTGACCAAGGCCAGGAAGAACACTGTAGCACTAGGAAAGGTGAGTATGCTAAACATGATATCCAGCTCAGGACACACTGTCCGATTGACTACACCCCTGCCTTTCAATGGGCTCAAGCACATGCATATCAGCCAATTCATTGGCCATCTCACCTGTCAATGCTACAAAATTCTTTAAGATTCTTTATTGTCACAGCTGGAGAGAACCTCCATCATGGCCCCTAGTTCCTTTATTTATTTACTTCTAATTCAAAATTCAGTAAAACCAGGGGTTAAAGTATAATTTGGGGGGCCCTGGAACCCTCCTAAATTTCTGGGCCCCCCTCAGCAGGTCTGGGGCCCCCTCATGTACCCCAGCTACTGCCCCATTATCCATTCCCCTGACCCCAATACCCACTCCCAACATCTACCCCGACCCTAGTACCCAGCCCCAGCCCCCAATATGCATTCCTCTGTCCAATATTCCCCAGACCCCAAAATCCACCCCAGTCCCCAGTGTCCATTCCCATCCCCAATAACTCCCCAGCTCCCAATACCCACTCCCATCCCCAGTATTTCCCCAGCCACAGAGCCCAAAATTCACCCCCCCTTCCCCCAATACCCACCTCCAATGCAAGCTGGGCTGCCCCAGCACTTACTGGCAGCTGCGCGCTGGGCTGGGAGCCAATCCCTCCTGCAGGCTGCACTTGGAGGCTTCCGCATACAAGCGCAGCCTGTGCATGTGCATGGGAGCTGGGCCACTGTGCCACCTGCTGGAATGCAGCAGAATGCCATTCTGGGGCCCACTATTTTTTAGGGGCTCAGCATTCGGACCCTTAACAATAGAAAATGGAACTGGAACACTGCATTCCAGGGCCCACTATTTTTAAAAGGTGGGCCTGGGAATGCAGCTTCTGGCTCCATTATCTATTTTTAGGGGGCCCAGAACACTGAGCCCCTAAAAATAATGGGCCCTGGAAGGCATTCCACTGTGTTCTGGCGTACTTTAACCCCTGAGCAGAACCTGAGAGTTACAAACACAGAGATACAAACTGACCAGTCAACCTCACACCTCATTAGGAACTAGAAATACACAATCAGGCATTGTCAAAGGGGGGGGGGGAGAGCAAGTATAATGCAGTACTTCATTATACATAAACTGCTATAAAAAATAAAAGGAACAATAGCATTTTCTTGTGTATAGTAGTGTTTCAAAGCTGGGTAAGATAATGTTCAATTGTAAACTTTTGAAAGAACAACTATCGTATTTTGTTCAGAGTTACGAACACTCTCCATTCCTGAGGTGTTCCTAACTCTGAGGTTCTGCTCTAGAGTTGACTTTTTTTAATCCAAGGAGTTGTAGCCTGCATCCTACTGGCTAAGTCCTGCTGAGACTCCCTTTGAAACCAATAGTAGTGCTCCAGCAGTGAGGCTGCAGAGCAAAGTGATACCCTCTTCTTAAAAAGCAGAAGCTGATTGTTGTCTCTTCTGCCCTCTAACCTCCCCAGCCTAAAAAGGAGTTAAGAGCCATTGGTATTGGTGAAGTCTCCCTGACACCCTCTGAATATTTATCTTGATGGATAAAGTTGTCAGTAAATATTGTTCTCTGAGTAACATTTATGATTGACATATTTATTGACGGTAAATATTGTTCTCTAAGGCTAGGTCCACACACAGTTTTATTTCGAAATAAGTCATTTTGAAATGACTTATTTTGAAATAAAACCCTTAAATCAAAATGACTTACTTCAAATTAAAAAAAATTAATTTGAAATAAGTCAAGCCCCTCCAATCAAAATAGCATGCCCTGTGAATGGACATACTATTTCGATTCCCTGAGAGGGACACCCAGGGAGGTGTGGCAACATGAACCTGGCGGGTCATGTTGCTACCCAATCCCTTGCCTGGCTCTCCCCTAGAGAGTCAGGCATGGGAAAACAGCCACCAGAGGAGGGATCTCCCTGCCCTGCATCCCCAATCCCGCTCTAGGCAGCGGCCCTGGGGCGCCCCAGCAGCTGCAGGGAGCCGGGTCCCACTGGCTTCCCAGTGCATCAGGGCTGAGCAGCTGCAGCCGCGGGGAGTGGGTCTGGACCCGACTCCCCACACCCTGGGGCTCAGCTGCTGGGAACCGCTGGGCCCCCGACTGCCCGGCCGCCTGGAGGGGGAGCGGTCAGGGAAGCCCAGCTCCTGGCTCTGCCCCTCACCAGCTCTGGGGGCTGCAGCCCCCCACGGGGTGGCCGCAGCCGCCGCGGCTCACTCTGCACCCAGCTTTGGGGGCTGCAGCCACCACAGCTCACCCCGCACCCAGCTCTGGGGGCTAAAGCCCCCCGTGGCCGCAGCCCCCAGAGCTGGGTGTGGGGTGAGCCGCGGCAGCTGCAGCCGCCGCACGGGGGGCTGCAGTCGCCAGAGCTGGGCGCGGGGTGAGCTGCGGCGGCTGCAGCCACCCCACCCCTGCATCTCTCCTCAGTACCCTGGCCAGGGTGCTGAGGGGGGTGGGCCTTACTCCCAGGGTGCTATGCACCCTGGGACGAAGGTCCAACACGTTATTTCAAAATGATTGTTATTTTGAAATAATGTGTCCAAACGCCGTTATTTCAAAACCACCATTTCAAAATAACAGCTGTTTTGAAACCAAACCAGGTTTAAGCTGTTTCAAAAGGACGCCTCTTCTTTCAAAAGAACAGAGCCCGTCCTTTCGAAATAAGAAAACCAGTGTTATTTTGAAATAAAAAAGATGTGTGGACATACCCTCTGTAACATCTCTAATAATTAAATCCAAACACTTAAAATTCTTAGCCTATTAACAAACAATATGTCCTATCACTCAGTCCTGTAAATCACTCTCATTCCTGCTGGTGCTAGTTTTCATGGTTTCTTGATCAGCAGAGTTAACTTTTCCTTTGTATCTTTACATGCCAGCTTCAAGTGGCAAATCTGCTCTCCAGTGTCTTTAAGTTACTGATCACCCACAAGGTGAGGTTCTTTGTGTCTGTTTTTATTCTCCTTAAAAGTTGTGCCAGGATATCTGAAAGATGGGCAGGAGAATCATTGGGACAGCTAAGTTCTGAAGTGAGGGGAAGTGTCTGAAGTATGCATGCTATATTGTCTATGATGCTTGGAAAAAGTGTGCCTCTCAGGGCCTGATCCAAACCCTTTAGGCCACTCAGTGTTTTCCTATTAATTTCAGGGGGCTTTGGCTTGGGCTTTCTATAACCTCCATTTAAAAACTGACATGGGCCCTTAAAAGGATAGTATCAGCATCACTACTTATTTTTTCATGACTGCTAAAAGTAAAATAAAACCATTTGCCTTTTTTTTTTTTCCTTGCATACACTGCTTCCTGGTTGCATAAGCACGCTGGGTTGTAAGGTGGTGACACGAATGTCATGAGCTGCTGGCATTTACTTTAAAGCAGACAAAAAAAGCACTTTTGTAATTATTATTACTGGAGGCAGGTCCTCAGCTGATGTTAGTTGTCAAAGACCCATTGAATTCAACTGAGCTATAACCATTCATACCAGAAATCACAAGAGTGTCTGGGTCAGTGGTTCCCAACCTGTGGCCTGGGATCCAAAAGTGGCCTACAGGGCTTTCAAAGTGACCCACGGCTCCCCTCCTGCTTGCTGCAGATAGGAGCTGTTGCCTAAGGAGCCAGGCAGTACACAGTGTGGGGCTAAAGGAGCAGTGCAGGCTCCTTTCTGCAGTCACTTAGATGGGAAATCAGGGCTTCTCTTCCCTTGTCTGTAGCTGGGAGCATGCGAGAGTGCTCCACGTAGGTCTCTAGGTGCTGAGATCTCTACCGGAGGAGTGGAGTGAAGGGGAGTATTGATCTTCCCTCTTCCTGAAGAAGGAAGCCTCTGCCAAGGGACCCGCGTGGAGTACCCAGGGCTGTAAGATGCATGCAATTTCTCTGCTGCATCCAGGGAGACAGAAGATCAGCCAGGAGGCAGCCTCCTTACTGGCTTAACTTCTGTCAGGCTGCAGTGGGCACTTGCCTGCTAACAGACTGTTGGACTTTCAGGGTTGTAAAAATTATGTATGCAGCCCTTCAGACAAAAAGGTTGGGAACCACTGGTTTAGGTCAAATGCTGGAAGTGCAGAGGCACCCAAATCTATTGTGACATCTGCACTTGTACTTTTCAGGTGAAGCTGGAGAGTAACTTTGCCTCAGTTGTCTTTGCCATCATGGTTTTGGAAGGGCTTGCCCGTTCACTGGACCCTGAACTGGACATCCTTGAGGCAGCTAAACCACTTCTCATCAAAACCGCCGCTTCTCAATCCTAGGTAGCAGGAGCCAGTGGAGTTCATCTTGCAATGCTGGGCTCTGTGGCAAGGACCAACTATACTCCTTGGCAGCAGAGGATGGAGCAGCCTGAAGCTGGGGACAAGCCCTCACTTTTCATCTCTGATGAGAAGCAATGGGTTATTCCCCATTAAAATTGCTATCACTGTCACCAGCTAGGTAACATCTAGATGTCAAAAATCTTTCCAGCTGGCTTCATGGTACTGTTCCCTGTCCTGAATATTAGAGGGTGCTGTTCTATGGCAATAAACTCCTTCAGTCTGCATTAGTGTTTGAGTAACATGAATGAACACTAAGCCATAGCTTGGTTTGACTTGTTAGAAATCAGGCCTTCTTACTGATTAGACCCACTTTGCTGAAAGGTGCTCAAAGTGCAATGAGGGCAGGTCATATAAATGACTAGACAGAAAATCCTTGGAAATGCAATTACAAACAACATTTTTCAGCTCAACATGGTGAATGGATTCTGACTCCCTTAGGAAGAACTTTGCTTTCAGTTTACAGGCCTGTTGGAATTTTACATTTGTGCAATCTGGTGTTCTTTGTTAGTTGACTTTGACAAGATAATGTGTTTTCCTTCAGTGGGACTAAAGTCATGCTGTCAAGTCAGCTGGGTTCCCAAGATTGCTATAATTTAATGGAGGAGGCCATCTGGGTTTGAAACAACGTTTAAAAGTATTTAGATCTCATCACTGTGGTCAGGAATTTTGATTTTAAAAAGACAAGGCACTTCTCTTTTGGAACAAAACCACGTGAGCTTTCCCTGTATGCTATCTACCCAAAAGCTATAGTTGGATTTGGCTTCAAAGAGCCAGGTCAGTTTCAGTTCATTTAAATCCCAGGGGAGGGGACCAGGCTTTGACGAAGTAGAAGTTATAAATGTTTTTAAAATAATTGCCAAATATCTCTTACTCTGTGTAGCTGGTGATCTCCAGGTGTTCTGTTGCTGGAAGCAGATTGCATTCCACTGTAGGAGCTGACACTGTGTGCAAGCTTGTCATGGTTTTTCCCAAAGCACCATCAAGTTAAAGATGGATCTTAGTGTGTAAGGAGCAGAAACACACGCTGAAGTCTGAGTTCAAGTCTGCCATTATGCTGGGTAGCATGAATAGCAGAGAAACAAGCATGGCAAGAAGACTTCACTGTTAAAACTTTTTAAAAAGTAGTAATGGAGACCTGGATTGACCTTATATCAACAGCATTCACTTGTCTTCAAACATTATCCTTCCTAATGTCATTTCAATGTTATCCATCTGCCTTTCTGTAGACTAGAAGTTCCAAAGTGGATTTGATTTTGTTACTGTTTTCTTAAATGAGTAAGCACTCATGGGAAGGATGTCATTGATACACTGCTTTTGAAATCTCCTCTTGGATTACACATTTTAAGTAGTTGATACCATAAGTACCTTTACAAAAAACATGATTTTACAAAAATTCTGTTGCTCATGAGCATATGAGTAAAATAACTGCTACAGATTCACCAGGGAGAAACTGTTGGTTTTTGTAATCAGAACATGCTGAACAATTGCAGTTGTGGACATGATCAAATGACTCGCTATATAATTTTATAGGAGAGCAGGATTGTGAGAACACTTTCATATTGAAATGTTTGGGAATTTTTTTTTCTCATTCTCTCCCCCAGTAGATCAAAGTTGTTGATGTAACTGACTATATTAACAACTTCTTCATTACTTTAAGAGTGAGTAATCTGATTATTTTGAAGAAACAATAATTTTCACATCCTCTTTACTTTTCTGAACCTTTTGGCTTAAGTGGCAATGCTGTGGTACTCAGTCTGTGGCCAGAGAGATGGTGCCACCTCCACAAGTGATTCAGAAGTTCCGAGTATGAAATTAAAATCTAAAAAGTATCAAAGGTTTTGCTGTCCTAATTGTCACTACTTTTTGTGCTGTAGGAGAACCCAGCCATAAGCAGGTTCCCCTTGTGTTCTTAATCATTTTGGATAGAATTAACTAGTCAATTCTTAACTTTCAGATTCTGATGCACTGACTAGACCAATTCTGTAGACGTCCGGGTTATAAATTGTAAAGAGGATTGTTTGTTTTAAAAAAGGAGATGGTTACATATAAAAATGCCATCTGCAATTTTTTTTTTAATACAAAACTCAACTGAGGTATCCCAAGGTTAAAAGCACAACAACAAGCTACTTTAGATGCCAACTTTAAGGTCAGAAGGGATCACCATGATCATGTAGTCTGACTTATTATTACTGAGGTAAATTGGACAAGATCAGCCCAAAGCTGATGTTCCTTTATTTACCTTGTGGTAAAACTAAGGTGCCTGGGTCATCACTTTGTTTTTTATCTTAGCATAGCTCATGCTAATTACCTGGTGTGAAAAAAATTACACCTTTTTAGCAATGATGACAGGGCCTTTTTGTTTTGTTTTAAAATAATCTGGATCCATGCCTTAACGCTGTATAACTGTCATTCATCGAAAGATCCAAGGGCATCAACTTCAAGCTTCATCTCTGGGAACATGTCTAATGTTTAAAGAGCACAAAGTGCAAATGACCTGCTATTCTGCTTTAAAAACTTGGTGTAAGAAAAGTTATAAAAAAAAAGGTGCTTGCCCTTCTGAAAAAGTTGCGTTTATGGACAGCTGGTCCTGTAAAGACATGAATTTATAAAATGTCTTATCTTTGTGGGTTTTGCATTGTACAATCACTGTTTCAAGCCATTGGTTATAGTTTCACAAAGTGCACTGAATGTAATGTAATAGTGATTTTATCTATTTAATTAAATCTTGGGCCTGATATACACAGGAATATCTCAGGTTGGGATTGTTCTTATACTCTCTAGGGAATAAGATCATTTAGGGTTGCAGTCAAAGGGGCTCTTATCACATGAACTGTTCAGAAACTTGTCATTTGTGGTCACAAGACAATACATCAGCTAGCTGCATTGTATATTGCCAATTGAAGCAGAAGCTCAAAGCTGACCCACGTGATGATGCCAAGCAGTGGACACCCTGCCACATGAGTGGAAAGAAAAGAAACCCTTGTTTATAGCAGTGGCCTGTACTAGTCTGGGTGTGATACTTTAGACATACTGTTATCCCAGAAAATCCACTCACTCACTACCATCACCCTTTGAAGAAAGCCCTGGAGCAGAATGTGTTTGGTCTACTTGGCTGCTCGTCCTTCATAAACACAGATACAGCCTTCCAAACAAGAATGGACACTTAAATCGGTATTTTCTTCAAAAACAAATGTATCATGTGTTCAGGATAATTAACAAGAGTCCTGTGGCATCTTATAGACTAACAGATTTCTTTGGTTATAAGCCTGCATGGGCTTCAATGCATTTTGCCAGATGCATGAAGTGGAAACTACAGTTGAGAGGTATGCATACGCATAACAGAGTGGAGGAGGGCAAGTGTTAGTAAAGTCAATTCAGAGAGCAGATGAGGCCCATTAACACCAGTTGATCAAAGTGAGAGAATGTATGAACAGATCAATCACTTTTTGTAATGTGCTAACCATTCCAAGTCCCTATTCAGACGCAATCTGCTTGTGTCAAGTTTGCAGATTAGCTTCAACTCTGCAGTTTCATGCTGAAGTCTGTTTTTGAAGTATGGCAACTTTCAAGTCTGCTACTTAGTGTCCCTGGAGATTGAAGTGCTCTCCTACTGGTTTATGGATGTTGCCATTTTTGATGTCTGATTGGTGTCCATTTATCCTTTTATGCAAGGACAGTCCAGTTTGGCCAATGTACATGGCAGAGAGACATTGTTGGCACGATAGCATACACCACATTAGTGGATGTGCAAATGAATCAGCCCCTGACAGTGTGGCTGATGTGGTTGGGACCTGTGATGGTATCACTGAAGTTGATGTGTGAGCAGAGTTGGCAACGTGGTTTGTTGCAAGGATAGGTTCCTGGATTAGTGTTCTTGTTGTTTGGTGTTCAGTTGCTGGTGAGCATTTGCTTCAGGCTGGGGGAATGTTCCCTCTAAGAGATGGTGGCAGCTGAGCAACTCATGTTGCTCGCTGCGCTGCCCCCCCCCGCTTGCTGCGCTACCCCCCCGTGGGCCCGCTCCTGCCCTCCCGCTCCCGGCCGCCCCCCCTGCTGCCAGCTGCCCCCCGCTCCCGGCCGCCCCCCCTGCTGCCAGCTCCCCCCTGCAGCCCCCCCGCCCCCACTCCCGGCGGCCCCCGCACCCCTGCGGGCCTGTTCCTGGCCGCCCCTGCTCCTGCTGGCCCACTCCCGGCAGCCCGGCAACCCCCCCGCCCCCGCGGGCCTGCTCCCGGCCGCCCCCCCCCCAGCCCACTCCTGGCTCCCCAGCAGCCTCCCCGCCTCCACAAACTTACCTTGTGGCTGGAGCCGCACGGCTCAGCCACAGCTCCTGGGGCCAGAGAAGCTCTACGGAGCATGCTCAGATTTTCTAGGCATGCTCCGTTAGAGCTTCTCTGGGCAGAAGTTTTCAAAACTCCCAGCCCCAGAGGAACTCTATGGAGGGCCTCTGGCTGCCGGCAGTGTGCTGCCGGCTGCCTTCCCTGCGCTGGCAGCTGCGGTGGGCTGTGCTGCAGTGCACCAGTGCAGCTTAGAGGGAACATTGGCTGGGGGTTGTCTGTAAGCAAGGATAGGCCTGCCTCCCAAGGCTTGAGAGACTGCAGAATCATCTATGGTAGATCTTTGATGATGTGTTGGAGAGATTTTGGCTGGGGACTGTAGGTGATGTCCAGTGGTGTTCTGTTGTTTGTCAGGTCTGTCCCATAGTAGGTAGCTCCTGGGTTCCCATCTGGCTCTGTTAATTTGTTTTTTTTACTTCTCCAGGTGGCTACTGTAGTTTTAGGAATGCCTGATAGAGATCTTGTAGGTGTTTGTCTCTGTCTGAGGGATCAGGGCAAATCTGGTTTTACCTTAAAGCTTGGTTGTAGATGATGTATCGTGTTGTGTGTCCTGAGTGGAAGCTGGAGGCATGTAGGTATGCATTTCAGTCAGTTGGTTTTCAGGATAAGGTAGTGTTTAATGCGTCCATAAACCTTAATTAACTAAACATTCAGTAAATGTTGATCAAACAGTTTCTGGATAGGTGGAGAATCAGATTCTCTCACTGAAAATGCAGGTACCCACTTTTATTTACACACACATACTTTTCCTGTGCTTTGTTGGGAAGCCCCTCCTAGATATTATACAAAAATCCAAAAGCAGTACTGGCACTTTCTGCAGCTGAAGATCACCTGCTGCACCTTAGTCTGAAGTCTTCAGCTAGATTCTTGCCTTAAATTGCCCAAAATTATTGTCCTTACTGTTAGTCGAAAACTTGGGTTCTATTACTACCCGAGTTTTCCAAAATCACTGGCCTTGCCCTAACACTTAAAGGCAACTCTTATTCCAAAACTCTGGTTTTGACTACATCAAAGTTTTCCCAAAATTATGATCCTTGCTTTAATATGTAAAAGCAGCTCAATTCATCAGGGTATTTACAAATTAATGAATAGCAAATCCCACTGCAGTTCTATACTAAAATGTTTGCTTTCACTTTGTCTTCTAACCTGCCTCCCAGAGCTATTTTCTACACTGCCTGAGTATTTTAACTTTTAAACTGCCTCCCAGCTCTCCATGCCTGGTTATCTAGCTTCCCTTCCAGGGTATATTCACTCCCACACTGCCCAACCAGTGACACTATACCTTACAATAATTAACTTCTTACCTTGCTTACCTGCTGATGCTCCTTTGATTAGTTAGACATGGTGCATACAAGTTTTTGTTATTTTATATACTTGTGTTTTATAGTTTTAAGTGCTATTTCTTATTTTTACCTTTAAAAGTGACAAAATTAGACAAATGTGGAACACTATACCTTCCAACCATCCTTTAACAGTGCTATGAAAACACCAGGTTTGGATGGCAAGTTACCTCTTACAGTATCTTGACCTATTTCTTTAGTGTTCCTGGAGACACCAGGCATGAGATACCAAACTGCTACTTTCTTCACAGTTGGGCTCACCTCTGCCACAGGGCTTTGTTAGGCCCACCACTGTGATAATGCTTACCTTATGTATTTTTATTGAGAGTTGTGTTGGTTTGTAGTACTGTGAAACTCTGTGGTGTTATGTAGTGTGTGTACATAACATACAACAATAGACATTCAAATATTAATATACATGTATATAAACATTTAAGATATTGAAATATGATTTGCAGGCCCACCTAGGGGCACTAGCTTGTTATCCCAGAAAATCAAATTGTTCAATAATACCACCCTTTCAAGAAACTTCTGAGATAGAACCTATGTCGTTTGCTTGACTAATGATCTTTAAAAAACCTTACAGATGCAGCCTCCTGATCAAGAATTGATAGTTAGATTGGTATTTTCTTTGAAAACACACAGTTTATTCAGGATAATTACCAATACAGCAAGATTTAAAACTGAAAATCAATTATATCAAACCCCTATGCATCCATCTTCAAGCACCTAACAAAGTGGGATTTTCTAACTTGAAAGATCATGCAATAAATAAATTTGTTAGTCTTTAGAAGTGCCACAAGACTCCTTGTTTTTGTTCCACACTTAACTTGTTACGTTTATGACAGTATATACAGCATGTAGAGTGACAGTTAAAGAAATGCAGCATTTATGGTACTATGTTTACTATGGGGTAAAACAATTTAAGCAGTTCAAAAACAATTTAAACAAAAAAATTCTTAACACTTATTCTTAGCATCTATGAAACCTTAATTAACTCAACATTCAGTAAATGCTAATCAGACAGTTTCTGGATGGGAGGAAAATCAGAACCTCACTCAAACTGCAGGCACCCAGCTTTGTTTACATCCAGACCCAAACACTCCTTACTTACATAACCATCTCACAAAATCCCTCTGATTTCGTCAAAAGGTCCTTCTGCTCTGTCCTAGCAAAGGATTACCCTTTGGATATGAGCGTAAAGCGGGGACTAAGTTAGCCCGGTCGCTCACACCTAAGGTGCACCTATGCCTTCTCCGATGATGCTTATCAATGGTTTTTCTTTCTATTTTTTCTTCTTTTCTCACTCCCTCTCTCTCTCCACTGTCCTGCAGACTTTGGTGAAGGCTTCCCTCTTCCTTCTCTCTCAATGGTTCTGTCTCCTCAAACTGTCATTGACCAGCTGGCTATTCAAAGGCTGTCAAGGAAGGTGGGGCACTTACAATGTAGGAGCTTGTTAAGGAGGGCACAGAGGGATGACACTGAGGGCTACTTAATGGGCATGCAGGGTGGCACTACGGAAGGGTGGGAATGAGGGCCAACACTCTAAGACCTACATAATGGGCATCACTGTTCCCTCTAAGCTGTACACGTGTGTGTGCGCACACAGGTCATGAAACTTGCGCACACAACAAAATAAAGTGTGTACAAAAAAATACAGTAGTGCTAATATTAGTGCTCACAAAGAAATGTTTTTGTGCACACAAATTGTTTCTGCACACCGTCTACGAGTAATTAGAGGGAACACTGATGGGCATGTAGGGTGACAGTAGGGAAGGGGAGAGCTGACTTAGGGCTACATAATGACCATGTCAGTTAATTGCCAGTTGCTGAATTTCCTTATTCTCACCTATAACTTAACACTAATATTTGATATTGCAAGATGTTTTGATACTATTTCAATCTCATAGCCAGGTAAATTAATAAATTTCAGGAATTTTAAACCCCTTTTGATGCTTTTCTGCCCATTCCCTTTTCAACATTCTATTTAGCATTTTCAAGCAATTTGAGAAAAAAATCCCTGGCGTCAATACTTGTTCCTTTTCTTTTGTCCAAGCACAACTTTTCTTATGTTCACCCCTCTCTTTGCTGGGAAGCATACATCAGGTGGAAAAACATAGAAATGTAAAGCAGAACTGGTAGTTTTTCTATAGTGATCAGCGCTGAAAGCTTCAATACAGTAGCAGGGACAACAGGCAGGAATATTTCCTGGACTCTAGCTCAGTACATTTTTGCATGAAGCAAGTAGCCCTTTTAATTTCATCCTAGAATTGCTAGTTGTGTTCACAGAAATGTTTAGATATGGGCCTAATTACTATTCTCTTTGGATAAGCATGGCAACAGCAAAGGGACACCTTCTTCCTCCAGTTTACCCAGCAATGTTACTAATCACACAGTTATCTAGCACTTTTTCCTATCAGAATACCAAGAAGGGGAAGCTCTTTTACAAGAAATAGCCACATGTCTGTTTTCCAGGTTTATAGGGTGCATGCTCCTTTGTATGCAGTGGCCTGCATTAGTGTAGAGCTGGTAGGCAGCATGGCCTGGTGATTATTCAGACATGAAGGCCCTGAAGTTAAATTAAAGACAAACCTGGATAATCTTTGTTCATCTGTCAGTTTTTCTGAAGCACCCATCACTGCATTAACTGTCCTCTCTACCTCCTGCAGCAGTGTCTGTAGCAAGCAACAGAACTTCCTCATATGCTCTGAACCACTGCTTCCCCCTCTGTGGTTGCTTGTGGAAGCAGTGGCATTGTCCTGCTCTTGTGGGGAATCTTTCCTGGCTCATACACTACCCTGGTGGAGTTGGTTAGCAAAAGGATCAAAGTCCTTGCCCTACTCCTTTTACCTAGAGGCCTGCCTGACCTTGAGGATTCCCCCACCCCCACCATTTTCCTATGTGGCAGGGTCCTCATGACCCTTGCAGCTGGGCCCAGGACTCCTGGGTGCTCAACCCCTCAACCTTTTGGGCCACTTACAGCAGGGGCTAGAGCTTCCTTACCCAGGCTATCCCCTCTGCACTGTAAGCCTCTCTGAGACACTGATTATATATTGCTCAAAGCAATATAATTTATTAAACAGTAATCAATTTTTAAATAAGGAAAACACCTAATGCTGCCCCCCAATGCAGGGGTACCACACACAGCATCTCTGGCATGAAAAGGACAGTCAGTCTGTTTTTCATATGTCACAGGCTCAGGGCCATCCCTGGGGGGGACAGCCAGGGCAACAGTCCCAGGCCCCGTTCTTCGGTGGGCCCTGTGGAGCTGACTGGCATGTGGTGCTGCTTCCAATATTATCTCTTCAGGGCCATGGGCTGTGGAAGGCCATGCTGGAGGCTGTACAACAAACCAGCCAGCCCCAGCCCTGGAGCAGAGCAACCACGTGCCAGTTCACCCCTGGGGGCAGACCAGCTGGCCCAGGCGCAGGGCAAGAACACAAAGCCTGGCCTCCAGACAGACCTGCCTTGTCCTGGGGTGGACCAGCCACTCCAGAGGCAGGGTGACAGCGTAGAGCCTGGCCTCTGGCCCAGAGCTGCCCTGCCCTCCCCCAGTACTGGGAGGGGGCCAGTCCCCACAGGCTGGTTGGCCCTGGGCCCCACCCACCCCTAGGGATAGCTCTGCACAGGCTTCCTGCCAAGGTCTTGACTGTGCTGAAGTGATGCTATAGATCAGGCACTTGCTCTGGAGGTAGCCACATACCCTTAGGCTCCAGGTGACAAGGCTTTTCTTCCCAGTGTCAGTGTCACAATCCCCCACCCAGCCTGGCCTAAGAGGCCTCTTTGCTGGTGGTGTCTCCCTGTTCTGGGCACTGTTCAGGGTCCCCTTCATTCTCACCACACTCAGCTCCAGCCTCAGCTCCACTCTGCTTCAGTGTTGGCTACTGGTCTCTGCTTCCAGCACAGGTCTGCTCCCTGAGCTACTTCTCTGCCATGGGCTGGCTGCATCTCTCAGTGCTGCTCTGCTCAGCTCAGCTCCCTGGGCTACTCCTCAGGTCTCTCTTGTTCTGCTGCTTTGCTTTTTAGCTCAGCTTATCTCAGCTCTGCACCCTGCCCTGGGTTCCTCCTCTAGACTCCAGCTGCTGGCTGCTTTGTCCTTAGCTTGGCCCCACTCTCTGTCCAAGGAGATCCCTGCTCCAGCTCACATGGAGGATGGGACCCTCCCTGCCCTCCTGGCTCATTCATTTGCCTGTCTGCCACTCCGTCAATTAGGCTGACCTAGCACGTTGGCCTGTCCCCACTGGCCTTGAGACCTGTCCATTTCAGGGTGCTGCTTCTTCATCCACTCTTGCCTTGTCCCCTAAGTTTCAGTAAGGGGCTAATAGTCCACCTATGCTCGCAACTACACCCTCTTCTGGCAAAGGAAGGTGAATATGGGGAGAATTAATGGTGACAGCGGCAGCATTAACTTTCCCTGGCGAAACATTACATAAATAAACCTGGTTCCATGGCTAGATGCAAGACACACTGCTGCTCTCTTCCTCTGCATCCACATGCTTCTCACAGGACATGGTGTCATTGTAGTGGGACAAGCGTGCATGCAGGGAATACCACACAACTACCCTTCCTATACCACAGTGCTCTTACTCCACCAGCTAACTATACATGGCCAACCCTTGCAGAGCACAGCAGAGTAGCTCAAGGCCCAGAGAAATCAGTAGAAAAAGATTATTAGGTCACATGCAGGGCTCCTCATTTTTTATTTTAACACTGATCGAACATGCTTGCCATCTATATGTAAATATGTGTTATGCTGTCTGGAGTGGCTCACAATTCTGAGTGCCTATCTCAGGGCAGATTGGCAAATACCGGGCAGATACCTCAGACTTGGTGGTATGTTCTATTAGATTTTACCAAGCCAGTAACAAATGTGAACTCCTGGATCCATATACCAGTCTTATCATGGAGTCACAGACAGTCCCCCTAGGCATTCCAGTCTAAACTACCACCCAGACAAACTACCCAGTAATAAATGGTCACTAACACCAACAATCGCACAATATTCAGGTTGATTCTAGTCCCAAGAAACTAATCACTTACCCCAGATCAACTGGTGTTCAAATTCTTATGCTGAAGACAAACACCTGTTGCCAATCTTGTAATAAACTATCTAAATCATTAACTAGGAAAGAGAAATAATAATCATTGACAGATAGAGTTTGACTGATTAATTTGGGAAGGCAAAGCTGGACCCTGGCAGCTACAGCTCCTCCCTGCTTGGTCTCCACTCCCAGCAGGCTGAAGCTGCCCACTTCCTGGCCAGGATGCTGGTAGGTGCACTGCAGCCTGCCAACCCCCCAACTGGTCCTGTCACAAAGCTGGGGCCCTAATGGCAGCATCAGCCCTCTCCCACCTGGTCCTGGCCAGTCACTGCTAGGAGCCCTGTGGCCCCTGGTGCAAAGTTTGGGGCAAGGATGTAGCAATGCTGCCCCAACCACCCCTGTAGTTATTTACAGGCTAAAGCAAACAAACATATCTACAAATGAGTTGCAATCTAAATCCTAAGATAACAGAGTTGTAGTAGTCTATCAATTCAAAATGTCTTTCAGGGCAGCCACTAGAGGTTGCACCAGTGGATCTCCAGCTTCAGTTTGGTGTCTCTGGCCCTGTGAGAGTTCAAACAGCAAGGAAATGAAGAACTGTGGCATCAGCTATTTCTATTTCCCTCTCCAGCATTCAAAGAGATGGGCCAATGCTTTGCATACAGGGCTGGCCAAGGGGTTTTGGCACCCTAGGCAAACTATGACTTTGGTGCCCCCCCAACATTTTATAAGACATAATATATTAATATATTTTTTCAATAGAGAAAAAATTCACTTTCTTCCAGTTTGGTGCCCCTTAAAGCCCAGTGCCCTAGGCAACCACCTAGTTCACCTATATGTTTAGGCTGCATCAGCTTACATGTACTTCTACCCGGGCAATTAACAAAGTGTTTGTTTTATAATGGGCCACTTACATTTTGATAACATTCCTGGATGGATGTGGGGGAGGGGATGATTTCTGTGCCTGGGTTCATAAGTTCAGAACAAACATTTTTGAAGTTATAAAGCAAAGCATACATATAGACACAACAAATGAGATTAAAGCATGCAGCAATTTACAAGGATTTCATAGAGTCTAAAATACTGTCTTCTTATAAGACATACTTATTTTGAGCAAAACTAACATACAGGTGAACTGGTTTGGTCTCCTGCTATGAGTTTGTCAGTTCTTAGCTAATCAAATCAAATCAAATCAAATCATAGGGCTGGAAGGGACCTCATGAGATCATCGAGTCCAACCCCCTGGGAATTGAACCCAGGACCAATGCCTCCAGTCTTGGCAAGAGCTGGCACCTACTTAGTCAGCATCACTTGGTGTTTATTCAATAAACACTGGAAAACACAGGAAATAGTTACTCAAAGCCAGGGGTTTAAGTATAATTTGGTGGGTCTCGGAATGCTCCTGCACCGGTGGGCCACCTCCCAAACCAGTGGGCCTGCCGGACCACAGCTTCTGCCCCCCCATGCCAGTGCCCCACCCCCTGCCCCCAATACATCCCACACTCACCGGTGGCAGCGTGGCGGGGGAGGGGTGGTAGGCCCCGTGTCCGGGCAGCAGCATGGCTGGGGCAGAGGCTGCAAGCCCCAGATTGGGGTGGGTCATGGAAGCGGAGGGGTTTGGGGCACGCTTGAGCCCCTCAGCAATGCTCCTGGCCCCTGCCCCTGGCCCTGGCCCTGCCCCTGCCCACCAGAATGCGGCAGAATGCCACTCCAGGACCTGCTATTTTTAGAGGCCCAGCATTCAGGCCCCTAAATATAGAATGTGGAACCAGACCACTGCTTTCCGGGGCCTGCTATTTTTCAATGGTGGGCCCCAGAACGCAGTGTTCCAGCTCTACTTTCTATTTTTAGGGGCCCCAGAACGCTGAGCCCCTAAAAATAGTGGGCCCCAGAACGGTGTTCCTGTGCACTCCGGCTTACTTTAAACCCTGCTTGTAGCTAAAGATCTGTCTACAGATTGCAATAATGCAGACTGGGAGTAGAGACAGTGATTTTTAAAGCACACTAACATGTTGTACATTAGGTGGTCTATAAGCCTGCCAGTGCACATTGATTAAAGATTTTCTGGTATGTTTTAATGTAATACTGTTTGAAACAGTACTATGTTAAAGTGCACTAGGGAAGATTACAGAAAAATTACTCAGTACAATAAATAGTACCATAGTAAATAACATATCATACACATTACTCATTGCAATGAATGCAAAGAGAAAGCCTGAAAATCCCTGAGTTTTGGACATTTACATGGAACTCAAAAATTGCTAAAAATAAATCCTGAAAAATGTAATTAGTAAACCTGGAAAAACAGAAGCCTTAGTTATGTGGTTCACTACCTTGCTAATGCAGGATTATTCACAATAGTGTAATTCCTTTGGCTGTGTCCAGGCCAGTTTAAAATGCAGCAGGGATGGGACTTCCACAATGGGAAAATAATTCACAGCTTAATAGACTATGCTTTCAGGAAACTTTTCCTGACATTCCATTTTTTTTTCTTATGTCTATGTCCCTACTCCTAAGTATACCTCTTGTACAAGCCTAAATCACTTTCCTTCCTTGATCTCTACAACCTTATGATCCTCTCCTGTGGCCAAGTCAAGCAATATTTTTCCCTTGATGAGTTGACCCTATAAGCCCTTAATCATTGCTTTACTTCACCCCCTTCAGCTGGTCTGAGACAGGCTCAGAAGTGAATGCAATATTGCAAATATGCTCTCACTGGAGTCTCACTATGTGGCACGTAAGGCACAAGAAACCAGATAGCTGGTTGGGTGTCTTCACATTGGATAGACTGGTTACAACCTCCAAAAAGAAAGGCTGAAAGGGACAGATAACTGGAAAGCTCCTCTGGCTGTGATGAAGGGAGATATCAAATAGTTCTAATAATAATAATTCTGCTTGTCTCAATGGCACCATTTTCCAGGCCCCAGCACAGAGACTCAAACTTACAAGATTTACAATAGCTTTGAGACTATGCTCAGGGGCCCACATACCTGCACTGCAACCTTTTCATGACAGCAGTGAGGCACAGAACATCAAAAGGTTCTGTTCTTTGAGATACTGATGGACATTATGATGGTTCTGGCACTCCTTTTCCATCTTCCTTTGGAAATGGTTCTGATTTTGGAATGCTCTTTATCTGGCATCCTCGTGCTTCCTCTGCTGGGTGTCCTGCTTCTGGATTTCTTGTTCCAAGGTCTCAAGATGGGACTGCATTCTGCTCCTCAGAAAATTCTATAGAAAAGGAAGTGAAGAGATGTTCAAAATTTTCAGTCAGCTCTCAAGCTCAGACCTATCCAGTGCCTGTTATTGGAAGAAGTTGGGAATGGAGAATTTGGGAATTTACCCATCAGCACCTTCTAAACAGTCCTCTATTGGGACTTCTGCTATGGAAGATTGGCACACAGGATTTTGAAATAGGGCTTGTCTACACTGGGAGTGGGACTGTAATTTGATCATGAGGTTGTTGAATTACAGAATGCAAAGGCAAGTGATCATAGCAAATTGCTTGCTCAGGGTCTTGGGTCCCCACTGCTCACATTAGTTCCTGAAACATACTGCACTGTGAGTAGTAGGTGCGGAGGCAGTCTTCCTCCACTCATTCCCCCTCTTCTCTTCTCTAAAGGAAAAAAAAGCAGGCAAGAAAAACTTTTCTTGCTGTTTCTCTACCACAGGCACAACAGACAGGCAAGTGCTCCATGCAGACAGATGAATTAACTGAAAGGGGCTGCAGGCAGGGGAGAAAATATGCTGCTATGGTGAATCAGAGTGGAGAAAATAGAAAAGCAAGGTTAGCGCTACTCTCTAGCTACACAGACCTAAATTCAAGTTGTAAATTTTGACCTCTGCGCTATGCCACTTGCAGGAGTGTAGCCTGAGATTTTTGCCATCTCCTTAGTATCACAGAAAAGCAAAAATAAATAAATAATTAAAAATACTAGGAAAATATAAAAACCCATATGAGTAAGAAATGGTAAGGCAATTTAGCAGAGGTTTTATGGCAAAGCTAGAAAATGGCATAATATGCAATAATTAGGGGTAAAGAACTTATAAATCAATCATTTAACAGTGTTTTAAAATTAAATAAATAATTAAACAGATAAATAAATAAATAAAGGAGCATTCAGCAAGGGACAAAATGGAGAGATCATAAAGGGGAAGTTACATAGCTCCACTATCAGATTTGACAGGAAATTCTAAGTAGGTCAAGATGGAGGCAAGCTTCTGAACTTTTGAACTCACTCAGTCCCCCTCCCATCAAGTATCTTAGGTATCCACCCACCTGTCAAAAGGACCCGTCAAAAATATTGATTTTTGTCATGCACTGTCCATGCACCAAGCAGGTGGACAGTGAAGTCACTCTTTTTGATTGGATGAAGATGAACTCACCTTTTTGGGACTGGTCAAGAAGAAACTGGGAGTGGCAAAAATTGCAAATAAAAAGGCAGTGCAGAGAGCAGCTCTTCGGAGATCTCTCCCGCTCCTTACTGGGTTCCAATGGCCTTTTGGCTGTGTTACCTATTGCACTAGGAGCCTAGAGCTAAGTTTGGACTTAGGCTCTGAGAGCTGGGTTTCTAACTCAGTTTCTAAGAGCTGATTGTCTGACTTAGTCTCTGGCACAGGGTCGTGTCTCTGAGCGGTGACTCAGGACATTATCCTTGAAGTTGGGTCTCTGTGCCTGGCTTCTAAAGGGCTTTCCAAGACCTCACAGCCGAGCAGATAACTAAGTCCTGCCTTTAGGACTGCGAGCTACGCTGCCTTTGAGGCTCCTTCCACGATCTCACGGCCAAGCAGATAACTGAGTACTGCCTCTAGGTCGTCTGAGCTCCGCTGCCTTTGAGGCCTTCTCTCTCTCACAGCCGAGCAGCCAACTAAGTACTGCCCATAGGTCTGTGAGCTCCGCTGCCTTTGAGGCCTCTCCAACCAGCCTGCCAGCCGCTGTTCCAGCTCCGCTTGCCCAGTAACCAAGCCTGCCTGCCGCCGCTCCAGCTCCGCTCGCCCAGTGTTCCAGCCTGCCTGCCGCTGACCGATCCACCGAGCGCCTGAGCTCCGCTCGTCTATCAGCTACCCCGGTCTGCCCTGAGGGTTCCAAAGCCACGGTGCCACGGCAACCAGCCCAGAGCTGTGCGAGGCCTGCTGGAGTAGCCAGCTCTTTTCCCCGTCGTCCCACCTTTTGCCTTTTTCTCACCTCTTACCTTCTTTCCTTTTTCCCAAACCCCCATTTGCCGCTTTTTCTAAAAGGTCCTACATTCCAACGCAGCGTTTTCCAGCCGTTTGGGGTAAGCGAAAAGGGTCCCAAGGAGGGGAGGAGTGTCCGTAGGGAACAGTACCAAAGGAAGCCTAAGCCCTTTCTAAGCAACTTCCTAAAGCAATTTATCCAAGTTAAGTAAGACAAGTAACCCAGAGTTAGACCTTAAGGAGCAATATTAAGAACTGAGATCTCTCAATTCGGCCAGTGACTGATCCCCGCTCGCTGAATGTTCTTTTAATTACCTCATTGTCTGTGTGTTATAGTTATAAGTTAAAGTGTTGCATATATGTTAATTGTATCTGTAAGTTATAGATGTTATAAGTTAAGCAGTGTCTTTATATTGTAATTTCCTAGAGTAATTTTGACGCGTTTAAGCTTGATGTTCAGTAGCGGTTTGTCTTAAAGAGACAGGAGCGCTTTAGCCAGTGCTTCTAATATATGTTACAATAAAGCCGCTTTTGATTAAAACAAATTACTGAGGCTGAATCCTTGTTGGTTTGTGAGTCTGTGCTTGATCGGTGGGCTGTAGCCGTAGTCCTCAACTTGGGACATTTATCCAGGGTGTGGATATTTGTCCGTTTAAGTGAAATAACCTAATTTAGGTTACCTCCTGAGATTGTAATTTAAACCCAGACTGCTGGACGGTCTGAAAAGTAATAAATTAAGTGATTGGATTTTGGGGATCAAAATTTTTGGGGTTACAGGAGCAGTGTCAGCAAGTCGAATCACAGCTCCATTTTTTTTCGTATTTACTGCTCTGACAGTGGAGACATGGGCTGCAGAAGGTTGGAGTAAGCAACATTATGTCAAACTTCATGTCAGTGTACACCAGGGCACAGACTGTGTTCTACAGAGATGTGAACATCTCCAGCTCTCCTTTAATCAGTTTCCACATGTTAAAATTACATTTCATATATATATATATATAAAAAAAAAAAAAAAATTCCTCTCTCACCCCTATGGGTGGTATGTGTCATCCTCAACCTCGGGTCCTCTACCAGAGGCCTGGGAGTTTGAGGGTTCTGCGCAGTATCTTAGCTGTTCCTAGCACTGCACTCTTCTGGACAGAGAGCTCTGATGTTGTTCCTGGGATCTGTTGGAGCCACTCTCCCAGCTTAGGAGTCACAGCCCCGAGTGCTCCTACCACCACCGGGACCACTTTGGCCTTCACTTTCCACATCCGCTCTAGTTCCTCTTTCAGGCCCTGGTACTTCTCCAGCTATATATATATCTATATCTCCCAATAATATCACTGTTTCCTTCTCCAGTATGGGAGAAAGGAGAGTCCAAGAAAGCATTAGTGAATAAATGAAGTAGTCCTCACCTGCCTCTTTTTGTCTTGGTCATCGTTCCTCTGATTGTACTCTGCCTGCAGCTCCTCTCTCTGCAAGCACTGTGCCTTTAAGAACTGCAGCTTTTGTCTCTCCTTTCCCTTCTCCTCTTCTTGCCATGAGGATTCCTTTCTGCTCCTCTCTGCCCTGGCAGCCTGGAGCTTTCCCATGTGCTGGCAGACATTCTTACTGTGCTCCAGCTGCTTCTCCGAGCCTTGCAGTGTCCTGTGCAGAGACCTCTGTCTGTTTCCAAAAGAAAATTTCCAGAAACCTTGTCAGAAAGCAAGAGAAATAAAAGGGAAAAACTCACCCCTGGAAGTGTCAATGAATAAAATGTAAACCAGAAGTCCTGAAAATATCTGGATGTTGAAGTCAGAATGCTACTTTTTGCAAAGTTAAGGAGACTAACCCCAGTGTCCCGGCCTCTGCTCTGGTAATCAGTAGTGTTGCTGGCCTGGGGAAAGACCCAGAGCACAGGCATGGACCCTACTCCTCGGCTGTGGGCCCCACCCTCCGCGGCCCTGATTTTCCACCTGGGCCTGATCCAGGAACAGGGCCAGGAGTAATGGGCGCCGCTGAAGGAGGTCCGGCCTGAATTCCTGGCCAGGGACCAGGCTGGGAGCAGCAGGCACTCCCACAGGCAGCCCAGCCTGGGATGAGGCCAGGAGAGGCAGGTGCCACCGCAGGCAGCCACACCCCAGATCTCTGGCCAGGGACAGGGACAGGAGAGGCAGGGGCTGCCCCAGAAATTTGGGGCAGTGGTGCTGGGACTCAGGGCACATGCCCTGTGTGCCAGGCACCAGCGATGACCCTTCAGGTAATTATTACTGATGGTTGGTAAACTGCAAAAAATTATGAAATTTGTTTTTTGTCTAAAGTTTGCAACCATCATTAGCTATTACATTCTGCAACCCTCTGTTCATCTTTTATTTTCAAGACAACATGTATTTCTTCTTCACTTCTTATCTTATCTTACTGTGCCCAGTCTTGCTCTGTATTTTTAGAATAGAAGTGATTAAACTGCAATTTACCGCCAACTGCAACCAACAAAAAGGTCTATACTTAAGAGATCCAGCCTAACTCTGCAGGTCCCAGCATCTACTATTCTTCATCAGCATTTGCTGGGATGAGATCAAGCAGGGGCTTGTCTACATGGGGAAATCAATCTGAATTAAAGTAGGGTGTGAATTCAAAGTTTAATATCTATTTCTGATTAGCTTCCTACATAGATGCTGTTATTCTAAAAGTGCCATCTTCTGAATTCACATAACCAATTGCCAAAGTGGATTATACTTATTCAGAAGAAGGCTCTCTTTTCCAGAATAAGGGCATCCACACAGGGACTAAATCAGAAATAACCCCTGTAGGCAAGCCCAAAGATGAGGGCTGCTGTAATCTTGCTCTGTTGTATGCAATTTTGTGTTCCCCTGGTAGGCAATTTGCCTGCAAACTCCTAAACTGAGTACAATTTTCACTCCCCCACCTCATAACAAAATATGAGAATGTTTTCACTCTAGAAGATCTCCTGATTACATAAGTTATCACTAGAAATTCATCAGTTAATCAAACTGATTACAAAGAGGAGCATAAATTCCTGCTGCTGGGGAGGGTGGAACGACTGTATTTCATAACTACAATGACATACCTGTAGCATTTAAGGCTATGTCTACATTAGCCAACATTAGTTCAGACTTGTTAGTCCAAACTGAGAAGTTCAAGGTTAGTCCGAACTAACCTCAGGTTAGTTTGAACTAACCTTGCACTTATAAATTCAAATTAACCATGTGTTCTAGTTTGAATTAATGCTTAGTTCTAACTAGAACACACGATTAGTTTGAACTAAACGGCTTAGTTCAAACTTCTTAAATTTGAATTAAGATTTAGTCCTGGTCCACATCGCGCCTAGTTCAAACTAAAGTTCAAACTAAGCGCTTAAGTTCAGACTAAGTCAATACTTATTAGTTTGAACTATGCGTTCCTTAGTTCAAACCAGAAAATTTCTTAGTTCGAACTAGGGAAAGCCTAGTGTGGTCATAGGCTAAATTAGTCTGGATTAGACCTCCTTAATCCAGACTAATTTGGCAGCGTAGACATACCCTAAAGGCCCAATTCTGCAAGATGGCAAATGCCTTATATTCCCATGGAAGTGGATGAGCAGTGAGGGAACTCAGCCTCTCCTAGGTTTAGGCTCCAAATTGACAATGGACACTAGGGCAGGATGACACTCTGTAAACATTTAAGGAGAAAGACAGTACCAAAGCACTAGTTCAGGAAGCATCCACTACAGAATGCCCAGGACTATAAAGAGATGGACAACTCTCGGGCATGGCTGAAATTTTTCCTCCACCCCTCCAGTTACTCTCTGACCTCCCACCTGCACCCCACATCATTACCACCTTGTGTCATGCATCATCTGATTTTTGAGGCCTTCTGCCTCTTGCTCTTGTTCCCTCTTCTGCTGCCTCTTCTCTTCTTGCTGCTTTCTGTGCTCAGTCCTGGCTGTGTTTAAATTCATCTCTCTCAGGTTCTTCTGAGTTACACTTCTGGTGGGTGTTTTCTGAAAGAAAAGTCCTTGACATCAGTAAAGATTTTTCCTAGTGTAAAACCAGTAAGGCTTTGTTTCTGTATAGTCAGGAAGGCTGTGTTCACACACAGCCCGTTATCCCAATAGGGCTGTTCCGGAACAACCAGAGACCGGAACAACCCTAATCCGCAACAACTTATTTCGAATTAACAAAAAGTTAATTCGAAATAAGGAAAAAGGCGGGAATCGAAATAGCACGTTCACACTGTCAACGTGCTATCTCGTTACCTGCTGCAGGGGGCTGCAGCCCCCTGGGGGTGAGCCGCTTCTGCGGCTCACCCTGCAGCCCAGAAAGGGGGCTGCAGCCACCGGGGGGGGGGGTGAGCCACTGCGGGGTGGCTCAGCCCCCCGCC
>ML681994.1:10668838-10896305 GCA_007922195.1 Podocnemis expansa | reverse complement strand
TGGCCAGGGTGCTGAGGGTTCCCTGGCCAGGGTGCTGAGGGGGCACCACGTGAACGGTTGTTTCGGAACATCTTGTTCCGAAACAACACGTTCACACGCATTGTTCTGAAGCAAGTTGTTCCGCGAGGACGTTGTTTCATCCTCGCATGAGGTTTAACTTGTTTCGGAACAACACGGTTGTATCGGAACAACGGGAACCGTTGTTCCGATACAACCGTGAGTCGTGTGAACAGCTGAAACCTTGTTCCGGAACAACCTCCGTTGTTCCGGAACAAGGGGTCTGTGTGAACACAGCCTAAAAGTTTTATTTTCCAATGCCATCCCTGAGCCCTGAGAGCAGCCCTTACTGATTGTTGTCACTGCATTATTTCCCCAATCATGAGCATGATGGATCTGACACTGGCATATTTCAGGAGCTTTATAGATGGGTCAAGCAAGACCTATAATTATTTGGTTGAAGGAAGACCTAGGTACTTCAAGAAATAGTACTCACAATTCATTTGAAAGCACTGTTCTAACTTAGTCAGTATTGACCCAGTACGTGGAAATGCCCTATGACTTATTACTACAATTTTTGGACTAGAACACAGTCCCAACAACTTGCGCATATTAAAATCATACATCAAATTTTACAGGAGTTTGGGATATTAATCTCTGTGTGCTGACAAATTGGTCAAATTGGTGAACCCATCTTCAAAGCATCTGAGGAAGTGGGATCTTCTCCTACGAAAGCTCATGCAAAAGATAAATCTGTTAGTCTTAAAGTGTTTGAGACCCCTGCTGTAATTAATCACTGAATACTTCAGATACAAGTTTTAATTTAAATAATAATAAGCTATAGTTCCTTTACTTTAGGACCTTCAGGTGGCAATTGCCTTCCTTATTTTTCTGATTGTTCCTAGAAGGCTCATGTAGTATTTAACTTGTTTCTTATTAAAAAGTCAATGTCTGTAGCTTTATGTGTCTTTGCACCAACCTCTCAAGTGTTTTTGTATTCTTTGCTGTGTGGCGTGTGTCTAAGTTAGTCTGCAAAAGCTATATCCTGTAAATGGTTCATGTTTAATGTGTTACAGCTGGAAAGATTTAAAGCAAATAAAATGAAACTTAAAAAACTAAAAGGTGCTTTTTAAATGGAAGATGGAAAAATGGTGTGACCTAGTGGTTAGAACAAAGGACTGAGGACTAGGATACCCTGAATTTTTGTCCCTGCCCTGGACTAGTCACTTAACTATTCTGTCCCTTGGTTTTATTACCTGTAAAACAGGAATAATTCTTCTAAATCTTGCAAGGAAGAACAAGTAGAGTAGTCAGTATATGAAAAGAAAAAGCTTCATAGAAGGGTTAAATGTTAATATCAGCATACAACAAAATGTCCTGTTCCTAGACAATGACACCATGCATTGATGAGGGGCTGACGTCTGAGTGTGTGTATGTATCTTCTGTTGCAGTACATGCCATCATAAAATGGACAACAAATGTGGTCATGCTAATAGATTTATAATAGTACCATCCCATACGAATAAATTCTGTGACCCTAACGGCAAGGAACCAATTGGGCAGAATATATTTTGTAAAACAGCCACTTTGTACCATACTACCAGTATCATGCATCCCTTAAAACAGGATAGTTTGCTTATAGGGATTACACCATGGAAGATTCCCCCACAAGAGGGTGAGGTACCTAAATCTAGAGCTGCCGGCAAAGAGTCTGATTTGAGAATGCCCAGGTATCCCTGTCCTCTTAGCAACCAGCACAAATTACAGCAGCCCCCAGGCTATCTAGTTTATGCTGGCACAGAGATGCCCAAGGATAGAGGAGTTGGCTGTACCTGAGAATTTCAGTCACTGTCCAACAGTCACTAAAACAAAAGTGTCACCTCATTCTCCTGATACTTAGTCAGTCAGAGATGAGACTTCTTTACTTCTAATTAAGCCTTTATAGAAATAACCTTTCATAAAACTGACAAAAATAACTTTGTGGCATAAACCAGTCATGAATCTACTTAATTGACTAAAGTTTTTGACAAGGCAATGGGTCAACAATAACAAACATTTGCTTTCTCCTTCCTTCAAAATGTCAGGTGCTTTTAACCTGTGTATTCGGAGCACTGTGGGGTCTCTGTATATGCAGAACTGATTCAATGGTCAAGCGGTCTTTCTTCAGTGATTGATCCACTTGGTCAAACACAGCTTGGAGACTGGAAGTGCCTAATGGACATGTTTTCACAGAAGTGTTCCTTGGGGGATGCCGGGCAGGAGCTTCTGTCATGCTGAACTGAAAAAGAGCTTTCAGACATATTAGAGACATAAAGATGATGGATTGGACACCTCATAAAAAGCTGAACAGATAGAAAAAATGAGTTAAGATAATATGCATTAAAGCAAAACCTTTCTATTACTAGTAAGTACTAATATTTCTCCCCAAGGAAGTGAGAGCTTTTTAATGACCATAGGACACGCACCATTTTGAAAAATAATCTTGCCAATGTGAAAAAAGGAAGAGTTTTTACCAAGCAACTGGGATGAGGCATTGACTATGCTCACAGTTACTGAGACACTCTCAGTAGGATCTACTGTAGGAAATGGTGTTGCAAATCCTAGCTGCTAGGGAATGTTTAGCTCTGCTGAATGAGTTTCAGCCTTTGCTCATAGGAGGCATGACAGAGAATGGTACCAGTGCAATAAACAGATGGTAAGGCTGGAATTGGTTTTTGGTCTTTGGAATCCATTCCCAACTGACTGCCCATCTCACAGATCTCTCTTAAGTGAGCAGGCCATGGTTTAAAGGGATACTTCATTAAAAGATATTTTAGACTGAACTTTTTTTTTTTTTATAACAGGAGAACATGGGGTTACACAATGAAATTAGAAAGCAGTAATCTTAAAGAAAAGAACATACTTCTTCATACAGAATATAGTTAACTTGTGAAACCCTTTACCATAGGCAGTGCAGTCAAATACAAATAGAGTTTGAGAAGGGTACGATAACTTTAGGACTAATAAAATGGGTAATGGATGCTGAGATCGGAGCAAAGATATTATTTCAGGACATAAGGTGGAGGCACCAAGAGCCCAAAAGGAATTGTTCATGTTTCACAGGAAGGTAAGCAAATCACCATAGTGTGCAACCACTTGCACCAAAGCATACCAGAGCACAACTAGCCAGATGCATCATGGTTTTTTCTCATCTTCCTTCAAGGCCCCAGGAATGAAATACTGCCAAAGACAAGAGACCAGATAAAGAGCCAGTGGTCTCATCTGATCTGGCATGTCCTATGCTTCTATGAAACAGCAAGTTGATACAATATCAATACCAGGTTCATTCTTCAGAAGAGATGTGGGATCATTTTCATAGAGTCGAATGTTTTCTTCGTCCTTGTGCATTGGCTCCATTGGGTAGATACCTGGGTGGACAGCAACATCAACCATGGCGTGAACATCTCTCATCAAACCTGTTGAAACCACCTCCTTCCGAGGGTTCTGGAAACAACATCAACATAAATGTCAGTAACATGAATTTACAAAGTAAGCTACCGTATGGCCTCGCCTTTATTGCACTACTCCAATCATTAGTGTAAACTATCCCTGGCCAATAGCACTTGAATGCCTGGGTAGCTTTCGGCTATGGGGAAATATTACTTGCAGGTGAAGAGCAGCCTTTGCTGACAAAGTGGTGACTAACTTCACTGTGGTTTTGGCACTGACAAAAGCAATTGGAACTTTTTGTTGAAACTGGGGCTTCAGAAAGAAAATACAACTGGTTTCATTATTTGAGAATAAAAACTGAAGCTTTTAAACACAGGAGTTTCTGCCCATTTCTTAGGTTGTCTACACCCTGAAGCTGCCATACAACTGGCAATATTTCTGCCTAAGAGGGACCCAAAATTGAAGTAGCAAGCCAGGAATAAGGTGTATTGGCAAAAGGGCACCAGTGGGAGGTGAGCTAAATCAGGAAATTCATTCATTATTAAATTGCAAAATCTCTCAGGGGAAATCCTCAGTTCTGTAGATTGTCATGACTTGTTGATTTCAAGTTACTGAGTGAGGTTCTCTGGCTTGTTTTATGAAGAAAGTTCAACTAGATGATCATAATGCTCCCTTCTGGACTTAAAATCTATTAATCTTTGAATGGAGTGATGACAATTTATATCAACTGAGAATCTGCCCCTGACACTCAGTCCCAAGAGTCATTTGAACTTAAAAAAAATAAATACAATACATTACAGACCCAGATTTCTGAAGGAATGTTTAGCATCACAAAGTGCTTGTGTATTTAAAAAAAAAAAAACTCACCACCTGATTTTTGGTTTAATGATCTTTGGGGACCAAATCTGCCAAAGCCAAAGAGGCTCAGTGTGCACAGAAATGTTGGTTACATTTATACAATCAATTGCCATAATTTACAAATGCCCAGGTAAGTATGCTGCCAGTTAGTTGTACAGACATTGGGTGCAATAAATGTTATCGTTGTATATGCATTTAACACTATTATTTCATATATTAATGCAGCACAACAGTAACTAAGCAAATGAAATGTTCAGACTGAAGCATGCCAGTTACTCTGGAATCAATGATGAATAGCCCCGTGAAATGATAAACATGCCAAAAACGCCAGAGTGTGGAAACAATATAGGCCAGATTCTCAGCCTTAGTTCTGTGCCCTTTTTGTTATAGATGGAACTGCCACAACAGGGTGGGTAGAGATGCCTGGAGTGGTATAAAACCACCTCTGCAACATCCTCTCTTGCCTGTACCCACACTGTAAGAGGTGCACAGCAAGGCAGGATAAGATGTGGCTAGTTTGTATTGTGCTCCAGTAACCCTGAGCAGGTGGAATGCTCTCTAGGAGTCTGCTCTAGCCAGTTCGAGAAAATGAATGAGACCCCAGTTATCTTCTGGATCACATGCTCAGAGAAAGGAAGGAAAGCCATGATTTCCCCAGCCTTAGCAGAGCTCAGGTATGCATGATTATCTAGCCCAATGCTTGTAATAATTTTTTGCCACAGAAAACAGAACCACCAAATATTTCTGCAGATGTTGCAAAGGATATTGCAACACCGTATTCAGTGTGAGGCATTCTCTACCTTCTCAGGTTCTGTAACCTTGTTTCCCATCTCCACACAGGGACCTAAATCTTTAGGGGGGCTCTCTTTATTTAGTCTCTTCTTCTTCCCTTTCTTATCTCCCTCTCTGGAGACCTTTTCTGAAATGGGGACTCTCCCTTTACACAGCTGCTCTTCTATCTTCCTGCTCAGCTCTTCCTTGGTCAGGCTCATTCCTGGGATCAAGACATCTTCTGGTTGTGCTCTGTTCACAATCGGCCTGATAGGTACCCCAGCTCCAAGGCAGCAATGGCAAAGCAAGGGACATCCAGAGCTGCAGTTTGGGTATGGCTGAAGCTTTATGGCACCTTGCCAAAAAACTGGATCTAAGTGATCCTCTCTGCAATGCCCTGAAGCTCTGTAGCCAGGTGTGACAATGTAGGGATAGTCTGAGCTTGATTCCACCACCATTTGCCTTGCTACTAAGGGCATCTGAAGTTCTAGGACAATACGTTCACTCAGGGGCAGAGGAATCCGTAGAGCTAAGTTGGAGAACACCTTCTTTGTCCGACCATTCCAGAAATTTACCAGCACTCCACTGCTTTCACTGGCTGCAAACAGAAATAAATGACAAACAGAATTTTAGAAGCGTACCAAAACATATCTCATTAACCTCTTAGAGACAGAACAAGATACTGTGCTCTAGAAAGCAGGGAAAGATTTTGTAACCATTTGGTTTGGCTTTACATATTTAGGATTCACTTTCATCCTCTTCCAGCTTACTGAGCAGAGACAAAGGATAAAATCCTGGCCTCACTGAAGTCCATATGAAACTTCCACTGGCTTCAATGAGGCTGGGATTTCACCCAACATGCATCTACAGAGTAGCCTAAATTGAGGTACACAAGAGACCCCAGAACTCTTTTTCTCTTTATGTCAGAAGTGACAACTTTGTCTCCACAACAGATTAAATGCTTTCAAAGTATTCATGAACAAAGCAGCCCTACAGGTTGATTCATGGAGCAGCATTACATTTTGGCATTGAATAGGAAAAGGTTGCTTAGCAGCAGTGAAAGAAAAAGAGATGGAAAGAAGAGAGAAAGAGGGAATGCAATTTACAGAATATATGCACCTGGCATCAGACACCGTGCTTTCCTCTCTGTAGCACATTTCAAGGTGCGACACTAATACAAGTAATAATAGAAAAAAAATATACTGTACCTAGCCATGCTTCTCCGGTTTCTGTACCCTTTAATACAGTGCCTGGACCATATCGTTCACCTTTAGCCTCCCATGGTGCCAAAACTCGATCTCCTGGAGCTAGCGGCTGGCACCTGGCATCTTCATAGTGGATAATGTCGAAAAAGGGCGTTTCTTGCATGCGAAACTGCACCTTGCCTTTCAGGAACCGACTTCTTTCAAACTCAATTAAAAATCGTTCCCTGGAGCCCTGCCAGATTAAATCAGGCAGGCAGTATATGAGACAGATGAGTCCCACAAATGACCAAACACAGGGGCTGGCAGCTGCTAACATGACGGAGATGGAACTGGAAGAAATTCCATGAAATAGCACATGGATAGTGAATCCACTGAACCTGGAACACAATTTTGTTTTACTATATGTCCAAATCAGCCTTTAAGGGTGGTTAAAGAGCTTGAAGATTACAGGGGATTGCTAGGCAAAGCCCTTCACTCCATCCAGTCTTGGACCTTTCCAGTAACATGTTCACTGGGAAGGAGTAACACAACTGCCATGTTAAAGAAGAACTCTATCATCCCAGTGGGAAAAAGGGTAACCAAGACAGACTGCTGTTTGCTGCATAGTCAGTTACACAGTAACAAAGAAGAAAGTAAATTGGTAAAATGCCATAAGTTTTACTGCTTTAATCTGAGCAACCACAATGGGAAAGGAGAGTGATTCGGGTAATTCCTCTGCTCCAGAATCAGCAAAGTGTTTGGTAATCTCAATGTTATATTCTACAAGTCCACCAAGAAGCCAACATTCTTTTCTCTTGTTTTTCCCAAAACAGTCTGCTTCCCTGCTTATTAAAATGACAGAGGGTGTGGTCTTTCCTGCTATTAGGGTTGGTCACAGAGCTTAGAGTACTGATGCAGAGCAGTTATTTCAGCCAGCCTGGCCCCTTGTATCTTTGTCTTTGAACTCAGACATATCTTCCTGCAAAATATTTGATTTCCACTGGCCTAGCTAAAATAACCCCACAAGGGCTTTGATAGCACCTTCCCTTTTCTTCACAAATTATTGACTTATATGAACTGAATTGAGGGTTTCACACAGGAGGGTGACTCTGCATAATGGAATGATACAAAAAGTTTGCTAGAATCACATTTGTTTAATATACGTGATTTCTATGCTCAAGCCCTGGTTCTGTACCAGCTTTTCCTTGTATGGCATTGAAGTACTGTACTCAGTTGACCATAAAAGGTTGCTGACTGCACACTTCCAATAAGTAGAAAGCCAAGAGGGCCTGAGATTGTCATCTTAAAAACCAAACATAATTCACACCAATGAAATTCTTCAGTGAACATTCCCTTCTCCAGAAAAACTGCATTTAATATATAATAGAGACCCGCTTCTTAACAAAAGCACCTTTGTCCACTTGCTCTACAAGGGCCATGCCATCTGAATAAAGAGTACTGCAATGACAAATTCTGTCCCTTCCTGCTGCATGAGTTCTGTTGCAGACAGAGACCTTGGGGGACAACAGAGGCAACCACCGAAAGAGAAGAGAGTTGAAAGAAGCCACCCCAGAAGAGACGCTTATAGAGGAAGTGATCCAGCAGCCTTTTAGTTCATTCAGTTTTATTGCAAGTATCATTTCACTTGCTGCCAGTCTGGACGGAGTTGGGGTGAAGGTGACAGAAAGGCCTTATGGGCTCTGACTAGCTCTGAGCATCAATTTGTTGCATGCACCAAAAATAAGTCTCCCTCTGACTGCAGGACTCCTTGCTGTAAACAGCAGAGATTCACTGAAATGCAAACAACAACATGGTTAGGAAACCCCCAGTACCAGCTGAGGCCAAGGACTCCAAGCCTCAGTGGAACACTGATAAACACATGCTGGAAACATATTACATAGAGTCTGGCTCATCTGTATGGTAGCATTGTTAAAATAGTTATTAGAATTATAAACGTGTGCTTAGTGTTTAGACTTCATTGAAAGCTTTTAAACTGCTGCATGTATTAATCTCAGTTGTAACCCTTGTATCCCATATTGCAAGGCCGTAATTTAAGCATTTGAACAATAAGACTCTGGGACTGTGTAAATCACCAGCCAAGAGACAATTTTGTGTAAAGTGCTGATCTCCAACAAAAGATGTTATGTCCCACCGCGAAATGAAGATTCTTCCACATTAGGTGAACTATTGTGAAACATCAAAGAAGACAGAAGACTTTGTTGAATGCTCTCTGCTGCTCATGATAAGGAGTCATGCATGTGATTTCCTATCATCCACTGAGTTTGCAGTGCGAAGTGCATGAAGGGGAAGGGTAAACCTAGCTATTGCTGTGATCTCGGACCATTTATCACAAAAGTAAGCTTACCTGAGTGGCAAAATAGATTGCAATATCCAAAGGGACAGTCTGCCTCAGGAGTTCACACTTGATAATTGCTTAGTGAAATCTACATATAGAACCTGCAACTGGTTTGGGGTTTGTGCTGTTTCCTAACCGTCTTGAGGTTAATACCCATGATTATGCACTACCACAGGGCATCTTAACACTCAGACAGCAACAGAGATATAAGACAGTCAAACGAGATCCACCCTAGAAAAACAGAAGGCGAAGGGTAGGGAGAAAAATCACATGACCCAAGGAGGAATCATTTACAGTCACGGTTTACATTCAAGACTTACCTTCACCTCTTGGGCAATGTGACCCAGATAAAAATATCCATCAGTCTGTCTCCTAGCCAGGACTCGGGCCCCCCTCAGCAAACGGGGAGCCTCTGGGGACCAGTTTATTAAATCTCCTTTTGTCAAGGTTGCTACCATAGGGGAATTTGGGTTCCATCCACACACAGGAAAGCTGTGGAAACAGCATAGTGGTATGTTCGAGGAGGGGATGAAGATCCTCACAACAGATAATGCAAATTTCTGCAATTTATGAAAATTAATGGCAAAGAAAACAAAAAAAAAAACCTGTCTTGTTTTCCCAATTGTTTCCATTAGTAGGTTATCAAACTGACCTACTACCCTAATGGTTCTGGCAGTCCCCTGCTCCATGTTTTGAACTTACTGTGCTCTGGGATGATCCATCAGCAGAGAACAAGAAGGGTATTTACTGATAGCATTGCAACAGTGGACGCTTGAGGTGCTCCCTGGGTTTACCTGGAAAATGGGGTAGAAGGAAGCAGACAATGTAACTAATTTCTGAACAAGGCCATAAATCCTGAGAACAGTTATTTTATACTTAACGCTTCAAGTCACACTCAACCAAATGCAGTGATTTATCTTGGTTCTTAACCATACCCCTCACTGGAGTACATGAACTCTTATAATGAGCTACAGTTGATTTCTCCATTTTAAGCAGCCTAAAACTTTAAAAGGAGGAACAACTGTTTGCGTGTAATCTTAAGATTTCTGATAAGACCTTCCACAGAGATTCTGAATTGATTTACTTTTGTTATTCACAAGCAGCTCAACTTGCAGGTTCCAGACAAAATATATAATGGCCACCTTTCTAGAGAGAACTTTTCCTCTACTCTAGTTCCAGTTTTGTGAAATTTTGCTTACATGAACCAGGATCACCAAAAATTCATTTAATCTAACTTGCTGTTATTGATTTACCTCTTCTGAAGCTCCAGGGGGATGGGAGGCAACCACCTGAAAGGATCCTCCAGACTGTCTAGCTACTTTTTCCATTACTTTCTGTGTGCTGCTTTCATAATCATCTGGCTTTTCTACCAAGTACACAGTGTGCACTGGGTGTGCTGCCCCAGTCTCTGAAAGAAGGCTACAGATTTCCTCTGAAACACTCTCAGAGAGTGTGTCAGTGACCAAGTAGACCACCTGGCAGGAGGGATCTTCTAACGCCACCGCCAAAGCACTTCCAGCATCTGCACCATTCCCACACTGCAGAGCTCTAAGCCAGGCAGCTGCTTCAATGACGCTACTGAGCGAACATTTGACCAAGCTATTACACCATTTTACCACCTGCACAAAAAACAGAATTTTTAACCAAACACAATAAACATCAATTAATCAAGCAAATCTTTCATAACACAGAATATTAAAAAAAACCCAAAACTCTGATAAAACTGAGAAGTAGGTTAGCTACTTGAGATTTTGGTAAATGGTCTGACGTGTGAGATCCTGGACTTGATTCCCAGCTTGCTCATCCTCTGGGGGTGGAGAAAGGAATTCCTCATACCTCCTGGGAAAAAGGGTTGCCATTTTATGGTCTTTAAGGGTAAGGAGAGTTTTGGGATGCCAAACAAGGTTGTGGAAGATTTCCTTGGAGGAAGATGGAAGGGAAACAAGAGGAATTATTCTAGAAGAGGACCACGTTAATGGACAAAGTGCAAAATGGACAGTGAGGACCAGACAATAAGGCAACAAGTGTAAGAAGCATGCACAAAAGACCCCCAAGGCACCTACTAGTAAATCCCATCCCTTTCCATTCATTCCCATAGCTCAGAGGCCAACATTGCTACTGCAGGAGAATGGTCTTCCGGACTACAGATTTTGGAGTGTTACCACACAGATAAGTGGACCAACCATCGCACTAGATGTTAGAATTTTTTTATTTGACGCTGCCACAACTATCAGCTCTAAACAGGAGCAGGATTCACCCAGGCCAGCTGTGGAACTAAATACTCAGAACACAAGAAGTTATACCATGGTGAATAATCCTGCACTGACTAGGAGAGGGACTGGGTAATCTGCTAGGCATTTTCACTCCAATGGAACCATTTACTTGTCATTGCCCCCTCAACTGCAAGAGGTTACATTAGTTGATTGCTCAAACACAGCAATAATGATAACCATTGTTTCCATTTAACTCATCTTACTTTGCATTCTTATGAAACCTTTACCCTTTGCTCAGTGATGGCAGTTCTAGCATTACCTTGCTGGCAAAACTTATGATGTTGAACATGGACTCTTGTGGACTGCTGGCTATCAAGAAGAGAGTCTTTATGAGACATTTCTTCAAAAAATCCTGCTTGGCAGACATGCTTTCCAACATGCTGATCACAAAGGTGACATTCTGGTCTTGGAGATGACCAAATAAAGGTAAGGTGGCACAGCAGGGATGAGAAAGCACTGACATCGCTAAAGCACCAAGATCACAGGCTGCCAAAACAAACAGACCATTAATGAAAATAAATTTATAAACTAGCCTTGTAAAAGGATTTTGGTATTGGGTGAATCTAATCTACTCCCAATACCTGGGCTGAATTAGCAGCCATACATCACTCGGTGTGTTTACTTTCCCACAGCTCTCCAAGTACTTTAAAAAAATAAAACAACTCACAGTTTTGTCTACATCACTTCACCTGATCGCAGTAGTGGGATGTGGGAACTCAGACAATTAAGCTTGCACAAATTACACCATTACCCTGAGAACTTGTAGGGAATAATTTTTACAAACCATTGGCCAGCAGACATCAACTGTAGCATCAATATGTGTGTGGATCAATGTCACTTCCCATTAACTGTGGGGCATTACAGTTAATTCATCATTCTCAGGCAAATAAAGCCCCTTAAAAACAATTCACACTGCTATCACTAAGTTAGCTGCATGAGCAAGAAACACCTGCAGGATTCGTAGTTTATCGATTAAAAGATCAGGTGGTTTCCAATATTTTAACTAGCCTGTTAATTGCACAGATGTTACCAACTCTCACAATTTTATCATGAGTTTCACACCACCAGGTGTTTTTCTTAAAGCCTTAGTTCCAGGAATATGATTACAGGAGGCTCTCAGTTTTCATTTAAAGAATAAAACAAAGTTTCCAGCCCACAAGCTTGAACATATCACCTAAATGTGACCTACAGCTTAAAAAACCAGAAGAAAAATAAAAATTGGCCCATTATTTTCTTTAAATCTATTTTTAAGCCAATCTAACCTTCTTCTCCATGCCTACACTCTGTACTTTTCCCCTCACATTCCCTATCACCCTGTGACCCTGCTGTTGCCCTAGCCCTGCTTAGCCCTTTCTGTTTGGAGCAACTTGTGGTGGCCATCATTACCCAACCCTGCTTTCAGAACCAGATGTATTTATGTTTGGGAGATGCAGAGTGTGTAGAGCTGTGGGGTCTGCACCCTTTCATCCACCCTTTCCAGAGGTGTGTCTATGATCTCTCCCATCCACCCCCCCCATGCCCAGTGGAGGGTCCCTCTCATTGAGGGCAGGGATGGTAGGGGGACTTTCTCCCCACATGGCAGGAGTGTGGGTGTGTATCGTGTGTCCCTACAGAGCACAGGGGTGTGTGTGCCCCTAGGGCAGGAGTGTGAAGGGGCTCTCCTCCCCAGGGCAGGGGTGTGTGTGTATGGTGTATCCCCGGTAGGACAAGAGAGGAGTGTGAGTGTGTCCCCAACAGAGCAAGTGTGTTTGTGTCCCTGGCAAGGCAGGGCAGGGCAGGGCAGGAGTGTGCATTTATCTGTGTATGCCCCTAGGGCAGGAGCATGGGGTATTCCCTGCCCAAGGCAGGGATCTATGTGTGTGTGTGTGTGTGTGTGTGTGTGTGTGTGTGATGTTTCCAGAGGGGTAGCCGTGTCACTCGGTGTACAGCAAAAACAGTGAGAGTCCTGTGCACCTTATAGACCAGGTGTGGCCAAACTGTGGCTCGGGAGCCACGTGCAGCTCTTGAATGAAAAAGTGTGGTTCCCGGAAGAATGTCACAAATCAACTTAGGAAAGCAGCCCCAGCCTAGGAGTTCAGGAGGGAGTCGGGGATGGTAGGGAGAAGCGCAGCATGGTCGGGATTTTAAAAAAACTTGCCACTAGCCTGCAGTCTTCTACATCGAGTAACAGCTAAGTTTTTACTGTCTGGGCCTAATTTTCACGGTAACCTTAATTATTAGAATCTGACATTAGTAACATCGAAATTTGCTCTCTTTTTATGATAAAATTAAAGTGTGCAATGAATTTTAAACTTAGTAATTTTGGAGTAGGTAAAAGTATATGGCTATATGCCTCAGTGTAGCTCTTGAAGGTTTAATAATCGACTTGTGCGGCTCTTGAGTTCCGTAAGTTTGGCCACCCCTGTATAGACTAACAGATTTCTTTGGGCATAAAGTGTCTTGGGCTCCATCCCACTCCAACCCAAGCTGCATGTGATGAAATAGGTTGGTGCCCATGAAAGCTTATGACCGAAGAAATCTGTTAGTCTATAACAGGGGTGGCCAAACCTATGGAACTCAAGAGCCGCGCAAGTCAATCATTAAATCTTCAAGAGCCGCACTGAGGTGTATAGCCACAAATTTTTACCTACTCCAAAATTATTAAGCTTAAAATTCATTGCACACTTTAATTTTATAGTAAATATAGGGCAAATATTGATCCTACTAATGTCAGATTCTAATAATTATTTAAGGTTACCATGAAACTAGGCCTATACAGTAAAAACTTTGCTGTCGTTAGATGTAGAACACTGTAGGATTGTGGCAAGTTTTTTTTAAAATCTGGGCAGTAACTTGTAAAAACTCTCTCAGATGCTGATCTCTAAGTATTGCACAATGTTTTGAATTTCATTGTGGAATATGATGTTTTACAGCAGTAAATTGTGCCAAAAATTGAAAGTAATCTACGTTCAGTTTTAAACTTCTCTCCTTTGTATTTTCATTTCTTAGTATTCCATATCATGTTTAGGACTTGTAAAATGATTTTATTTTAACAAGTATGCTGCATTGGGGCCTATGAGAAAATCTAAACATGCTATGGCTTCTCTGAACATGTCACGCTTCCCTCCCTCACCCCTGTTGCTGCTTCCCTGAAGTCTCTTACCATGCTGCTGCTTCTCTGCTCTCCCCAACCATGCCGCACTTCTGCTCCCCATCCCACCAAGGCCCCAACCATGCCCCTGCTTCCCTGCCAACATTTCTGCCAATAAACTTGTTCACTAAAATTCTCATGGACAGTGAAAACAAAAGGTCTGAGGACTCAATCAGACACAATTAATTTTAAAAGGAGAGTAATAGTAAGGGAAAACCCTGCTCTCATCTTAATCCTGTGAAGAGATGCACACAGGGACACTTTTTCAACTGTTCAGAATCACAACAGATCAATGAGAATTTATGGGGACATAAAGTGCAAGATCAGAGCCTGTTTCAGTAAGTGCTTTGGAGTCCATGCACAGACCATATTATGGAAAAAATCCTATCGAGTTTATTCAGTTTGGGGTCAGGCCCTGTATAAATATCATTATTTGGTTTTTATAATACAAAGTAAAGTCTTTACTGGTGAGAGATTTTTTTTTTCCAGAAAGTTTACAACACAATTTGCCATCCTCAGCCCTTCACAACAATTACTCTCTTGTCTAATGGGCTTAGATACCCATAGAGTCATTCATGAAGACTGCACTGAAATATAAATGAATTTTGACTACTGGTATACAGGAAAGAAAAATTAATACATGTTGAATGCTATTTAATCAGTGGAAGTATAGTGCTGCTATTGAACTTTGCAGTGAATGTAAATTATCTTGGTAATTGACATAGGTATATTAACTAAAATTTTCTTATAAAATAAATGTACTAGCAGTTCCTTCTGCAAACAGATGACATACTGATGTCTCAGGCCCACTTGTTCAATGGACTTAAGGAATTTTTTTTCTAAAGCCAATTTTCAGTAGTGGTGGTCTATCCTAAGTCAATCATTTTGCATGCTGAAAATGAACCATGATCCATAATAAGTACTTGTAACATTCTTTAAATTAATAGAGGGATTTTTTTAATAACCTTTTGAGAGCAGTCAGTGGTTTTGGATGTAACACTTGTGTCAATTTTCAGTCATTTCTGATGATTCTTATTTAATTCTCAAAATAGAAATACAAGAGAAATAATTTTGCATTATATTACAATATCTGGAAATGCCAGGTGATTTTTAAAAAAGAAAATTAATTTACAATTGCTTTTCAGGTTTCAATTCCTAATTATCATCACTTATCTGTAGCTCATTGTAGACTTGTTCTTGAGCAATTCATGTTGCCAGTTTTAAAAATATTTACCCAAAAACAATATCAAAAAAGAAAAGTATTTAAAAAATCATGCACTGATGTAATTAATGACTGCATCATTATGCACACAGACAAGGAGGGTAGAATTAATATTGTGGGGGTAAACTGTAGAATCTGGCAGGTACCTGCTCTGAGGGCTTGTCTTTCCCTGCTGGCTCTGACAATGCTGACCATCCCCTCCCAGCTCTTACCACGCTGCTTTTTCCAGCCAGTGAGGCTCTCATGATGCCACCCCTCCCCTGCGGGCTCTCTCGGTGCTGCCCCTCCCCTCGCTGACCAGGCTGCTGTTTCCCTGCGGGTCTCCCAGGGCTGCCCCTCCCCCGGCTCTGACCACGCTGCTGTCTCCTGCAGCTCTCTGCTGCCCGCTCTCACCCTGTTGTCGCCTCTCTGCTGTCCTGGACTATTGCAGATTTCTCACCTCTGGCTCCCGCCACGCTGCCCTTCCCTCCTGTACTCTCCCTGGAGCTGCAATGTTTCTTTAAAGAGCCGCATGTGGCTCGCAAGCCACAGTTTGGCCACGTCTGGTCTATAAGGTACCACAGGACTCTCATTGTTTTTGTGTGTGGTATGTCTCTTCTGAGCCAAATTGTGGATAGCCTACTGTAACCCAGGGCAGGGGTGTGTGTGGTGTGTCTCTAGGGATCTGGGGGAGTCTCTCCCCCCTCCCAGGACAAGGGCAAATGAGTGGTGCCAAGATCCAAAGGGGTAGCCATGTTATTCTAGTTCAGTAAAACAAATGAGGAGCTCTGTGGCACTTAAAGACTAACAAACATGCACTAAATCAGCCCGTAAAGCTATTTCCTGCGGCCTGCAAAGACGCTATTGTTACCAACATTTGCCATATCATTGTGTGGCTAAGGTAGACTTAGAAGCTGTGCCTAACAGCTTCTGAGGGGGTGCATCTAATCTGCATGGGTCCTGTATTAGCATGAACACAAAGAGCACAATTAGGTATTAGCATACTGGTTGCAGGACATAGTGGGTAATGGTATTTGGGGCTAATTTGATCACAAAATTGTCAATATCTGTAATTCTACTGAAGGGAAATATAAAATACTGTCTTTGGTGAATTGCTACTCTGTTTGTTTCAAATCTGTCTGGGTTAGTTAAAGGGTAAAAGCTACCCTTAGCCAAAAAAAAAAAAAAAACTTGTAAGAGAGGCATCTGCCTGTTTCAGCCTGGAAAAGTCAGGACAAGGATGGGGGGGGGGTTGCAAAGCTACTTTTGGAGCTATGCCCTGAGGTGTTACCTCACCTTCTGGTCCCATTGTCAAACGATAGATTTGGCTGGGCTTCTTATGAGGCGTCCCTTTATTATTGTAATGAAAATAGCTGTTTGCAGCTATTAAGGTTTAAGAGCTGAAATCACTGAAGAGGAGCAGCGATGGAGTGACTAGCGGAGGGAGCTGATGGACAGTGGATGGTGAGAGCGGCCAGCGGTGAGCTGGATGGTGCAAGCGACTGGTGGGCGGAGCCAGCGGACGGTGAGAGTGGCCAGCAGCGACCTGGGCAGTGCGAATGACTGGTGGGCAGAGCCAGCAGACAGTGGGTGGAGCCAGTGGACGGTGCAAGAGGATGGAGTGAGTGACCAGTGGTTGGCGCTGGCAGACAGCTGGCATGAAAGACACTCCCTATATACCCGATGGTTGGTTGGGAGCCTAGTTAGCACTGATTCTCCAGACCGATGCCAATTTTTGCTAGTACATTTACCTTTGCTATTATGATATGTGGGATCATGTTGGAAGCCTGATTAGCACTGATTCTCCAGATCAGTGCCGGTTTTGCCATTAAGTCTTGTATGTTCTGTCATGCAGCGTGGGTTGCATGACCAGTGGTTGGCGCCGGTGGACACCTGGCATGAAAGACACTCCCTATGTACCCGATGGTTGGTTGGGAGCCTAGTTAGCACTGATTCTCCAGACCGATGCCAATTTTTGCTAGTACATTTACCTTTGCTATTATGATATGTGGGATCATGTTGGAAGCCTGATTAGCACTGATTCCCCAGATCAGTGCCAGTTTTGCCGTTAAGTCTTGTATGTTCTGTCATGCAGTGTGGGTTGCTGGGAACTTTGCTTTGTACTGATTTGCTAGATCAATGCTGATTTCTGTAATTTGGCCTTTTACACTTTTACTACTATTAAAAGTTCTGTTTACTACACTCAGACTCGTGTTTGCCAGTGGGGAAGCCTTACCCCTTTTGGGGTGCCCAGGGAACAGTGCAGGAGTCCCCAGAAATCTGCCTGGGGACTCGAGCTGGTTGGTGGGGTTACCTTATTGGGGAACCCCTAGTTATAGAGCCCGGCCCTTGTTCTGCCAGCCTGCCCTGCCAAAAGGGTTACACATGCAAAGGTTTCAGCGGCGTGGCCCTCAGGCTAATGTACTAGCCCTCATGCGGCCCTTGTGGTGATTTGAGTTTGAGACCCCTGCACTAAACAAATTTGTTGCCTGTAAGTGGCACAGAACTCCTTGTTTGTTTTTGAGTGGTGGGCCCCCAGCAGAGCAGAGAAGGGGCAGAGCCAGGGTCCCCCCAGAGGGCAGGGCAGGTGTGCGCATGCTCCTAGGCCAGGCGTGTGGGGCTCTCCCCTTCCAATGCAGAGGAGCCTGTGGGGGGAGGGGTCCCCAAGAGGCAAGTGTGTCTCTGGTGGGGGGGGGTGCGCACGTGCTGTGTGGCTGGGGTCTCGCTCCTCCAGGGTAAGTGTGAGTGCGCGCGCGTGAGTGAGTCGGGCAGTGGGGCAGAGGGGTGTGTGTGTGCGTGTGTGAGGGGTGTGACCCCGCAGGGCAGGGCAGGGCAGGGCAGGGGTGTGCAGCGCCCGCTCCCCCCGCGCTGGGTGTCCAGGTGGAACCTTCCCGCTCCCCGCTCCCGCCCCTCACTCACCTTCGCCCGGGCCCCTGGAATCTGCGCCTCGGCAGGGCTCCGTTGCCTGGTAACCAGACGCCGCAGATGGAACCACCTGGGGCGTCAGGCTGGGGGGGAGCCTTTTATGCGCGTTCTTTCATACAGACCTAAGCAAAACACGCGCCCTCATCATCCCCACCACAGTGGGTTTGTTGGCAGGTTTTCCTTACGCCTCTTTAGTCTTGAAGGAATTCCTGAGCCGAGCCCTCTCCCGCAACTTGGTAGCGCCCAGGCCGCCACCACTCGTGGGAAGCGGGGGGACTCTCAATGAGTGGTTTGCCCCAAGGCTGGCTTCTTCCCTCCGAGCGAGGCCGTAGGCTCACCCGTCACTCCCCTCCGCGGTTACAATGGTATGTGCCCACTCGGACTGGGCCAATCAGCGCCGCTGTTATTGCGAGGTCTGGCGCAGGCCGTGAAAGAGAGAAGCCGGAAGGTGACATTGCGGCGCCGCGCCGGTATGTTCCGTTCTGTGTTAGGCCGCGCCGGCGGCGGCCTGCTCCGGACCTTGCGCGGCGGAGAGCGGGCGAGAGCGGCCGGGGCCCGGCAGTGCCAGTGAGTGGGGCCGGGGCCGGGGGCGGTGACGGGACCGGGCCGGGGCCTGGCGCGGCGGTGACGGGCTGTTTGTCTCCTGGCAGCGCGGGGCACGGGGGCTTCGTGTACAGGGAGGCCCCGAAGCTGTCCCGCCGGCAGGTGCTGCGAGGCGAGCTCTTCATGTCCTTCATGTGGTTCTGGATCCTGTGGCACCTCTGGCACAACACCGAGATGCTGACGGTGAGAGGGGCCGGGGAATCGCTCAACAAACAAGCGAGGCGTGCTGGGGCTCAGTTGAAGACCGACACGTTTATTTATCGCACGATAAACTGCTGCCTTGCAAGCGCCTGTGAGCAGTGAATGTGTGCAGGCTTTAAAAGCGTCACAGGACTGCTTATATGTCAGTTCCCAGAGGGCAGCTGTGTTAGTCTGCTCCAGCAAAAAAAAAAAGTCATGTGGGACTTTACTAACAGATTTATTTTTCGCATGAGCTTTTGGGGGAGAAAATCCCACTTTGTTTCATTCCTTTCTGTAAGTTCACCCATCTTCGAAGCATCTGACAAAGTGGGATTTTCTCCCACCAAAGCTCATGCAAAAAATAAATCTGTTAGTCTTAAAGTCCCACATGACTCCTTGGTTTTTTTCCTGCTTATTTGTGCTCCTGAGCTAGACTAACACGGCTGCCCCTTTGGAGCCTTTCAGAAACAAAGGGACCTGTTTTGTGCGCCTTCACCCTGCTCCTTGTGTTAGTGCAGGGGTCGGCAACCTTTGCCGACCTGTGCCGGTCCTTCCTCCCCAACCCTCAGCTGATGCCAGCAGCCCCTTCTGCTGAGAAAATGTGGCAGCTGCCTGAAAATTTACTGGTGGTCACAGCTGAAGTGGGAGCACTGCCAGGCATGTCACAGAAAGAACTTGCCCAGAGTGGCTCATCTTGGTGGTGTGCATGGGGCCACGGGTCCCCGGGCATGCTACAAAAAGAAACGGTTCCTTTCAGGGGTCCCAAGGCATGTCATGGAAAGAAGCAGCTTCTTTCAGGGGCTCCCAGGCATGCTGCAGAAAGAAGCTGCCCAGTGCAGCTCCTTTGGGGAGCATCCCACTACAGAGAGGAGCTGCTCCGGGCAGCTTGTTTCTGTGTCACATGGAGGCATGGGGGGGACCCCCTGTGTCCCAGCTGCACCCAAAAGAATCCACGCAGACTGGCTTTCAGTGGCGGGAGTGGCAATTTCTGTGGTATCGCAGAAGATGCCATGTGCTGCTCTGAATGGGCTCGCGTGCCACTGTCAGCACATGTGCCAGGGGTTGCCTGTGTTAGTGAGACAATGACTCACCTTTATTGCTGGCTGCAGGTCTTGCTCTACTCAGCAGCTCCGGATCTATCAGCACAGAGATGATGGAGGGGAGAGGGGCAGATAAGGGCCATCCCTAGGAATAAGGGACCATTGGGGACTATAGCCAGTGGTGGCCCCATCGTGCTAGGAGTGGGCAAAAACAATCTGTTGCTGGGAGTTACGGTGCCTTGAAATCATAAAGACCACCCTGTGCTCTCCAGAGCCAGAGTTAAGCACCTTGTCTCCCAGGACAATGAATGGGAGAGTGAACGAGGCGCCTTCTGTAAAAGCCAATGTGCTAGGCTGTTGAGACATGTTTGCCAATGGAAGATGGTGACTTCCACCTCGGGGTGAGGGTGATGGCATGTTAATTCCCACCCTTTTCTCAGATAGGGATCCAGCTTGGCCCTGCTGCAGGGAAGCACCTTTCTCTGCTTAGTGATTCATGAATAGGAACACCTCTCATGAAGTCAAGGGCCTTAAGTGCCTAAGCTGAGTCTTGTGCGTACAGATTATGTATCTGCCTTGCTCCACTTGAGAAGGCTTAAAGGAGGAGGTGGCAGCACTGGTAGTTTAGTCCATTGGTTAGTCTTAGGTATGGGAGACCCAGGCTAAAGCTATGACTGGTTCACAGTCGGATTCCAAGGACAGAAGAGATCATTCTGATCATCTAGTTTAGCATGACTTCTGTGTAGCACAGACTGGAGAACTTCCCCAAAATGATTCCTAAAGAAGATTGTCTAGAAAAACATCCAAACTTGATTTAAAAATTACTAGTGATGGAAATCTACCATGACCCTTGATGTTTTGGTAAACATTGACTGCTAGAAATCCATACCTCATTTCCAGTCACTGGAATAAGTGGACTTGCCCCAGCGTTTCCCCTCTCCGATGTGGGTGTCCTAACCACAGGACTGTGGAGTCATTTTTAGTTTTTTTTGTTTCCTGGGCCACTGACTATTCCATTTTAGGTAAATAATTAAAAGTTATTGGGTCAGAGAGAGTGTGATTCTGCAGTTTGTTGCTTGTGGCACTTGCCTGGGAGGTGGGAGACCTCAGAGCCAGACTCTCTGTTCAGTCACACTTTCATATGTACCACTGTGGTACAGCTGCAGCAGGAGAGATGGAGGGAGCCCTGCAGCAGACTATCCCAGAGCTCAGTGGTTGGAGCACTCTCTTGAGATTGAAGGCCCCACGTTCAATTCCTTTCTCCCTCTCTCGGGGGTCGTGGAGAGTGGGTATTGAAGCTGGGCTTCCCCACATCACAGGTGAGTGCTGTCACACAGTGGAAAGTGTGTTGTGGAGAGTTGGGGGGCGTGATTCAGCCTGGGGAGAGCAGCGGGCGCGTCCTGTAAGTTTGCATGCATCACCAAGCGCATCATGATTCACAAAATGTTGAGAACCACTGCTTAACTGTTAGACTAAGAGGGAAGATGTGCACTATCACCTTTAGCTCTTCCTCCTCCAGCTGGATTTTGAATGGAGCCCTCTCTAGTAGGCAACCTTTAGGTGCACATACTGCATTGGGATATACACATAATGTAAGTGGCCAAATACCTCTCTTGCCCTGGTTTGTGGATTGCTGTGGGGATTAGGTGTGCAGGTGCTTAGAAGAGTGTGAGGCACAGTGCACATCCTAAGAACCAGGAACATAGATGCTGAGGGAAGTTTTACCTTAAAAACTTAGGTGCCAAGTGACTTTAGGTGATCACAGGGTTTGGGAGTGGTTTTGTGGATTGTAGTGGAGCCAAAACTGGGATTTAGGTGTCTACCCTCTGTGGCTCCACCTTCCTAATCTCAGTAAAGGCAATTTAGCCTTCAGTCCAATGCCTTTGTTACCCCAAGCACTAAATGCAGGGGGAAATGGATGTTACAACACCCAAACTTGTTGCATTTGTAGAAAGCATGTGCCTCTATAATCCATTATACTAACCAGGCATTCAGGATCCTTTGAGGTAGTATGTTGGCAGTTACCCAAACATTTTCCCTGCATCACCCCATTTTCTCATGGTTTGCTTTGCATGATACCAGACACCATTTAAAAATTACTGCCTCCATACAGCATGACCTCACACATTGTACATGCAAGGTCACAGCCTACACTATGTGTGAAGGATGTTTTGCAGAGCAAAATATCTTCCATGTGGCATGACCTTGTACATATTGTGCATGTGAGGTCATATTGTGTGAAGGATGCCATTTTGCAAAATAGTGTTCTCTACACACTCAGGATTGCCATTCCCCGCAGAGGCTGTGACCCTCCATTTGGGAACTGCTGTAGAAAATGAAATTCACTATTTGAATATCTTTCCTCTGTTGCAAGGGCCACTTTCCTTACCCAGATGCTTCAAAATGGACAGATGAAGAACTGGGGATCCCTCCTGATGACGTGGAGTAGCTCCAGCTACTAATGTGTATGTTCTCTTGAAACTTCTCCTTTTCCAGGTGGTCTCTAGACATTTACTTGTGATGGTATCCAAACTCTGCTCCTGCATTGATGGAGATGTACAGTTAACACTGAGCAAGATTCTCCCATAGCACAGTTGATATCAACTTTGAGCTAAATCCTCAAGTGTTTGTGCTGTCCTATCTGTATTTCTGAACCCAAGAAGAATATGGACTAGTACAGTGGTTGTCAAACCTTTTTCCTCAGGACCCAGTTGAAAGAAGGGAAGAAAAAAAAAAATTATGCCTGCAACCCAATAATTACCTCTTTGAGCAATGCATTCCAGTCTTTTGGCTGCAGCAGCAGGGGGTGCTGCGATGCAGTACTTGAGTCCCAACCCTAAATTTGAAAACCATTGGGCTGGTACTGGCTAGGGTTACCAGATGTCAGGCAAAAGGAGGACATGTCCTCCTTTTTACTTTCACATCCTCCATCTGACAGACATTTTAAAAATACATGATTTTGTCTGGCTTTTTTGTTACAGGGGTTAAAGCATGCTGGAATGCCCCAATAGACCCTGTTTTTGGGGGGGGGGGGGAGAGCATTACAGAGCCCCCTAAAAACAGAAGAATATTACATTGTTACATTTTCTCCTTGTGTCCTCCAATGTCTCCTTTTTGTACTTCCCTGACCTCCTTTTCATGCTTCTGTATCTGGTAACTAGTACTGGCAGACTTCAGATGCCTCTTGCTTTCCTGTTAACGCATGGACACAGAATAGGGGATTTTTTCTTAATCTTTTATTGGCATGCTGTTCCAATTATCCCCTATTGTCTGTGACTTGCATGTTGAGTGCTTCGTGACTGCCCTTGCCTATTTGAGAATGTGCTGTTCTACTGAACAGTACCCTTTCAAATTCTTCATCAAAGACAGTATTTTCACTTATCTTATTCTGTAAGTCAGAAGTTTAGTGACAGCCATAACTGACTGCACAGTTTGCCCATTACTTGTGTCCTCTGCCACTGTTCATCTCTAAAGAACGTTCAAGAAAAAGCTAAAGCTTTCTGCACTAAATTCTTCATCTCCACAACTGTTTAATGCCCTGAGTCAGTGGTTCCCAACATTTTCCCTGCTGTGGCACACCTTGCTACCTTTAATTAATTTGAGGCACACCACCATATAGCTTCCAAATGAACTCATGAATATTCATGAGCCAATCCAGAGCCCTTTGAGAAGTTTTTCAAAAAATTTTGTGCTACACCTGCTCAGGCCTGAAGGTGCACCTGTGTGTCATGGCCCACTGGTTGGGAAACAGTGCCCAGAGTTACTGTATCTTTGCTGGTTTTCCAGCTGGAGCTACCAATTCTGGATTTATTTCAATAAAGTAGAGCTCAAAGGCTTTAGATACCATTCCTAGTCTTAGATTCACATGTGCCCCTAAAACTAGTTTTAATCCTAAACACAATCCTGTTCAAAGCTAACTATATTCCTTTTTAGGATTTGTCTGGTATGTAAACTAACATATCTCTGGGCAGGGCACATGGGTGTCTGGAAGCCAGGGAGAGGAACTGTGCACATTGAGCAAGTGCCTTCTGCTATCATACTACTGCTAGAACCTACTGATTCATTTGAGAAGGATGCTTTTATCCCTTTTAAAAGTGTAATGGAGACACTGATTTAGCTTTTTTTCCCTCTCCCTTTGAATCATTTCAGTTAAACTCTTCCCTTCCCTAGCATCAAGAAAGTGAAAAGATTTGCTGTCAGGCTCTTGTTTCCCTCTAAGGCTGGATAAACAACAAATATTTCATTTCGCAGTGGGAATTCAACCTACTGCATTTAAGATCTTTAAAACCTTTGGTACTTAGTAACATAGGTGCTTTTTGCACTAATTATCATGCTTAACTAGACTTTGGGTTTTATTGGGGTACACTTGTACTGAGGGGTCTGGCAAATTTTGCTCCTCACTGTTGTTCTCCATCTCTCACTTGCAGTTTCTGGGATGCATCTGCGGAAGACGCTGAGGCATTGGTACTTGTCGTATTTCAGTGAATCCTTCTTGTAAATAAAAAGCTCAAATAAAAACTGAAGTTACAAGCTTGTGCTTCAAGGTTTTGTCAAATAACTGATCTCTACAGACTTTGCAGAATCCTCTCTATATGAGGAAATGAATGGGCAGAGTAAGTTCTTACACTTTTTTGCTGTTAGTAGATTCAATTCTATTTTGAATTGGTTTGCAGTGTACTAATAAGTTGTGCCAATACCATTAAGCAGTAACTGTAAAAGAAAAATCCACAATCAGAGTGGCTTCATGGAGGGGGAGACAGTTTAACAACCTAGCTTTGTATAACTTTTACCCAGTTTGAGGAAAAAGTTGCACACTATAAACTATTACAGATCCACATAAGGAGTAATTGTAATCCTAAACTGAGCTGTAGTGAAACTAACTACATTTTCTAACCTGGTGGTTCCCAACCTATTAAGTGCACCGACCCCCTTTTCAACCTCCAAACATTTCAGACCACCCAGTTCTATTTACGTGACAAGTTTCCTTGGGGAAGATGTCCACTGTAGTAGCCACACAGACCAGCAGGGGTCTGTGAACCATGGGTTCTAACCTAAAAGCAACCTCACTGTGGAAAACTTCCCACCTTAAAGATAACTTGAAACCTAGAAAAATGCAAAGCAAGCCTGAGTGGCCACTGATGTTCAGATGCAAAGCATATGTCTAAACTTGAACTAGACACTAGTCTAGGAAGGAGATCCAGGTTTAGTGCCCTGCTTCCTTCTTAAAGTGTGGTGCTGATCAAATCAGTCTCACTCCCTTATCTTTAAAGTGTTACTACTGCATAGTGATGTGATAGGGTAAGTATCTTAGACTGCAGTGCCTCAGGATCTACTAATGAAAAGTATTACGTAAAAGCTAGCTCCTGTGTTCTCAATCCTTGACTTTTACCTTCCCCAATGGTAAGGTGTGGAAATTAGTAAACAGATCTAGGGAGAAAACAGCCCTTTGGCCCAAGGTGAAGTTGAGTTTTCCCAGTTCCCACACCTATGAGCTGATTATCAAAGATTAGGGCTATTATAACATCCAGGAAGCCCTTGTTACAGCACAGCTGAGAGGGTATCTTGTAGATGGCACCCTTAAAAATAAATCTCACCTGAGCCAGTTATTCATGCAGTCAATCTTTATTATAGCAGTTCTCATATTCACATCAAGTACATAGAACTTTTTGCCTCTCATATAATACAGAGTTCTTTAAATAACTTTACACAGAAATAGTTTTCAATTTCAGCTATCAAATTTAATGTTTTCTTTAAGTCTCCATGCTCTAACCAAACTGGACAATATTTCCCATTGTACAAATTTACATGAGAAAAAACTTTAAAGTACAAATGAAGGGACTTGAGCAGGAAGGGATAACAAAAGTAGAGGGAAGGGAAACAAGCAAGAAAAATAATTCATATTAGCGATTACAGTGGATGCTGGGAAGGGAAAGAAAGGGAGTTGCCATGGTCTGTGTAACAGAAAACTGGAAATAAACAATTTCTTATGAGTTAAAAAATAAATACAAGTTTTAAAACAATTACTCCATTGTAGTTTTTAAAAGCAGCTAGAGAAATCTACTAACACAATTGTTTTAAGTATAACCAGATTGGACCTTCGACAGTGAAGAGTCAGACCCTCACAAAACTTGTGGTGGTAAAAATACAGCTTAAAGGAATGTTGTGTTAGTTAGCACACAGTTCAAACTGGAGGATGTACATTTCATTGCACTAAGTGAAAAAAAAAATCTATATACGATTTCCCTTTCCTCAGAGTATTCTGTTGCTCATAAACTATGAGGCAACATTTTAATTCTTTTTGTAAAAGCCATATCCCTTGCTTTTCCCTAGGGAGTCCAACTACTGAGTGCTACACTTTCATCAACGTTGTAATGAAAGATTGGTATCCTCTGTGGAGAAAAGACCAGTACACCTTTCCTAACCTAGAGAAAGCAGCATGATCTTGAGTGAGGAAGGGACAGAAATTGTGCAACTACTGCACAAGCAATTAAACATAAATGTATACTTATTCCTTCAAAACAAGGTTGAGTAATAGGGGATAACAGTGGCCAGCCTGCATGCTTGTTAACAAAAAGAATGTAGAGGATCCAATCAGGAGATCAATGGGCATTTTCATAGTTGAAGGGGAAAAAAATCCTCTGCCTAGCACTGGACCCATGGGCTGAGCAGGTGTCACTCCTATGCAGAGGAATGTATCTTTCAACAGGGAGGCTACTCCAGTGTCTGGGGTAAGCTCTCTAGCTCCTGTCAGGAATATCCACACACCAGATCTTCAGGTCCCCTGCTAGTGCTCCATCCTCAAGGGGTGTTTGAACCTGTCCTTCCAGGTGAAGCATAGCAAACTAATGCTCATTCCAAAAGAGTCTCCAGGGCTGCAGAACTAGGGCAGAATTTGCCTCATTAGTCCTAACCAGGAGGATTTAATTTTTTTTTTAATGACATGATTAAGAGAAGCACATATGAACTCTCAACAACAGATAAGACATGCAGGTTGGCCACTGCCACATTTCAGTAAAGGGGGGGGGGAGACAAGGCTCAGAAAAGAATGATGTGCATGTCTTTTTTTAAACAGTTCACAGCTTTGAATAAAAAGCACATTTATTGCACTTACATTGTATTTTAGACAAAGTTATTTAAATTATGCCCACCCTCACAACACCCCTTATCCCCAAAATACCCACCACCCCAGTTTGGTCCATTTTACCCCTATTTAACCCCCCCCCCCATCTGTGCCCAGCTAGGCTTCATTGCTTGTCATGTCCTAACAGTCCACTGAACTTCTGAACACACACAAATAAAATTGGGTCCAAAGGGGGTGAGCACACAAATACAATGGTATTTGTCAAAACAAACCAACCATTAGTTAAAACTCAGACAAGAATGGTACATAATTCTTGGCTTTGTAGCTTCCTAATTCAGAAGTAAATGTCATACAGGCTTATTCTAAAGTACAACTACAGGTATAAGCCAGACAGAAAGATCGGATAGTACATGTAGGCTGTTAGGGCATCTGAATGGGTTTTACATAGTTCTGCCATGACGCTGTTCCCACCAGCCGCCCTCCCCTCCACAAAACAGGGAAATAGTTGTGTTCATTGCAACAGTAGAGAGGATACTATTTTCTTAAGAGTACTTTCAGTGCCTAGGTTTGAGGAAGGAGAATAGTTCCAGACATTTTCTGGGCATTTAAGTGGAACATTTTTTAAAAATATTTCACCTTGGTTTATAAGGAACTAAAAGGAGGTTAAAGGGAGTCTAAGAGTCTCTATTAATTGTCCATTTAATTGCACTGATTTGCATAAATCTGTTATCCCAAAGCCTTCCATCAATGACAAAGGCAGGGAAACTTGATCTTAGACCATTCTCTTTTCCTTATGGACAGACATGAAATACGACACTAGTAGTAAGGTACTACCAGGAGTAAAGTTAAATTTGAAATACGAACACATCAGATACAAAGATCTCTGTGGCCCCTTAACTGACAAACTCATCTCCCAAGGTAAATGTAATTACAGAATACATGATCATTAAACAGTGGCTGGGGTTGTAGAGGTTTAGCAGTATATCAGCAAGGCCTGAGGAAGAATTAAAGAAACCTACTGGTAGTAAATCCTGGAGCAGGAAATTAACTGAAAGCTGCAATGTACATGGGCCTGTCTACTGATACTGACAGTCAACCTATTCTAGACTGCACTTTTCGTACACAGACTTTCTCAGCAGTGCTCTGGATATTCTCACTTGCTCTCTCCTAACAACTTCATATTACATTTCTCTATCAAGATGCTTCTTTGGAGGGGACAAAAGGTTTTTTGTTAATTTTTTAAAAATGCAACTCATTTGCTGTAGAGTAGCTTCAAGTTGCACCTTTATTCAAACATGCAAATATATCATGTACACTTTATTTTGGATACAAACACCAGATACTGCTGTAAATTCTTCCCTCCCTAAATCTGCAGGTATCTTTTGCTTAGGTTTACCAACTCCAAAACTGCTAACTTTCATGAAAGATCTATATCTGCACCTAAAATATGACGACACTGCATTGGAATTAAACCAAAGCTACTGCTCTAGTTACAAAACACCTAATAATGTACATATTTTGTTGTTTTAAGTCATGAAGGCACAAGATCATTTGGCAAATTGCAAAGGTAACTTCTGGGAAGCCTCATATTTAAGAATATTTCTGGATACCTCTCCTTTATAAGTATAAGCTAGCTTTCACTTCCTCCGTTTGTTCAATAGCATCCCCATCCTGCTATTTTTTTTAAAATTGCCCCCTTTATTCCAAACACACTTAGGACAATTACAATTCATGGCTCATGGTACTGAGTAGTTTCTATATATGCATCTTTAACGACAAAATGTTTTTACTCCAACTGTCTCAGCACCTGCTTTTGATACGCTGATTTATCAAATGAGAACTCATAAAGCAGCCAAAAAAGAATGTGCGCATGTGTGTCAGAGAAAACAAATAGGCTTAGTAAACGCACATTACTAGCAAAGCTGTAGTAAATGGAAGTCTATATTTTTGGTAAATTAGAATCTATAAAAAAAAACAAACCACTGAGACACAAAATATCTAGTATCTTCAAAGTGGTGCCTTGGTAGTCCATTTATGTAACTGTTTTTCACTGGAATCTTGATTGTACCTAAACCGTAAACTATATTTCCTCTTGGTGACATTTTTTCAGTGGATGGAAAGATATTTGCCTACAGTACTCTGAATAGTTTGTGCTACACATACTGCACTCACAGTCAAGAAGGGACTATTTTGTAAAAACCTGCACGCTGGAAAGGTGTGAAATGTTTGCATACTTTCAGTTCTTGATTGAGCTTCCCACAGTACAGAGACCTTCAAGAACTGTGGACACTTCACCTGCCATTAGATCATCTTTTGGGGAGGGCATGGACCTTGTCTTCGAGATGTTCGGTAAAGCACTATGTACACTGACAGCACAATACAATGGTACGATCTTCAGTTTGCATTTACCACTGGACATTTGTGTAAAGATGTGATCTTGGTTAGCTGTTCACACTTCTCACTGTATTCGCTTCATGTTAGGGTAGGCCAATGTTGTCCTCTAAGACAGTGGTTTTCAAACTCTTTTCTGGGGGCCCAATTTATTAAAAAAAAAAAAAAAGATTTATGCCTGCGGCCCAACAATTACATCTTTCAGCAATGTGTTCAAGTTGTTTGGTGGCAGCAAAAGGGGTGCCACAACCCAGTACCTGAGGATCTGTGACCCAGTACTGGGTCCTGACCAGTGGTTTGGAAACCACTGCTTTTAAAGTACATGTAGCTCCTACTAACCTAAGCTATTAAAAATGTGATGATAGAATTTGACCCAAAATAATATGCATTATTAATAAATTGTCAAAGAACAATATTATGAGAAGATGATTTCAGGAAATGGAATAAAGCAAGCAGGAACAGAAACTCAGTGACCTGCAAATGTTTTGTGAAAAATGGATGGCAGGACTGTACTGACTATAGGGACACTAAGCATTTAACTGATGCTAAGCTATCTTAAAAATACTCAGACCCTGAATGTTCAAACCCCTTGACTTCAATACCTGCATTATGCTCCAGCATCCAGACAATACAGGCATTCTCTAATTTCTGTGGATAGTGGAGCTAATGTACTCCACAAAAATATGGTGTTAGACTACAGGTCCTGAAGTGGTGGTTTTGAAAAAGTTATTAGGTTCATAGATATTGGAGCCTGAAGCAGTGCAAGTGTCTATGTGATTTTCTATCCCAACAGGTACAAAAATATTTAACAGAATTTCCAAACATGGCATGTGTATTATCCCTAGTTCAGGGGTTGGCAACTCAAAAGAGCCATTTTTAAAAATTCCTTCAATAACCAAATATTTTGAGAACCACAGTGGGTGTTGCCTCCAGGTTGGGGGACAGGGGCTGGGAGCTGGAACAGGGTGATTGCTAGAGGGTCTGCTAGGAGGGTAAGGGAGCCCAGAACCAAAAGCAGGCCCCCCCCAGGGGTGGGGAGTGCCCAGAGCCTGGCATGGGCTGCCTGCAGAGTTCCCCAATGACCAGAGGGGGGGCCTGGAACCACAAGGGGGGCAGCCAAAGAACCACATGTTGCTCCAGAGCTGCAAGTTGCAGACCCCTGCCCTAGTGGTTAGTGCTGAAGGTGTGTGGTCTGAGCAGCTAATTATTTATTTCACACCTTTAATATCTGGAGTTTTCAACGCATGTCCCTGCTACTGTTTCACTAGTTACCAAATATCTACAAGGCACCTTTAAAACTGACCCTATTTTCATGCAAAACATCCTTAGTAATTTCTGAAGGAAAAGAAAAACAGTTATTTAGAAACTAAATTTTCCCAAAGTCTGCATGACAATTAAAGTGGTCTTTGAGACAGAAAGATGGACACAAATATAAAGCACTACAGCTACTTTACAAGAAAAAAATACTTGGAAGGTAACAGAAATGAAACCTAAAAGACTTAACAACGGTCAGGCAATAAATATACATGTTGTTTTGGGGGCAGGGGAAATCAAAGACCTTGTGTTACTTATAAAGTGCTTTGCATGGACAAGGAAAGCAATTTTCCTTGTGCTTTTCCTATGGGCTCAAAGAAGCATACCCTAGATTAATGGGTAATGAAGCACTGCAAAATAAGTTCATTTGAAAAAAGGGTAAAAACATCTAACTGTTCTATTTTAACAAATACTTCTCCACTAGCATGAAAATAGAAGGAAAATAGGTGGTTTTGATCATTTCACTGTATTGGTTATTCTTAATCTACCAGTACATAGTCTGGCTATAGCTTCCTACAGGAGCATATGTAATTTTCAGTGTGTCTTAACATTTACAAGCTAGGTCACAGGCCAAAAAAGAAAAGGTAGAAGGATGAGTGGACAACACTGAAATAGTAGTGACTTCATCCTCTTGAGTTAAATTGCAGGGGTGTCGCTGGTGCCGGGCACGTGCCCCAAGTCCCAGCGCCAGTGCCCCAAATGCCTGGGGCGCCCCCTCCTCTCCCAGCCCTGCCCCTGACCCGGTATCTGTGTCCAGGCCAGACCGCCATGGCAGCCACTGTCTCACCTGGCTCTGTTCCCAGCTGTGGATCAGGGGCCACACTGGCAGCAGCAGGAGCCCAGGGCCCAACTCCAGATTGGACCAGGGTCAAGGGAATACAACCAGGGCCTGGGCCTGGGCCCCAGTCTTTCCCCAAGGCAACACCACTCCTGGATAAATGTTTGTAAAACTTCTCAAACTGTTGCTGACAACTTGATTCCAAGCTTCCTTTCACCTTAGTCTGTCAATGGCTTCCGGGAGCACTGTATTCTGCAATTATGCTAAACAGGACACACTGTGACTTCACTGATCATCTGTGCACTACTGTTCACTTTGCTTCCTTCTCCACACTGGAAAGTAGATACTACTGAGTATTTTAATTCCTGCCCCTCTCAAGAAGGAAAAAACCTAATAGCATCTGAAGACCCACAGAAGAGAAGAAAAAAGTTGTGCTTTTTTGTTTTGTTAAAATGCATCGTGTACACAAATTTGGTTCTATTTCATGTAGCAACAAGAATTGCTTCATTCCTGTAGTAACTTCATGTCACTATTGCTGTCTGGCTAATGTTTGTGGAATTAACATAAATACACAGTATTTCAATTATATTTCTCACTTCAGACTAGTCAGGACTCCTTAACCACAGTAAATATTGACAGATTACCTCTAATGCTGTAGAAATGCATGGTTTTAAAAGCATGTTCTACAACTGATATGTATTTTCTCCTAAACCCACAAGCATCCTTCTGTACATAGTAAAGGTCCCTGACTCAGCTAGCAAAGGAAAAGCAATGTATTCAACCAATGCTGTACGTGGTTATACACATTTAACTCCTTCACGTGTCTCATGATTTTATTCACTAAAGATTAGTGGTATCAATTTTCCTGCCTCATGCCAAGTGCAATAAGGCAAATATTGTAAGCTTGAATTTCTTTCTAATATGATCGACTTGCCTCTGCAAATAATTTACATTAAATACCACATATAAGAGAACTTTGCAAACAGATCACATCACAAGATATTCTGCTAGACAGATCTCAATCTCCAGCCCACAGGCTGCTCACAGCCCAATCAGCACACAACTGCAGCCCATGTGACACACTTAGGGCCATACAGGTAGTCTATTGTGTTGATGCAGCCACATAACAGAGAGAGCTGCAAGTGGCCCACAATGGTAAAACAGATTGAGAATCACTCAACTAGAAATAAACAGTGTGCTGAACTTTTATGAATGTTTCTTCTGGCTTGATAAGTCATCAGAAAGCTACTGACCACCTGAGGAAGGTCTGGAGGACAGGAGAACTAATGTGGATATTGCCACCTTTATCCTAGTTTGCAAACTGGAAAAGGAAAAAATGGATGGACAGGAGCAACAGAATCAAACAGAGGTAAACAATGAGAGGAGAAAAGGTCAGCGTGGATCCAGCAAGTACCATTTTTCGTAGTTACTGTTTTGTTTTTTTTTAAAGCTAGCAACTTGCCACTAGGACAAGATGCTCCACATTTATACACAAACACTTATCAGAGAACACTGAGTCAATAGGATAAAAATCTTTTTTAAAAGCTCTCTAAATACCAATACACAATTTGCAGAATGTTTAATTCTAGGGTTTTTGTTTTTCATGTTTCCATTCAATTCAACCTGAGAACTTTTTTCTTCCTATTATGAAAACCTTATGTATTGGTAAGGTATCTGGTATTAACCTGCACTTGCATTTAAAATAAAAACTTTTAAAACAGGTACATACACCATTCATAGTCTGTATCAGCAGTTTTACAGAGTTCAGAAACCACAGTTGCATCTTTGAAAAATACACTCAATCAGATGATAGAAAAATTGAAAACTTGCTACATTTTTTTTTTTAAATTTTAGTTTGTTGCTGGACCAACGAGAGGAGCTTCCCAACACTTCTGAAAGATGCCATTTCTGAGCACACCAAGAAAGTATTGGAAACAAGAAAAGGGTGGGTTTTTTTGGATAGGTGATAAAGTAAATTTGAAAAATGGTGCAGCATCCCCTTTTCCTCCAAACTAACTTCTCTCCAAGCCACCTCCCACCTCTCAAAGCGTCTAATGTGACTGAGATAAAAGTCCATGACACAGATGAATTAAAACATTTGATATATGTATTTAAATGAAAAGGGGATACTGCATTTTGCCCCACATATCAGTAAGCATGCTAGGAAAAAAATCAGTCAGAACAGAGGATGATTCTTTTGATTAGCACTCTCATTAGATGTTCAGCCTCTGATGCTTCGTTGTTAGAAGGAGAAAGCCGACCGGCAGACCATCCAAAGCAAGTCTCCTAAGCTGCAGCAGCAGTTCCATTCCCTTATGCCTGAGCACCAAAGTCAAAATGCGCATGCCCTCTCCTCTCTCCTGGGAATGATGCCAATGGTACAGGCAGCCACTGTGGGTCTCTGAATACATGTGGTATTTTGTGTTGAAGGAGAAACACTGGCAGCAGAGAATTCTGATTCCTAAAAGATTATGTCGTCCCCCCCCCCCCCCCCCGTGTTGGACCAGCAGTTCCAGTCTGCTCTGCTCTAAGCTTATGGATATCTTTTCCTAAATTGCTTTAGGTTTTGAGGAGCAGAAACAGAGTCCTGATGTTAAGAAACTGTAGGAACACAAGACTTAAATAATAGAGTGGGTGCTGCCATGGTGCTGTGGCTACTTGAACGCTGCAAATTCTCCTGTAGAGGGAGGACAAGAGCTTGGTTTAGAAAAGTGATCTCATTTATCAGCTAGACAGAGATTTCTGCAGTCTAGTTGAACACTAGGCTGAATATGTCAGAGGTTAAAAAAATGCAACAGTTAAAATTAAGGCACAGAAAGATCATATTTGCAATGACAGAACATCAAGTGTACCTACAGCATATTTTATTGAAGTGAGATTTCTTAAAAGCAAGCCATACCCATTTTGCTCAGGCTAGAGGTCTGAACATTAATAGGAGAAAAAATTGTCCATCATGTATTTTAAAATAAAACACTGCATTAGAATTTAATTTCTAAGCTTCCTGCTATAGATACATACCATTGACTGACAAATGATATTTGTAATAATGGCTGTTTGACAACCCAGTGTCAGCCTGTAAACCAGTTTTACCTTGAAAAATGGTTTAATAAGCAAAAGCATTACTGAGCTTACACATGAATCCTTACTGGTTATACATTAAAGTCCTTCTGATGATTAAGACAATACTAAAGTACACTGGAAACTGCTTTATAGATCCAATGCAGCAGACTAATGGCATAAGAACCAGAGATGTGAGGTTGTCCATCTTTTATTCCAGGGACAGAAAGAGCGGTGGCAGTAGATTCACTCAAGAAGGATGAGAACCTACCCTGGGTTTGAAAGAACCCTAATGGCCATTTCAGAATTATTTAGTAATATGTAATACCTCTATGCAGTGTCACCTCATGAGATGATCCACAAACACTTCACATACATATTTAATTAAAAGCCTCAACATCCTGTGTGATAGATGCATATGCCCACTTCACAGACAATGAAGTTGAGGCATAGAGATTAAGACTGTTGCCCAAGGTCACACAGGAATTCTGTAGCAAAGCCTGGAATAAAATCAAAGCCCACTGGCCCAGATACTGTGCATTAGCCAAAAGACTTTCCTTTCATCCTCGACAATGAACTCTACTTTGGCAGGCTTTTCATGGCGCATCCCTACGTGTACTTAAATAGCAGGGCCTGAGTGAGGAAAAGAAACTGGCCTACAGTCTTCATTATTAGGTTCATACACTACCAGTGGGACAACTTCTGCCACTTTTATGCAAGATGACACCTGTCCCAAAGATGCACAGAACAGAATGTTTATTCTGCTCAGAAAAGGTATTCTGTACACTGTTACATGCTCAATATCTTGGTATCCTTCCACCTGAAAAACAACTCAAATAATCTAAAGAAAAAGAAGTACTGTACAAGTATTGTCTTGTAGTTACACCCTGAGTACCAGGGGTGGTGGGGTGGGAATCAACAATACATTCACAAGTAGCATTTTAAAAAGAAGTACGTTAGTTCAATTCAAATTGATACTCACTCTCCCAAAACAAGAAGAACAGCCTGCTTTACACAAAGGAAGGAACCAAGGAGAGTGAATAAAAGTTTCTATGTGCACAGACAGTACTCTTAAGAATAACTTCTACAGGAGTCCATGTGCTGAGGTAGTCCCTAAGGCAGGCTTCAACAAATCTGTTTTCAGTCACCACAGTGACTGGTTTTAATAGCCCGTCACCTAGTCCCACTGCAGAAATGTAATGGAGGAGCACCCTCTGGCAACCAAAAGTAAAATTGCTGGTACAATTGCCAGTTTTGTCCACCACTGCTCTAAGGACACAGGAGCACATAAGGGGGGAGAGGGGGTGTCAGAGCCGCAGAAATTAATCAAGAATCCTGAATGGGAGGGAAGTGTCATGAGACGTGAATGTGAGTGTGGTTCCAATATCTGTAAATAAGGTGGACTGGGATAAAAAGGGGAACATATCATAAACCACAGAACCACCTGTATTTTGTTTATTGGTGGGATTATTTTTTTAAGTAGTAATAATAGAAAAGGCATTTCACAATACTAGCATTCTCCAGACTACCTTTTTGCAAGCTCAAAAATAATTCCTTTAGTAGCACTTTTGTAATCCTTCTTTTGGCAAAAATCCAATATGGCTTTTATTTGTTTATATCATTCTGGGAATCAGCATTAAGGGGAACACCAAAAATAATGAAAACCGTAGAGCATGACATTCATCCATGAGCAAAGAGCCAGCACAAGTTCAGTGCACTGCTTAAGCCACATTTAAGGCTTATTTTGAAGGCTTTATTGGGATATGAGCTGTGCATAGGCCTTGCACTAGTCCTCTGCCCCAGGATGACGTTCACAGCGAGAGCATCCTTAGGGACCTCATACCAAAAGGAGGTTCATTTTCTTCCCTTTAAATCTTCCAGCATCACAGCTGTTGATTTAAGGCATGGGGTAGAGAGAGCACAGGATGAGAATTGTGTGGAGAACTTCTCACCCAGTTATGATATTTTAAAATTAGTCACTTCTGGGGGTTTGAACAGGTTTACGGTGTCCTATGATCTCTGAAACCTGCAAATAAAAGTATGCCCTCTGACATCCCCTGTACTCCACAGAGGCACATAACTCAAAGATAATTCTGTTAAAGTGTTTTATCCAGATGCTCAGTTGATTGTGTTAATACTCACTTAACCCCACCAACAGATCAAACCCTTGCTTTTAATCACTCAATATATTTAATGTTAGCCTTAGCTCACTCTGGCATATATAACAGCACCTTTCAGTACAACTCCTGGCCTCATATTTTTGTACTTTTTTTGAAAATGAAAAAGGACAAAAGGTTACAAAATTAACCTTAGAGGTAATGTTGAGGAATGACATCGACACTTAGTCACACTTTCTAAATATGTTCTATTTAATTTGGTTTTCAGTCTACTTTACTGACCTGCTGATTAAAGATTAATTTATGAACAAGATACTGCTCCCTCCTTACTCATCTCATGCCTGTTTCAACTAATGGTTCAGTTTTTGACTGCTGCAATGGGACTTCAGAATATGAATGAACTACTCATATGAATGGGCAGGATAACAGGGCTAGGTGGTCAAAAATATTTCATCTCGTGAGTGATAAGATCCATAACAGCTGCAAAAAAGGCTAATACTGTCAGTCATTTTTCAGCCTGTCTAAATCTACATCTTAGTGAAGTGACACTTATAAGAAGCTGATCTTAGTCTATCCTTATTAACTTTCAGATGCTAGCCTGATTTCAGATGATAAATATTAACTGAATAGGTGACAAATTTAATGCAGATTAAACACTGGCCCTGAAGTGGTATGTAATCAAGGTAATTTTCTCCTAAAATTTTATAGACTACATGTAAAAAATGACTACTTACTAACAAAAGCTCTCATTCTGCAAGTGTACTGACTCCGTCCAGCCACACTGCAGGAATTGTGTCCAGCCATGAGGCCACAGAAGTCTGTTGAGTAGCAGTGGGCAGGTATCAGTCAATTCCCTTATCCCAACATTTTACACGCGGAGGATGTAAAAACTTGTCTCAGCCCATCTTTCTCTCCAGAAGTTCTGTCTGCAGACAGACTTGACAAGCATGGTCCTCTAGTTCTTGAAGCCTGGTAAACATGCTGCCGTGGGCAGTAACTTGAAATACTGGGCTCACTATCCTGCTGGGACAAGAGATCTAGACTCTGAGTAAGAGAGAATGGTCAATCTTCAGACAGGGACATAAGCTCTGAGAACAAGGTTGCTGGGCCCAATCCAGCATGGATGAGATCACATCGTTTTTCTCCTGCCAAATCTTGTGCAATGCTCTGTTAGTGAGAGGAAATGTGGAAGAGAATTTTCCCCTCAGCATATAAGAAAAACATTGATTATGAACTTCTGCCTTCTGTCAATCAGAACTTCTGACACACTTGTTTTTGTTTGTAGCAGACAACTCATTTTCAAATGCCATAGAGGATTTAAATGAACACTTATGGTGGTTCCTGTTTGCCTCAAGTAGCTGGCTAAGGTATTTTCATACTTACTAAGTGCAGAGCAGATGAATCCACTTTGTTTCAAATGCATAAACTATGCTAAAAAGAAGCCACCAAGGTCTCCCACACATGTCCTCTAATACAGTGGTTTTCAAACATAGGTTAGGGACCCTCAGGCACTAGGTCACAGCACCCCCTGCTGCCGCTGCAAAGAGACTGGAATGCATTGCTTGAAGATTTAACTGTAATTATTGGGGCAGAGGCATAAATGATTTTTTTTCATCTGGGTCCCAAGAAAAAAAGTTTGAAAACCACTGTTCTAATACATAACAATCATATGGTCCACACTAGTGCTCCTCATCTCTGAGAGAAAGGATTTGAGAGCCAGCTTATGGATCTTCGGTGCTAGCAAATTTATGCGAACTCCTGAGATTTCTAAGGGGTCTGCATAACTCCAAGATCCTCTATGTGTTTAACACAGATTTGATAGAGCACTGTCTGAGAAGCAAACTAAGAGAATGGGATGGATGCCCTTCTTGATGCACACTGGCAATACCCATTACCGTAGAAAGTATTTGACCTACTGAGAGGAAAATACTTTCACAGCAGCTGCAGCTACCTTTACCTGGCTGACATTCAAATACTTGCAAGGTGGGGAGGTGGGGAAAGAAAGGAAAAGAAGGGATGACAAACATGCAGGTCTCCATCAGGCCTCATGCATGCAGATAAAAATCTCACAGGACCATCTAGCATGGATGTGGCTAGGTCCAGTGCCTCGGTGAGATCTTGGAACTGGCCTGGGGCAGGTAAGCTACAATTCTTGTAGCATTTAGGTTGCTCTCTATAAAGATTAGAGTCTGCACAGAGACCAAGGTTAATTTTCTCTCAGACCAAGAGATCTGAACAAGAAGCAAGTCTCACAGGGAATAGATATTAGACTGGGCTCTCATGAACGAGTTATCCAGTTACAGATACACCTGTAAATCTTCTGAACACAGATAGGCTGCAGTCACCATTAGTTACTTGGGGATTACCCTGAAGGCAGTTACCTTGTACAGGTTGTTTGCCCCCATAAACTAAGGCTGTCACTATACTTTTCCAACACTGTACTTATAAAGATACAGAAGGAGACATGTTGAAAGGTTTAGGATCCTGAATCAAGCCTGAGGACAGAGAACAGAAAGTGAGTTCTTTCCTGAAGAAACCATGCATAAAAGAACTTCCTCAGCCTTTTTTCTCCTTTGTGCATAGGTCCAGGACAGATGATGGGGACAACAGATGACCTTGTATCACTTGGAGGAAAGGAGGAAGCAGTTAAGGCAGCTTCATTAGAGGATGAAGTATAAAGCTATACTTCCAAGGATTCAATTTCACACTGGGAAAATTAGCAATCCCTGGTATTCTGGGGGAGATGGTAAAGGGGCCCCTGCTAAATCCTTCATGTTCTTGGGAGACCACTGACACAAGTGGTGGGAGACCACACAGTATAAACCCCCCTTTACTATTACTTCATTCTGTTACTATTCCAGCAAGTGGACAGAAAGGAGCTAGCGGGCTACTAGAAGGGGTAGACAATCACTGTCAGCCCATGGAATGTAAGAATTATTCATGCTTCTCCCCACACTCAGCTACCAGCTACTGCATTAAAAGGATCTGTGCTCACATGGCTAGACACTCTACTCCAACAGCAGGGTCTGGTATACAGCAAAACTTATTTCTGTTCCACCCCATTTAACAATAAAACATCTTGACAGAAATACTGGAAACTTCTCTACAAATTATACAAGCAGAAATAGCAGGAAATATTTTCCTTTCCTTGAAGGCCTAACCATAACAGCAAAAGATTGTTTCTGATGGAGAGCAACTGATAAGAGTAAATAGCATACTTTTTTAAAAGAACTTGTAAAATATGCAAGAACACAGTTCAAACAGGACAGGAATATGATAATACAGACATTGACAATGTTACTGTTTTAATGTCATCCACCAGAGGTCACTGTAACATGACTACTCTGTGATTTACCTTTTCCAGATGAATAACCCAAAAAAGAAAAAATTACAGAGTGATCTGAGGTTATGATCTTAGCACAGTTTTTACTCTGCCTTGATAGGTGCTTGCAATCAACCTGGTAACTTCTATACAAAAGCAAAAAATTCCCTCCAGAAAAGAGACTACTTCCACAACATTAACTAAAATAACGTAGTGAAATAATAGTCAGCCTTTTTTAAAAAAAAACTGAAATTCATGGTAAAATATTCATTTCCCACCAAAAACAGCTTTTCGAGTTTGCTGTTTTGCTTTTACAAAACAGGATTTCCCATTATGGCTATTAACATATTTTTGCATAGAAGACACATATTTGGTTATGTTCTCCAAAGTCATCAGAGTTTCTTAAAATAAGGCTCCTGAATTTGCAAGATACCACGATGATTATTAGCAATACATCTGCTGTTCAGAAGCAACAGCAGACATCCAAAATTTATTCTGCACTGAGAGATTTGTAAAAGGTGGAGTTGGTCAGATCATTCAGATACCCTTTCTGGTAAAAGGTATTCTCCAAACAGCACTCTTGTAACCCATACATAAATAAAAGTCACACTGAAAGTCGCCTGCATTCTGTGCTGTGTTTGCTCACCTTTGCTGACTACACCAAGTTTTGGCTGTGCTCAGCCTAGCAGCTAAGCTCTTTCTGCCATCTTCACACATCACCAAAACCACCACTAACTTGAGATGCTAAAACTGTTGCTCATGGATACTGACAATTCAATTGGAAAGAAAATACAGTCTGAGGAGTTCAAATGGAAAGATAGCACCGACTGATCAACTATCTCAACTAATAAAAGAAAGAAAGATGGCATAGAAAGCAAAGCCACTGCAATGCATGACTCATTGACCAAAATAGGCTTTTTTCATTTTGTTTGAAGTGACTTTTCCCTTTTCTCTTAGGTGACCTTTTAATCCTTTTGTGCTGTCAATTCCCTGGGGCATCCATTGCCCACAACAGTCCTTCATGCCAGGAACTTACAATGCCCACCCTAACATGTGAGTGCTTATTCCCTCTGTGCACCTTTAAAGAAAACAGCATGTAGGACTTCAGAACATACACACTGGTGCATGCACACAGGGCACAGACCAGAACTCACACACGCACATGCTTTCAACTCCTTTTCAGTGTACCGGAAACCCACCGTATCCCCCTGCCTGGATGGGTGTTTTTGGAGAAGCACAAGCATACAGACTGAAATCCTCCGTCTGGAAACCAGCCCGGTTTAATGAGGGCTCAGATGCACTGCGGTGAATTTTTGGCAATGACCGAGCCAGAAGCTCAATGGAGGCAAGAATCTAAAACAAACAGAAAACAAGAGAAGATCAAACCTGCTGCTGCAGAGTCACAACAGCACCACAAAAGTCAAAGGAAGAAGAGTTACAAGCAATGAGTGACTCAAGTTCAAATAAGCCACCACGTCTTAAACAAGTTATCATTCTGCACTCTAGTTTTTGTTATACTTACTGAGAATGCTGGGGAATAAAAATACAAAACCAAACATCTACGCAGAAATTGCATCATACTGCCTCTTCCTCAGAAGGTCTGATAAAGGTGCCAATATGGCTTTTTTTTTTTTAAAACCTCCTTGTTTATACACCAGTAACGAACACGGCTTTGGAAACAGTAATTCAAACAATTACTTCAAAGCCTGAAGAGTGAGCTCACCTTTTTTTATCTGTTGAACTCATGTATTTAAAGAAACATAAATGCAGTCAAAAAGGTTTAAAATCCAGATATTTTCACAGACAGGGATTAGACAGTAAAATTTTGCAACAAAGCTACTCGACAATTGTCCTTTAAGTATTTGGGGGGGGAGAGGGGGGTATTAAAGAGTTCACAGAATATATGGCAAGTACTAAAACTTGGACATTAATGCACCATCCACATGCCTTTTTTAATCAATGCACAAATGCTCTCCCAACTACATAAAATTAATTTTTTATATTAAAAATGCACTATACTAACTACACATGCCAACTGTGCGCTAAATCATACAACTTTACTTAGTCCAGTCTTCAGCTGGAATTCATGTGCTAGTTCAAACAAGAATCCTGAAATAGTCATCAAATGCATGCTATAGCTGTATTTGTTAGACCAGGGTTTCTCAATCTGTGAGTTGTGACTCAAAACTGGGTTGCCAGAATGTATCAAAGGGTTGTGTGGAAGGCCAGAGGATAGGAAGGATGTTGCACAGCCTACCCTGGACTCATCCCACAGCAGTGATTCTTTGTGGCTCTGGCACTGTGGAGATGCCTAGGGTTGGCTCCCTATTCTAAGCTCTGTGACCTGAAACATGAAGTCACAGTGATGTTCAGGTGTAGCCCAGTCACCCTTTCATCATTATAATGAGGAAAGAGCCAGGCCAAATTTGAGTGAATGGCTCTGTGATCCCATGCCTCGTGTCACAGAGCCACTCTCACAAATCTGGCCTGCAAGACCTCCCATCAGAGATGCAATCCTAGAAATTACAATGCCCAGCCAGCTTATGAGACAAGAACCACCACTGTGGTACATACACCATGAAGATGTTTAGTGCCTGTCTATATTAAATATTGTGGGGGTAAGAAATATTTGTCAGATTTTTGTTTTCACTAATATAACCTGTCGTGTCACCACAAACCATCAAAGATCACAAATGAGCTCAATATGCTTGAGAAACACCATGTATTTATCTGCCATCTCAACCCAAAATATGACTATTTCTTACCTGTGGGAAGAGGGGTCGCTCATCTCTTTTCTTCTTTAAGCACTCTGCCATTAGCCTCTTCATGGCTTTTGGACAGTTACTTCGCACTTTACTGAGATCAGGAGACAGGTATCCTCTTCCCACCATAAAAATTATCTTTTTTTTTTTTTTTTTTTTTTTAAAAAAGGGAAAGGGAAAATTCAGAAAACCATGTAACAAGTCAGAGAAAGAATTATATACTGTTAACTGTCTTTTTTCTGGGACATATATATTCCAGCAGTAGTTGCTTACACACATGTAGAAGAATCTGGTATAGTACATTCCACATAACTTGAGACTATTGGCTCTGCTGATCTACTTGGTAAATCATTTCAATAGAGGAGGAGTTATGCTCTCTCTTCCTTTCTCCTTTTAAAAAGGAATTAAGGGAATCTATAAATGTTAGTAAACAAGACTATTTTCAGGAATGTAATTAAGGAACAATTCTTGTATACCAAAAGAAAAGAATAAACAGCTCAGCTGCAGGACTAAAGAATAAATACTCTGCGCCATTTAATAATTTTGTGCTTACCTATTTTATCCAGAAATCAGTGCCAAATTCACACCTTGGAACAACTAAAGAAACGTATGGCACCACAGAGATAGACATAGAATCTGGAAGGGACCATGAGAGGTCATCAAGTCCAGTCCCCTGCACTCATGGTAGGACCAAGTACCCTCTTAAACCATCTTTGACAGGCCCTTGTCTAACCTGCTCTTAAAAACTTCCAATGACAGAGATTCCACCACCTGCCCAGGCAACTTATTCCAGTGGTTAATCACCTGACAGTTAGGGACTTTTTCCTAACATTTAATGTAAATCTCCCTTGCTGTAATTTAAGAACATTGCTGCTTCTCCTATCATCAGCAGTTAAGGAGAACAATTTTCCTCCCTCATTCTTGTGACCTGTTAGGTACTTGAAAATGTTATCATATCCCCTCTCAGTCTCCTTTTCTTCAGATTAAACAAACCCAGCTCATCATATGTTAAGGGTGCCAGACTTCTAATAATTCTTGTTGCTCTTCTCTGGATTTTCTTACCTTATGAAGAGTCTCTCCCTTTCCACATACTTTTCCATGATAAATTCTCCTGATTCTCTTCAGACTACTTTTTCTTAACATATTGGAAAAGGAAAGATTGCCTGTCTCCCACTGAATCAGAGTGCTCTAGGTCTGATTTGACAGCTTGGTTTGAAAACAAGACCTTGTATTTTCGGTGCCAATTTAGTGGACAGAAAAGTCCTGCATTTCAGAATGGACTAAAACTCAAGCACACAACTCCACCACCACAAGTATCTAGTGGGAAGTAGAAATATAATTCTGTGCATATTCCTTTAGAAATATGAAGCAGCCACTATTATGTCAAGCCAAGGTTAACATAACATAATGGAGCTGGAACATTGCATCTACATTGCTCCTAAAAAACACGTTTCAAACTAGTAAAACATCTATTCATGATGTCACAGACAATCACCATCTTCTCTAACTAGCCAGATGGATCCAGCAGAGGTGTTGTGCCTTTACATTTAAAGAAATGTGATCATTTTATGTCTTGTACAGGAGACAAATAAGTTACACATCAAGTTACACAGGAACACTGCTTATGCTAACATACTCCATAGCTCCTTCTTCAAATTTTGGAACCAATCCACTTCTGCTCTCCCTCCCCCTGAAGTTCCCCCAGATCATCTTTAGAAACTCCAAAGTACCACCTATTCATCTTATGTAAAGACTTACCTATTCTACACCTTGCTTTTGCTGCACAGGCAGAGGCTTTTCACTATCCAGGAGACCGCATTCTTTCAACTACAGTGACTATCTAACATTGAAATTGTTGATCATTTGCTTTTGCTTTCTGATTTCAACATCAGTTAAACCCTTAATATTAAGTGCTTTATTTTTGTAAAAAGTTATGAGTAAGGGAATATCGCAAGATGCACAAATAGTCCTAAAGCCCACTTTACCTATAAACTGGCATGCTGGGTTTCAGCAGCATGACAGGGTTAACAAGGAGGAATGACGTATGTTTTGCCCATTGTAAAACATGAATTTACTTTTCATGTCATAGCTAAACTTATGGATTTGTTTCTTCATGGCCTGGATATGCTGAATCATACACTGCCCTGTTTACGTCCTTTCCAGTCAATGGACTGATGAAGATAAACTCAAGGCATCTCACTGCATGTTGCACATCTGCTGCATCTATTGTTAAAATTTGTTTCAAAAACTGACAGTCAGCATCCATGTCATCTACCACCAGGCAGACAAAACAGGATTCATGGGTCAGAGCTGTCAAAAAGTTAAAATGAAACAGTGCCAAGTACAACTTTTCAGTGATAACAGCCTGCTGGCTGAGAACGTGGGCATTTCCCTTCCTTTAAAAGTTGTAAAATGCAGAAAGAAGTGGACAAATGAGTCGGTCTACATCTGACGAATTCTGAAGTGTTCAAACATATGTAAGAAGCAGTCTGTCACAGGGTGATTCTGTTCCAGGGAACCTCACTGTCTGGCCAGTTCAGTTAGTCTCTCTCCCTCTCTCTCGCATACACGCACACAAATTTTATCTTTTACCAAGGCATGTAGTCGTTCCCCTCTTACACAACAATAGTGGGTGACACAGGATTATAACAAAGGCAGGCTTCTCCTACAGCCCTCACTTCCGAGCCCATGCTCACCAGCTGAACCTTCCTCTCAGCCCCTCCTGAACTGCCAGATGCTTACTTTTCCCTCCCCTTATATTCCCCCCAATTATCTTGTTAGTTTACTGGCTGTCACCCCAGTGCTCACCATCTCCCATCATAAAGTGTATAGCTGCCCTCAGCTTGTCCTGCAGTCTTCTCCTGGCAGCAGCACCATCAGTGATCAGGGTGTTGTTGTTAGTATACTGTTGACCAGCCATATAGAATTAAGTTCTCAAATAAAATTTGCTATGGCTGCATTTCTCAAGTACTGATAGTATAACAACAGGGATGTGGACACAAACAATGCAACGAAGGGCAACAACCAGACCTTAGACTTTTTTCACTAAAGGCCATGACACACGCATCTGGCATTCACATTAAACTGGTAAGCTGTGAAGCAAGTAACACTGTTACATTGAGGCATATTATATTCCTTCGGCACTGCATGACTTACTGATTGGTTGTTCATAATTAAAGTAATCTTCCAAGATATACACTCTTTGGAAAGTCATGTGTTCCACCAAGCAAGTTCTAGGAGCTGTTGAAATCCTGAATTTCAATTAATTGATGTCTGCGCTTTTTGTGCATGAGATGCACACAGGACACAATCTGCTGGCCACCTTTCTACTTCCTCAATTCTCTTCCTGGACTACTCACCAAGCCTATGTTTATTCAAAGGAAGCAGGAAGAAGGATGTTGGACAAATGTGAACACAGAGATGATTGCTTGTCTTTTGCAGAACTATCATTAAAACTGAACTAGATTACTGTAATTATGGAGTTATTTCTTTAATCAGATTCCTGAAAGTTTTCAGAATTTGAAAACATGTATGTGCAGTAAGAAAAAGAAAAAGAGATTAAAAGTAGAATGAAATGAGCCAACCACTGCGATGCTCCATTCAGTACACTGAGCAGAAGGGGCAACTGAAAAATATTAGCAGGTTCATTTCACTAGTCTAAATTATTCTATGTTTCAACTGACACCTACAACAGACAACTGAGAAAGTGCTCAAAGCATCTCCAAACTCATGCTTTCTTTACCTGGTCCCTGTTGTTGATGTTCGAGTATGGTAACTGTCCAGTCATCAGCTCATAAAGAACAATCCCAAATGCATATACATCTGATTGAAAGCTATAGGGGTTTTTATCTTGCATTCTAATTACTTCTGGTGCCTGTATCATAAAAGGAAAGAGAATTATTCTTCATTTTACCTTCTGTCAGGCTGCCATCTCACACACCACATATGGAACTTCTACTTTGTAAAACAATGAAACAAGTGAGGTGCCATGCAAAGGTCATCTTTCAGGTTTAGGCTCCTGTTACTCAATGGCCAAATATGTTCCACACTCTCTCTCTTCTCAGTACTGACCATCCAATTTCTCTCAGTTATTTGCTGTCCCAAAAGGCATTTGTTAGTATCTCCTATCTTTGGAAACACATAACTGGATTTCTTCGGGTCCACCACAGAAAACAGACGCTCCAGAACTGCTGGGACTAAAGCATTAGTATGGTGGATCTGAATATTAATTTTCAAATTCACTGGCTATCAAACTGGGTGACCTCACTACTGTACTATGACAGGTAAACTGACACTTTACAGACTAAGAAGCAATTTCAAAACTGGAATTACAATAGTGCTAAAACCACCATGACCACCATCAAAGTTTTAAGGTGGGTGGTGAACCTGGGCTAAACAAAACTCCTTAAATACATTTTCTGAAGCAGTAAATCAATCAAAATAATCTATATGGCAATTTCTTTACAACAGCTACACTTGAATGTATCGAATTTAAAGGCAAATTATTTTTAAGCAGATGTGGAGAACATTTCAGATTTTGCTGAATTTTAAAAATCATATTTAAAGAAGCAGTAGAAGTGTTAGTTTAGATGATCTTAACTTTGTCACCTTAAGTCCGATATTACACGTCTCTGGGCTTGAGGGGTGGCGTTTCAATGGTCACAATGGAAACAGTTTGAAAGAACAGAAGCTGATGCTTCAAAGGTTACCCACAGCCAAGTCTGTTCACAGGAATACACTATTCCTTTTTACTCACCATCCATAGAATGGATCCAGACAATTGTTCAAACTGATGGGACCCACTCCACCGTGATTTCACTGTGGCAAGACCAAAATCACCTATTTTTACAGTGAGGTCTTCATGAAGAAATATATCTATGGAGGAGACGTAAAGGAAAAGAAGCACTGATCCTACAGTTTCCTTTCAGCACAAGTGCATTAAATGATCCTCTGCCGGCAGTGTTCGTTGTATTAGTTTCTATCATGCACACACAGTATAATTTTAAAGTTACCAAGTTCTCTTATAGGCCTATGTTCCAAGTAGCCAGCACTGGGGAAGGCCTGTTTTTTAAAGTTGGGTATGATTAGATTAGTGCTAAACAGACCATGGACCATATGATCAAATAACAACGTCAAAATCTTGAAGGGCTGCTCAAGCTGCAAATACATTGGAAGTCTGTGAATGAGCTGTCAGGATCCTTCCATGCGTGGATGAACTTATCAGGAGTGAATGTTGATACTTCAGCAAAACAACTTGTCCCTTTGTGACCTTATTATGACTCTCTTGGCACTCTTCCCCCAGCCCCACCCTAATGTCAGCTTTTCTCTAACAGTTCTGAAAAGATTCACGAGCTGTCTTTTCTTGTAAAAAATCCATTTCTGACAGAAAAAAAGAAGATTGGTATCATGTTCCATAGTCACATCTTTAGCAAAGGATACTATTACTCTTGAGGTCTCTGTGGATGATTGACTTGGCGTGCAGATAGCTGAAAAGAAACAAAGGACATTTTGGAATAGGTAGGCCAGAGGATGTGTCATTCATCAAGAACTCAAAAGTACACTCTCTAATGTAGTGAAGCACAAATAGCTTACGTGTTAAAAATGTATGTATTACCAAAGTAGTAAATACTCAGTCACCCTTGAAGATCCTCTCAAACCAGGAGCAGTTTTGCAGAAAGAATTCGATTTCCAGTGTCAGATCTGGTATTGCTGAAGAACATAACCAGCCATTTCACAGATACCTTGTTTTTCAATTTTTAACTCAACATTCAAATCCAGTATCTGGGATATCTGGGAACTTCAACCAAAGCCTATGAAACGGTCATCAGTGTTGAATGGCTCCACCCCCCAGCCTTCTTTATGGTGAAGCTGTGACACCTAGTCTTGGCTGAAAGTGTCACTGTATTCTGCATGGCTTCTTTTCTGCTCGTCCTATTAACTTCAGTCATTTGGGGTATTTTTCTAGTCAGAAGGCAAATCCTCTGAACTTACTAGTACTTGGATTTGTAAGTACAGAATAAAGGTTCAATAAACACTTATTTACCCAAACAGTCCTACTCACTTGGTTGTGGCTACTCATTAAGAATTACTCATATACACTTTGCAGGAATAGATCCTGAACTCATTAGGGTTGACATAGATACACCTATTATCCAAATACTGAATTCTATTACTTTATTAAAAACTCAGATGTCAGAATTGGAGATTGACGTGTTAACTGTTAAGAAAACCTGAATACTGGTCAGGTGATTTGTCTTTTGTGTTATATTAGAGTTCTGCTGTCTCACTGCATATTTGGATTGATTGTTTTATTCTATTTTTTTTTTTTTTTTTTTTTACTGTAAGGTGCTAGATGCCTTGGGATGAGGATCCTACAATGTGTAAAATAGCATCAATTATTAAAAGACAAGTACAGACTGCAAAATGCCAATAAGATAATGCAGATCCAGTATTTACAGCAGGTTTAACATAATACAACACAAGTTCTTCACTAAATGCATAAAAGAGGACTGTACTCTAACTACACATAGCAACCTTACCAATTCTCAAAATAATCAAATGAGTTACAGCCCCAACATTACTGTTTTACTCCTATTTTAGGATTCTTAGATAAAAATCTCAGAGTTAATATGTCTCTAGTTTAAGATCATGATGACTCCTGATTTGCTCTTTGCTTGTCTTTAAACCTGACATATCTCAGAGCTCACAACTAAAGCTCAGCATCTCATCTTTTTTTTATAAATATTCTTCCTTCAGTCCTGAAACTCTAGGTTTTATATTAAAATTGGTCATCCACTGAAACAGAAGTGTTAGCAGTAGCCAAAGGGTTTGCAGGATCTGCTTTTTACCCAAATGTTCTGGATACAGAGTTTCAAGTTTCTACACATTCACTGCTTCACTCTTCTTATACAAGAACTGCAGATGCTTTGACAAATAGACTGACAAGGCTAAAGTGAGACAAAGTTAATCTAACTGCCTTTACATTTTGCTAAATACCTTTATTTCCTACTGAAATGTTTCTTCTTGAAATAATATTTCTTGCTAAGTAACATATCTCCGTGCATCTAACAACAGTATGTTAGAAGCTTATCTTATGCTGTTCCTGATCAGAATAACAAAATACTGTCATAAAATGCTGTGATCCACCAGGTTAGGATTCTGGTTGTTGTAAATGGATATTACCAGGGGTGTGCAGGGGGGGGGGGGTTGAAATGTTATCTCAAAGTTCATTTGCAAGCAAGTGACGCAATACTTACTCCATGCCTTGTGCAGTCTGCCGTGCAATATCAATGAGTTTGATCATCTCAAATTTGGTCTCAATGATATGCAGATGGTGATACAAACTGGAACCCTCGCACCACTGTGTAACAATAGCCAGCTGTGGCTTTGTTGAATAACCCATGAAAAGTAGGATATTCACATGTCGTGTTTTCCTGTAATAGAAAATTTTCACTGGAAATCAATGAAAGCACTAAAGGAACTTTCACAATCCAGATGCTGTGACAGACTTTAGATGCATTAATATAAAAAAAACAGTTCAGCAAGCAAATATCACAGCCTGGGTGTGTACATTTTTCTAATCTTCTTTCTTTAAACGGAAGAGTTTAAACACTTCCGGTAGGTCAAGAAGAAGAGGTTACTCACCTGTAATGGATGTTCTTCAAGATGTATTGCTCTTGGTCATTCAATGTTAGGTGTGCGTGCACCACGTGCACAGACAGACGGAGTTTTTTCCCCCTAGAGCAGTGGTTCCCAACCAGTGTGCTGGGGCACAGTGTTTGCCATGGCAACACCCAAAGTGTGCCACGAGCATCCCCTAGAACTGGAGTTTGAGTTCCCCCCTGCTCAGCCCAGCCATGTGTGCTGTGCAGGGCTGGGAAAAGGCAGGTGTAAAAGTAAGGGGGGGAGACACAGAAACACAGTCCTGGGGCCAGGGGCATCGCTGGAGCGGGGCACTCCAGGGCACATGCCCCAGATCTCCAGCCCAATCAGGCCAGAGATCCAGGGCCCAGCCACCAGTGACCGTGGCTGCCTCATCCCCCGCCGGGGATCTGCAGCCCAGCCACCCGTGGCAGCACGGCAGCGCCTGGCCCTATCCCTGGCCAGGGGGCGGGGCCTGGGCCCGTGCCCTGGGTTCCTCCCCCAGCCAGCAACGCCCCGTCTGGGGCCTCCTATTTTTAGGCAGGCAGCATTCCAGCCCCCCTAAAAATAGAAGAAAGCACCAGAACACGGAGTTCCAGAGGCCCCCTAAAAATAGCAGGAGCAGCCTGAACGCAGCATCCTGGTGGCTCCACCTTAACCCAGGCAGCAGAGAGGGACGGGAGGCTGAAAGTGTGTGAATCTCCACCTGCAGGGCAGAGCAGCTTGTGTCAGGCAGCCTGCAAACAGCCCAGGTAAGGGCTTTGAGGTGCTGCTGGGGGTTGTGTGGGGCTGGTGTGCATGTGTGTAACAGAGATGGGTGGGAATGAATGTGTAGCAGAGGGTGCATAGCGGAGGATGGCTATGCGGGGAGGGGGTGTAGCTGGGGGCTGGAGGGATAGTTCTGGCCCCTGCAGTGATGGGAGGGTCCACCACAGGCAGCAGGGTGCTAGGGGAGGGGGAATGGGACCCACTGGGGTGGGAGGGAGCAGCAGTGGGGTGAGGATTTGCCCTGGGTGGCAGGGAGCCATTGTGGAGAAGGGGGAAGCGTGTGCTGTGCCATACTCCCCTGCCCTACCTTCCCACTCCCCAGGTTCCCCCTGCCCTGCCCCCCAAAAAGCCACTCCTGTTCTCCCTTCCTCTTTCCTCTCTCACCACCCTTGTGCTGTTCCCCACATGGCTGCCCTTGTCCTCTTTTGCCACCCCTGCCCTGCTCTGCTCCCCACACTCACTCCTGCCACTGCACACGACTCCTGACCTCCCCACTCTTGCATCCCTGCTCTGCTAGCCCTACTACCCCACATAGCAACATTTCCAAAACACTCTGCCATGGTTCATGGATATTCATAAGAATCTGAGTTAATTTGAATATTCATTAGGGCTTTTTTGGTTTTGTTTTTTTAAGGGTGGTGTGCCTCAAAAAATTTGAAGGTATCAAGGTGTGCCACGGCAGAGGAAAGGTTCGGACCCACTGCCCTAGAGTACTCATAGGGTCAGCTGTGGCACCCCCTGGAGCGGCGCCGCTGCAGCTTACTATAAGGCACAGCCAACCCACCCCTCCTCAGTTCCTTCTTAGGATCTATTCTGCAGAGGTGAAGGAAGGAGGGAAGTGGAATGGCCAGGAGCAACACATCCCAAAGAACATCAGTTACAGGTGAGTAACCTCTTCTTCTTCCTCTTCGAGTGATTGCTCCTGTGCATTCTATGTTAGGTGATTCACCAGTCTTACCTCTGGTGGTGGGTCAGAATCACAGATCCACTGACTGCAGAACTGCTCACCCCACAGTGGCATCATCTGTGCTTGCCAAGCTATCACATAATGCTCTGTGAACATGTGAGTGGACGACTGTGTAGCCGCTTTACAGATGTCCACTATTGGCACTCTGCTCAACAAGGCGGTTTATGAAGCTTGAGCCCTTGTAGAGTGGGCCCTGATTGCCAGTGGAGCAATCCTAGCCAAAGCGTAGCACTCACATATACAGGAAACTATTCAGGACGAGAGATGCTGCATTGAGACAGGTTCCCCTTTCATCCTGTCTGCCACTGCTACAAACAGTTAAGACGTCTTTCTAAATGGTTTCGTCCTTTCTGTGTAAAAGGCCAATGCGTGATGAACATCTAGCAAGTGAAGCCTCCTTTCCCCTTTCGAGGTATGGGGCTTTGGATGGAAGACAGGCAAAACAATCTCCTGACTGTAATGAAACTGAGAAACTACCTTAGGATGGAAGGCTGGGTAAGGACACAACTGGACCTTGTCCTTGAAAAAAAAACTTTGTATAGGGCAGTGTGGCTGTTAATGCCTGAATCTCCAAAACTCTTCTGGCTGATGTTACTGCCACCAAGAAAGCCACCTTTCACGAGAGCAGGAGGTGAGTGGCTCAAACAGTGGCCCTGTGAGCTACAACAGGACCAAACTGAGGTCCCACTGAGCTATCGGGGGGCACACTGTCAGAAAGAGTCAATCCAGGCCTTTCAGGAAGCGCTTCGCCATACAGTCTGAGAAGACTGAAGCCTCGTCAGCTCTCTCGTGGAATGCCGAAACCGCTGCCTGGTTTTGACCCGGGCTTTGCCCTCTGAACAAACAGAACTCCTTGCACTTCTTGTTCTGTTCTGATGCAAAGAAGTCCAGCTGGGGACACCCCAAAGTTGGATGATGGATCTCATCACTTCCCATTTCAGGGACCACTCGTGTGTCATAAATTTTTGGCTCAGAGACTCTGCTAGGAAATTGCACTGACCAGGGAGATATGACACCACAAGGTGAATCGAATGGAGAATGCAGAAATCCCACAGGCTGAGGGCTTTGCAGCAGAGCAGAGTGGAATGGGCCCCTCCCTGCCTGTTGGTATAATACATCATGGCCATATCAACGCCACTCTGCCCTTCAGATTGTCCAAAAATGCCTGGCAAGCCAGGCAGACAGCTCAAAGCTCCTTTATGTTGATATGAAGGTTCAATTCGCTGTCCTTCCAAAGCCCTTGGGTTCTGAGGTGGCCGAGATGCACCCCCACCCCAAGTCCAAAGCATCCATGCCCAGAAACACTGAGGGCTGGGGTAACTGAAAAGGAAGCCCTTGACAGACATTTTGATCATACCACCACCAATCCAGCGACCTCAGCACTTCCAAAGAGATCGTGACCATCCCACTGATGCTGTCTCTCACTGGCTGACAGACCGGTGCCAGCCACATTTGCAAGGGGCACAATCTCAAACCAGCATATCTCACCGCATAGGTGCACGCTGCCACGAACCCCAACAGCCACAGGCAGGACCGAACTGATGTGAACAGAAACCTCTGCAGGTCTTCCACAAGGGTCTTGATATTCTCAAACTGTGACTGAGGGAGAGGTGCTCTTGCTAGCCCCGACTCCCAACAGTGCCCCCATAAATTCCATCCTCTGTGTGGGAATGAGAGTGGACTTCTGTAAATTAACCAGTAGACCGAGGCGTTGGAAGGTGTCCTGTATTGCCTGCACATGATAGGTAACCTCATCTTTTGACTGGCTGCAGACCAACCAGTTGTCCAGGTGAGGGTACACCTGGATTTTCAAACACCTGAGAAAAGCTGCAACCACTGCTAGGCATTTTGTGAACACGCGAGGGGCAGCTGTGAGTCTGAAAGAGAGGATGGAAAACTGAAGATGCCTGCCTGCCATCCACTATAAACCATAGGAACCTTCTGTGCCTGAGAAAGGGAGACCATACAAAATTGTACCTTGCGCAGGTATCAGTTCAAGCCTCTGAGGTCGAGGATGGGATGAAGACCTCCCTTCGCCTTTGGAATCAAGAAATAGAAGGGGTAAAATTCTTTCCCCCTCTGCTCTCGAGGAACTTCCTCTACAGCGCCCTCGTCTGAGGGGTTGCACCTCCTGCACCAATAGTGGGTCATGAGAGGGGTCCCTGAAAAGGGACAGGGAAGGAGGGGAGTGAAAGGGGGGGGGAGAGACGAGAATTGGAGGGAGTAGCCCAGTTGCACCGTGTGCAGGACCCAAGAGTCTGAAGTGATCTGGGACCAATCCAGATAAAAACAGGAGAGTCTGTTGGCAAACAGTGGGAGTGGATCCAGACTTAAACGTATGTCGCCCCCGGGCGCCCTTTCAAAAGTTCTTTTTGGAGTCCGAGGACTGATGAGGGGCCCCTTGGGATTGATGTCATGGATGATTATTATTTCTGCGACCGTTCCAGCCATGACATCTGTCATAATCTTGTCAGCACTGAGAAGACCTAGGCACAGGTAGGGGCTTGAAGGGTCTTCTCTGAGACGGCAGGGTATACAGCCCTAGAAATTTCAGAAAGGCCCTTCCATCTTCCAGGGTTTGCACCTTGGAGTCCATCCGTTGCATAAATAGCTCTGGCTCTTTGAAGAGAAGATCTTGGATGGTATTCTGTACCTCCTGTGGCAGGCCTGATGCCTGCAGCCAAGAGCTGTGGCGCATGGTGACACCGGAGGCCATGGCTCTGGCCACCACATCTGCAGCATCAAGAGTCGGCTGCAGCAGCACCCTGGAAACTATCTTGCCCTCTCTAATGGAAGCCGACAACTCAGGCCTTGAACTCTGATCCAACTTATCAGAAAACTTCTCCAGCGAAGAGCACGTTTTAAATGTGTATCTGCTAAGGATCGCTTGCTGATTAGCAATCCGGAGTTGGAGCCCTCCTGTAGAGTAAATTTTTCAGCCAAATAAGTCCAACTTCTTTGCATCTTTAGACTTGGGGCTGGCCCTTGATGGACCCTGTCTCTCTTTTTTATTGGCTGCCACTACTACAAGCAATCCCAGTATCGGACGCGTGTAAAAATGTTCATGACCTTTCAAAGGCACACAGTACTTTCTCTCTACCTTCTTGGCCATGGGAGGAATGGAGGCTGGAGTAGGCCACACGGACTTTGTGGTGTTCTGAAAGGTCTTAATGAGCAGGATGGCCACCCAAGAAGGGCCTTCTGGAAACAGGATAGCAACCACGGGGTCTGCATCCTCCACTATCTCCTCCACTGGTAGCCCCAAGCTCCGGGCAACTCTCCGCAGGAGCCTCTGGTGCACTCTACTGTCATCTGGAATGGACTCAGGCTTGGCCCCCGCCACTGCCTCATTTGGAGATGATGACGACTCCCCTGATGGTTTGGAGGGCCTATTTCCAGACACCAGCCCTCTCTGAGATTCCACCCTGTCCCGATCTGCAGGGACCTGGGACCTTGCAGTTGACTCCCCTTCTGAGAGGTCTCCCATTACCAGGGGTGCACTAACAGTGCAGGAAGGCTGAGGGCATGGACTCGCCACAAAGTGGGATCTGCTCATCCAAGGGCCCTGCTCCTGATGGTAAGCCCAAGGAGTCCAGAAAGGCCATTGAGGGCACCACTGTGGAGGCAGAGTGTGGGGTTATGGAGCTGACCATCTACCCCTGGGCCTGCTAACTCTGGACACCGATGAAGTTTCATGTGAGTCCAATGAGAGGCCACTCTGAGGGGACCACAGCGGAGCAGTGCCAGAGGGTGCCATGGAGGAGCGCCATGGACTTTGATCCCCAGAAACTCCAGATGGTACCGAGGAGCAATGATGGCTCCTAGCCCTTATTGGGGAATGGTAACAAGGAGCTCCTGCGGCTGCAACAATGGATGGTGGCACCAGGGAGCAGTGCTGGGCCAGTGCCACTGTTACCATCAGACAACTCTTTGCTTGAACACTCAAGGGTGACTGAGACTTTGGTGCCAAGGAATGTGGTGAAGCTGGGCGTACCAGCAAAGGTTTGCCCCTTGACAGCCCCAACCCAAGTGCCGGAGATGGTAGCAGGCCTGAGGCAAGCAGTACTGTTTCCTCCATAAGGTCTTGTGCTGTCTCTGGCATAGAGCGAAGGAGCATCTCCTCCCGAAAAATGTCTTGCATCAGGGAGGGCACAGATACTGGAGTTGACAGCTCTACCTGAGCTGGTCTTGACAGTACCATTGGCTGCTCCACCTCAGTGCTGCTCCTGCTCAACCTCTTAGGTGAGCACTTCTTCTCCATCTTCCTTTTCTTCTTCTGCGGCTCTGGAGACAGGGATCAGTGCTGCTGATGAACTAACTGTGCCGGAGAGGCACCAGGAACTTCAGGTTATGGTGCCGCTGAAACCGACCTCGGCGCTGGTGCCACAGCTTGGTTCCATGGTTCACCCGATGAGTCCCTGTGTCCAGGCGCAGCTGATGTTCTGCTCGCCGACGGTGCTGTACTGAAACCTGCTCTGGAAGTCGGTCTGAGGGCTTCCTCCATCCTGTGAATCTTTAGTCTTTGTTCCCTCTCTTTTTGTGTTTGAGATGTGAAACTTCTGCAGATCTTACACTTTTCCTTGAGGTATGCTTCTCCCAAACACCTCAAACAGGAACAATGAGGGTCATCTAAAGGCATGGGCTTCCGACAAGACACGCAAGTCTTGAAGCCCAACATGCCCTGACCTGGAGGCCGGGCAGCAATCTTAAAGTAAAAGCTAACTAACTACTCTACTAACAGGTACTTAACTCTAGAACTATCTAATGAGGAGACTGCCCGAAGGCAGATGAGAAGTCCAGCTACTGTCAGGATGGTAAGGAGGAACCAAGGAGGGGCGGGTAGGCTGTGCCTTATAGAGTAAGTTGCAGTGGCACCGCTCCAGGGGGCGCCACAGCTGACCTTATGCGTACTCTAGGGGGAAAATACTCCAGCTATCCATGCATGTGGCATGCACACACCTAACATGGAATGGACAGGAGAAATCACTAGAAGAATTCCTCACTGTTCAAATTTGTCATTAGAAAGGAAAAAGTAGGAACAGGTTTGAAAATTTTCTGAAAAATGCACATTATAATTTGTGCTTCTTAATATCATGATAGATGGAAAATGTTCAGTGTTCTGAAGAGAATACACATGCATTATATAACTCCTGAAGTGTGTAAATGCACATTGACGATCTAGTTTCAGTGAAAAAGATAATTTACACATTCTCACCTGAGCACTCCTACTTCATTTTTGAAGGCCTGTAACTGCTGAGGCGTGGGTGCTGTAACGTTCAACATTTTCACTGCCACATCACCTTAAAAATAGCCATTTGATTAAAAAAAATTAAGATGTTTATGATGTATACAAGTTCCAAAGGAGTAGCCATCTTAGTGTAGTTCAGTATAACAAGAGTCCTGTGGCACTTACAGACTAACACATTTATTTATCGCATGAGCTTTCCTGGGAGAAAATCCTACTTTGTCAGATGCTTTGAAGATGGGGGAAGTGATCGAGTGGGAGGAAAATAAATGCAGGGAAGTGTAAGTCATGGGATCAAGTCACACTGTAACAGCAAATCAAAGCAATTGTAAAGATTTAAACACTGGGACATTGCACATAGAGGAAGATGAGGTCAAATCACCTGTTGTAATAGGAAAAGAATACATAAACAGAATTAAATCCTGCTTTCACCCTCCTCTATGTGGTATTTCCCAGTGTTTGACTCTTAACAACTACTTTGATCTGCTGCTAGTGTGAACTGATTCCATTACTTACACTTCCCTGCATTTATTTTCCTCCCACTCTGTAAGCTCCCCCATTTTCAAAGCATCTGATGAAGTGGGATTTTTCTCCCATGAAAGCTCAAGCAATAAATAAATATGTTAGTCTTTAAGTGCCACAGGACTCCTTGACAGTTTATACAGATCATTCAATGAAGAAATGCAACATAAATTATAACACACACATAATTTTGGAAATATTTATTCAGTAAGAAATGGATACCTCACGCTCACTAGTAACTAGTAGTCATCTTCATCATGGTAATTTCTTTATTCATTAAAATAAGCAAGAGATCAGTTTCTTAACTTGAAGTCCCAGTAGAACACATTTAATCTGCCGCTTTGTTTAAACAAACATATAAATAGACACTCAGACAACTTCCTCTGTCAAGCTCAGGTACAGCAGTTTGCCACAACTGTTACATACCATGCCACTTTCCCTTGTAGACTGTTCCAAATGATCCAGACCCTATCCTTTGTCCAACTGTAATCTGCCCATCTGGTATCTCCCAATCATCACTTGAGTCCCGTCGACCAAGGGTTTTCTTTAAAAAGAAACACAAATGTAAATATACTGATTAAAACAGGTTTCTTCCTATGTAAAGGTTACCTTTGTATCTTTCTAAACCTGAAATCTTGTACTTTGGCCCAAAGGTGCACTAAATTATTTCTTATCATGGAGTCATTCATCACTGAGTCAGATTTTTGGTAGCTGTCACTAGTAACATTGAAATATTACTAATAAAGAAAACTAAAAAAAAATCATGAAAAGGTAGGAATGCGAAAAACAAATAATAGTTAAATTGGGAATTTAAAAAGCCAGTAACTTTCAAGGGACTGGGCTAAGTTTAGAATCAGGAAGGTAACATTTGTGAGACACTAAGAAAATTTTAAAAGGTTTTCCCTCAGGGGAGATAAGCACCATACTATGAAGCTAAGACAGTGTTTTGGATGCCACCTTGAAACCCAGTGTGATTTACAAAAGCTTACCACTGATTGATACATCAGTTCAAATAGCCTAATAATGTCCTTTTTTTTTTTCCTGGCTTAATCTGAATGATAGCAAATATCAGTGTCTCCAGAATAATTCAACTTGGTTTTGATGAATGAATAAGAATGCCTAATACAAAAGCAGGAAAACATAGCTGATCTGACCCTTACCATCCTATTCCTGTCTTCTGAGGATGAAGATGATTTTCTCTCTCTTTGTGGTCCAGGGGACTTCTGTAAAGCTTTCACATTGGTAAGGGACCCAGGCAAGGAAGCAGGAGGGGTGGCAGACAGACCTGTGGTTGAACCTAAATTGGAAATTACATACATGGAAGAATGTTTATGCCAAAAATATTATAAAACAGTTTATATATTAATTTATTGTACATAATATTAAGTGCAGGAATTGTGTTTAAGATGCAGTATCTCCAAACACAAATGTAAATGTTGAGTACGGAAACATGTGCACTTAGGAATACTGTATTAGTATTTGAATTAGCATGAAATCTTATTCAGAAACAAGGAACGGCCAGAATTTAATCTACATCAAAACATCCCTGTATGCTACAGAATCTTCAATAGCTTGTTGTCAATTTATAAAAAGGCCAGTCTCTTTGAACAACAAAAACACCACCTCAAATTATTTTTGATGTATCCAGTTTCTCTGATAACAAAAATAAAAATAGAATACTTTAGTTAACAGAGCCAGCTTCCCAGACTTGCTATTTTCAACTTTTTAAGGACCTGACAATTGCAGGGATGCAACAAATTGTGATTAAAATGGATTGAGTACAAAAGCTAGGGATGTTTTCTAGTTGAATTCTCAAGTGCCATCTCAAAAACATTTGGCTGTTTCAAAGCTAGCTGCTAGCATAGAGCACTTATTTCCAAGCAGCATACTAGAGTACACTGGGGATTTGAAAGAACAAGTACTTGAGTTTTATTCTATTAAATACAAAAAAGAGCAGTCCATCTGCCTAGCAGACAGGGTATGTAAACAAAGCTACATAGAAAAATGTCACTAATAATAGGACTGCATTTCAGTGCTTCAATGCCTGCTTACATGTAGAACACTTCAAAATAGACGTTGCTTTTTAATATATCCTATAATTACTAGTAGCAAGGTTAAACTGACACTCCCCAATGTGAGGGACATAAAACAGGGCCACTTGTTAGTTAAGTTCATGCTGTTCTGTAATCATGATATATCACATGTAAGACCTCCAGTATTTCACAGATGTTTTCTATTACGGTGGTGCTTAGAAAACTGGAACAAGACACTTATTCTTCTTTCCTTAGAGTCATGTAAGGGCTCCATTCTCGTTAGAAAGGAGACACCTACTGAAGCAGTATTAAAATTCCAATTCATAGCTGCTGAACTAGCTCAGTGGGTCCCCCTTTTCAAGGTATATCAGTTTGCCGCACTGAGACACTGGCAGTTACTGCCTTTTCAATCAGGCTTGATCTCACTACTTCAAACCCCAGTGTTGAAAAGGGGAGGCAGACAAATGGGATACATAAGCCATTATGAAAAACCATCATAAAGGTTGGGAAAGGGTAGATAAAATATTATCAAAAAGGTGTGAAGCCCCCGTACTGATAAATGTGCCAGGCGTCTTACATACACAGATGTACCAATAGTTGGAAACCACTGGTTTATCGACAGTGGGATTTTGTTTTGTTTTTAATTCTAATACTTTAATATTTCCTACTTTTTATATTAATATTGTAATAGGTAGGCTTTGTGCATTCATTTCAGCATTTTTCTGAATTACAAATATTTCAACTTAACTGTCTTACATTTAAAGGACAGGTGCAATTTTCCTACAATTTTATTAGAATATAGATTTTAAGCTGTAATGTCAAAGATCAACCAGAATGGTTTCTTCTTGAGAGATAAACAGGTTTTTGTACTCAACTTTAAATACAAGATATAGAAATATCAATACAGTACTCATCCTTTCATGGGAACAAGGCAGAACTGCTTTAGTTAATTTGTTTGCAAGTAACCTAGAAGCCTTGTTTTCCCAGTAATTATAGTCTGACTACTTCAGAGTCTGTTGGACTGAAACTTGTACACCAAGTCATCTGCCTGCAACTTGAGGATATATTTAATACATTGTATTTAATGAATCCTGATCTGTTTAGTCACTTCTGTCAGATGCAAACTGGGTTGCAAGTTTCTCTTCTAATGCTATACTTACACTGATGGCAGCGAAGTCGCCACCAGACTGATTTATTTAGTTCAATTAAACTGAAATAAAGATATGCTCAATTGATCCGGAAGTCGATCTAATAAAACCACCTCCTCAGGGGGCACAGTGCTGCACCAATGGGAACGCATTTCCCATCAGCGCAGCGGAGACGGCGTGTAGAAAGGAAGCTATGACGTTAACAGGAGTTACTTAAGCAACTCTCTGTAGCTTGTGTAACTCCCGTCGACTGCTACTGAATTGTGCCACCAGTGCAGACTTGGCCTAAAAAGTTATTGGAACAATTTTCCAAGTAGTCATTCCCTAAAGTAAACTGCTCTTAGTATTCCGGGGGGGGGGGGGGGAGTCGTCTTTGAAACAGCCAGTATAGTAGCATCTGAAAAACAGCTACAGTATGTACTCAACTATCCATTACTATTTACCTATCTATACATATGCATATATTAATAGTCTATATGCTACTGTTTAATACTTGGTACCTTTAGTATAATACTGAATTCCACTGAGTACTCTGAGATTTTGTGCAAAACAACAAAAGATCCACTGAGACACTCAGGCCTGATAAGAAGTCAAAATGAATGTGTCTTGCTTAGCAATTTTAGTACACAAATAAGTGTTGACTTCAGTGCTACTATGCATAGAACTGCAATAACTGCACTAGTGTCTGATCTGATCCAGTTTATCTAGACTCCCAACTTGACATCAATGCAACTCTCTGAAAACATGAATTATAACAGGCTGATACTGCAGGCAAGTTCCAAAAGCCTAACAGCTAACAAAATATCAACAGAAACATTTGCAATTTGAATTTTATTTCTTATGGTACTTCTTAAAAACAAAGAATGTTAAATATAGAAAACTCCTATAACATTCAACCAACAGTCAAGGAAATTCCCAGTTAAGGATGTCACTACGTCCTTAGTCTCATTCCATTGCAATCTGAGATCCCTGAAATAAACAAGCCATGTTAGGGATTGCATGGAAACCTTAACTCTGAAATTCCTTGCTTTAGAAGCTTTATGGCGGATTTAACAAACAGCAGTTGCATATGTATAAAGGTGGAAGTGAGTATGTGTGAAAAGCACATTCAAAGCATTCCAGCCAGGCCAAGCAAAAAACTGAAGTGTTTTGGTAAACTCACACACTTACATACACACAGTGTGAGGGTGAGGCACATACAGCATCTGTAGTATTACTTATTTCGTTTTGGGTGAAAATGAGAAAGAAGAGCCCAACTACCTCTGAACACTGGGCCAGGCTCAAAATCAAACACTATTTCACTGGGGACAGAATGTAGTAGGGGACTGGGAGTCCGGGATTGGTATTTCCGAAGACAGCGCATCAGCTGGTTCAAGGGGGCTGTTAGAGAGAAAGAGACGGGCAGGCAGAGACAGGAAGACAGACACACAGAAGAAATGAAAGAAGTTATGGGAAATAAACTAGGAGGCTTTGACTCCAAATCATGGATTGCTTATAGACTTTGAAGGAAAAACCTTCTTCAATTATTAAAAACTTATTTTTAAGAATGGGAATAGCCAATTGTTTTCAGATGCCAAGCAGACAGCTCATGACTGAAGTTAAAACTGACATGATAGTACAACATTTAAATGCTGGACATAATGGGCAAAACTTGTTGAAAGCCACAACTACCAAAACATACAAGAAAGTCACATCTGGCAACTTCTTGATCATGGACCTAAGAGCACAAAGGAGCGGTATTATAGTCAGTCTAAAGAGTCACAGCTCCTGAATACACAAAGCAGTAGCCAGTACTAGTTAACAGATACAGGTGATGGAACCAATATCAGCTGTAGCTTAAATTATAATATCATATTAGCCATGGAGCAAGAGACTAACTGACTTTACTGCGGGTTAAACAGGAGGTATCCTGTTCATTATTTGGAGCAGCGTGAATGGTCATATGCATCTCCTATTTATTAGAATCTCAAGGTATTAAGTAACACAAAGGTGATGTTTTCACAAAGCTTTGATAGCCAGTGCTTTGGGTTCTTCCTAGGGAAAATAGACTTCACAGTAGGGATTGCTGGCTCATTTGTGATTCTTGAAGGAAAAGGGTACTTCTGTCTTCTGTCACTACTTTTGCTTTTAAAAAAAAAAAAGAGGTAAAGCTGTCTATAATAGTGCTGTTGAAAAGCATAGAAGAGATCAGGCTTTAATCTGAAGTCATATTTACTTGTTTCCCAGATTAGCAAAGACATGCAGTGTAGCAAAGCAGCAACTTCAGCTGGGGAGAGGGGAAGAAGGAGTTCAGGTATCTCATGCCATGTACGAGACACAGCAGTTTAAAATGGCGAGTTTGCAAAACATATTGACAGACGTCAAAGTAAGTTCCTGATGACTCCTTACATGGAAGTGTGACTGGCATAAGGGACTTTGAGAATGGGATGGGAGGTTTTAAGTGTATGTTAAGGGAGATCCCTCAATGTTCCATCAGGAACAGAGGGGATTCCCCATCTCTAGTAATAAAATTAATTTAAAATTAAAACACTGGCTACCACTTTACAGTCTTTCCTCCTTCCCTCTCTTCCACTCCCACAATGATTAGTAAGTAACTGAAACCCTTATCAGACAGATGCTAAACATCATGGATAAACAAAAGTAAATAGATGCCACTGTTTCCTTCACATTTCTCTCTGTGTCTGTGTTTTGAGGAATGATGCAAGGGTGGCGGGGGTGGGGACGGGAACTAAGGCAATCACATAATTACATTTAGTGAGAGAAGATAGTTCTAAGTCTACTTACCTCCATCTCCTCGTAAACCCTGGTCTCGAATCAAGTCCTACAAACAAAAGCACAAGTGTATGTGTCTAATTCATATGTTAGTTGTATCAGTGTACAGTATGGCCTAAAATCCCCCATCAGAACTGATGCTCCATCACACTAAGCTTTGTCCGAAGGGGAAAAAAGCAGCCTGTGCACTGTAGGGCATACAGCAGGGGTCTCAAACTCAAATCACCATGAGGCCCACATGAGGACTAGCATGGTAGCCTGCAGGCCGCAGCACTGAAACCTTTTCATACAATGATATTGCAAATATTGGTAATGATAGTGTTGTTACAGGCTGCAGGAAACAGCTTTAGAGGCAGCATGAGGACCGCGGGCCACGTTTTTGAGACCCTTAGCATACAGTCTAATAATTATAGCAACACACAAAGTAAACATGACAACATGAGAAACTTTAAAAAAAACAAACAAACAATCATTTAATTTCAAATAGTGTAACCCAACACTAACCTGATGCACAAGCTAGTTAAAACAGATATTTAATTCTAAGTATTGATTTAGGTCTGCAGCTAGTCAACATGAGAGTCAACCAAATCCAGAATAATCTTTCTTGTTATGTTGTTTGAAATACAAAATGCTCTTGAATGTCATGTGAGATGTTGGAACACCAGTTTCTTAAATTGGGATACCAATTCATAAAACCTTTGTTAATCTTGTCCTGTAATAAGGTACCTGATTTCTATACCAAAAACATTCAGTTCTTTTCAAAGACGTTGATTAATTTTATCAGGTTACTTTAGGTTGCAAGGTAGTATGCATTTATTGCATTTGCTACAAAATATCCAGAGACCATTAACTCTGCAATTTTACAAGTAGTAGTAAACAACAATTTCTGAACAGAGAAAAGTCATGCAAATTCTCTTCCTGCTTACTTTTCATCAGTAAGCTTTAAGTGTTTGAATCTGGAGACCTGGTGAGCCAGTAGGTTAATATACCAACCTTTCACTTAGATCACAGGTTCAAGGAGTTTACTTATTCTTATGTTTCAATATCTTTGTTGCTAAATCAAAACCACCCAAATGAAAACACAGTGATTTCACTGGGCAGACAAATAGAGAGGGAAGAGTACTAAGAGTCATGATTTAGGCTTTAGTACCCCAAACACACCACCAAGCTCATCCATTTCATCTTCACCAATAAACACTTTGTCCAAAACTTTGAACACCCATGAGTACTCAAACAGCTCCCCAACATGCCAACCTCTTTATGGACCACCTAAAGGAAGAATTTCTGGACAAATGAACTATGAAACAAAAGATATTCCTGGGACACACTGATCATATTTTCTTCCTCTGGACATCAACTCCCTCATAGAGTTCCACCACAACTTCAACAATCACCACTCATCCTTTACACCCTTCCTGGAACATTCCCACACTGGCATCAACTTTCTGGACACCACAATCAGCTTCAAACTACAGACAGGCAACTATATACATGAACACACTATGCCTGCCTTCACAGATTCAGTAACATCCCAAACATACCACAAAATCTCGTATCTGCAGCCAGGCACTCAGATACCACACAACATGCTCTGCAGTAAAAGTCCGGGATACACATCTTAGTACACCTAACTGTCTTCACCAACAAGGACACTCCACCAGAGAAATAGATCATGTCATGGAATGGGCCACCCACATATTCCAGGAGAACCTGCTTCAATAAGGAAATAAAACCCTCTCCCACCACACATCCCTATTTGTTACCTACTACCCCACACTGGAACCCACAAAAAGCATCTCTAAATAGTTACAACCCACACTGAATTGAAATCACATGCTGGAAGAAAACTTTCCTGCCACCAGTTTTATGGTCTTTAAACACTCTCTCAATCTCTCCAAGGACCACTACACACTAGCTCAGGGGCAGGCAACCCCCAGCACATGTGCCAACGGTGGCACCTGAGCCCATTCAGAGCAGCACACGGCACTCTCTGCAGCACCACAGAAATTGCCACTCCTGTCACCAAAAGTCACTCTGGGCTGCTTCCTGCAGGTGTAGCTGGGACACAGAGGATTGCACCATGCCTACGCCTGCAAGTGACACAGAAAAAAAAAGCTGCCCAGAATGGCTCCCCTCTGTAATGGGATGCTCCCCAAAGGAACAACTCTAGGCAGTGTCTTTCTGCAGCATGCCTGGGAATCCCTGAAAGGAGCCGCTTCTTTTTGTGGTTCCCCATGCATACTGCCAAGATGAGCCACTCTGGGCAGCTTCTTTCTGTGGCATACCTGGGAACCGCTCCCACTCCAGCCATGAGTGCTGGCTGAATTTTCAGGCAGCTGCCACATTTTTTCAGCAGAGGTGGTTGCTGGCACCAGCTGAGGGTCGGGGAGGAAGGACCGGCACAGGGGTCAGCAAAGGTTGCTGGCCCCTGCACTAACTCAAAGCAGCATCTTACCCTGCCAGAACAACAGATGCAAAACCAGTAGGCATCTACACTGCCACAGTGATCAACACCCCCTTCTAGATCCTATATATGCCCATCACAACATGTGGTGTACCTCATCCAGTGCACTAAGTGTCCCAATAACAACTACATAGGTGAAACCAACCACTGCATTCTTGAATGAACTCATACTGAAAACTGATAAAGAGACAAAATCACCATATCATCTGGGGATAAACACTTTTCACGAAAAGGCCACTCTACATCTGACCTCTCAGTCCTAAACCTCAAAGGGAACATCTATACCTTCAAAAGACAAGCCTAGGAGCATAAACACATAACTTTTCAGTCCACAACTTTTTAGTGACCAATATAAAGATAGTGAATTTATGGCTCATTACAAAAATCTATAAGCCATTACATCTCCCCCATCCTCTCTGCTTTTTTCCATCTTTCTTTCTTCCCTATGACTGGAAATGTTAACAGGCCACTTCACCTTGAATGATTTCTTGAAAATGTGTATTAGCTACTTAAGTTAAATAATCAGTTCCATCTTGTATTTACCCTGTGACACTCTCATTACATTTCTCAGACATGAAAGGGCTCTGTGCAAGCTTGGCTCTCTCACCAACAGAAGTTGGTCCAATAAAAGATATTACTTCATTCATCTCGTCTTGCTATGACACAAGTACATGTTAGAAAAACAGCAAAGATATTGGTATGAGTAGTAATTTGAATAGTGCTCTCCAGCATTATACTTAGTTCAATTCAGTGTACGTGTCCTTCACTTTCCTAAGTGTTAAAATGCATCCTTCGAAATGTCAAAGGATACAGATGAAAAAATTCAAGTCACTTTATAGAAAAATTTTGGAGGTTCAAAGGAAACGTTAAGGGTGATGCATGCAGGACAATAGGCCATTTCTGAGATTCAGAGTAGTACCTGGTCATTTCAAATTCAGCTTATTGCAAGAACCACATCCTCCAAAGCCAGAAACACTCTCTCTCTCTCTCTCTCTCTCTCTCTCTCTCTCTCTCACACCCACACCCACCCCATTTTCAACATTTGGGATGTCTTACAACTGTTATACGGGCTTTTAGGGATCACCGCTGTGGGGTGCTGCTAGCAAAAATAGTTCAGGCACTGATCTTAAAACCAAGAAATTATTTGTGACAGTGTGCTTGCACAGAACAGTGGGAATATGATTGTCAAGAGGGATTCAACTCTGACTTTTAAAAACTCTTCTCGTTACTTAGGATTTATGGAGATTTGAAGACAAACAAGAATTTATTTAGAGCAATAATGTTCGTGTGTGCATGCGCGCACGCATTTGTTAGTTACAAGATCAGTGACATATATTAGGAAAGATGATCAACTCCACTGGTCCTGAAAACATACATTGATACTTACATCAATATTGACAGGCTCTATTGTATTGATGTGCACATTGGGCGCTGAAGACGAGCGGTCTCGTTGCCCAAACTGATTCCGATGGTCTTCATCTGCTGGTCGGAAGGACTGTGGGATTGGAATGGATTTTGAAGGAGAAGGACTAGGGAGAACTGGTGGTCTGAGAAACAAAGTCAAGGAAAAAGAGGATTTAGGTGAACAAATGGCTTCAAATATTCTGCAAGAGGTGTGACAAATCTTTATTCTTAACTATGATATATACAGAAAGTCACTTCTTTAGTAGGCTAGTAAAAAGCTCTGATCAAAACCAATTTAAACATAATTGTAATTAATTCCTGCTTTATGAGCTCACTCATTTAAAATGGTGAAATAAATTATTCTCGGGTTAAAGCATAAACAATTTTCACTGAATCTAGCTACCTTGTTTAATCCCTTGATGCTGGAAATCAATGAGGTCAGATGCACGTTGCAGAGGATAGGCTACTCCACAACTTCTTATACTAAGAAGCAAACGTGATACCCCTTTTTTAATAGTAACCCAATGAGTATTAAAGGTGATGGACTACACCAGTGCCCTGTGTTTGAATAATCTCCCAAAATAAAGTGCATATAAGAAAAGGATTACTCTACAGCAGAGACTAACTGAAATCTGTTAGTTAGCAAAGGTAACAATGTTATAGATCCCATTGTAATTGCAATTATTAGTATCAAACTGAAACCACTAACTTTTAAACTTTGCCTTCAGTAAATCACTTTGAACTGTAAAATATTTATAAGTGTTACAACTCCAGAATTGGAGAGTTTGGTCCTGAAACATACAGTTCAGTACATTAAGACGTTTCTGAAGAAAAGTAGCTGCTGTGGGTCTTCAAAATGCAGCTAAAACCTTAACCTTTGATTGTGGAGTCCTGTGTCACTTAACAGAGAAAGTATATTTTTATTAGTAAAACTAGGGTTGTCAAGTGATTACAAAAAAAAGTTCAGTAAACACTTTATACTTACTTTTAGTACAGATATTTGCAAATAGCACTTCAATTCACCTCATACAAGCAATGTACTGCAATTATCGTGAAAGTTGAAACTACAAATGTAGAATTATGTAAATTACAGTAAAAAATAAAACAATGTAAACCTTTAGAGCCTAGAAGTCCACTCAGTCTTACTTCTTGTTCCGCCAATCACTAAGACAAATAAGTCTGTTTACATTTACAGGAGATAATATTGCTAGCTTCTAATTTACAATGTCACCTGAAAGTGAGAACAGGCAATTTGCATGGCACTGTTGCAGCCAGTTTTGCAAGGTATTTCCATGTCACATATACTGAACCAGGGGTGTTAAACTCATTTACTGTGGTGGACCAGATTTGACTTTACTGTGCTTCAAGTGGGCCATAAATCAAAACAGTACAGCACTCTTGTGGCATCCCAAGCATGCTGTGTATGTGACACTGCACTGTGATACCTCTCTCTCTCTCTGGTAGGGAGAGTGTGGCCTCATGGAGTGCAGTCTCACATTCCCAGTAATCCATGATATTGCGAGACCTGACACTCTTGTGGCATTGTGGAGCACTGGGTATGCAAGACCACACTCTTTCCCTCTCTATTAGGGAGACAGTGTGGTCCCGTCAAGTGCAGTTAGGAGCCAGATGGAAGAGGTTAGCAGGCTGCATGTTTGACACCCCTAAGCTAAAAATCTATACATTGCTTTATGCTTTGACCACCGTTTCAGCGGACATGCTTCCATGCTGATGATGGGTTCTGCTCAATAACAAAAGAAAGCAGTGCAAACTGACACATGTTCATTTTCATCATCTGAGTCAGATGACACCAACAGAAAGTTTATTTTCTTTTTTAGTGGCTCAGATTCTGCAGTTTCTGCATCTGGGTATTGCTCTTTTAAGACTTCTGACAGCATGCTCCACATCTCATTCTGCTCAGATTCTGGAAAGCACTTCAGATTCTTAAACCTTGGGTCAAGTGCTTCAACTGTCTATTGAAATCTCATCTTGGTACCTTCTTTGCATTCTGTCAAATCAGTAGTGAATGTGTTCTTAAAATGAACAAAATGTACTGGATCATCTCTAAGACTGCCATAACACAAAGTATATGGTAGAATGCTGATAAAATCAGAGCAAGAGACATACAATTCTCCTCCAAGGAACTTAATCACAAATTTAATTAACACATTATATTTTTAATGAGCATCAGCAGACTGAAAGGATGTCATCTGGAATGGTGGTCAAAGAAAGATGACTGTTTATCATGTCTGGCATGTAAAATACCTTGCAACACTGGCTACAGCGGTGCAATGCGAACACCCCTTCTTACTTTCAAGTGACAATGACATTTTAAGTAACTAGAAAGCAGCATTATCTCCCATCAACAGAAACAAACTTGTTTGTCTGAGAGACTGGCTGAACAAGAAGTAGGACTGAGGGGCTTGTAGGCGCTAAAGATTTACATGGTTTATTTTTGATTGCAGTTACATAACAAAAAAAATCTACATTTGTAAGTTGTACTTTCACGATAAAGAAAGTACCCTACAGTACTTGCACGAGGTGAACTGAAAAATACGATTTCTTTTGTTTTTCTTTTTTACCCTCAAATATTATAATAAAAAATAATACAAAGTGAGCACTGTATACAGTACAAATAAGTGATGGCACATAACCACCACCCTGTACCAGAAACCTAGCAACCTCTATACCTACCTCAGGGCTCAACAAAACTGGCATCCAGCTAGGCACCCAGCTCCAAAGCAAGGCACCTAGATGAGACCACCCTTCATCAAAATTCCTTCCCCACTGCCAAAATATTGCTAACGCCCTAAAGGAACCAGAGGTTTTATTTTTTGTCACCCATAGGTTGCTCCTCCACTGCATTTTCACTAGGCTACCTAGCTCTGCAGTGAAAATGCAGCAAAGGAGGACCTTCTAGTGACTAAAAATAAAAACAGCCACCTCTTAAATAAAATATAAATAAATAAAAAATAAAATACCTGTCTCAAACTAAAAGAAGAAAAGAAAAGAAAATGGCTGTCTCCTAACTGCCAGTCTGCAAATTCTGGGCATCATGGCTGCCTGGGGCCTGGAATTTCTCAAGCCCTGACCCACCTACATCCCTTCAGCTTTCATCCAGGACACATCACATAATCTATTATGTACAGCCAAGACCTAAAATACAACCACATTTGCTCCAATCCCTCAGACAGAGATAAACATCTTTAGGCTCTCTATCGAACATTCTTAAAACTACAATACCCACCTGGGGAACTGAAAAAACATACTGACAACGCCAGATGGGTTGCCAGAGATCAACTGCTACACAAAAAGCCCAACAAGGTAAACAATGGAATGCCCTGGTCATCAGCAACAGTCCCGAAGTCAAACCTCTCCTGCACATCATCAAGGGTCTACTGCCTATCCTCCAAGACAACGCCTCATTCTCTCAAGCCTTGGAAGTCAGGCCATATCTCACTTAGAGACAGTCCCCCAATACTAAGTAAATACTCACCAGCAAATACACGTCATACAACAACCACCACTAAGGCAGGTACCTATCCTTGCAATAAACCCCATTACCAACTTGCCCACATATCTATTCAAGTGACATGATCATAGGACCTAATCAAAACATTCACCCCATCAGGGATTCATTCAACTGACAATCTACTGATGTGATATCTGCCATCATGTGCCAGTTATGCCCCTCTGCCTTATACACTGGCCATACTAGACTGCCTCTGCACAAAAGAATAAATGGACACTAATCAAAAATCAAGAATGGTAACTTTAAAAAACCAAACAGGGGAACACTTCAACCTCCACAGACATTCTGTAACAGACATGACAGTGACAGTATTTCAACAGAAAAATGCTAAACCCAGGCTCCAACGTGAAACTGCAGAAATGGAATTTGTGTGCAAATTTGACACCATCGATCTAGATTTGTATAGGGACCTGGAATGGCTAACTCATTACCAAAGATATTCACATTCTCATCTATTGTTCCACGTTGTTCAAATCAAACCAAATTACATGGTTTACTGTAAAAGTTTGAACTGACCTTGTGACTCTTCTCTGCATTTATACATTTGCCTCCATATGGTAGTTCTATTTCATATATCTGGTGAAGTAGAATTATACACATGAAAGCTCATGTGATAAATACATTTATTAGTCTTTAAAAGTGCCTCAGGACTCCTTGTTTGTTTTACTGTATACTATTGTATTATGTTGTAACTGAAACAGATACATTTTGAAATGTACACAAACATCCAAAATATGTACAATAAATTTTAATTGGTATTCTATTATTAACAGTGCGATTAAGACTGATTTATTGCAAGTAATTTTTCAAGTAATTTAAAATTATTTTCAACTCAAAACTAATTACTTGAGTTAATTGTGATTAACTGAACAGCCCTAGTAAATGGGCAAGATGGTCACTTATCCTTCTACTCCGGTTAAAGGTGGTACATCAATATTTGTCTCTTATTCAAGGTCAATGACTGCTGTGTCTGTTAGTAAGTTTTAATGGATTTAGACAAAAAAAAAAAACAAACAATGAGAAACGCTTGTTTTTCTTCTTCAAAGGTACCTTTACACTTATAGCACACTTAATAGTAGGTAACAGTCAATTTGAACTTACTGCAAACATGTCTTCCCACAAAACAGCAGATCTCTGAGTTAATCACATTTAAAAAGGCTTGGACAGGGAAGGGATTTAGAAGTGGCAAGAATGGACAAAATAGCACAGAGCAGCAATAAGGTCCCATTATAACCCCTTTAAAATGAATTTTCTAATCTGTTGTTCACTGATCTTTAGGGGCACTAGCACCCTTAATAGAAACAGTGGTCTCTCTCTCTCTCTCTCTTTTTTTTTTTTTTTTTTTTTTTTTAAGCCCAAGGAGGACACCTTGAAGTCCACTTGTGGGCAAGGCTATATTTATCTCATTTTTCACTAGAGATTTTATAAATTCAACACAAACCCTGGAAACAAATAGTTTCTTTCACCTAAATCATCATCATCACAATCTTTCTCCAAAAGTTAAGCAATAGGAAGGAAGTATTTATCCTGATTTTCTTTTCCTCCTGGGTAACGTTCACAAGAGAATAAGGGACCCTGAATTTTCCCATCTAGGATAGCTTGTTTCACATTTACTTTAAGGCAGTGACACTCAGAACTCAGGAGCCAAACTAGCTATCAACATTACTGTAGCTCTTTTAGGGAGTGTGAATTATTTCATTTACTGTTTTCATTCCCACAGAAAAATGACTGACCAAGTATTCCACCACTGGTTAATAATACAGCCAAAACTGATTAATAACAATCACATGATGTTTTAATATCATGTGCCGCAAAGTGACACAGCAGACATGTCAAAGAACCACTTGAGGCTCCTGTGGCTCAATCTGTGTATGACTGCTTTAAGGAGATGTTTATTAATATTTGTGATCAAAAGCTCTGGATTCTCTGGAGTGAGAGTAAAAAGAGCTTCACTTTCTAAAGGGCAGTAGAACTCCAAGCGGGCTTAAAGAGAGTGTTTTGTAGCTGGTTTTTGGTTTTAGTTTTGGAAGCCTTTTCTCTAGCATTGGATGACTGGAAAGACACTAAGCAAGGGCTGAGCTTATCTTCAGGGGGGTCTCTGATGCAGACGCAGGAGAAGAAGGCTGGCCAAGCAGAAGAGTGCAGGCGCAGGTGCCTTCCAACCATGATCTCCTGAGAGTTTGCAAGTAGGTGGCTACTGGATGTAACATGATGTGAGATGTAGCTCATAGTGAAGACCTCTGGGCAGATGGACATGCTGATAGGGGCACACCAGCAGGTCACAGGCTACCAGTGTTGAATGTGACATTACTGGATTTGAGCGACTACTCAGGAGACAAGGGTCATGGGGTTCTGTGGCACAGCAGACACATGTATTCTAGTTGTACTCCTTTCGGCCAGGGTCTGACTGCATGCCTCACAGACTCTACCTTTATTCATGTCTGCACTGGACACTGCTCTGTTTCCTGTGGGACCTTGGCTAAGCCATCCCCTCAGATGGCAGTAGGATGAGGGAATTCAGCTGATTCACTCTGCACTCCTGAGGGATCATTAAGCAGTAGCTTCTAACAAATGTGGGAGACAGGGGAGAAAGAGAAGAGCAGCAGAAGGGATAGTCGTCATCCTTATAAGTGTGTGTGGCCGGGGGGAGGATTCAGACGCAGCTCTAACCCCACAATGTACTATCCGGGTACAGGGAGGAGAGAAGCAGTAGCAGGTGGGGAAGAATGGAGAACTGCTAACAAAATTCCAGGGGGCAACAGCCTAAGTTAGAGAATTGGTTATTGTGGCACATGTACAGCAGACTGGGGCTGTGATGCACTTCCAGGGCCCATAAGAGGGGGGAGAAGTTTATATGCTAAATTCTGAGTCTGAGGCTTCTTTGGTCTTTATGGGTGTGGTTAACACTTTGGTTTACAGGATATATGAAGAGTTCTTTCTGGGCATACTGGGGGATTTGCCACTCTAGCCAGCACAGCAGCAGTGCTCCTGGACCAAAAGACGACCCGGGGCTCAGGCACTGGGATGCAGGGCTCGCAAGCTTTACGTGTGCCACTGCTGCAGCCACCACCGTGACAGACCCACAGCTCTGGCGCCGGGACTCAGGGCTCAAGCCCCATAAGCCTGGCACCAGCAACACCCCTGCAGCACAGTATCTTCCCAGTGTCATTTACATGTTTTCCAGTGCCACTGTGAGAACCTTGAAGTTATAAATAAATACTCATGGCCTACATGGCAAATGCTTGGCACTTCCCCACCCCCTAAAAGACACTCTACTGTAACTCCTGTGATCCTAGAAAACAGACTCTGAATTTCTACAATGCATTTGTGCTAGAAGGGTGGATGAAGTCCTATTCTGATTCTTATTTTACTGATATCACTTGTTGGAATTTCTACTAGCGAGAAAAGTAAGGTTCAATCTTCCAGGAAAGGAGAACATCCCTAATCTATTGTACTCATGGAATAGTCCCAGATTTAATCTTTTGCCCATTGTCATAATGAGCAACACTCCTATTGACTTCAAGTGGTGTAAGTTCGCAGCCACTAAGAATAGGAAGGCAACTTGGATACACAACTGTAAATGACAATTAGTAATGTCACAGATCTTACAGAATCAAAATTCTCACCCTCTCCTCACAGTATCCCCAAAAGATCCAGAAGCCAGAAACAATTTTTCAAGAAGGCTATATAATTGTCTTCTAAACTCAAGTCACCTTACAAACACTAAAGGCATTAAAATCCTAATATGGACTGTCCATCTCTCCCTACATCAGTGTGACTTTTCATGTGCTTAAGGCTCTGTCCACCCAGGAAAGGTTGGTTCCTTCCTCACTACTGTAGGCTATAATAAAAGTGTCTCTCTTCCACTCCCTGTGAGCAGGACACATACCCTTCTTAGGACAGAACCAACGCCTTTCCAATCCCCAAGGTGGACATTATGGATACAACAAAAAATCCCTAAAGAATAAAATTATAAAACATAAAAAGTATGTCATGGGGGTCTGAAGTGCATCACCACTATAAACACCGTAATACCATAGAGATACTACTAGAAGAGGAGTACTTCCTAATTCCTCAGCTATTTTTGCATGATGTTTTCAGGGACAGGCTTCACTCAATGCTGCACTATTTGTGGCCCCAGCCAATCAGAGCTGACCAGTGGGCTGGAACAGTGCCACAAACCTTCAAGATGCAGAAGGCCTCTTTCCCAGAAATCTGTGGAGAACTCTACCTGGGGTTGCAGTTACAGACCACCACAATGAAAGTCCCCCCTTACTGTGGGGAAGTATGTAGCCACCACCACATAAAAGTGACAACCTCCAACTGTTCCAGTCATAACTAACCATGCCAGTGTCTCTAAATTGGCAATACAGACACTTTTGGAACATTGTCAAGAAGCAGAAAGAATGCCTCAACTAAATGTCCCTGTGGTCCAGTGAACTAAATCACAAAAGCTTTATGCTTGTACTTTGATAGCAGGGTCCAGCAGAGGAAAATACATGCATAGTAAAGGAAATTAATACAATATAATGTATATGGTTTGTGAATTAATTTTATTAAAAATGGATGTTGTTAACAAGAGCTGCTTGGAAAGCTTAACTGATATAAGTGCAATGGTAAACCAAACAACTGACTTAGCACATAAGAAAGTGTAAACTTGAAATGAATTAAAATGGTACAGAAATAATCAAGGTATAGACAATGCATATTTGTTAAAACAGTGCCTCAGAAACATATAGGTGGGGATCACTGGTGTTCTTTTTGTCTTGGGTTCGAACAGTGCAGGAAACTCTTTCTTGTAGATGGAGAAGGAAAGGGGGCTCCTGTTCCAGTACACTGTGTTCTTAATAGGCTGTAGGACAGGATTAGACTTGAGTGTTACATGAGTACAGTCCAACACTGTTTCGCAACCAACTTGTCTCTCCTTGCACATAATGTCAAACATTTCCTGAAGGCCTTTCTTTGGTCAGTCAGTCCTTGTGCTTTCTTGACAACTTCACAGCATATGCCCTGTCATCCTCTCTCATTCCTGCCCTTTTGCACAACATCTTAACTCCATTCTCCTAGGTTTTTTGCTCTCTGTTGGGACTCATTCATGAGGTCACCAAACATCTTTGTCTTCTTTCTCTTCCCCTAGAGGCTTGCCAGGAACTCAGATGCTGATAGCACTCCACTTGATGTAGGCTGTGCCATGTCACACACTAAAAGAACAAAAAAAAACCAAACATACAAGGAGTAATTACATCAACATAATAGCAACCATGCCAAAAATGATAAAATGTTACTTTTCTCCAAATTTTCTCACTTTTGCAATTCCATGCCCCTGTATTCTTCCCAGTCTGGGGTTCAACTGGATATAATACTTCCATGAAGTAACTTTTCCTCTAGTGGGGATACTCTGAAATACAATGTAGCAGCACTCTTTAAATTAAACTATCCCTATATTCTGTGCATGTGTGCATGCATGTGTGCACGTGTGTTGTTTGGGGCTGGGGGAATGAAAAGTATGTGTGTTTCTATGGGAAAAGCTATTAGTTGTTTGTACTCTGTTGCAGCCTGCCCTTACACTGGTGGATATTACTCTGACATATGTTCCAGAAAGGGAGAGATGGTGCCTGTTCATAAAGCAAAGGGACAAGCAGGAAAATAAGCAGAATTGTTATTGTTCCCTGAGCTGTCACTGGAGTGAAAAGGAAGCATCACCTGCATGAGTGGCCCTAGAAAGGAAGCACTGCCTTACAATGGGTGTTTCTATATTACTATCTTTGTTTAAAATTCTTATTTTTAATGCCATCTGATAAACACATGCAGCTGTGGTGAATGCCGTGTACAGGCTTTAAAAATGTGTAGTACTGCAAAGGTGTAGTACTGCAAAAGTACTTCATCATAAGGCTACACACCTTTTTATAACACCTACCACCATAAATCCCTTCAAGTCTATGTAACATGAAATGTCTCTAGAACATCTAGTGGCCAATTTATCTCATTTACCTTCACACAAATGAAAAGCTCATGGCACCAACTAAATGGTGGTCTTACCTGAATTTTCTTTTTCTTGCTTTTTCTTTCTCTACATGAAAACTGCATTGGATGCCATGTGTCTTTGCATTTTTTCTCTTGCCAGCTAGTGTGTTGCCACACAGGTTGTAGAAGGTAGGGCAGATGTAGCTGAGGGGTAGAGAAATTTAACATCAAGTAGAACAGGGAAGAAGTGTGGTGTGTTTTGGTCTGTGTGCATGGGATTAAATATTTTGTGTGGGAACAAAAGGTGATTTTAATAATTGGTATTTCCCGCTTCCATGCTGTGAGGACCAAAGAAGAGCTGAATAAATCAAGAAATAAGGGTGTAGCAAAGGGACGGACATATCTGCCATCCACTGTACCAACATCCACCTGACATGGCAACACTTGGTCAGAATCCAGAAGTAAGGTTTCCAAATCCCCCCCAAACAGGCACTAATGTGATAGATAATAATAATATGGCACTTAATACTTACTGGATGAGATCCCTTCTGCAGCACTCTCACTCTAGCTTGCCAGCAGGGTGCTTGGAGGTATATCAAGTTGTTTTCCAGTTAAAGAAATCTTGACTTCTCAGACAAACTTCCTCCTGGTCAGTAGCCAGGGTTGCCTATGTAGTTTCCAAAGGCTTGTCCATTTTATTGCAGGTGATGGCCCAATTGTCAACATATTCCAGGCTTCTGTGGTGGTCTCTTGGACAATTATCCAGCCCAGCTCTTTACAGCATGCACATGTGATGGGAGCATTAACAGAGGTCCTGTTTTCATCTTCAAACAGTTTCAATAGCTCAATCAGCTATTTGGCTCTGGTACAGCACTGGCACATGTCCAAAAAGTACCCCTTCTCCTGTCTTTGCTCTGCTAGCAGATGGTAGATTTTGGCACTCCAGTGACTACTGGACAGGTGAGAGTAAACATGCTCTTCTCCTCATAGGACAAGGCAGTACAATGCTCCCTGATGGGAACATGCAGAAGTACAGGGCATGCTGGCTGTAAAGGATTTGGGGTCTGTGAATATTCCACTGGGCTGGAGCTGCAAAATGATGCACTTGAGCGTATGCCAGCATTTAGACAGAGGAGGGACATCCAGTTAAGAGGACTCCAAAGCACAGCTAACCAGGCAGGCTAATTTAGATGTCAAGTAATGGGCATGTGAGGATGGCAGTAGGAGACTACCTGAAGCAATGTTGGTCATCTAAAATGGAGATGTGTCCATACAAACCTTACACTTGCACAACTCATTCTAAAATAAAATTATGTTGCCTCATAATGGATTAGTTATAACTGAATAAGATCCAATATAAAGCAAAAAGAAATAATGTGTGTGTGTGGATGCAAAGCAATTTATGCTGAAAAAATCCCCTAAAGACATATTTTTAAAAAGTTGCCAGTTTAGATCAGGCCTACACTACTACAGGCAAAAAGTAAAACAAGGCCCCTATCCTGCAAACATTTATGCGCACACTTCATTTTAAGCATTTGAATAGTCCACTGAAATCATTGTTACCACAACTGAACTTAAAGTTGAGCACATATGAGGATATTTGCAGGACAGGGGCCTAATTAAGTAGACTTGTGAAGAGGCTGTGAAGCAATATTCTGAATACTTCAAGGCAAACAATAGTATAAAGTCACATCATTAAACAGCATGAATAAGGTCCTACCCAATAGAATCTGAGGGGGGCACTGAGGGGTACGATCCAGATGTGTGGGTGGTCTCTCCTAAGGAGGCCTCTTCCTGCGATATTGGGTGGTGTTCAAAGAACTTGGAGACAAACAGCAAACTGTGAGGCAAGAACAAAAACAAAACAAAAACAAACCTAACTTGTGCAAAACCCAGAAGTTTCACAACATAATATGCACAGAAGAAAAAAAGCCATGTTATCAAATTTTAAATTTCAGAATAAAGAAAGTGCTGTCATACTGCCCTGTAAATTTTCACAAGTAGTTAGTTAACTACAAGAGAGCAAGAGTTAGTACCTTGAACACATTTTTGTTTAAAGTTATTGTAAAACCTCTGAGCGCTAGCCATTGTAAAAACCTAGTTTCCAGGAAGTGTAGCATGCAAATTATTCCTTCACGCTAACTCAGAGTAACTTGTAAAGAAAATTGTGATGTAACATTACATGGAAGATGGTGGAATAGCATTAAAAAGGGACTTTCAAATGAGGTGATTGCTAGGATAAAATGACTGCATCCACACCTCTTCATCATCTAGAAGTGTCCTGGGGAACTGTGATGAATGCAAGCATAAACAAGAAGTAAAACTATATTTGATAAACATTTTGAAGCTTTCCCCAGTCGGAGAAGTCTTTTTAAATGGCTTTATTTGGCTCTATTGAAACTGAATGGTACTAAGTTAAGATGACTACTGATTGAGCAGAAACTTTGGTTAGGACATTGTATGGAGCAAATTGAGTATAAAAATTCAAGAACAAATGATATTGGAACATTCCACAATTTTCTTGGCACTGCTTGAAACTTTTTACCCAGCTATGCAAAAACCACTAATGCATCTTATTTTCCAACCAAGCCTGCAGTAAAACAAACAGCAACTTCATCTAGCTGATCAAGTCCAATGATACTTGAGACCAAATTAACTGTAGCTGGTCAAAGATCATATACCTGTATCTAAATACATTTAAGTGAAGCGTTATCTATCCCTTGATAAGTAATCTTTGACAAGATAATATCATCTGTGACCAGCACAGAGTTTATTTTGCTCAATCACTTCAGCCTTCCTTCATTTCCTAAGAAATAGCACTGAGATCCTAAGAACTATATGCTCTTACCACAACAGCTTCAATATTTTATTTTCTCACACACTTCTTGACTTTCTCAAATATATAGTTCAACCAGTTATTCTGTCAGAAAAAAAAACCTCAATGAAAGTCTGAATTAAAAAAACATAGGAGTTTTGATTACTTACTCAAGCTGGTCATAATTAACACACATCAGTGGCACCTCTGTACTACAGCGCTGGTGAAATTTATAACCACAAGTCTGGCATCGGAATCCCTGGAAAAGCAGCTTTCGACAAAAGTCACAGAATGCTAAAGTGAAGAATGTCTTTCGAACCTGTGGTGCCAAAAACAAACAGTTAGATAGGACACTTTGTTTCCACTAAGATATTTACTGTCACCTTGTCCTGGAAGATATACTTACAACTCTCTTCTTTGATCTTGCAAATATAGTCAACTATACACTAAGCAAAGGGTATTATTTTAAACACAAGTAATCTTGGTTATAAAGAAACAGGGCTTCCTTTCAACAGCTAATCGAATACTGACACTATGCAAAGCACACTGGGTAAAAAAAATGGAATAAGAATTTAGGTCAAAATTTTCAAAATTTGGTGCCTAAAGCTAGTTACCTAAATCCATATTTAAGCATACAAGTGGCTAGATTTTCAGAGGTGCACATAACCATGCTTCAGGAGTCCAAAGGCATGATGTCACTTTTGAAAATCACATCCCTATACTTAGCTGCCTAAATATGGATTTAAAGTGGCTACTCTTAACATTCAAGTTTGAACATTTTGATCTTTAGCCTCTGAGATTCCCACCATCAGAATTAATGTCCATCACTCAATGAACAGAGAAGAAAATGTCAACAGGACTGTGAAGCAAAGTCAAAAGTACCCCCATGTCAGAACTACAAACAAAGCATTCCTACATCAAAGATATGACTCTTATATGACTATTACCTTAAGAAAAAATACATATAAGAGAAAATATTTAAAGATATTTAAAGAGAACACTCCAAAACATGTTGAAAATAGTTGATTTGAGATAAGGCCTGTTCTAGAGGGTATTGTTTGTTGTTTTATCTTTATCAGCAGCAAGATGACCGTCCTCCTCAAAATCAGAGAACTGGGAACATTCAAACCTTTTTACGTTTGCGAGTTTAGATTTTATCATCTGTAAATGTCAAAAAACATCAATATCACCGCCCACATAAAACCAACGATAAAAATATTCCATCAACAATAACCTCAAGTTCAAAGAGGCAAACAAAGTTCCTTGAGAATTTATTAGAGTTTGATTTTAAGGATATTGTATATTTTTAACATGTGATGTTAACAATTTGTGAACAGTCATAAAGCTTAAATTTTTTGAATCTCAACACCTACCACTATTAAATTATTGTCTGACCCATCCCATTCATTAAGACACAATTTCCTGTAACTGTGAAAATTTAACTTGATAAAAATCTAAAAAAACAAACATTGATATTATCCATCAAAATTATAAAAAAATCTAATTCTGCCCAGCCTATTTATAATTTTGTTTATTAAAACCTGGAAATGATTGTAGTTGTAAAAAAAGAAAAAGTATACATAAGACCAAGCTACAGGGCACAAAGTTTGTGTTCTGTTTTGGCTCCCCTCCTTAGAAGGGCAACTGGCTTAAAGTAATGCAAGCAGGATTTCTTACAAGTAACAAAAGTTCAAAAAGTTGCTGTCTAGAAATGTTTACAGTATCTTTTCGCACTCATTTAACAGTCCACTGTTTGTATAATGCACCTTTAGCCTGAAAATAAAATAGCATCATTTAGATTTTATCCTTTTTCATGTGGTAAATATTATTTTCAGGCCCATGTATGGACTTGGAATGGTCCAAAGGGGGTTCTATTTAACAGCTTCCACTCATATAGCACCTTATCAGGTCAAAACATTTGTGTACCAACATCACCGATGATGTCAGCATAGCTCTGGGAATATGGTTTGTTAGTTAATTGCTGTTGCAGAGTCAGCAGGGAGCACAGAACACATTTTATAGATACAGCTATAGAGAAATAGTGAATTATTACCACTCTGCAATGTAGTGGTGGTTTAAAAACCCTAGATCTATGGCTTTCAGAGGCTATCTCCTAGTAGGTTATGGAAACGTTAAGCAAGGTCAAGATGTGTTTACTTTAATGTCTGTTATCTTAACTGCAATAAGATTTGGTTCATCTGAACCTTTTCAATTGAAAACCTCTTTTGCAACAACCTTTCCCACCACGGATACCAATATTTGTTCAAAAACAGACAAAGTTATTTTGATTTAAAATTTTCAAAAGTAGATTTAACTCTAGTGAACATTTTAGACAGTTCATAATACAGGGTACATACAAAATTGTGTGTGGTAAGCGGCACATTCTCCAAGACTTCCACGTGCAACTCCTCTCCTGTGAGCCAGGAAATGTCAGTGTCCCAGCCAATGGGCTTCTTCTCTCTGGAGAAACAAGCCCTTTATGTTAACCAGCTTGCAAGTCCTTGCAAACATCTTGTTATTCTTTAGATGTGAGAAGTTGTTATCAAGGGGACACGAGTATTGTGGGAGGTTTGGTATCTACTATTCTGCTGTTAGAAACTTAGATGACAAAAAATTAATCTGAGTTTACCCCCAAATAATTGCTTCCCTCTTGGACAAAAGATGCCCTCTTTTCTTCAAACCAGCTTCAGCAAAGACAATTAGAAAGAATGACTGGTCACTTGGGTCCAAGTTGATGCGTATTTTTCTATCCATTCAAAAAAAATTTGTGAGACAATTTGTCCACATGTTGACAACTTCCAGAGGGGTGGCTGTGTATAAAGTCCTTGTAGTACCTTAAAAACTAACAAATTTCTTCAGAAATAAACTTTCATGGGCTGCAACCCTGATGAAGTGTTCTGCAGCCAATGAAAGATTATGCCAGAAAAAATTTGTTAAAGTGCCACAGGACTCTCATTGCCCCCATGGTGTTTAGCCATGTTGGTCCCAGATTATTAGTGAAACAATGTAATTTCTATTGGTAAGAGAGACAAGCTTTTGAGCTACACAGAGCTCTTCTTAGGGAAAGGTATTCAGGGTGCTGCAACTACATACAAGTTTAACCAGATAGTTTAGCATAAGCAGTTAGCACATAGTTAACCTTGAACAGTCCCTTAGATTAGAATATGTGCTAACCACTTATGCTACACTACCTAGTCAACCTTCTACTCAGCCATGACACCCATCCCTTTGGAAAATGACACCCAAGGACCTTCCACAGACCTGAGGAATATTTCGATGATAGACAAGCTTTCCAGTTACACAAACAGAAGTTGGTCCCATAAGAGATATTACTTCACCCATCTTGCCTCTCTCATTGTCCCCATAACAGACTTTCCAGAGGGCTTACTAATTTGGGGAATGGTAGGATTTTATTTAGAGGGTTAAAGACGGACACTCATTTTAAGAGTTATTCAAGTAAATCCTGCCTTCAACTAGATTTTACTTTGAAAATCAGCTCAAATAAAACCAATTAAAGGAAATTAAGAAATCAAAACGACCCTCTTTCAGAGTTTAAAATTAGATGTTTTCACATAGTTTTGCAGCTAAAACAGCCCTCACAGATAACAGACTTGTGCATTCCACTAGGCACAGTTTTGTGGCCATCACCTCACATTTTGTGTTGGCCCAAACTAAATAATTTATTCTGAATTTAGTGAGATTGATCTTTACCTTCACAGTGTTGGATGGAATTGGTCTATGCCTGTATACTTCTAGAAAGAAACCTGGTCAGTGTACAAAAAAAAAACAAAACCAAAACTACACAACACATAAATCTTACCCATCTTGTATTCTGTAAACAGCACAGCACTCTGGGATAAGACCCCTCATCATCAGAGCTTTCTTTAGACTGTCCCGGACTGTCACCCCACATCTTGCTGGAACCTGCAGAGCCAAATATAACATAAACATTGGCAGAAGAGATTATAATTTGCTCCAATTGTGAGAGTAATGTTCCAGTTCCTCAACAGTATACAAAATGTTCAAAGCACAATTTTCATCGTCACAGCACTTCTCAGAACCCTAAACAATAATTTCCCCAAGTCCTCTGCAGATGGTAGACATTGTGTAAACTGCATACAAACCAAACTATTATGAACTCCATATCAAACCAAGCTGAGCTGTACATGTATTCAACCTACATTTCTAATGACTACATTTTAGAGAGAAAACTTGACCTGCCTATGAGTGACCTTTCTTTCTCATTTTGCAATAGAGATGGCACATATAAAAGCTATTTATACACATGATCATTTGAAGAGCCTGTATTGCAATTAAGAAGAGTGATGTGTCACTTGGAACTAAAAATAAACAGGCAATATGATGAACTAGCTTGAACTGGACTACTTGCCATGTGTTTATAGAACTCATTATGATAAACAATTAAATAAGATACAGAAATATAAAACAGAAAATACCAACTTTGAATCTAGTTATTGTCAAAAGTAAAATAAATAATAATAATAATAATAATAATAGCAGCAGCAGCAGCAGGTAACATCTGTCCTTGAGGCCCAGCCAACGTTTGTCATTCTACAGACACATTTTCCTATTTATTAAAAATATTTCCCCCCTTTTGACAAACAGAGTAGCAAACAGAAGTAGCTGAATATAGAGGAAACAGATTAAAACTGATGAAACAGAATATTGTGAAATGCACAAACTACACAATTCTCTAAGGTAAATTTCTCCTCTAATTTCTTTCGCTTGCCGTGATCTTACGCAGGGGTCTCAAACTCAAGGCTCATGGGCCACATGCAGCCACTACAGTTATTTCCTGCAGGCTGCAATGACACTATTGCTATCAATATCTGCAATATCATTGCATGAAACAGTTTCAGTGGTCCAGCCCTCAGGCTAATGTACTAGTCCTCATGCAGCCCTTGTGGTGATTTGAGATCCCCGATCTTAGGTGATTCTGGTAACAGCACGAAAGCAGTTTTTAAAATTCTTTTTTTATAGAACTGCAATTTTTAACTGACAGTGTTCCTTAAGTAATCAAAATGGATAATATATATTCAGGTGACTTAACACGTTAAATACTGCCATTTTAATACAGAACACAATGTTCCTTTGCTGGCATATACACACTAGTACTTTCCTTTCTGCTCATTACTGGTATTTTACCTTTTGTACAATGAGCCTTTCCAGGCAAGGCAATTCCTCAACCTTAACTAACCAAAAAAAAACCAGTCAGACCACTTGACTTACAACTTATCAGGGGCCTGATAAAAGGTCCGCTCAAATCAATGGAAATCTTTCCACCAACTTTAAAGGACTTTGGATTGGACTCCTGCTGAGCCACTAACTCTTACAAATTGTATGTGGATAACGGATAACAATGACCATCATACCAAGTTCCAAAGGGGCAGCCATGTTAGTCTAGTAAAGCAGAAAAAGCAAGGTGTCTTATGACACTTAAAGACTAACAGAATTAGTTATCACATGAGCTTTTTCTCCCACAAAAGCTCATGCAGTAAATAAATATTAGTCTTTAAATGACAATCATGTTTCAAGTGTCCCTGTGAATGCCACTTTACTGATGTCACATTACATATTGGACATGCATGACTATACGTATGCTCTCCTAGAAGAAAGTAACGGAAGAGACCTTCTTTGTGATAGTCCCTCTCTTTGCCAAAGCACAACTGCTTCTTACAGTGCACTGTGTGTATTTTATCTAGTCTATTTTTAAAAGCCCAGAGAAATGGGGTTTCCATTACAACTTCCATAGAAACTATTCTACGAACAAATGTTTGTCAGCCCTCACTACTCAGTCTATTGTTGACTTTCTCTTCCATAAATTCACTTCATTTTTCCAAAATATACAGCCTTGCACCAACTTCCCCTTCCACAGTGTTTACAATCTACCCTTTAATTATTTGTAGAATTATATTCTCCTTCCACTGTCCCCATGTAATTATTACTTCTTAGCCGAACTATTACGGGTGGGGTTGGTAGCACAGCCTATTATTAAAGTTGTCAAACATTTTTATCAGACCCTGTTTTCAGGTGCTTTATCATTATTAATCTTCAACAGTTTGGGCTTAAATTTTCCACACTGGGTGTGTCTGTCTTACGCTGATTTTTGCTGCAAAATTTCAGCCAAAATGGTTTAGCCATTTCCAAGAAGGCAGCTAGAGAAAAATACATTATGCCCATGTTTAAAAAAAGTTAAGACCTTTCAAATGCTCTATCTTTGGACCAGGAACTTGAAATTTGGCAGGAAGTAGCCTTTACATCAGAGCCGTGCCTTCTGCCGTCCCTGTGAAAAGTCATCCAAATTACATCAAACTATAATCCTTTGTGGAAAAAAGAAAAAGATAAAACAAAATTCACAAACACCCACTCAAGGTGCTTTCCTCACAGTCTTCCCCAGATATAAAAGTACCTACATTTTGTAGCAACTATTAATTACACTTAAACCCTCAGCTCCTTTTGAGAAATTAATATGTTAAATAACTTATTGCAGAACTGAGGCACCGCATGGTTAACCGTTTGCCATGATGAAAATAAACTATTTATTCCTATTCTTAGCTATTATGAGACTGCTGTATAGCTAAACTCAAATATTTCATCCACTGCCCCCTTCATTCTATGCAGCGTACCAATAGCTAACACTTTGTCCAGCTTGATAGAAACACTTCTCTAGTTTGTGTACTAGGATCACTTTTTTTGGGCAATGCCCTGCTGATGCCATATTTCCAGTCTTGCGGCACTTGTGCTTTCCCCATAGGTTAAGAGATTAGTCAGCTGCTCAATTGGAATTTCACCTTTTGCCTTTAGTACTTCTGCTTGAATTCTGTCAACCTCATTCAAATTGCACCTCATTCAAATCAAATCATAGGGCTGGAAGGGACCTCGTGAGATCATCGAGTCCAACCCCCTGGGAATTGAACCCAGGACCTTCTGTATGTTAAGCAGAGGTGTTAGCCACTACACTATTTGCAGGGCCCCAGCAGCTCCCCCTGTTTGAAGTATTTGACAGATGTTTTTATTTAATCAGATGTCAGTGATCCCTCTTCTGCTTCTAACTTAGCTTCAACGTTTTTCTCAAACTTGTGCAGCAATCATATGGATAGATCAGATTCTGAACACATTCACTCTTTGACAGATAAATGAAAATGCTACTGCTTGACAAAAGCCCATCTTAATCAACTTAAATCAAATCTAAGAAAGCATTCAATGGTATCCACAAAGACACCCTGTGGAACATGGTTATGGGACATTAGGCAAGCTAATCAGCATGATAAGAAGTTCATATGACATGCAATCAGATCAGATACAGACTCAACTGAGTAGTTTGATATTGTGACTTCTGTTAGACAAGGGAGTGTGTGACTATCAATTTTCTGTGTTAGCAACAGACTGGGTGATGAAGCGGGCAACAAATGGCATGTGGGCAGTGCGTAATAGGTTAGCAGGGATGGGCTACACAACCTCGAGCTTGCCACCGACATTACTGTACTAAGTATGATGTGAAATAGAATGACTACCTTTACATCAGAGGTAGAACAGGAAGCAGCAAAAATTGGACTGAAAATAAAAGCAGAGAAAGCAGGATTATGGAGGTAAGCAGCTGGACAATAGATGCAGTCATGATGTACATGGAAAAGAAATAAAACAGGTAGAAAAGTTCTGTTATCTGAGGAGCATGCTGCTATATGAAGATGACTGCAATGAAGACATTCATACAAAATCAGGAAAAACAAACATCACTTTTAGAAGGATGACCATCATCTGTTCACATAGGTCTCCACACCAAACTAAAGGTATGGTCAGATTATACCCTACAACTATACTGAGCATGCCATTGTATAGAGCAGACATGTAGCTAACAAAAAAAACCAAAAAAAACCAAAAAAACAAAAAATGGGAGGTTGCCCATCACAGGTGGGTGAGGAAGACATATTTCATGACAAGAAAATAGTAAAGAAAGAAGCCTCAAGTGGTTACAACACTTACACCATATGCAAAATGGGAAACATTAGGCAAGGATTGAATTGGGCACTCAAGGGAGGAAACACAAAAGGAGGAAGGCCAAGAAAGAACTGGCAGAAGACAGTAATGGAATACCGAATGAACTGGCATCACATGGGAAGTAGTACTACAAGTGGGTGACTAAAATCAGTGGAGGAATTGGACTGTCCGATGTATCAGCAGTACAGGATGCCCTAAGGACTAAGGTAGGACCATCCGGCAATAGCCTGTCTAGAAAGACAGCGTGAGAGCCACTGAAGGATTAGTGCAGTAAGCTCACCAAGTTATAGTGCATCCTACCCAATATGTTCACATTTTAAGCATCAAGCAAATTATAAGCAACAGTATTCAGGTCCATTTTATAAGTCTTCATTGCCATAGACTGAAAGAGAACTCCATAAATATGTGAAGAATTGTAATTGAATTAATTTGATTAGGTTCTGCCAGTCAAGACTAACCACAGTGGCTACTGGTAAGAAATTAAACTTATTCAGCTGTCTGAAACCTCCAAGGAAAGAATTCCTCACATTGATAGGTGAAACCTGTACAATTACTTGAATGCCTGTAGAAACTCAATGACTACTCTGTTTGCAAACTTTGAAACAAACATCACAAACTGCAGAAAACAACATGCAAGTCTGAAGCCAAAATAAGATAAAATATTATGGACAAATTCATCATCCAAAGCTTGGTCAAAAAACTTAATGAACACAATAGCAAGACGAATCCAACTATGTACTGCACAAAACTGGCCTATGCCAATCACTTAGGTCCAGGCAAAAAAAGAAAAAAAAATACTATCTGGTTCTCCCCGTTTCCACTCCCCTAAGGAAAAGGAGCAAATCAGATAGTCCTTTTACTGTAATTAGAGGGGTGGTGTTCTAATTTAAAAGGGAGGTGCGATGAAAGTCAGAACTCAGCAACAAACACTAGCTTATATTCCTCTTTAGTTTCTTAAATTCCTAAATGGCCAGAGACAAAAGAAAAGACTAGGACACAGTCCCATGTTGTCAGGTACTTTAAAATACTGCATTGCTTTTATTGTGATTCATGTGTTATTTTAAATGCACATACCCATAACAATATTTATATACACACAAAATGGTGGTGTGCTAAAGGTTGTTGTACAGTATATGAAATGATTGCTTTGTAGATCATTTTCAGCAATAACATAACATCTTTACGCACAAGGCTTGAGAAGCCCCACTGAACTGTTAAGGAATAGAAAGCTTTCTTGTTCTAGCATAAGGTCTGCAAAATCTAAATTTTGTCACTTAATAAAAAAAAAGTTTCTGTTCCTTACAGTTGAAGATCTTCTAAATAAACAGACTATATCTACACTAGAAATGTAAGTTGACCCATATTTGGTCAACTTACAGCTACTGTAACAATCACTGCAATAGTTCATATCCACACCGCCCCTCTTGAGTCAGTGGAAGTACTCCCAGTGAGGACGTGAGACACCAACCCAAGGAGGGTGGTGTAGACATGAATCTTTACAGTGATTGTTCAGTCTCTCAGATCCACTGGCAGTCTAGTCCAGTGGTTTTCAAATTTAGGGTTGGGACCCAGTACTGGGTCACAGACCTTCAGGCACTGGGTCGCAGCATCCCCCTGCTGCCGCTGCCCAACAACTGGAATGCATTGCTCAAAGATGTAATCATTGGGTTGTAGGCATACATGATTTTTTACAACTGGGTCCCAAGGAAAAAAGCTTGAAAACCACTGGTCTGGTCAGTCTCTCAGCTCCAATGACAGCTTCCAGCCAAAGCCTAGATGCCCCACTGGCTCCCAGCACACTGCTCTGCCCCACCAGGAGAAGTTTTTTGCCCCAGGGAGCTGGGTCCAGCTGCTATGACTTCTTGTCTCCCACCTCCATTGGGAGGAAGCCACTCAGCTCTCCAGGGAGCTCCCTAACTTTCCTGTCAATTTCACAGCTCTTGCTGTGAAATTGACAAGACAGCCAACCACTACCTAAGGGAGGCAGTGTGTACCCAGATACTTCATCCCCCTAACCACACCATCATAAGACTTAGGCATCCCATGGAGGTGTAGCTGGACACACTGGCAGGAGGAAGGCTGTAGTATAGATACTGAGGTAATTAAATCGATGTAAGGTGCTTTATGCCCACCTAACTGCGTGGTGCAGATCCACCATGAGTGTAAACTGACGTAGTGCTGTCCTAAATCTGCTGACAGCCCAAATGCCTCGATTCTCAAACTTTCCCCAAGCAGAAAAGAGCAATAACTATGGGCAGTAACAAGGGCAAGTGGGGCTGGAATGGTGTTAGACACCACCACCTAGCAAACCTAGTTTGTGGGAAATACAGAACAGGGGAGAATGAGAATGTTCTTTCCCCCTTACAGGAGCAGGAGGAGGGTGGGGCAAAGTGTACAGACTTCAAATTCAGACTAAAAATCAATGGATAATAAAAAAGGGAAGTCTCAAGGAAGTTTCAAAGAAACCTCTGCTGGTTTAAACTGTAGCAGTCTCTGCCATTTCCAGTAGTTTCAGGCTAGTAGGAACGGGAAGTAGTTGGCTTTGAAAATAGGGTCTCATGTCTTTCATCTCATTATGAGGCTAGGAATGTTGATCTATCCCTACGTCTCCTAAATCAACAGCCACTGAAGTCAATGGCAGCTCTTTCACCATCTTCACTGACTAATGGATCAGGCTCAAGCTGTCTGGTAAAGTTTCCAGGTCCCAGCAATGGATCTCTCAGAAGCTATAGGCGTTAAAATGGAGGTGGGCACAGTACAAAGAGACTGATGGGATGAATTAGAAGATGCAGAGTGCATATTCTACATACAAAATCTATCTAAAAGGGTTTAAGGTTAGTCAAATGTGAAATCCTCCACCCCACCCCACCTCCAATGAAAACTAAAGGAAAAACACAAGCAGCAGTCTGCTAAATTACAGGAGATCCCTTAACCATCCAGCATATTTCCACTGATGTGATTGACTCCTTATTTTCACAAGGAACTTTCTTCATCCTCCAGCCCTACATGACACTCTTCTTGGCCGGATAGTTAACCTTAATAAAACAAATATTCAGAATGAACCTGTCACATGTTAACCATCTAATGGGTCACAAAAGCTATGTCTATCATTCAAGCAAAAGTGTGACTGTAAACATACTAGCCAAGTTCCAAAGGGGCAGGCGTGTTAGTCTAGTAAAGTAAAAAAAGCAAGGAGTCTTGTGGCGCTTAAATAAATAAATCTGTTAGTCTTTATCGCGTGAGCTTTCATGGGATATTCTCCCACAAAAGCTCATGCGATAAATACATGTTAGTCTTTAAGTACCACAAGACTCCTTGCTTTTTTTGCAAACATACTGGATACTAGCTGAATCTACCTTGCATGGGCAACAGCACGGTAGATGTGGTGACCTGGCCTAGCAACCCACATACATTCTTTGGCTTCCCAACCAGTTTATAACACCTCTTGCTCATCCACGCTACCCTGTTTATGCTACAGTCATCACCAGAGCTAGTTTGATCAAAACTAGCAGGGATACCCCTACCCATGTTATAATTACACTTTGAAGTGCTATGTTGACATGCCCTAGGTCATCACTAAAATTCTCTGACATGTGAGTAGATTTATATTAATGTGCAACACTTCCTTAGCTGCTGGAGGATGAAGAGTAAGTCCTGTGACTTACAAATCAGTGGAAACATGTTGTGCGGTTATTAGCATACAGTTAAGAGGTATCCAATTACTTAAGATTTCCTTGCTATTAACAATCAGCATTGGGGGATATCATGTTATCAATCAACCCTCTGCCTCTTTGGTTGGCTATCAAATTTCTCAGATTTTTAAAATGAAAAGTGTAAGTGGACTGCTAATACCCTATTACAGAATACAGTACAATATATTACGTGTAAGCCCCACCCCAATGGGGTTACAAGAATGCTGAGCTGTTTGACACTTCACAAATTACTCAGAGCGCCATGTGGCTCACACTTCAACAGCATGACAAAGTATTTCAGATGCTAGGCTAGTCCTCACAAGCACTGAGATGCACAGCTCAGTGTATACTTTAACAGGGGCAGGAAAAAGGTCACGTTCTAGGCTCAGTGGTATAACAGTAGTTCCTATCTTTACCGGCACAGGGGATTCTAAAAAGAATTAGTGCTACTTGGGTTATGCCTTTAGTGACAGCAGCAGGAACATTGCTGCCCCAGGGAAAGACCCAGGGCATGGCCCCAGACCCACACCCGGCCACGGTTCTGCCCCCCGGCCCTGATGCTGCACCCGGGCCCAATCCAGGCCTAAGGTTCCTGCTGCCACCAGCCTAGCCCCAGATCCCTGGCCGGGGCCGGGGCCGGGGCCAGGAGCGGCGGGTGCTGCCCCGGAGCCAGAGCCGGGCCAGGAGTGGGGCCACCACTGTAGGCGCCCCAGCCTGGGTCAGGGTTGGGAAAGACAGCCACCCCCGCAAGCAGCCAGGCCACAGATCTCTGGCCCTGGATAGCAGTAGCACTGGCAGTACAGTTTTGCAGCTCTGACTGCGCAGCAGTAAAGACTTGCTCTAATCGAATCCAAAAGTCAACAGCGTTAATCGACCCCAGCTAATAGCATAGTGCTGTGCCGATGGGAGCGCATTTCCTGTTGGCATAGCGCATTAGAGATACCACGGTAAGATGATGTTTGGAAGTTGACAGGAGATATGCAAGTTACACTAGCTCTGTACAGTATCACCCATTGACTGCTGCCAAAATCTGCAGCCAGTGTAGACCAGGCCTCAGATTCAAGACTTGAACTTTCTAAAGCTAAAACTGGGAGATAGTTACTTTTACCAGGAGCACCCCTTCCTTCCCTTTAAGATAAAATGGCCAACTTTACTGAGAACACAAGTACTTTCTCATTCCCTCATTGCAGTTTTAGCCCTACAAATTATGGGAAATGTCAGTCAGTTAAAGTAAAGGAAAGCTAAGTATGATAGAGTTAGGAGAGAATAGTTTTCATTTTAAGTGCATCCTTATTTCTTTAATTGTGCATTCATCACTACCTGGCAATGAGATTTAGCTATATGTAAAGCCTAGCAAGACAATCTTTTATTAGCAACAGGGTGCACTGGTTCAAATCAAAGTGATTTAAATCACCAGTTTTAATCATGATTTAAATCATAGTTTTGTGTTTTGCATTTGTGCTTCACTTATTTCCCTACCACTGGCGCATAACACTTAAACCATGTTCATTTTCAACTACATATACCCTTACATTACATCTGGAGCTTCTTTGTTAATCAAAAAGACAATATATACACATTTAAGACAACATAGAGCTTAATTTACATTCTTAATTTTTACATCTTCTTATTGCTAAAAAATGACTAATGTATCTCTTATTTACAATGTGCTTGATTACTTTTAAAATGTGCTCTGTATCAAACTCTATTTGGATGGAAATTCAAATTCAATTAAAAACGCATAAAACATTTTAATTTTTTTAAATAAAAGTACCCTACCTCTGCTGGATACATACGAAAGAAATTGCCAAAACATGGTTGCATTTAAAACTGATTAAACAAAAGGAAGTATCTGTAACTAGCGAACTGAACACATTGTTTCTGGTCACCTTGTCCTTTAAGATTTTAGAATTGGTAGAACTTATTCCCTCACACCTAGTTCTTCATAGATGGGAAGAAAACAAGCTTCCTGGCTTTTTCAACTCCCAAATGGCTTCTTAACTTTGAAAGAACTAGCTGAATACATTGAAATAAACAAAAAAAAAAAAAAAAAAAAACCAAAACAAACAAACAAAAACAAAAACCTCTCTCTACACCTGCAGAAGTGGCTACTATCAGAAGCTGCTTCAGCATGTCAACCAGGGGTGTTACTGGCTCCTGGCACACAGGGCACATGCCCGAAGTCCCAACACCAGTGCCCCAAATGTCCAGGGCAGCCCCTGCCTCTGCCAGCCCAGTCCCCCGCCAGGAATTCAGGCCATGCTGCCCGTGGCGGTGCCCGCCTCTCGTGGCCCCTCCTAGGGATCTGGGGCCAGGCTGCTGGCAGCAGGAGCCTGAGGCCAGACTGAGCCCAGGCAGAGAATTGGATCCATGTGAGATGGGGCCCAAGGCCAGGGGGTGTGGCCCATGCCCATGCCCTGGGTCTTTCCCTTGGGCAGCGACGCTCCTGATGTCAACAAACTCTGTTTCCAGGTGCTTAGCCAGCAGCTTCCAGAAGTTCAGGAGTGACTTTCTTTAAAACTTGGCCACAAACATTTACTACTTATTATTTTTGTATTTAATGTAAATCATTTTTAATATATTATAAGTTTGGGGCTCAACATAGTTGTCTCATCATGATGAAGATGAAGGCAGTCGAATCCAGCAGTCAGCGCAGAAGTCAGTCTGCACCAAGTACTAGAGGTCAGAGTCAAAGAGTGGCCAGAAGGCAAAGAGTCATGTTTCAGGTAGCAAGCAGGGTCACGTTACCCAATTAGACTGGACACTAGGCTACAGTTAGCAAAGAGCAAAGTGTCAGCGGAGGTGGCAGCCATGATGGCCACCCCGCCCCACACGTAGCCCCCTGGATTATGCTGCTCTCAAGGAGAAATGTTAAGCATCGATCTCCCTGATGGGCCTCCATCTCCGGGCCATCCAGCACAAGGGGGAAGAACGTTAAGTATCAATCTCCCCTGATGGGTCTCAATCTCCTGTGTGAGTTTCTTCCTCCCTAGCTTTGTGTCAACAAGAAGGGGGGTGAGTTCCTATCCCCCCTGAACAGTTTCTCGGCACCCCCGTCACCACGAAGGAGGGGTCATTGTCTGGGGTCCCAGTTTTATCATTGGTCCTGACCAGGATCCCACTCCTAATTGGCTATTTTTACTCTGGCTGGTCAAAATTCTATTAAAACCCCGTCTCAGCTAGCTGCTTGTTCTCCCACCCTCGGATGCCAAAGGGCACGTCGTGACCCGGTTGGACTGATCCCCCGACTGAGACAGGGAGTACCCACCCCCGAGACCCTCTTTTTGTTGGGGGGGTGTACACGGATTGCCGGCCAAACGATTAAGTGCTGAGATGCTGCAGCTGGTCTGCCTCCTCGCTTTGGGTTCTACTGCGGTCCTGGGACAGGTATTATAAATCGATATAGGCCTCCTACTTTCTCTTAATCATTCTACTTGGTACCATTTATATATAGTCTGTGATTGTAGCTTCTTCACCTGAGTTTTGCATAGTTTGTGTAGTTATTTTCTCTGTATCCTGCATAATCTTTTTATGGTATAGTTGTTTAAGGTCTAGCATAGTTTTGTGTTGTTAATTTGCCAGGTGTTTTGTTAGTCATTTGTATTTTGCATCCTTCTTACTGTATAATTGTTCATTACTCTGCTTCTGCTCTAAACTGCTGGCCCCAAACCTCCCCAGTGTACACGGGGGGAGTGTGGGGGTTTATTTTTCTCTCATCTGACTTTTTTCATTCTGCCACCCACCCTTCTTGGCTAGCAAGGAGGAATGGCTTCCAGCCATTGGTACATACGCGTCGGGTGGGCTGGTCAGTGCCTATACCGATGTTGAGGCAGTAAAAGGCCAGAAAAGTCCTTGACTTATTATGGCCACCCTCTTGTAGGTCATTAATCCATACTGTTATTTAACTGTAAGTACTTTTGTAGGTTGTAAGTGTTTTGCATAGACTCTCATACTTTATCCTGTTGTTTGGCTGGAGGTGTTTTACAGGTGCTTTATATAGACTTTCTTGCTCCACACTGTTACTTGGTTATAAGTTCTTTGCACAGATTTTTAGCTTTATATTGTCATTTAGTTATAAGGGTTTATTTAGATTTTGCTTTATGCTATTAGTTGGTTATAAGTGTCCTATATAGATTTTTGCTTCATATTGTTAGTTGATTACAAGTGTTTTTGTATAGATCTCCTTGTTTTACACTGTTAAGTGGTTAAAGGTGTTTAAGGTGTCACTATAAAAGTAGCTTTTTTGTTTACTTGAACTGGTGTCTGTCTCATTGGTGGGCGTCGCCGGTCCATCCCAGTCACATCGCGAACCCGGCATTCAACCAGGTTGGAAGCTAAAATCTAGGAGCTCTTGCAAGCAGAGATGAATAGATGGTCTGTCTTGTTGCTCAGACAGCTCTCTTTCTTGATTTATATACTGGTACTGGCCAATCAGGGGGTTGCCAGGGGCTGCTACTCCAGTCTTGTTGGGTGGTAGTTCCTGCTGAGCACAGCCACACAAGGCCCTCCTATGGGGAGCCTAGCCTAAGCCTGATGTGGCAACGCAAAGGTATCAGCAGCCCAGAACTCTAATGGCCCCAACCCTGCACACAGGTTCCAACATTAAGGCCTCCTTCAGGAGAGTGCATGCCCAGGCCTGGGCTCATCTGGGTGAACCTTATTCCAAGAGTGCATTTACAAAAGGGATTTATTCCTTGACAATACTTGCTTTCAGGTACTCAAACACAGGGCTAATTCTTAATTTCAGCGGTGTTTGAGGCAACAAGAACTGAGAACAACTGTTAAAAAGCTAATGCAGTACTAGGATGCAGCAGGCAAGATATTTTCAGTAAAGACACGGAATTGTTAGTACTGTTCTACAAAGCAGTAGTGAAACGTCATCTGAACACTTGTGCAGTTCTGGTCTCCAGGGTTTAAAAAAGATGTATTCAAACCACAACAGGTGGAGAATTTTCTCCTAGTTCAGACTGGCAGAGACCTGAGGGTTTTTGCCTTCCTATGGAGCATGGGAAATGGTTCACTTGCAGGTTTAAACTAGTGTAAACAGTGAGTTCTTTGTACCTTGAAGTCTTTAAACCATAAATTGAAAACTTCAGTAACTCAACCCAATGTTAGGGGTTTATTACAGAAGTGGGTGGGTGAGGTTCTGTGGTGTGCAATATGCAGGAGCTCAAATTTACTTGATCGAGATTGTCCCCTCCAACCTTAAAGCCTTAGTCTATGAGACTTCATCGGGCTTTTGGTTAAGATATTTTGCTGCTAAGTCACTAGTAGCATTCTGGCTTATGTATGCTGAAGTGCCTTACTAAAAGGTTTACTATCTAATGTGTGTTTAGTGATTTAAAAATTGAGCTTTTGGTATCTATCCAATTCCCCATGAACAAATACACGTCAGAAAAGCCATATTCACAACTGGCATCAGTTAGCAGCATGTTACTGGTTTCAGCTGATGTATGCAGGACTGAACAGGCATAAAGGCTGGACTATCTTCACCTTCAGAAAGGGATAAAGTTTATAGTACAACTGTCTCTATCATAGATGAAAACTTAATTCACCAGGGTTGTCAGTCTAGCAGCTTTCATGAACAATAAACTCATTTCTATTGACGTCTCAGTGTAAAGAAATACATTTAAAAATTTAATTGCTGAGTTGCCAGGAAAGTATTGCTGAACTGCGTGGATAACTTCAGGCTAAGAATAAGGGCAAAAATGGACACAGTGGACAAACAAAACATGATCAGCTGTTTACAATACTCAATGCACTAAAAAGATTAGTTCAATGGAGAATGTCTTCAAAGCAGATTTATGACTCGTATCTCATGGATCAATACTTCCCTGTCACAGGATATATATCCATGCACCCCTAGGGTATGATCTATGTAACTTTTCTGTTCACTTTTGCCATGTAATTGTGTGGTTTGATGCCAAATGTGCCATGCAAAGTTCCTTTATGAATGCTCATAACATAGTCTACATAATTACCACGGTATTATGTTTCCTGCATCATGTACGTGTACAGATGTGAAGCACGCTTCCAGGTCTCTCACATGACTCATGGCTATCTTTCAGCATGGAGACTGGAAAGGGACATGACAAAGATGATGTGAATTGAGTTCCCTGGCTGACAAGGGACAAAAATCACCTGATAGCAAGGGAGGAGGAGGGGAGAAGGGGATGTGAAAAGGATACACTTGGAACTGTTAGATGCCTTTAGCCAGAGAATGGATGAAGATGGAGATCTTGAAACGTTCTCCAACTCCAAGCAAGATCCATGCCCTGCCTAACAACAGACCAGGGGTCTCAAACTCAAATCACCTTGAGGGTCACATGAGGACTAGGATATTGGCCTGAGGGCTGCACCACTGAAACCTTTTCATACAATGATGTGGAAGAACAGTAAAAAGTGAAGAGTAATATAGTATGCTAATATAAGTCAATTTATTAACTTTTTTGAAACTGTAACATGAAGTCTGTGCTAATTTTGACAGTCTTTCCAAAGCCAAAACACACATTTCCTTTTAGAATTACTTCCATTCAAGATGACAAAATCATCAAAAAGACAAAGAGGAAATAAACACTTAAAATTTTACATTATAAAATTTTTTTTTGGTTTGAGGGCAAAAAACATACTTTTTCAAACCCTGAAGGACCACAAGTTGGTCAGAGCCCTCCACAGGGCTGTAAATAAGCAGCCCCCTGCCTGGCCCTGGGGGCAGCACTGGGACCGGTGGTGGGGAAAACACCCTCCCCACCACCTGCTCAAATTTGGCCACGCTGGGGTTGGCAGAGGGTGAAACACCCCTCGGCCACCTGAATTTAGCTGTGCTGGGGTCGGCAAAGGGGGGGAAAAAAAAAAACCATGCCCAGCTGCCCACTCAAATTTGGCTGCGGTAGGGCTCGCATAGGGGAAAACATTCCCCGCCCACCCGAATTTAGCTGCTCTGGGGTTGGCAGAAGGGGAAACAACCCCCACCCACCTGCCCGCTTGAATTTGGCTGAGTGGGGCCGGCAGAGGAGACAAGATCCCCTGCCTGCCAGAATTTAGCAACACTAGGGCAGGCGGAAGAAAAAACACTACCCCACCCTCCTTGGGGGAAACACCTCCTGCCTTTGCTGGGACTGGCAGCAGAGAAAGGCCTGGGGGCCATGCTGTGGCTGTGGTGGGGCTTTCCGGTGCTCCCCCACCCCCAGAATGGAGCCCCCTGTGAACCCTCCGCATAGGCTCAGGCTGCCCTCCTTTAAGGCCCCCACCCCCACCTGAGCCTTCTCTGGACAGCTCAGCCTGCTTCAGCCGCTGCATGTGAAGAGGGCAATCAACTGCTGCATGTGAATAGGGGAGCTCCCAGGCAGCAGTTCAGCTCCTCCCCGTCAGTGGCTGATAACGCAGTGGGGAGGTGAGGCTGCTTGGTCTCCATCTGCAGAGAGGCTCGGCATTTGAAAACTCCAAGGTTGGAAAGGTGGGAACCCCAGGATTCTAGGGGTTATCAGGGGCTGCAGGAGGCAGCTCTGCAGGCCGCGTGTTTGAGACCCCTATAATAGACAGAGAATGGCTGTAAAAACGTCAGTCAGCCAAACATCTGGTGAGTAATCTTGGACCGTGAGGTTAGGTTAGGTAGTGTTAGATTAGCATGCCTTTTATATCTTTTATTTCCTTGTTGTAACTCTTCACTCCTTTATTAAATGATTGTGCACTGACTTGCTATACAGTCACTTAAAATCAGTCTAATCAAACTAGAACTGGTTCCATCTCAAGCTGCACAGACTTTGGAGGATGTGAGTGAGTGAGGCTGGGCACTCCCATTTCACTGTCAAATGGGAGAATGAATGGCTGAGTCTACAGTGATTGTGGAAAGATCCCAACCCCTGTAGAACCGAAGTTCCCAGTGTAGTATCTGGGGGCTGTGGGTGCTTGCTTGGGGACCATCCCCTGAGTAGCCAGAGGGTGCACACCCACTGCCTAGGACTGATTATACAAGGGAGGCTGGTGTGGACTGACTCAGGAGAGAGTAGTCACCTAGCTAAGCAGGGTGAATCAGGATTCGGAAGCAGAGATCAGGGGACTACAATGGCACACCAAACCAGAGCCTGGAAGGGGAACGGCACATTCCTATTTTCACTTTTGGCCAAAGAAACCATCTAGTAAGTATGATTTTTCTATGGTATCATGAATAACGTTCATTAACGCTCAGCTGAGCTCTTTATCAGTTTTCCACATACTAAATACATACTTTCAGAGGTTCTCAAACTCCTTCATTGCATGGACTAGATCTTGGATACATTCTCTCATGAACCAGCCTCCAAGCCCTTACTCACCAACCTGATGGTAACTACTGGATTTAGAGTAAAATAATTTAAAAAGATATCACATGGAGAATATTCTTTTTAGCTTTCCTTATTATAATAAAGTTTTTGTAGGCATTTTATTTTTCCCAAGTGTTAAGCAGCTCAAGTTTATATCAAATTATAGTTTTCAAGTGTCCCTCCATCAGCAGTGTGCAAAAGTCTCAAAAAGCTGGAAAACTTACTACATACAAAAACACTGTCAAATGCACAACAGTAAACCATTCAAAAAGTACTAACCTTGCATTTTTTCCTCAAATAATAGTTCCATGCCCTACCATGGGTGTCCACCCCCCTCCTCACCCCCACCAGTTCCCTCTTCCCCTGGGCAACTGGCAACAGTCTGAAGAGCAGGATTAGTATAGCAACAGCAGCAGTGTGGAGGAAGCAGTCTGAGACACTGAGCAGACAGCAGCCTGGAAGAGAGGGTGGCCCAGTCACAGGGAGAGAGGTGCCAACTAGGGCTGCTGGAGAGAGCAGAACTGGGAGAATGAGGACATGGAGCTGGAGTTAGCCAACCAGGGTAACTGTTGGTCCCCAAAATAGACAGCTGAGTGGGTCTCCTTAGTAAAATGTTTCAAGTGATACTTTTTTACTATCAGAAAGACGAGGTGGGTGAGAATTTTTTTTTTTTTAATTAGAAAAACTTCTGCTGGTGAAAGAGAAATCACAGAGCTTGAAAGCATCTCTTCCACCAACAGAAGTTGATCCAACAAAAAAAGTTACCTCACCCACCTTGTTTGTCTAATATCGTCATACTGACAGCTACAACACTTCATATAACTTAATTATTGTACATTTAAAAAGTCAAACTTCTGCCTGAAATTTAAGTTGACAATTACCCCCATAAAAAACACAAGTATACGTAGTTGGTTATGTTCTCTCCCCCTACCAGTTTTGTTCCTCTGTGCCCCATACACATGCTTCTGCCTCTCCCATGAAGATACTCACCAGCTACTTGCCTTCTAGTTCTCTGGACGTTCCTCTACCACCAGCAATTCCAGTTACATAAGCAAGTTGTGGCAGCTGCAGCCTCAGAACAGCTACTCTTAAGTAGCAAATAGCCCCAAATAGATACAAAAAAGTCTGGCTTCACTCTTATTTCCCTCCTGCTCCTTTCCTGCTTTCACTAGTGCCAAGGCTCTTAATGGTAATGAAAAACCTGGAATGTCTTGTAAAAGTGACTGGAAGCAAAGAGGAACCTGCATTATGACCTCCATCTGTCTGTAAACCACCAACAATTCAGAGACTTACTTGCAATACACATTATACAGAACTGTAACACTAATTTCTCACCCTTAAATACATACAGTGAAAGAGCAATACTCAAGACTAAGCATGAGAAAAAGCTATGCTGGACTACATTTGTTTAACTGGCAGCCAGAGGATATTGTGGAGGTCAAGACTATAACAGGATTCAAAAAAAAAAAAAAAAAAAAAAAAAAGAACTAAGTAAGTTCATGAAGGATAGGTTCATCAATGGTCATTAGCCAATAGAGGCAGGGATGCAAAAGCATGCTCTGAAATGTCCCTTACTTCTGTTCACCATAAACTGGGACTAAGTGACTGGGGATGGATCACCTGATTACCTATTCTGTTCATAACCTTCATAGAACCATGCACTGGCCACTATCAGAAGTATGGCTGCTCTTACGTTCTTACAACTTTGATAACTATTCTAAGCATCCATTTTTTGTATCACTCTTGAAGAATTAAAGTTCTTCCCCTTCTATTGCATGTAACAGAATGTTACCAATGAGAAGATTCATTGTACAAAGCAATAGATGTAACAAAGTCTGAAAGAATTGGCAAACTTTGGTAGAATACAAGAATTACATTGTTACTCTGGCTTTCAAGTGCTGACAGATCTGGGGTTTTTTGGCTTCCAGATTTGATTACAACATGGAAAAAGGGCACAGATTCACAAAATAATTAAGGTTAGGAGCACGTATGCAGTGCTGACTCACCACTGTTCTCTGTTTGTTGGGTAGGAAGACTCTAACAATGGGTTTCTGTGGAGACTTGGGATTATTCCGTGACACATCTGTGGGGTTCTGATAAACGGAAAGGGATAAAGGTGCTACAGAGAGGCTAGAGGAGGAAGATGATGTAACTGTGTCTGTTGATGCGGAGCTGGAGACAGAGAAATCGGTTCCATTCCCCATGGATTCTAATAACTGCTGTTCTCTTTGCTGTAGAGAATCTAGCTTGCTGGTGTACTCTTCATAGGCCTGTAGATGGAAGAAAGTATTTAAAAATCATTTAGGTATCTTGGATGCATAAACTGCACTGACTGTGAATTTGTAAATGTAACACATTACATTAAAATTACAGGAGAGCCAACTTACACAAAGTTAGAACTAATCAGTTCTTCCAAAAAAGGGAAATACAGGAAGTTGCTGTTGATTTGTGAAGAAAAGCTGATATTGAACCAATATCTTATCTTTTCGTAGGCTATAAAAACCACCATGACTATCAACTCCAAAGCAAAGGCTCCAGAAAGCCCTCTGAAGATATTGCTACTCTTAAAGTTTACTGGTTACTTCAATGAACTATGCTAGAAAGTGATTATTCCCTTGGATCCAGAAACAAACGTATGCAGTGAAAGAAAGAGAAACAGAAGTTTGCATCTGGAGTATATACACATTTTAGTATTTCATCATCAGAGAAATTACTATTTGAGAAGTTGCTAATAACTACAGATAAAAACGTGAAGTTCAGTTTCCAAAAACTAGCTGTTCACTACATTAAACATGGGTCTCTCTTTTTAAAGTGTCAAGCAATTTTTTAAAAAAGTTCTTATTTTCAGTCTACGTTATGATGTCCTTCAGGAATTCATGTTTTGGTCTCTAATTTTTCACTATTGCTGGCTGACAATATACTCTGTTTACTACTTTTTGTCCCTCACTACTTACATTAATCGTTTCACTTAGAAAGTGCTCTCAACTCAGATTTTCAGCAAAACAACTGCAAGAACATAAACACAGTTTTTATAAGACAGTATAACTGCATGATGAGTTAAATATTTTGAATCCAGTGCATTTCCACCAGATAATTATAGCTCTGAATTTGAAATTTTGAATCCAAATTATCTGACAGTGCCCTTAATCGAAAAACAGAACACTATCTTTTGAACAGAACATTTTTAAAGTCTGGTCATAAAACAGCATTTTACCAGATATATGAACAAGAAGGGGGGGAAGGAGGGGAATCAATCACGGGGCTCCAGCCTAAAGATGACAAGAAACCCTTAGAATAAATATGAAACCTTTAGTCAGGCTCATTTTCAACCAAAATATATACCATCATTAGCTTAACTGCATTTGCAACCAGTTTTTCCCCCAGGAATTGAAATTGGGGGGCGGGTGAACTTACGGGGGAGGGTGGTTTGACGGACAATGAGGGGTGAGAATGTGAGGGTGCAGTTGGGCTGAATGGCACCACAAGCAACACTTTTTGGGTATGTCCACACTGGCTTCTTATTTTGAAACAACAGAGCTTGTTTTGAAATAAGCAGTGGCATGTCCAAACGACGTTCTCTCATTTCGAAACAATGGATTCCATTGTTCTGAAACGAGAGCCATCGTTTCGAAATGGCTTAAACCCCTTCCGTTTCGAAACGACTCGTTTCGAAATAACTCCCTTGGGACATGCTGTTTCGAAATGACGGTTATTTCGAAATGACTCATTTAGAAATAACCGTCGTCCGGACATGTTATTTCGAAACAACAGTCTGACCTTCTTCCCAGGGTGAACAACACCCTAGGGAAACAGGAACTTCCTGCCAGGGCGTGCCTGTCAGGCAGCGTGCACTGGGCCTTTGACAGGCATGGCCTCCCAAAGCACCAGTGGCGGCAGGGGGGAGACGCAGGGCCCCTGTGTGGACCCCCGAGGAGGTTCGCTGCCTCCTCAGGATCTGGCAGCAGCCAGAGATCATGTCCCAGTTCTGGGCCAGTCACCGGAACCGGGACATATACTCAGACATTGCTGCGGCAATGTCTGAGCAGGGCCACCCCCGCACCACCGAGCAGGTTCGCAGCAAAGTGAAGTCCTTGAGACAGGGCCATGCACAGACCCGGGAGGCCCAGGAGCTCCAGGGGGCAGAAAGCACAGCCACCTGCCCCTACTTTGAGGAGCTCCACTTATTCCTGAGTCCAAAGCCCAGCGGTCTCGCCGCTGAGGCTCTGGACACAGGTGTCTAGCAGAGCCCCTTGTTGGGCCTGGAGGCACCGGAGACCAGGTCTGATGTCTCCATCGGGGGACCTCCGGCCACAGCACCACCAGAAGTGGAGGCTACCCCGAGCACCCCGGAGCTGTTCACAGTCCCAGCAGAGAGCAGCACGGAGGACCAAGGGCCAGACACCATCCTGGCCCCTGGGGACTCTGACACGGAGCCCAGGACATTGCGCCAGACCTCTGGAGCCCCCGTGGGTGAGTATTCCCCTCCCATTAAGGCACACAGGGCTGGGCCTGTCCAGCAGGTCATGGGCAGCGAAGGGCTCCAGGGCCGGGCACCGGGGCAGGTAGGGCACAGGGTTGGTGGGTGCTGAGGGCCCCCCCCCCGTTGGCCACGGGTCCCAGAGGCACAGGTGGCACCGGGGTGACAGGCCCCTGTGTGCCTGGGGGTGGTTCACAGGGGCTGGCTGTCAAAAATTGAGCTGCTTCTTGGGCAGGGTGGAGAGCATGCAGGCCACACCACTGGCAAGTGGCCTTGGGAGACCCCCTAGAGCAAGGCATGGCTGAGTCCAGCTCACCCTTGTGGGCACCACTAGCATGTGTGCCTCCAGGGTACGGTTTCCAGATGTCAGGCAAAAGGAGAACATGGTCCCCTTTTTACTGTCCTGTTCTTTTTATCCTCACATTCTCTGCCTGGCAGGCAGTTTAAAATACAGGAGTTTGTCAGGCTTTTTACTGTAGGGGTTGAAGGATCCTGGAATGCCATAGAATACTGATTTGTACAGGCGAGTGTTCCAGGGCCCCCTAAACCCCGACGAATACCACAGCCAGACAACATTTTTGCCCAGCGTCCTCCAATGTTCTCCGTTCCTGGCCTCCTTTCAAGGCTTTGGGGGCTGGTAACCCTACCCCAGAGCAATGTCCCATGGGATCATGGGCCTTGCTGACAGTCAGGGCAGAGGTGTGTGTTGCAGACAAGCTGCACACAGACAGGGCCAGCAGGTGGCAGGGGCCAACTGTGTTTTCTGCTTCCCTCCAACAGGTCGCCCAGCCGCTCGCCAGCCACCACCACCAGCAGCCCGACGCCTCAGCCCGAGGGCACCCCGGAGAAGGAGGAGGGCCCCCCGATTGCGGGCTGAGCTCCTCGAGAGCCTCGAAGAGCTCTGCGAGCGCATGGAGGAGCTGACCCAGGCCTGGCGACGGGAGCAGGTCCAGCATAGGACACAGCCCTCCATGTCCTGCACCAGGTAGCAGTGGCGGATGAGAGGGCGGTCACAGCCCTGGAGTGGCTGAGCGAGCGCCTACCAGCAGCCATCGAGGCCCTCACCACGAACGTCCGGGAGCTGGTGGAGTGGACAGCCCCGCCATATCCTGCAGGGGGTTCGCCACCTGGCCCTCCCCGGAGGCAACACTGGACTGAGGGCGGCCGTGGGTGAGGGTGGGGTACGCCACCCCCCCAGACCCTCCCACAGGCCCTGCCTGACTTCCCCCCTGCCACCTGGACTCTCTCACCCCCTTCCCCCTCCCAAGTTGCTGCCCCCCCCCGAGCTCCCCCTCGTAAGTTGCTGCCCCCTCCCCCAGACTGCCCCCACATCTCCCCATCCTGTAACCCTCCCCGGCCCTTCCCTGCCCCAACCCCTGTATTGTTCAATAAATAGTTAGAAATGCATTCTTGGTGTTGTGTGGTTTTATTTGGGGGTATTCACAGTGCAGGTGGATGGGTGGGGGCTGGCTGTGGGCAAACGGGGGAGAGGGTGGTGTGGGGCAGGGCAGGCCTGGCCCTCAGAGTTCCTCCTGGGCGAAGGTGGTCCTGAGTGCATCACGCACGGACAAGGCTTGCTGGGACGGCTGCTCCCATGTGGGCACAGGTTGAGGTTCCTCATAGTCCCTGGCGAGGAGTCGTGCCTCAGCTTCCCATGCAGGTGCAATGGGCTCACCTTGCTGCTCGCAGTAGTTGTGAGGGCCACGCACGTGCTGATCACCTGCAGCAGTGTCCTCTCTGCGAGGTGGAGGTGGGTGAGGAGGAACCTCCAGCGAGCCTTGAGGCGGCCAAGTGCCTGCTCGATCACCTGGTGGCAGCAGGTCAGCCAGAGGTTGAAGATCTGCCTGGAGGGATCGAAGGGCCCTGCATACAGCTGCATGAGCCAGGGCGCAGGGGATAGGCCACGTCCGCCACAATGAGGACAGGCACCTCTACTCCCCCAACATTGATGTTATGCAGGGGGATGAAGGTGCCCGCCTCCATGCCCTGGTACAGGGCAGAGTTACGGAGGACCCTGGCTTCATGGGCCATCCCTAGCCATCTCACGTAACAGTTCTGGAACAGGCCGCAGTAGTCCACAAGGACCTGCAAAATGATCGCGTGGTACCCCTTGTGGTTTCTGTACTCCGCGGCTCTGTGCTCCAGGGTTCACACGGGGATGTGCGTGGCGTCGAGGATCCCCGCACAGTTGGGGAAGCCAAGGGTGGCCATGCAAGGAATGGCGTCCTGCAGCTCCCCTTGTGTCACCAAGCGTCGCAGCAGGACCCGGATGATGGCCCTGGTGACCTCCACGAGGATGTTGCCGGTGGTGGACCTCCCGACGCCGAAGAGGTGCACCACAGACCTGTGCAACTCCAGAGTGGCCATCTTCCAGAGGGCGATGGCCATTCTTTTGTCCACAGGGATGGCAGGCCGCATGGGGGTGTCCCTGCGGCACAGCAGCAGGGTGAGTTTTGTGACCAGGAGGTTGAAGCTGGCCCTGGTCATGCAGAAGTTCTGCCTCCACTGGTCGTCCCCCCAGGTCCGCAGCACACCCCGCTCCCACCAGTCTGGGCTGGTCTCACAGGCCCAGACCTGGTGAGGCACGGAAGGGGACAGGAGCAGTAGTTCTGTTCTGCGGACCAAGTGGATGAGAGCCTCGGGCAGAGGCTGGGCACCCTCTAGGCATACAAGCAGAGTGTCCCACATCCACAGGACACTCTGCGGGTGGGCAGAGAGTCGCAGTGGTGCATGGCGCTGTCTGGGCAGCCAGGCAGTGGGCATCGCTTGCTGAGTCCTGCTAGCCAGAGTGGACAAGGAAGTGATGTCGGGGCCAGCTTTTATAGGATTGGCTACCAACGTGGCCACCGACATGGCCCAGGGAGGCGGCCATGTTGCCACACCTCCCATGGTGCCCTGCCCCTGAAGTCCACAGCGTGGACATGCTATTTCGAGTCCCGCTTTTTTCCTTATTTCGAAATGGGTTTTTGTTATTTTGAAATAAGTCATTTCGAAATAAGGCCATTATTTCAAAATAACTCGTTTCGAAACAACCCCTTGTGTGTGGACATAGCCTTTCAGTTTTTAATGACCATTTTATTAGATTTATCTCATGATACAAAATTATTCAAGATAAAACTGGGACTTTTCAGATTGGGAAAGATGACAAAATGGAAAATATGATTGAAGTCTATAAAATCTTCACTGGTGTGGAGAAAGCAAATACAGAAATGTTATTTAATACTTTACAAAACACAAGAACTAAGAAAGCACCCAATAAAATTAATAGGCAACAGATTTAAAATGAACAAGAGGAAGTATTTCTTCATACAAAACACAGTCAACCTGTTTAATTCTTTGCCAGGGGATGATGTGAAAGCCAAGACTATAACAGGGTTCAAAAAAGAAATAGATTAAGTTCATATAGAATAGGTCTGTCAATGTTGTTAAATGGAATGGGCAGGTACAAAACAGCTGGCTCCAAAGTGTTCCTGGTCTTTGCCAGAAGATGCAATTGGATGACAGTGGATCGCTCCAAGATTGCCTGTTCTGTTCATTGCCTCGGAAGCACCTGGCACTGACCACTGTCAGAAGATAGGTGGGTTAGATCAGGAGTCTCAAACTCAAACCACCATGAGGGCCGCATGAGGACTAGTACATTAGCCCGAGGGCCACACTACTGAAACCTTTTCATACAATAATATTGCAAATATCAGTAATGATAGTGTTGTTGCAGGCCGCAGGAAATACCATTAGGGGCTCCATGCTGCCCATGGGCCTTGTGTTTAAGACCACTGGGGGGTTAGACAGACCACTGGTCTGACCCAGAACAGCCATTCTCATGTAAAATTTAATTACAACATAAAAATATTTAATACAGAATCTCTCAAGACAATGACCTCTAGATCAGTGGTTCTCAACCTTTTTCAGGATGGGGACCCCTTTTAACAAAAAAAAAAAAAATTGTGGCCCCTCTGACCAATTACATAATCTGGCCCGCATCACTCTGGCAGTGCCACTGGGACAGCCAGTGAGCAGCGCTGCCGCCACCATGGCGTGCACCACTGGGCAGCCGAGCCACAGCAGCTATGGCCCCCTGCCCCTCCTGCTGTCAGGGAGCCACCACAGCCCCATCCCTCTGCCAGGATCCGGCCACAGGAGGGGAAAGGCACCCCTGGCAGGGAGCATTAGGGCTGTAGCTGGATTCCAGCGCCTGTAGGAAGAGGCTCCATGGACCCCCTGCAACATGTTCATGGACCCCTCGGGGTCCCCAGGTGAAAGGTTGGGAACCACTGCTCTAGACAACAACCTTAAAAAATCCTGGTCTACTGGAAAACATTTATATATAGTTTCCCCAGTCACAAATCTAGCATTCTGGAGCAAAGTCACTAAAAACACAGTCCAAACGAATACATGTTCCTTTAAGGAGCCTCTTCCTTCTCCGTCCACCACATCCCACCCCACTCACTGTTGTCATCCTTGGAAACTTCACCACTAATACAGACCAGCAGTCTCTTCCACAGAAACACTGTCCCACAGCAGGTCTAAGGACTTAGACCTGATTATCAGTGAAGTCAGCTCTAGTGGTCACATAACAAAACAAAAGACTCTCTATGAGAAACCTAATCAGCTCTACTCTTTTAACAAAGAAGGGGCAGGTCAAATAGTGCTTATGACTCTTACAGCCCACACCAAGCAGAACACCTGTCTCCACTCCTTCTTCTCTCTCAGCTGAGAACTCATCAGGCATCTGAACCCCCTGCTTAAAAAGTGCAGTTCAGTTCATGGTGACCCTCTTCCCAATCAGTATAGGCTAAGAACACTTCTGCTGACCTTACACTCATACAATAAAGATAACATTTCATAACCCCTGCATTCTATACTAACATGATTTGTAACTCACCCAGCATCAGCCAAAACTCACCACTTGGGCAAGTTCCAGTGGTTCCCAACCTGGGGTCTGCAGACTCCTGGCCTCTGCCAGGGGATCCGCAGTGCTGCTTCCAACTGGGGCCAGAACCCAGCCACAGCCCTGATGTGCCCAGCAGGGCTGGATCCGGGGGGGGGGGGGGGCACGGGACACGGGACGGACGACAACGACGACCACAGAGGGCTGGCTGCTGCCACTGCTCGCCAGCTACGGATGCCAGCAGCAGTGCGGCTTCCCTCCCCTGCAGGGTCTGGCTGGGAGGCACAGCCACAGTAGCCCCCACCCCCGGCAGGGGAACAGGGCCGCAGGCAGCCTGTGGGCATGGGCAGTGAGCCATAGCTGTGCACTGCAGTTGCCGTGGCCCCATTCTCTTGCTGGGAGCGGGGGCTGCCATGGCTATGGCCCCCTGCCTGGGACCTGCCTGAGGCCCCACTCCCCTGCTGGGGAGTGGAATTCCCCCCCAGGCAAGGGGCCACAGCCACGCAAGCCCCCACTCCTGGCAGGAGAATGGGGCCACGGCGGCTGCAGCATGCAGCTACGGCTCACTGCCCCTGCCCAGGAGCTGCCTGCAGCCCATTCCCCTGCCCAGGGGGGACTCCGCTCTCCAGCAGGAAAGCAGTGTGAGCCAGCTTCTGAGCTCCCCCTCCCCCCGTGGGCCAGATTCTGCCTGCAGCTGCAGGCAGGGGTCCCCAAAACTTTTTTGAACTTAAAAAGGGGTCCCCATCCTTAAAAGGTTTGCGAACCCCTGGCTTGGGCAACAAAGCTCCGTCCGCTGAATACCTAGGCAGAGTAGGTGTAACATGTTGACATAAACACTGTCTAAGCCTGAAGTCTTTCACCCTCACCCCTCAGCTCATCGCTAGCTGTCAGGGGACTGCTCAGTCAGACCTTGCTAACAAATCATTATTTAAAATAGTAGGATGGACAGTATCTAAATGTCAAGTTCCAAGGGGATAGCTGTGTTGGTCTTTTAAGTGTCACCACACTCCTTGTTTATTTTGCTGAACTAGACTAACAAATTTATTTATCGCATGAGCTTTCATGGGAGAAAATACCACTTCATCAGATGCTTAAAGTGTTCTTTGAGCATCTGAAGCGGTATTTTCTCCCATGAAAGCTCATGCAATAAATAAATTTGTTAATCTAGTCCAGCAAAATAAACAAGGAGTGTGGTGACACTTAAAAGACCAACACAGCTATCCCTTTGAAGCATCACCAGACTCCTTGTTTATTTTGCTGAACTAAACTAACAAATTTATCACACGAGCTTTTGTGGGAGAAAATCCCACTTCAGATGCTCAAAGAAAGCTTTAAGCATCTGATGAAGTGGTATTTCCTCCCATGAAAACTCATGCGATAAATAAATGTATTAGTCTGCTAAATGCCACCAGACTCCTCGTTTCCATCACAAAAATGAATGCACTGACACTTATAAAAAAAAAACAAAAACACAACAGTGTGAAGAAGTTAGCCTCTGTTCATACTTTTCAAAGCTATTATGCTTTTCCATATACAATTATTTTATTGTGTACCGTGTATGCTTTTAACAGTGCATACTAATGTTTCAACAGCACTTCAAATTTTCAACTAATGACTAAATTTGTAACACTGCATGTAACCAAGTTCCAGATGGGTAGCCATGTCAGTCTAGCTCAGCAAAATAGACAAGGAGTCCTAGGGCACTTGTCTACACCCAGAAGTTGTCAAGGCAGCTTTTCTCAGCAAAACAGTATTAATGTACACAACAGACTCTCCTCTTTGCCAACAAAACTGCCCCGTTTTGCTAGCAAAATAATACCACCAAAACAAGCAGCAGAGGGCTTTTGTCAGCAAAGTTAAGGCAGCAGAATATTAGAGGAGTAAATTTGACAAAAAGCATCCCCCAGCAACAGAGTTTCAGCTGCCTAGGGCTCCATAGGGTCCCAGATGGGATCGCCTTGGCAGCTGCCTACCCCCTAACCCCCATGCCAGGGCTCCTCTGCCCCCAGTGGCTTCAGCTCCCCTTCCACTATGGAGGGAGGAGCCCCAGCAGCTTCAACTATGCACTGAACCTGCCAGGGCTCCAGCATCCCCAGAGGCAGAGAGTCTGCCAGGGCTCCTCTGTCCTCAGAGACAGAGGAGGAAACCACCGGGGCTCTCTGATCCCTGGGACAACACAGCTGCAGCCACCCAGGGCCCCACACCCTCGTCACAGGGGGAGCTGCCCCACTGAGCGACTAGCCCCTCTGCTGCCAGGGCACGGACTTGAAGCTCCTGCTATGGGCCCTAGGCTCAGTGCCCGGGTCCCCAGCAAGGTATGGGGCATCAGGGAGCCTGTGGGTTCCCTGTAGGGAGCTGAGAGGTTGACCTCTCAGCTCCTACACACTGCCCCTTTTGTCGGTGAAAGTGGCCTTAAGTGAGGACACACTCCAATGACAAAAGAATGGCTGTGTGTACACTACCCAATGCTATAATTATAGCTGTAGCTGTCTGCTGGCAAAGCCTTTGGTGGCAGAAGTCTGTAATGTAGACATAGCCTAACCATTTTATTTATCATGAGCCATTTTCAAGCATCTGACAAAGTGGGATCTCTCCCAACAAAGCTCATGCGATAAATGAATGTTAGTCTTTAATAAATGTCACAGGACCCCTTGTTTGTTTTGCATACAACTAACTGTCAACTGGTGTTGGAGGTGCTGGAAAAGTTGGAGAGACGTATACCTCGGAATGCAGGGAAGTCTGTTTGCAACTAGAACACTGAATGCTGAAACCACCTCATTCTGCTGGGTGTATGAGTAACATTAACATTCAGGCTAGTTGCAAGGAATGTCTGAGTTTGGGGTTTAAAAACAAAAAGTATACACAAGTGCATGCTCTGCATTTTACAGACAAACTGAACTGATCTCTGTACTCAAGAGCTTGCCACCAAAATAGACTGAAAAAGATAGAGGTTCTCCCCCTTCACTCCCACACAAGAAATAATATTGTTGACAAAATGCATACTGCCTGTTTTAAATAGAGAGACTTCCTTCTTGTAGAAACATTTACAAATTCCCAACCATGCCCATGTGCGGAGAAGGCATTAGTTTTCATTAGAAAGGAAAATTATAACTTTCAGTGAGCCTATCCCAAACACTATTTTTTTTTCTTCAAAGCTGCATCTGCAGGTTCAGTTTAACCACTCTGCCTTTGTTGAGCAAACAGTGGTCTTCCTCCCCATTATCAGTCTGTACCAACTTTTCAGGATGGAGATGTACTCTGAATCAGTCACATCATTCTTAAGCTGTATGACAGGAGTGTCATTGCCCTGGGGACAGATCTGGGGCCCAGTCCCAGGCTCCCCCTGGGCCTGATCCAGAGTCGGCGCCCCGGACTCTTGCCACTGCCAGCCCAGCCCCTGATCCCTGGCCAGGGACAGAGCCAGGCAAGGCAGAGACTGCTGCAAGCAACCCAGGCCGGGAGAGGCAGGCACTGCCATGCCGAGCCCAGCTGGGGATGGGGACAGGAGAGACAGAGGTGCCCCAATCATTTGGGGCACATGTCCCCTGTGCCAGGTGCCAGTGATGGCCCTGGCATACAACTTACAAAGAATTATGACTTCACTGTGGGTTTAAGAAAAGCTGATCAAGAGAAACCAAATTCAAATTCAGATAATAAATCTCGAAGAACCTAAAAAGCTGAAAAGAAAATGATACAACATTCATATACTGGAAAAAGGTCTAGCACATGACAAATGGACTCCAAATTCTGCCTTAAGTTGTACTCAGTTGTCAAAAATAGTCACTCCAGACTTACCCAAGTGTAACAGAGGACAGAATTTGGCTCTGCCTATAGAAGACTAGCTTTTAAGACAAGTTTCTCTCCTACTTCCTGGAAAGTGGAATGTTTTGCCATATATAATTCCAGTAAGAGTTACATGCAGAAAATTATCTTAGGCCAAACAAATGTTAAAAGTCACAAGCTTTCTCCTATTGTTTTGCCAACATACTTTTCCAAATCTATTCTTACTTCCTTTTTTCATAAACATTAGCTCAAATAATATTTTGTAACACACATGGTATCACATTGCTGCAAGATAGTTGTGGGTTTAACTTAGTTCCTGGACAAAATTACACATACTTTTGAAAATACACAGAATGTTTATTTTGGCAACTGAAGATATCACGAACCCAAGCTGCATTCAAGTTACTGAACTATGAAGTTTAAGTGATAGACTTTGGTAAGCTAACTTTGAGTTTCTTCCCATAGAAGTCAATAGGAAAAAATACCCCATCAACTGGAATGGAAGCAGGAACAGGGCCTGTTAGATTTTAAACTGTTACTAACAGAATAAGAGAAGAAATAGCAAAAAAGGTGCTAGTGACTAGATACTCATGACTGAATTTTAGCCGTTAGTTTTAAAACTCAATTCCTTTTATAAGCAGGGAGCAACAGCAAATGAGAGAACATTTTCAATGAAATTTTACTTTGTCAAAGCCAAAATGTTTCAGACACACATGGGTTTTGACTGACAGCTACATGTAACTGTTAGACACACAACTGCACCATAGTGGTGGAAAAAAACAAATAATCCTTCTACCATACTTCAATTTTGTAAAGATATACAACTATTACAACAGAAAGTCTCACCTATTTTAAATGTCAGTTAGAGAAAGAGGATCTAACTCTACTGAAAGTTGTAATAAGCTGCACTAACACAAATTGCAGCTTTACCAAGGAATTGCACTAATGCAGTGGCACCAACAGCCCTAAGAACAGCAAAGCTAGACAGTCTAGACCCATGGTCCTCAACCACAGCATTGGGACACATTACTGTGTTGCCACACAGTGGCAAGTGTGTCATGGAGAGCCAAGGAGGTGGCTGCATTTGGCCTGCGGTGGGTGAGCTAGTGTGTTCTGTACGGTCACAATATTCTGCCAAGTATGCCACGACCTGCAAAAGCTTGAGAACCACTGGTTTAGTCAAGACCTTAATAGTCAAAATTGATATCTGCTTCTTTTTTTGCTTTTATTGGTTGATTTAATTGCTGAAAAACCAATGCTTTAAATAAATGGAGTCTTAGATCATATCACCACTGAACGGCAAAGACAACTGAATTAGCTGACTATTTTGTCAACATAATGCACAAAGTAAAAATTGTAATGCTGTTTATAAAATAACAGATTTCAACCTTTTTTTTTTTTTTGTCTTGCTGTTCCATGGAAGCAACTAGTATTCTACTACAAGACCATTTGTGATGTTTGCTTTTACCTCCATATATAGCCAAGAAAAATGTGGACCAGTGAAATGTGCAGAATTGAGGCCATGTAGCACTTGGAGACTAAAAACTGTAGTTTTTAAAGTCTTTGTGCTTATCCAGCAACTAGCACTGGTGAACCATGTTCACTCCCATTTCACAAGGAACCTGCTTCGTGTGTTCTGCTACAGCTGGAGTTTGTGGAAAGCCTTATTAAGCAAGCTACCCTACAGGGAATTTCAGTAATCTAATCTTGTTATGACAGCAATGTGGGTAACCACTTCAGAGTCTGACCCGTCACAGAAATGGATGCAAGCTGTCTAACTGGTAAAAACTAGCAACAAAACAAATTTCTCAGAAAAAAAATCTGAAAGACAACTTTTCAGTGAAGTACAAAGTAGAAATCTCCTCAGATCTTCTCTGATAACAGATTTTTCCAACAGAGCATGACATTACTGGTAACTAGATTCATTGCTACGTGAGTAACTGCATAACCACCCTTGGCCTAAGTTTCCTTTATCTGCAAGAAAGCAGTAATACTTCCCCCTGAGCCCTTCAGGGGTACAGTATCAGGAGTTAATTTGTGCTTGTAAAGTGCTTTAGGCTCTTGGATGGAAGGTGCTATGTAAAAGCAAAATATTCCCAAGATTGCTTCTTTTCCTGCCCAATATTCTACTGTATTTTTCACTAAATTACTAGTGTATCATTAAGGTCACAGAAGAGAAATTCTAGATGGCAAGAACATACACAAGAAGCAGACTCAGCAGGAACCTCCCAACAGTCTGCTGAACACTACAGATGTCACTGAGAACTGTTAGAAAGCAGTCTCTTCTGTACATTGTCCCCTTTGCTGACTCCAGACCTCTCTCTCACAGAATTCACTGTAGCCTCAACCCACCTTTCCTCTGAGTTCACCCTTTCTTCTCCCTTGCCCTATCATCTTGTCACCAGCCCCCATGGTCCTTCTTCCTCTCTTTGTTTTTCGATTTAGAGGATCTCCTCCTAACAAAAACCCCACTGCAAAAAATCTGTTTTTTTAAGTCATAGAATTCAGCTATCAGCCTGTTTGTATGTTATGTTCCAAAGGGACAGCAGTATTAGTCTAGTAAAGCAAAAAAAGCATGGAGTCTTAACGAATTTATTTATCGCATGAGCTTTCATGGGAGAATATCCCACTTCATCAGACGCTTTGAAGAGGGAGAGCTTACAGAATTGGATGAAAATAAATGCAGTGGAGTATAAGACATGGGATCAGGTCATACGCATGTCTTACACTCACCTGCATTTATTTTCATCCAATTCTGTAAGCTCTCCCTCTTCAAAGTATCTGACAAAGTGGAATACTCTCCCATGAAAGCTCATGCGATAAATAAATCTGTTAGTCTTTAAGTGCCACAAGACTCCTTGCTTTTCTTCTATGTTGTATACCTCTCTTCTACCCTCTGAGGGGTCTTGCCTCTTTAGACTGCAAGATCTTTGGTACAGGGACAGTGTCTTTGTACAATGCCTAGCATAAGATGGCTCTTTTTTTGGTTGACCTCTGTAGGCATCGCTGTTGCATTTCCACTACTACTAAAATACTAATAAATATGAATTAAACTGCTGTCCATAATTCACACCGCAAGTATTTCACTAGGGGGCTCCCAGTCACTTTTCCCTCTAAGCTGTGCGCATGTGCGCATGCACACAGGTCATGAAACCTGCGCACACAACAAAAAGTGTGCACTAAAAAATTCAATAGTTCTAATATTGGTGCTCACAAAAAAATTTTTGCGCACACACAGAAATTGTTTGCGCACACAGTCTACAAGTAGTTAGAGGGAACATTCCTCACAGTTGTTGTGAATCTGTGCAATCCAACTATATTTTATACAATTAAATGAAAGTGTTATAATATTTAGCATTTTAAGGCCAGAAGTGACTATTATGATCATCTAATCTGACAACTTGCATACCACAGCCCAGAGATCCTCGCCCACCAACTACTATAATAAACCCCTCACTTCTGGCTGAGTTAGTGAAGTCCTCAAATCATGATTTAAAGACTTCAAGTTAAAGAACCTACCATTTAAACTAATTTAAACCTGCAAGTGGCCCATGGCCCAAGCTGTAGAGGAAGGTGAAAAAACCCAGAGTGTCTGCAATCTGACCTCAGAAAAAATCCTTCCCAACCCCAAATATGGTAATCAGTTAGACCCTAAGCATGTGAACGAGACCTATCAGTTAGGCACCTCAGAAAGAGTTTTCTGTAGTAACTCAGAACCTTCCCCATCACACCATTCCTTTCATAAAGTTATCAAGCTCAGTCTTGAAGCCAGCCCCCACTGCTTCTCTTTGAAGGCTGTTCCAGAACATCATTGTCTTGATGGTGGAAACCTTCCTCTAATTTCAAGCCTAAATTTGTTGATGGCTAGCTTATAACTCTTTTTTCTCCCAACAGCCACCTTGGCACTTACCTTAAATAACTCTCCCTTTCTGGGTATTTATCCCTCTGATGTTATAGAGACCAATTACATCTCCCATCAGCCTTCTTTTGATTAGACTAACCAAGCTATGCTCTTTGAGTCTTATCTCAAAAGATGGTTTCAGTAGATGTCAACAGTATGCATATTTGTTGAGCTGCTTGAGATTTACTTGTCAGTGTTCCCTTATCTCCTGCCTAAATTCTCTCTCATAAGTAGAAAGCTTCCTAGTATATTTTGCTTAACTCACATGAATTTGCTGAAGTTTAACACATTTCTCTTCCATACTTTGGCAACCATCCTATTTTGAATCAGATTGTGGAACCCGTTTTCTACAGTTTTGTACTTTCAACCTTGGAATTAACACCAAGCTGTGTTTTGGCTGCTTTATATCCAGCACTATGGCACACAAGACTCTCAGCAATGTCTAAAAAGCTAGTAAAGCAAGGGCCAACCACTAGTCTTGTACAAAGCTAAAACAAGCAACTGGTCAGAGAAATCTTAACATATTTACATATAGAAATGCACACTTAAGGCAACCAAACAACCTGACCAAGGCAATTCAGTGGTTCAGATTAAAGTATTTTAGTGTTTCTGGTCCCAGATTAGATATTTCTTCCATATGTTTACACATCTATTTTAATCGTGTGTGGATTTAGAGCCTTAAGGCACTACTGTAGGGCAGAGTTCAGGCTATCTTGGTGCCTTAAATATGCATATTCATACATTAAAAAGAAAGTCAATTTGTTAAGTTAACCATAACTCTTAAACCTCCTGGTCAATTACAACGTTCCTGCAATGTATTTATTCTTAAACTTACTAATACAATTCAATTAAGTTTAAAAGAAAAACAACTCTTAGGTTTAAGAAGTCTTACCATTTTTTTAAAAAACTTCATATATGCTCTCCAAGCAAAAAACACAAGGAGAATGCCATCATGATTCTATGATTCTATGTGATTTTTATAATTTTCTGTTTTAACAAATCATTATTTATTAGTTTAAGAACAATGCACCAAAGTAGTGCTAAGCACAATGGTGAATCTGGCTCTCAAGTTACAATGGATTTATCAGAATGCTGTGTTAACAAGATTAGTGCTCTCTGAATAGCTGAGAGAGCCCAGCCTCAGGGTCCCAGGGTCCATGCTTAAAGAGCTCCTCCTGTGCTCCTACCCAAGCCAGTTTTGCCTGGTCATGCAATGGAGCACACCACATATAACTAGCTCACTAGTCTGCAGCTATAGTATCTATAAAGAGCAAAAGAAGCTGGGGCAAACAATCAAGTAGTAGTAACTCAAGTACATGTCCAGTCCCCCTCATGTAAGTGAGTCTTTACAATCAATAAAACTCTTGCACATATGACTCCTTTTTCAAATCAAATCAAATCATAGAGCTGGAAGGGACCTCATGAGATCATCGAGTCCAACCCCCTGGGAATTGAACCCAGGACTATCTGCATGTTAAGCAGAGGTGTTTGCCCTGCAAATAGTGTACTGGCTATGTGAGATCTTCTGATTTGCTAATGGGTAAACATCCACAGCCAAAGTGAATTGACCATATTTCAAATGTACTAGATGCAGAAAAAACATCTAGTGAAAACGAGACAAACATTTTTGAACGTGTTTGCAACAAATGAGAAGATGGTGTGTACAGGCAAGTGTCCTTCATCAAAGGAGTTTGCTAGTCAAACCAGTAGTCCCCCAGGCTTGCATATTAACTACTTCAGTGAAAATTAAAAACAGCTCATCATGTGATAAACCAGATTATTCCTAGGTCAAGTAGTGACTCAGTGAAGGAAGCAACTATAGAAAGCACAGAGCTAACCAGAAGCTTAAAACTTAGGAAATACGATTGCTCTTTATAAATACATTAGAGGGATAAATACAAGGGAGGGAGAGGAATTATTTGAATACAGCACCAATGCGGACACAAGAACAAATGGATACTAACTGTGAAATTTGACGCAGATTCCTTACCATCAGAGGAGTAAAGTTCTGGAATAGTCTACCAAGGGAAGTAGTGGGGGCAAAAACCTTAGTTGCCTTCAAAACCGAGCTTCATAGGTTTATGGAGGGAATGATATGATGGACAGTATAGCTTGGCCATTATCTGTCTTTTACTGCTGGTCATGGGTATGATAGTGACATGGGAAGGGGCATTAGATGGAGTGGGTTCTGAGTTGTTACAGAGAAGTTCTTCTTGACTGGCTGTTGTGGACTTGCCCTCATGCTGAGGGTTTAACTGATCGTCATATTTGGGGTCAGGAAGGAATCTTTCCCCAGGGCAGATTGGCTTGGGTACTGGGAGTTTTTTGCCTTCCTCTAGCATTGGGCATGGCTCACTTGCTGGTTGATTCTCTGTATTAAAGTCTTTAAATCATGCTTTGAGGACTTTAATAGCTCAATTATGGGTTTGAGGTTCATTGTAGGAGTGGGCCGGTGAGGTTTTATGGCCTGCACTGTGCAGGACGTCAGACTAGATGATCATTTTGGTCCCTTCTGACCTTAGAGTCTGAGTCTATGAGATGTTCAGGAAAGGCGGGAATTGGTTGCATGTATGTCACAATGGTCCCATTTGAGCATTACCTGAGCTGTTAAACTGATCCCTTCTAACCGTAAAAAAATTCGACAATAATGGAGCTTGATTACAACCTAGTTACCTCAAACAGTTTAAGTTTCAAAAAATTTCAGCTATAATGGTAAATTTCAAGCATGTTATTCCATTAAGATTATTTGGAACAAAACACAAACGATACTAAATTTCTTAAAAAGTAATAATCTGGTGAATTTTAATGCACATAAATTAACTGATTTACTTATACTTTCTCAGATAATCCACTGTTTTCAAAGAGTAAGTGTTCTAAATTTAGAGAATTAGTTGTAAATTTGCTTCAGTCCCCTAGAAGACAAAATAAAGATTGAAACTCCTGCTTTCAGTGCACAACTCAACCCAGCCTTAGCTACAAAGCTGAAGCTAGCTGCTCCATAATATCATTTGAGTCCTTTCCACCATCCTTCTTTGAATTCTACACCAACAAGCCAAGATCTCCTATTTTTGTTCTCCCTAAGTGACTGACCATACATTTTGCAGATTCAGATTCCATGTTCCAAATATCAGCCCATCTCAATTCTTCCAACTGTATACTGACCGTAAATGCACCATTCAGCAAGTTTACTTACCGTGCATTTTACTATAATATTTAGAACATTTATCTAGATTGCTCTTGGATTTTCTAGCATCAGGCATTTAGTGTCCAAATACCATCCCTCCCTGCTGTTACAATGATAGAAATTTGAACATTCATGACTTTCGTGAACTACTGAACAGTTCAAATAAAGTTTATAAAGGAACATGTTATGCAATTTAGATACATAATAAATAAATACATGACATAAATGTAAGTTAGATAGTGCATGAATGTAATGGATTAGCCTTTTTGCCACTGGGAACCTATCCTTATTACTGCTGATCATATGACTTTTGTTATGATTAAATCAAGTGCAAAACAAAAACAATTGGCAGTATGTGCTTATGAGTGGAACAAGCTGTTTCACATCAGGATTGAGCTGTGCTGGTAGGCACAGCAAGGTTAATACAGTGCCTTGTATATTGTTCCTTATATCATTTCATACTCCCAAAAATAATCCTAATTTTAAACAAGGAAGAAATTTATTTTTAACTGTTAAGGACATTGTGTAAATATCTGAATAACTAGCTGGTAACGTGAACCTGACAAAGCAAGAATTTCAAACAGAATCTTTATTTTTACTTAAAAATGGCAAAAAGCAACAATTACAATTTTTCACTAAAAGAACTCGTTAGCCTGCAATGGTTTCAGTACTTACTAAAGGACAGAAACTATGCATGCTGCCAGTGCACTTTTCTTTAAATACAGAGGCAGCTGGTGTGGCCCTTTAGTATGATTTCAAATAGTTCTGTGACCATGCAACTTCAAGAGTGAAGGTATGTGGAGAAGTACTTATGAAACAGAAAAAGATTTAGCTTAAACTACCTTTCAATTTAAATGTGGTTAAAAGTGTAATGCACATTTAACACAGGGGAATGGATTAAACAGATCCTTTCCAACCATAAAATGTTATGATTTTATACATGTCTGTGAAGGAACAGTGGTAGTTAAAAGAAGTTTGAGTGGTGGCTCTTAAGTTTTGAGAGTGATGTTACATACATAGCCAAACCCACAAATTCTCAGATTACATAAGGAATGCTTTTAAAAGTTTATATTTTATGCCAGCCATAGCAGCACACCTACTTCAATGGTCTTCTGCCTTTCCCTCGGTGGTACATATATTTCTCACAGTTTGTCCTGACAGACTCACTCTAATACCTCTTTTCCATCTTTAAGTATTAGATGCATAATTTGTTTCTATATAATCAAAGACTAAATAGTTCTCTATAACAGGTATTGCTATGAGTCTTTTAATGGACAATTTTATTTCACTTGAAAAATACATAGCATATTACACTAACTTGATGCTTACCTCCAAGTATATCGATGGTGGGTTGTGCTCTCCTCCAAACTTGTCCAGCAGAGCCTCTATGTGTTCTTGTGTTAACTTAATCATCTGTTTGATATTCCACACCTAAAATACAAAAATTTATTTTTTATACATCAGAAGAGGCAAGTCTGGGACAGGCTTTAAAAATTAAAAACCATGAACTCACATTTCAGTAGCTAGAAACTAAGTTCATCTTCAAAGCTAAAAAAGTGAAACTTCATATTTTACCAAAACGTCTATACAATTTGACCTAGTACCTTTTTTTTTTTCTTTTTTGCGCAGAGCTTTGTTATCATAAGTCCTTAATGAAAATATAGATTCACAGAATTGGTAAAGTCAATCAAAAACAGTAGGTGGCAGTTATCATGATCAGCTACTACCTGCATCAGGATCTGTTTCAGTTCTGTTCCCAGTCAGAAAATAAATTGAGCAAAGACACCTTTTTATTGTGAAATGCAAGAACCAATATAACACTTCTCTCATATATTACTTTTCATATGAAGATCTCAAAACACTTTACAAACTAGTATCTCCATTTCACATACGAGGAGACTGACGCAAAGAGGTGCCAAGACAAGTCTAAAGTCACATGATACAGTACAAAACAGAAATCTGATTACACAAGAAAATCAGTTTTCAAGGTTTTATTCATTTGCTAGAATTACTATAATGACACTTGTGCAAACCAACAAATTTCAAACATTGAATGGTAAACCAGTAACTACTGTAGTCACATGATCTAGATCAGTGGTTCCCAAACTGGTGTGCCATGGCTTGAAGCATGCCGCAAGATGTGCCCAGGATCTGGGGTTATTCTAAATCTCCCTTCCTGCACAGCCCACTCATTTGGGATGCTCAGGGTGGGAAAAGCTTCCAGTTTGCATATGTTGCTTGCTGGCAAGTGTGTGCTGGTGGAAGGAGAATGAATATGGTTTTGGGGGAGCAGGTGACATTGGGGTTGGGCAGGTGGTCCCTGTGAGAGCAGGGATTTATGGGGGGTTGAGGGCTGATGGGGGTCCTGCTGAGGAAGAAGCGGGCCCCAGCTGGAAACCAGGATTGCCAGCAGCAGTGGGACCAGCCCCGGCCACCTGATCCAGCCCCAACAGGGGTCCTAGAGCCACTCCCAGCAGCGAGATCTGGCCCCAGCCATAGGTCTGAGAGCCACCACAGGGTCCAGCCTTGGCCTGGGACCAGGGCTGCCAGTGCAGCGGGCGGGGAGGCAGCCCTGGCTGGAGGCACAGGGCTGCCAGCAGCAGGGGCCAGCTCCAGCCACAACAGAAGCAGGTTACGGCCCCAGCCACCTGATCCAGCCTTGGCCAGGTTTCTGGGGCCACCAGCAGCAGCACCAGCAGGGTCCAGAGGCCACTAGTGGTGGCGACAGGACCAGCCCCAGCCACCTGATCCAGCTCTGGCTGAGATTCCAGAGCCACTAGCAGCTAAGTTATTCAGCATTAGCTAGTTATGCAGCATATTCAGTTACTCTCAGTTATTCAGCAGCAGCTATTAAGGATGGGAATAAGACAGTTAGGAAGCCTCTACCCCAGTACAAGTTTAAAGCACTGAGGATAAATCTTGATTCTTGCCTAGTAGTCTGTAAAAAGATATACAGAACTATTTGGCTGCCTTCCAAAATTTATGTATATAAACTCAGTGAAGGCTGGCTGTAAGGCCAACATTTTCTCTGAACTCACTAACATTTCTTAATGTGACCATGAGGTTGTGCGCTCACCAAGAAGCAGCAAATTTGAGAGCTGCACAATATATACATACCAAAAGAATCAGAAAACTGAATATACTCAGCCATATGAACTGTTCTAGAAGACAAGAGTAGGGACTTCTACTTGGTAAACTGATGGAATAAGATTCTGCTTCTTTGTACATGTGTTGGGAAAGAAGCTGGCAGGATGATTTAAGGAGGAATCCCAGCATCACCTACGGAAGATATTTAAAATCAGTGCATACCAGCTTACCCTTAAAGGATTACTGGAAAGTGGATCAGTGAACAGAGCTGTAAAGCTCATTCAAGACACAAGCTAAAGTCACCAGCAGCAAAGGAGAACTTTTATTTAGCAAGTCTGCTCACATATCAAGAGGCTGTAAAGGAGGTTACCACACTGAAATCCAACATGGGCACCTGATCTTATAAATGTAGTACCCACAAAATTTGCTTACAGGAGATGCAGAAAAACGCATCTACTTCTACAGTTAAAACAGGGTTTTAAGTATCTTAAAATTAAGTAGTAACATGCTTCCAAGCCCACATCACACTTTCAATAAGCATGAAAAATCTACAACTAAGGCTGCAAATCCTATGGGGCTACATCTGCAATAAACTGTTGGAAGAGTCCGAGATTTTCAAGAGCACTTAAGTGACTTAGAAATCAAGACTCATAAGCTTCCAATGCACCTTTCACTTAAGTCATTTAGCCACTTTTGAAAATCCTATCCATTGACAACCATGTCATAGAGCAGGTTAGAACTCAAGATCCCACTCCTACACCAACTACATCACATACATCGGTGGCTGAGGAAACTGACAGGCGGTTTCATCTCGTCATCCCGGCACTACAAGAAGTTTCCCCACATTTTCTCTCTGTGGTGGCTGGAGAATCAATTACCCTCCTCTCTTCCTGCAAGGATGTTATCTACTTTTCATCCAGCACCTACTACTTAGCTGTTTTTTCCTCTCTCCTTCCTTCCAGTTCTACTGCTCTAGCACTGCTATATGATAACAGAAACATCAACATGAGGAGGAAGAGAGGGCCACCCTATTTAGCAGCTGTTAGGCAAGTAGAGAGAAACATTTCAGAGCCAAAATCTGCAGTTAAAGCCTTGGGAAAGCCCAAACAGCTGCCAAGCATACTCAAATGAGTTGGGGGGGCAGGGGCGGGCACCACAAACAGTAAGTGATAAACTAAACCATGCCTTTTCATATTGAATCATGAACTTTTTCTATTGAAAGTAGATGGTTGGAAGGTGTCTACCAGAAAAAATTAACCTCCTGCAATAAAGGTTCTTTCTCCATAATTAGAAAAATTGTGGCACACTGTCCAACCCCATCTCAGAGTCACTGCCTAACAGAGGAGACAACACCTTTTCCACATTACACATAAAGAGATTCCAATATTTGAATCAACTTTTTTTTTTAAATAAAAAAAAGCCAATTTAGTCTTTAAAGTGCCACAGGACTCCTGTTGTTTGTACATCAGTGAAAACTCAGGATCTTTTCTCAAAACTGTCCATCTAGAGACTATCCTAGAGAGAACAGCCTCTTAAGAATGAAACCCCATCTTTGTACAGCCCAACTCAGGCAGGAAGCATGCAATTACTTCAATTTGACTGAAGGAATCTGAAAGCCTCTTCCTAATTCTAACTATCCCCTGAACAAGCCAGTACTCCATGGAGGCAGTCACACATAGCACAAGAACATTTGACTTTAACACCACTGCATCCATAGCCATCATCTCATACAGAGGCGCCCCTTGCCATTAGAGCTACTGTTATGGATATCAGACCCCAAATATATTACTTAATCCATTTCAAAGCCCAATGGCTCTCATATCACGCCTTTGCTAGCTCCACATCAATACTGTGCTAGGGCAGAAGGCCTTACATCCTGCTGGGCTTCCATACCACACGCTCCAATTATCTGTGTGGGAAAACATGAAATATTGGTCTTTAAGGGGAAAAAAAATAGCGCCTTTGGCAGCACAAACAGATGTGTGGGTTCCTTCCTATTGTCCAAATAGCAAGTAAATGCATATGAACCTCTTATGGCCCTATCTACCCAAGGAATCATCTCATTCTCCATTACAGATATTTTCTCCTCCAACAATGAAACTGTTGTTCAATACGGGCAATTCAGATACAGGAGACAGAATCTGTGCAAGAGCCAGCCCAAGACTATAAAACTCATTGCCAGATAGAATTTGCTGACTTTGCAGGCTAAATGCAACATATTCCTCTGTGATCATCCTTACCTACACCTACACTCACTACACTTTTTCTAGGGATTTGTCTACACAAACTTTAGTCTGAACCAGAGAGGTGTAAATTTTAGTCCACACTAGATATCATACTCTACTGGCTCCTTTGGACCCTATCAGCATACACTAGAAGTTTCATAGTGCATGTTAATATGGTCTACACTAATTCACATTAGTGAACAGTTAGTGCACCCTATCTGGGTCCAGTTAGTGCGTGACAGATGAGGATTAAAATTTACATCCCTCTGGTGTGCACTAATGCTTGTCTGTGCAGTACTTTATGATAATAAATACAACATGCATGCAAACACAAGCCCACTCTTCCCAGAAGAGGAGTGAGAGATGATATTCTTACTCTTGGGAAGCTGTTACAGTTCTTGGGACGCCCAGGACTAGGGTTACCAAATGTCCAACAAAAGGAGGACATGTCCTCCTTTTTACCTTCACGTCCTCTGTCCAGCAGGCATTTTAGAAATACATGATTTAGTCTGGCTTTTTACTTATGGGGTTCAAGTATGCTGGAATGCCCAAGAACACCCTATTTTTAGGGAGGAAGCATTCAAGGGCCCTCTAAAAACAGAAGAATATTACATTAATACTACATTTTCTCCGTGTCCTCCTCCTCATACTTTGCTGTCCTCGTTTCCATGCTTTGGTATCTGGTGACCATACCCAGGACTGAGAGTTACCTTGTTACTCCCTGCTTTAGTCAAGAGGAAGTTTTCTTAAAGTAGCGGGGCATCACTTCCCTGACACAATCAGCCTTTCAACCACAAGCACTCTCCTCTGGGCAACGTCAGCCCTAAACTTCTAGAGCCTTGTGCAGATACAGAATTTGAATTTGCATCCAATCCACAATTCACAAAAACAGTCCATGGATATAAAGCAGATAACCTGCAGATCATGGCTAACAAAAGGTGCACCTAAATCCCCAAATCAATTTGAGTCAGTCCCCTGTGATAATCAGCCATTGACACTAGCTACTCTCAGAAATGCCAGATCCTCTGTTCCAAATGGGCAGCCTGAGTCTTGTGGCACTTAAAAACTAACTGATTTATGGGATTTTCTCCCACAAAAGCTCACGCAATAAATACATTTTTCATCTTTAAGTGCCACAGGATTCCTTGCTTGTTTTGCTTAACTAAACTAACACAGCTATCCCTTTGGAACTTGTCAGGAAAGAACACTGCATAAAGAGGACAGGCCACCAGAACTGCTCTCTCTCTCTTATTCTTCTGGCTGAGGTTAACTGCCACCAGGAAGGCCATTATAAATTACAGGTATGTTAACAAACAAGTGACCATGAGTTCAAAGGGGGGTGCTCCATGGAGAGATTTTTGATACACAAAAGGGCAATAAACCTCTTAAGTGGAATATCATCATACTTCTTCAAACTGTCTGATGAACTGGGATTTTTCTCCCACAAAAGCTCATGCGATAAATAAGTCTGTTTTTAAGTGCCACAGGACTCCTTGCTCACTATCATACTTGCTGACAGCCAAAAATCAGTAGGCCTTTCTGCAGTCCTGTGCAGCAGCTCTAGCCCTAACACTACTACGCCAGGAGGGGAAGGGAGCCTTTTTTCCTCAGCGCTATCTGACTCTGCACCCCCTCCCCCATGAAGTCTGATGGACGTGCTGGGATCTGTGTTTTTAGAGAAAAGCAAGCAGCTTATCTATTTGTGCCCTCTAGGTGAGGTTTGTCAGGCCCTCAAGACATGCAGGTTCTGGAGGAACACATCTAGTTAATTAGTACTCTGAGACAACCTCTTGATTAGCTTGTGAAACAACTTGCTGGGCAAGGTTTTTTTTAAGCATGTTATTGTCTACTAGCAAGGACAAATGGAGGGGGGGGGGAAGGTTTGGACTCTGTTTGATCTCTTCTTGGACAAAGATTTTGGGTTCCCCCCTACCCGTCAACAGGCAGCTGGAAGAAATGGCCAATTGGAAAGCCATCCCCAACTTCAGTATTTATTGAGGGTTGGCTCGGACCCTGCTGGTGGTGGGTCTAATATAGGAGTACCGCAAAGTCACTTCCTCTGGCTTACTGTCCACACCTTTGCCCTTCGCTAGGTAAAGGCTTGGTGCTGCAATGTTGGTACTGAGAGGCAGACTTCAAGTGCATCCCATGAGCCCAAGCCTTTGCTGTGATGGAATTACACTGGTACAGATCATGCCAGTGTCAGTGATGGGAGACACTGAGAATGTGTCTATACCAGCCTCTCTAGTGCTGGGCAAGCTGCCATCGGCAGTACAGATAGGCATACCAGGAGCATCTTCTTGCGCTTGTTCTTATCTCTTGCCACCAAAGAGTTGGTACACATGTCCACAAGGTCTACGGGCCTCTCACCATGCATGGGTGCTGAACTGTAGTCTCAGTGTGAGCAGTGTGAAAGATCTTACTGAGCAAGACACAGCTTGCTTATGGCTATCCCAAGGTTCCCTTCAGGGACTTCCTGACCTCTCCCTGGAGATTGTATGGGGGAGCCCCAGCCTAGTTTTTCAACCCACTCCACTTACAAGTCAAAGAGCTGTGAAGCCGACTCATGTCTGGCTGGAGACTGAGGTCAGAGAGATGCCTCTGTAATGGTGGATTATGTAAGCGTCCTTCTTCGAGATGGTCTGCTCACATACATTCAGTTATAGATGTCTACAAGGTGCAGCGCACGGTTATCGGAAACTCTTTAGACCTAGCCTGTCCGCTCAGGGTCAGCAGCCAACAGCCCCTCCATGCCACGACCGTGGCTATATGTATGACCCTGACCCTGACTCCTCTCAGTCCCTTCTTTTCACCAACTCCAAGTAGCAGGAACGGAGGGAGGGGCCCGAATGTATGTAAGCGGCCCGTTTTGAAGAAGGAAGGTTACAACGGTAACCCACCATTCTTCTTCGAGCACTGCTCATATCATTTGGTTACAGGTGACTACTAGCCACACCCAGGATGGTGGGTGGAGTTACAGCTTACCCACTTTGAGTACAGCTCTGCCCAATGTAGCATCCTCACACACCTATTGGACGATCACGTAGTGCGTCATGAAGGTATTCAATAACAACCACATGGCTGCTCTGCAGATCTCCTGGATCAGGACCCGCGCAAGGAAGGCTGTTGAAGATGCTTGCGCTCTCATTGAGGAGGGGTATGCCCGACTTTCTGTAGCAGTCTTTAATACAGTTCACTATCTATTTGGAGATGCACTGAGTCATCACTGGTTGATCTCTTTTTCATTCCGTGACTGCAACAAAGAGTTGGAAGGTCTTGCAGAACGAATGTGTACACTTGATATATGCCAGGAGTGCCCTCTTGATGTCTAGAGTGTGCCACTTCCTTTGTTTTTCCATAACTTGAGGGTCTGGAAAAATAACTAGGAGGCAGATGTCCTGGTTCAGGTAGAATGGAGAGGCCATCTTTGGCAGGAACGTTGAGTGTGGTTGCAAGAGCACCTTGTCAGTAAAGAACCTTGTACAGAGAAGTTCTGAGGAGAGACCCACAGTTCTGAGACCCAACTTGCCAAGGTTATAGCTACCAGGAAAGCCACTTTCCACAAAAGAACCAACAGTGTACAAGAGTCCAAAGGTTCATAGGGTGGCTCTCAAGCCATGGAGCACCACATTTAGGTCCCATTGTTGAGCAAGATCTCTAGGTGGGTAGAACCTCATGATGCCCTTTAAGAATCTAACAGAAGTAGGGTGTGAGAAGACTGAGGCCCCTTCCACCTTATTGCAAAAAGGCCAAGATCACCACTAAGTGGACCTTGAGGGAAGAGGTCGATAGGCCCTTATCTTGGAAGTCTAGGAGGTAGTCAAGTATAGATCAAATCAGGGCTGACTCTGGGGTTATCACTCTTCCCCTGGACCAGAGGGAAAAACGTTCTCACTTAGCAGTGTACATAGCTCTCGTGGAGGGCCTCCTATCATCAATCAGTACCTCTTTAACCCTCTCTGAGCAGAGTTTCTCAGTCTCATCTAACCATGCAGCCTCCAGGCTGTTAGGTGTAGTGCTTTTGGGTTTGGGTGCTGTAGCAGGCCTGTGTTAGCAAGTCCACCCGGTAGGGGAGACGGAGCAGCATGTCCACCAATAGGTCCCATAGATTTGGTTACCAGTGTTGTCTGGGCCACACCAGAGCTATCAGTATTATGTCTTCTCCTTTCTTTTTTATTTTCAGGAGGACCCTGTGAATCAGGGGAATCAGCAGGAACATGTACATGAGAGGGTCCCCCCAAGGGATCAGGAAGGCATCCAACAGTGAGCCCTTGTCCCAACCCCTGAGTGAACAAAACTGGCGACACTTCCAGTTCCGGTGCATCACAAAAAGGTCCATTTAGGGCAGGGGTCTCAAACTCAAATCACCACGAGGGCCGCATAAGGACTAGTACATTAGCTCGAGGGCCACACCACAGAAACCTATTCATACAACTATATTGCAAATATTGGTAACAACAGTGTCATTGAGGGCCACAGGAAATACCCTTAGGGGTCACATGCGGTCCCCAGGCCACATGTTTGAGACCCCTGATTTAGGGCGTGCCCCACAAACTGAAGATGTAGGACACAGTTTCCATGTGCAGGGACCACTCGCGATAAGACAGGAACGTCCTGCTCAGTGAGTCTGCCATGCTGTTGTCCATCCCCCAGGAGATGGGCTGCTACCAGGGTGAAGCTGTGTCGCACGGCCAGTTCCCAGTGGTTGGTAGCTTCCATGCAAAAGGCAGGGGAGCAAACACTCCCCAGGCAGCTCGTGAAGAACACAGCTGTTGTGTTGCTTGTCAGGACTTGGACTGTTTTTCCCCTTGATCAAGTCTAGGAAGGCCCTGTAGGGTAGGCGTATGGCTCAGAGTTCATTCACATTTATGTGAAGGAGGCTGTCCCTGGATCACCAGTTCCCTTGGGTTGATAGGCCCCCAGAGATATGGGCTCCCCAACCCATGTGTGATGCATCAGTGATCAATGTCACCGAGGGGTTGGCAGTCTTGAAGGGAATCCCCCCCACAGTGAAGAGCAGGTCCTGCCAGATATCCAGTATTTCCAGGATATTGCAGGGAACCAAGAGTACCTTGTTCAGGAGATGCCTCTGGGGTGTGGGCTGGCCTCATCCTTAGGTGGGCTGTTCTTATCATGGAGGCGGAAGCCACATCTGCCCATGGTGACCAGGGCATTTAGGAGCTCCGAAATGACAGTGCAAATGGACAAACCATGATCAGGGGAGTGATGTTCTTCCTCTTATGGAGTCTAGGAGAGCTCCTATAAACTCTATTTTTCAAGTAGGGGAGAGCTTTGATTTTTCCCGGTTTCTGCAAAGCCCTAGGGGTGCCCAAACTTATGGAACTCAAAAGCTGCACAAGTCAATTATTAAACCCTCGAAAGCCACATTGAGCCATACAACCACATACTTTTACCTACTTCAAAATTACTAAGCTTAAAATTCATTGCGTACTTTAATTTTATCTTAAAAACAGGAAAAATATTGATCCTACTAATGTCAGATTCTAAGAATTACTTAAGATTACCACGAAAACTAGGCCTATACAGTAAAAACTCAGCTGTCGCTGAATGTAGAACACTGCAGGCTAGTGGCAATTTTTTTAAAATCCGGGCAGTAACTTGTCAATGCAGTAGGTAAAAGCTCACACAGGTGCTGATCTCTAAGTATTGGACAATGTTTTGATTTAACAAATTTCATTGTGGAATACAATGCTTCACAGCAGTAAGTTGTGCTAAAAATTGAAAGTAATCTGCATTCAGTTTTAAACTCTTCTCCTTTGTATTTTCATTTCTTAGTATTCTATGTCACGTTTAGGACTTGTAAAATATTATTTTATTTTATTTTAAAGATGTGTAAGCTGTATTAGGGCCTATGAGAAAATCTAAACATGCTCCAGCTTCCCTGACCATGCTGTGCTCCCCCAACCTCTGTTGCTGCATCCCTGCTGTCTCTTACCATGCTGCTGCTGCTTCTCTGCTGTCCCTGACCATTGCTTACTTCTCCCCATCTCTCACCATGCCGCCCTTCCGCAATGTTCCCTCTAAGATGATGATGCAGCTGAGTAAGTTCCCTCCTGGCTCCCTGACCTGGTGCCAGGCCCCTGTTCAACAGCTCCCCAGGTGCATCCATAACTTGCTCAGTTGTATCATCAGCTTAGAAGGAATATTGCTCCTGTCTCTCATGACAGCTCAACTGTCCTGGGAAACACTTTCCTACTCCATACATGGCCCAACACTTGCCTTTCAAAACAGGCTTGGTTTTTGTGGAATAAGATTCTATACAAAATAATTCCGAAGGGCGAGGATGCAATGGAAAACAGCTCATCCCTAGTCTCAATGCCTCAAGGTCTCTGAAAAGCCTCAATTGTCCAGCATTCCAAAGAGGTAGCCATGTTAGTCCAGTTCAGCAAAGCAAAACAAGAAGTACTGTGGCACTTTTAAAGACTAACACATTTATTTATCCCATGAGCTTTCATGGGAGAAATGTGATAAATAAATGGGTTAGTCTTTAAAAGTGCCACAGTACTTCTTGTTTAACTGTCCAGAGCTCGATTTAAAGGTTTCTGTAGAGTTGGCAAGAAGGAGTAGGATTCTTCATTGGCTATTCCTTCTCCCTCTGACACAATGGAAGACTTTTTAACCTCTTTTCCTAACTAACATACTTGTAAAAGGAGTGCATGAAGTGCCCCTAAATTTGTAAAGCACTATGGACAGGACTGAGACTGCCATAGCATGTGGTATAAGGTAAATACAAAACAAAACAAAACAAACCCACCCAGACCAAAAGAAAATAAAAAAAATATGAAATACACAAAAATAAATACAGCAAAGCAAAATAAAATCTACACTGAAATCTACGAAACAGAAAATAACAGAGTAATTTGTTAGTCTTTAAGTCCTTTACAGCTTGTCTCCTACCTGATCCCTCAGTCATTTCTCCCATTGCCTCCATTCCCTGAAGTTTCTTTCTGGTCTAAGACACCCCCCCGCCTGGGCCCCCGCCGGGGCGCCCCCCAGGAGGGCGGGGGGGGGGGGGGGGGGGGGGTCGGCACCCTTCTTTGAGCCACTGGCTGCTGCTCGCTGCTGCATGCTGTCGCCCCTCCTCTGAACTGTTGGGTCTCCAGTCCCCCACCCTCTTCTGAGCTGTGGGCTGCTGCTCCCTGCTCCCCAGCCCTCCTCTGAGCTCTCTGCTGCTGGCTCACTTCTCCTCCCCACCCCTCCTCTGAGCTGCTGGCTGTGGAGCTACCCAACAGGCCAGAAATTTTAACTCCCCCAGCCTGAAGCAGCTCCCTGCCCAAGAGCTGCACTTTTTCTTTGAAGAGCTGCATGCGGCTCACGAGCCACAGTTTGGCCACACCTGCCCTAGGTACTTGCACAGTCACCCTGTTACTCTGACACTGTGCTGCACTTGATGCCTTGACCTTCCCTTTATTAGCCAATTGTCAAAGTAAGGGTATATCTTTATACGCTGTTTCCTCAGGTATGCCACCACAGCTACTATGCATTTTGTGAACACCCTGCAGGCTAGGGAGAGATGCAAACTGAAAATGGTTCCCCACCACCACCACCACGAACTGGAGGACCCTTCCGTGGTTGGGTCTTAACACTATGTGAAATTAAGCATCCTTTAGATCAAGGACTACAAACCAGTCCCCTTGGTCTACAGCTGGGACGATTTGCAGTAATTCCACATGATTTCCCTAGATGTTTGTTCAGAGCCCTGAGGGCGAGGATGGGTCTCAGGTCACCATTCTGTTTGGGGACTAGAAAGTAACACGACTAGAATCCTTTTCCCCATTGCTTGCTTGAGACCCTTTCTATTGCTCCTAAGGAGAGTAATTTCTTGCACTCCCTTTGTAGCAGCAGGTCAAGCTCTGGATCCCTGAGATTTGAGTGAGGGGGCAGCTTTCTGTCTCAGAGTGTGGATTTGAATTGTATGAAGTACCCTTTGGATACTGTGTCTAGTATCCAGGGGTCTGATGTGATATTGGCCCAGTGGTGTAGAAATGGGCTCAAACAGTTTTTGAAGACAAGGGGTTGGGTGGGGTTATGGTGGTCCTCTAGCGGACCGTCAAAAACACTGTCTTTGGCCAGCAGGAAGAGGAACCACCTCCCTGGCAAGGAGCCTGGGTTTTAAACTGGGATTTGGAGCCCCTGCTTGTCTGGCTCCTCTCCGACCCCCCATAATGGCTCTTAGGTTGCTAGTAAGACCTTAGGCGTGACCTCAGTTGTTGATTCTGTTGCTGCAGCTGCTGAGACTGCTGCTGTGTCTGTTGAGGCCTGAAGGAGTGTCTGGTCCCTTGTGGTGTGTACATGCCCACTGACTTCAGGGTGGCTCTAGAGTTTTTCATCCCACACAGTTTGAAGTCTGCAGATTCTGCAAACAGTGCAAAGGCCCTCAGAAGCTAGGTCCTGTATTGCTAGTTGCATTTGCTGTGAGAGGCCAGACCCTTGCAACCAAGTCAACCCCTGCATGGACACTGCAGAGGTGATATTATGGAAGGCAGCATCAGATGCATCCCAGGAGGTCATCAAGATGTCGTGAGAGACCAAGACACCCTCCTCTACCACGACCTCATGGTCCCAGAGGTAGTCTCTGGGGACTATATCACAGAATCCTTGCATAGAGGTTGAAATTTCCCCATAAGGGCCTGGTGATTAGTGATATGCAATTGGAAAGCTGAGATGGAGCAGACTTTCCTCTTGAAGATGGCCATCTTTTGCCTCCTTGCTCTTCGGGGTGGAGGTTGGTTGGCCCTGTCTCTCCTTCTGATTAACGGTGTCCACTACCAAGGCCCCCGGAGAGGGGTGGTGAAACAGGAAGGCAAACTTCTCCGATGGAGCGTGATACCTCCAATATGCAGCTCTGGACACGGGAGGAATCAACGGAGGGGTCTGCCACTGCACCCTCACTATCTTATGTACCCCTTCAGGTAGGGGAACAGAGACCCTAGTGGGACAGGCCGAGTCACTGACACTGAAGAGGGGGCCAAAGTCCTCTTTGAAGATCTCAAGGACTATGTTCAGATTCGCCACCATGTGTCATAGCAGATCCTTCTGGGCATGGGGGTCGTCCCTGTACACCAAAAGGTCTCTCGTATGTAGCTTCATCTGGGGAGGACAACAAGACCACCTGCAACCTGCCGCGCTGAATGGTGCCGAGGTCAGATTCCTCATCCAACGCCTCTGTTTAGCAGGAAATCCTAGACGAGGGTGATACCGAAGGGCCCAGGGACATGGGTTCATCCTCTGTGGGCCAGTCCATCCACTTACTAGACCATTCTCGGAAAGAACATTGTGCCGAACCACAGTACACTGGAATGCGGCCCCTATCTACTCGGGGGGTGGTCAAATCAAATCAAATCAAATCAAATCAAATCATAGGGCTGGAAGGGACCTTGTGAGATCATCAGGTCAGTACAGTGTCAGTTGTTATGCAACCTGCTTCGGGACCCTGCTGGCGTTGGTGGGGACGGGGTCGGTGCCAAAGTCGTCCGCACCAAAGGTCCCGCAGGGGAGTCCTCGTAGCACAGGAGAGTTGGGGAACTCTTACCGCGGCATTTTCTCGTGGGTTTCGAAGCAGTCTGAGCGAGTGCTGGGGTTGACGGGAACAGCAGCGCCAGTGCTCAGCATCAGAGGAGGCCAAGGAGCCAGAATCAGACCTCACGCCTGGATCCCTGCAAGCACGGTACCGAGGGCTCGCGTGAAGATTATGGGGAGGAGAGAAAATTGTTCTCTGTTCCCTGCTCCAGTTCCAGGTCGGTGCCAGTCCCCAGCGCCAGAGGGGACCCCACTGGGGATAACGGTGCAGATGCCAGTCTGCATGTTGAAGCCACCCACTGCTCTGATAGGAAGGCTGGTTTGCCCCTCGATTGTATGGGCCTCAGAAGTGCAAGGGTCGGCAGCTGAAGTAATGTCTTTGCCACAGCAAAGGCTTCCAGGGTCGAAGGCACAGGCAGGTGCTCCAGCCCCTTTTCTTCTGGGTGGAGCTGCCAGCAATGAGGTCACATGGTGCCAAGACACTGCCAAGTCAGAGGCCAACTGCAGCTTTTTCTCAGTCGGAGAGCGGCACTGGGAGGACTCCAGTGCCGACCTGGCATGTGGTGCCAGCAAATCCTTAGGCGCGTCAGTCTAACCTGGCACTAGCTGCAGGACTAATTCCCAGGCAATGTTACGCAGCCTTCGCTCCCTGTCTTTCTGAGTCCCTCATTTGAAGGGTCTTCAAATGGAGCATTTATCTGCCCAATGGACTCACCTAGGCATTTAAGGCACTTCCTGTGTGGATCATCTGTCAGGAATACCTTGCTGCAGCTCACACAGGGTTTAAATCTGCCGATGGCTGGTGATAGAACAGGAGCAAGCTCCAAGTAGGTTTCCGCCAAAGTCGAAGAGACGTTCGGTAAACAAATGAGACAGGTGCTTGCATGAAGTGCAAGAGCAGGCTGTTCCAGTACCACCACTGACGGTGAAAAGAAGGAACTGAGAAAAGTCAGGGTCATACACATAGCCACAGTCATGGCACAGAGGGGGCATTGCCCGCTGACCCTGAGCTGACAGGCTAGGGCTCAAGAGTTTCCTGATAACTGTGCACTCTGGCACGTAGACACCTGTAACTGAATGATGTGAGCAACGCTCGAAGAAGAAAGATAATCTTCTGGCAGAGCTCTCTGTTTTTCAGGATCTCAGTCACAGCTGCTAGCAAAAAGTGCAGTTTTGCTGATATGACCCTCACCAAGGTAGGAGAGACACTGGAGCGCTTATCCACCACCAGGGTCACCTTGTTAAAAGTGCAGCACCTTCCTGATGACTGGGCATAGCCCACTAAGGGGAAGAGTCAGGGTGGCACAGGGGTAAAATTTATTACTTCATTCATTCATTTTTAAACTACAACCAGAACTGGGAAAACTAATTGCAAAGTATGTGGGATTTTTCTCATGCAACAAATAAATTTACCTTTAAAAGTGCCAGGCTCAGAGGGCTCCTTGTTTGTTTTGCTGAACTACACTAACACAGATGTCCCTTTGGAACTCAGCTACAAACTCAAGAATAATAGCTTTAACAGACTGCCAATGGCTCTGTCTCTAGCAGAGGCTTTTGAGAAGGAACTGAGGAGAATGCACAGTCTGACTAGCCTGGATGTACGGCACAAGGGGAGACCAGAGCCATAACTACAGCGGGGCCAACGGGGGCAAAGCCCCAGCTGACGCAGAGCAGCTCTAATAGAGCCGCTGTATCAAAGGGCGGCTTTTGTGGCACTGGCTCTAAGCGCCGGTGATGGCAAGGGGTGCATTCCGATCGGAACATGCCTCGGGCAGCAAAACACTTTACGGCTCTGGGGGAGACAGTGCACGTACAGGCCCAACTAACATTGCTACCACACATCTTCAATCAGCAGTGCAGAGATGCAGACAGCCCTACAGTGGAGCGCCCATGGGGATATTACTCAAAGAAGAAAAGGAAGGTATTATATAAAACAAAATCAAAACACAAACCTAGGTCTGAACTTACCAAAAGCTACCCTTCCTATTTAACATAGTAGATTACCAATTATCACTCTCAAAGTTCAGTCTGCTGCAGGGCTACTTCATTTCTTAAGAACCACTATTTAAAAGTTCATGAAAACATGCCCACTGTGCACAGGATTTTCTTCAGTGAATGGACAGAATTTTACCAAAACCAGCCTTCTGTTTCTATTCAGACAGAGATAACACCTGCTTATTGTACAGTTTGTTTTACTTTTCTCACCTTTAAGTGGTTTCGTTCGTCATTGCCTCTGACAGCCTCCATTCAAAGTCCTAGTATTGCACAATGCTAAGCCACAGAGCTTGCCTAGCCTCGCCAGCCAAATGGAGAGGAAGGTGTGGAGAGGCCACTTCTCCCTTGTCCAAATGGGCCATTACAGATACACCTTATCTCCTGGGCTGGCCACTGGTTTTTACCACAAGTGAATAAACCTTGCTTTCAATACATCGTTCCTTAAACAATACCTATATACACATCTCAGCAATGATTATGAACCTATGATACATTCAAGTTTTGCAAAAATTTAGAGAGCACAGCCAGTCACCTTCCACAGGAAGCTGCATAATTGCAGATACAACATCCTCAATTTTTTCCTACCACAAATACTGAACCCTTTAGATTCAGGATGCCCTTGCCTTTGATTCAGAAATACTCGAAATGAAGAAACTGTTTCCTCTTTCACCTAGTGGCATGAGCGGAATTCTTTACCAGGAAACTTGGGACATACAAAATAAATCAACTCCCAAAAGGGATACAGTAGCCTGGAAAAGAAAGACTGAGAACCACTGCCCTAGTAGATGCATTATTTACAATTACTTAGAGATTTTCCTGCACTATGCCAAATGAATTTACTTTAAGATGCATGGAACTCAAATCGAAGACTGCAACTGCAGCAAATGCTCCAGGTGCTTGGTAAAGCAAAAAACTCATTCTGATCAATAAAGGAAGCAGAAACACGAATGTAGTAATAGTGTAGATCACTGTAAGGCTGAATCAGATTTTGATTCCTTCTCCCAGCCAGTGCTTCAAGGAAGCCGACATAGACCAAAATAAACATGAGGAAAGCCAAACGATTCAAGGGATTCCAGTCCTAGTCATCCTTACCCACTCTCAATGTGTGTGATATTTTTTAATTTTATAAGAAACTTATGAGCAAGGTAATCATAAACAACAAATAAAAGGAAAGTCCCAAAAGGGGTTGCCATCAGTCTAGTTCAGCAAAAAAACAAACAAGAAGTCCTGTAGCACTTTTAAAGACTAACAAATTTATTATATGAGCTTTCCTGGGAGAAAAATCCCACTTCAGACGCTTAAAGACAGAGAAGTTACAGAATGGGAGAACAACAAATGCAGGGAAGTTTAAGTCATAGGATCGGGTCACACTGTCACAGCAAATCAAAGGAGCTGGAGAACAGCACATTAAAGGGAAGGCAAAAAATCACCATCTGTAACAATTAAAAAAAAAACTGAAATAACCATTTAACCCTAAGGCAACAGTTTCAAATCTGTCAAATCTCCCACTAATATGTTGTTCAAATCTAAACAGCTGCATCAAATTGCTGTAACAGTATGACTTGATCCTATGACTTACATTTCCCTGCATTTATTTTCTTCCCATTCTTAAATTCTCCATCTTCAAGTATCTGACGAAGTGGGAGTTGCTCCCACAAAAGCTCCTGTGATAAATAAATCTGTTAGTCTTTAGAAGTGCCACAAGACTCCTTATCTGTTTTGAAAGATCTTATAGTAACTCTAGCAAAGACTGTATGTATGTTCCTTGAGAAAGCCTGGGATATAAAGTTTTATGGCGTGCTGTCCCAGCTTTCTTTACTGGAGGTATAATTGAGGAAAAATCAGCTACCTGTTCTCCTTTCTCTTGAGCAGAATATTTAAATCCCAGAAAATACTATACACACTAGAACAGTTGTGCTCAGGATTTCTGGAGCACGGGGAAGAGACAGATGAAACTCTTACTCCATTAATTTAATAGGGGAAAAAAAATCCTGCTCAGACTGAAGTTTAGAAGTCAAAAATGACTCAGTGGAAGATGTCAAGGGACCTCCAAAGAAGAGAAGTTTCCAAAAAGAGGACCCAGCTTATACCTATGTTGTCTGGGGATCGATGACAAAGGAAATGCCTGGTCATTTTATACTATATGTTTCTATCCCCTCCCTCAAATAATGGTCAGATGCACTTGAATGCTGAAAAATAGATTCCAAATGAGGGTTTTTCTTCAGTTGCTTCTTCTTCTCCTTCACATTTAATATTCTGGTAAAGGCAAAAAAGTCAATTCTTATCCACTTACAATCAGCAACGTTGCTGATGTTGGATAGCAACTCACTGCTATACCCTTTACTAATCTCCTTATCCTCAGTAAGACAAAAACTGACATTTATTGGTTTGCTCACAAAGTATTATAATGGAGTGTGATGGTAAGTGCATGGGAATGCTTGCCAACCATCTGCAAAATATAGTTGTTAGTTATACTTATTAATTGTCAACATAGATTTGGAACATTATGTTCCTATCTGTAAAAGAATCTGAATTAAGATAGTTTGGCCCACTCTCTCCATTCCTCTCCCATCATACTGAAACAAATGTCTGAGGATTCACTGAAGAACAGAAGACAAGAATAGGAGCCCTACTGAGAGAATGGAGGGCCATTCTTGGGGGAGTCCTACTAAAAAAAATTCTACATGTTCTGTAACTAATGATTTGCTTACTCTTGCTATAGGAATTATTTCCTGTCAAGGCTTCTTGTGATAACCACTCAGGCTTTTATTTTCATTTTCTGGTGATAACTACTTGGGTTTTTATTTTGACTTTGACAACAGAGCTGCTCAAGTCACTAACAATGCTGCAGATTGAATTCATGCCTGCTCACCCTCCCCCTTGCAGTCAGTGGAGAACCGCTTTCCATGCCTCTCCCAAACTCCCAGCTCATCTCAGTACCACCCCCTTCACCCCTTCTGATAGTTTCCAGAAGGATAGCTGGACTCACACACAGTTGTAATACCTCACACTGCCCCTCTGATTTCTCCCCTCCAAACCAGCTTTGTGTGTGCATTTAACACAGCCATAATCTGAAGAACGAGCAATAATTGTTTGTTTCTTGCACACAGCAGTTGCGGCTCACACTGAAACACAGTGCAACATAAATAGCAGTCATAGCATAGCACAGTACTTTTTACAAAGACCCCTTCTTTTTGCTCATTGTCAAAATGGCTCACCAAAGCCTTCATGATCTGAAGGACCCCCCACTGCATCTCTAATAGTCTTAACATCAAGTTGTCCATATTTAGTCACAAAGCAATCTGCCTCTGCACTCCATCCAGGTGGAAACTTTTCACCCTCAGCTTCACAAACATTATGAAGCACACAGAAGATGATTATAACCATAGGAATTTTTTTCTTTATTTAGGTCTAACCTGCCATAAAGGCACTGCAGCAAGCTTTTATTCTATCAAATGTACATTCAGCTGCATTCAGCACTTGCTCTTGAAGCACTCCTTGCTGTTATCAAGGCTGCCCATATGAAGATTCATGAGCTATGGCAGTAAGGGGTAGGCTGGATCTCCCAGGATCACTATGGGCATTTCAACATCCCCCCATTAACACCTTTTGAACAGGAGGGAATATCCCTGATTGCAGTCTTTTGTATAGGCCAGTGTTCCTGAAGATGCACCTGTCATGCACCTTCACTGACCAATTCACGTTGATGTCAATGAAACACCCATGGTGATCCACACGTCTGCAGTAACATAGAGAACTACCTCTTTCTATCGGATGTACTCCACTACAAGATGGTCAGGCTCCAGAACCTTGCCATACTTAGGGAATACCATCACTGGCAGCCATCCACTATTTCATACCCATATTCAAGACTCATAGTCCTTCATAGCAGAATGCAATTAGCAGCCCTGCACTCTTGCAGCAACACAGCTCGAACAGTGGACCTCCCAACTGCAAACTGATAGCGACTGACTGACTGCAGCTGCCCGCTTCCACATGGTGATCGTCACGTGCAACTCCATCAAGATGGCAGCTCTCATTCTGGTGTTCTTGTGCCATAAGCTAAGGGCAAGTTATGCACAAGTCTATAAATGTGGCTTTTTCCATTTGAAAATTCTGCAGCCACCTCTCATCACCCCATACCAATGTGATCTCATCACTCAGTCCTTGTTTCACACACTCAAAAGTGGTGGTGCACCATGTAGAAAACACTCTGTGAATGCAAACAGTAATACAGTGTTATTCATTTGTATGGCACACAGCAGGCCACGCTCCTTGGATTGCTGTTCTGATGGAGAGTTCATGATATACTGCAAGTGTGGCCAAACTGCGCCTCGGAAGCCAAATGCAGCTCTTGAATGAAAAAAGGCAGCTCCTGGAAGAAGTCCAGAGGAAAGCAGCCCCAGCCTAGGAGTTTTAAATCTCCTGCCCTGAGCATGCTCGAGGGGAACCCCAGCCTGTGCCTAGCCACTGGAGTGGCCAGGTAAGGGTGCCCTGGGGGTGGAGGTCAGCCCAGGAGAGCCAGTGTCAGAGCCTGTGGGTTAGGAAGTGGCTTGGACAGGGGGGTGGGGGGGGAGCATGGTGGCATGGTCAGAGAGGTCAAGAAGTGTGGTGGCATGGTCGGAGGGGGCGGGGAGAAGCTACGTTTCTACTGTATAGGTAGGCCTAGTTCTCATGACAGCCTTAAATGATTATTAGAATCTGACATTAGTAGGATCAATATTTGCCCTCTTTTTACTATAAAATTAAAGTGTGCAATGAATTTTTAACTTAGTAATTTTGGAGTAGGTAAAATAAGGCTATATGCCTCAGCACGGCTCTCGAAGGTTTAATAATCAACTTGTGTGGTTCTTGAGTTCCATAAGCTTGGCCACCCCCGATATACTGCATGACCAGCTGCGATGCATTCAGAACACTGACAACAACAGTGGAGAGCAGTTCAGGATCCATCACTTCTGATACAGATGGCACGCACACAGGAAACTCAAGTCATTGAAAAGTGCCACGAAATACAGTTGGAAACCCACAGAATGACAGGATGAAAAATCTCTGCATCATGAGACACTGAGCCTGCACCCGTGATAAACTTCAATCCTCTCCACCCTCCCAGAACTCCTAAAGGCACAAGTTGGCCGGTTGCATAGTGGGATAGCTGCCAACAGTGCAGTGCTCTCACTGTCAATGCTCAAGCACCAAGTATGGACACACTTCGGTGACACAATGAGTGTTGTGTCAACAGCCACATGCACTGTAATTACAGAGCTTTCAAATCATTGCTGTAACTTGTCTGACAGCACTATCTAGCATAGCAGTACAGCTAAACCCTTAAACTGAAGCAGTAATGTCCACAGTGGATAGCTACATCCCATCAGCCTTTACACACACATTTCAGAAGCAAGAACTAACCCAACAGAGCACCCGCACACTGGGCTTCATGAAATGTTTTCCTATTTTGACTTTTCAGATTTTTTATTTCACTCTTATTTTAAAAAATGAATTCCATCATTATGTTTTTAAATAAAAAATTTTGGTACAATAACAACTGAGTAGCCTTATTAATGTTCGCTATTGTATTGTAATGGGAAAAATTGATTTTACAAAAGAAGTCCTACCATTTAAACAGTGACCATCACTTCCCCCCCCCACCCCCAAACAAACAAGGAGTCTTGGGGCACTCAAAGATTAACAAATTGACTTACTGCATAAGCTCTAGTGGGATTTTTTCCACAGAAGCTCATGCAATAAATAAATTTGTTAGTCTTTAAGTGGTAAAGGACTTCTTGTTTGTTTTAATTAGACTAACATGGCTGCCCCTCTGGAACATTTTTTAAAGTAGCACTTGGTAACATGGTCAAAGTGACACTGTTAAACAGTCAGAAGTAATCCACAGAAGTAAGAGCCTCTTACAGTGTAAGTTTTAGTGAATTCATATTTGATTAAAAAATTTTTAAAAATAGATTAAAAATAAAACAATTCATCTTTGTAGCAGTCACTATTGCCATTTTTTAATTTAACTCAATACACATTCAAGCTTCCTATATTCAGAAGAAATGCTTAAATTAATTTCAAATTAATAAATCAACAGTTTATTGCCATGTAACATTACATAGTGACAAACTCACATGGCATTATTTTTGTCTTCTCTAGCAAACATCTGTAATAGGACATGTTATGGTTAGCTTTGATGTGTTTTCCTCAGAAAATTATTCCTTCTTGTCTGCAAGTAGATTTTTATATTTACCAATGCTTCTTTCTGTGTCTACACAGCTGATGGGGAAAATGATGTGAAGTGGGGCATTCTGATATTTTAGGAACTTGTCCCTTCATAATGCATACATAAACATTTGTGTGTGTACATGAGTCTTTGAGGACACTGATACTGCACTAAGGAGCATGTAAAGGTTTTTCAAACAAACATGCGCTTACTCGGGCACTGAGTGCTTGTACTGACACAGAGCCCTGATGGACTTTAGGTGTCTCTCGGACAGAAGTTCTCAACCACTGCATCACCACACAGCAATAAGTGTGTCATGGAGAGCCAGGGCAGGGGCTAGATTCAGCCTGAGGCGTGGCGGGGGGGCAGCTGCTGTGTCCTCTAAGAGTCAACCATGCCATCAAGGTGTTGCAACCTGCAAAAAGTTGAGAACCACTGCTCTGGGACATCATCACATTAAAGGAGAAACACTTCAGTTTCTGACATGAAACTGACACAGCTAAGAACTGAGTTCTCAGAAGCTGCCCTTAAAACTCAGATGCCAGCCCTTCTCTCGGAGCCCCCTACATCCTCTTCCCTGTATCCCTAGCCCGGTGGATCCTCTCCCCAGCCCACTGGTTTCTTATCTCCACCAACTGCACAGAACTCAGCAGCAGTGTCTGCCTTGCCTTTCTGCCACTATAGTCCTAGTGCCAGGGAGAGTCTGGAATTCCATGTTATTGTTTTGATTGTTATCCAGTCTGTGCTCACACTGACGTGGATTTCACAGGATTCCACTTGTATGTCTCAAAACATACTATGCTGATAAAAAAAAAAAGTCATTCTCTCTTGAACTACAAGAAATTTTCTGCTTCACTCTCACTTCCATATTGCCAGTTCACAGAACTACAGCAACCACAAAAGTGTAAGAGCAAGCTTTTTCTAGGTCCCTTAACCTTCAGAGATGATGGGCACCTCAGTTGTTTGACTGTGAATTTAAGAGCCAAGGGGTATCAGTCCACAAAGATTTTTCCTGTGTTTAGTACCTATCCCAGTATGAGCTACTTTTGCATTTTGAGGTCTCATAGGTCTGACTTAGTAGGACACCACAATGGACAACCAGTTATTCACTGAGGCAAGGTTAGAGAAAAAAAAAACAACAAGCAGTTGTGTGGCACTTTAAGACTAACAGATTTATTTTTTGCATGAGCTTTCGTGGGAGAAGATTCCACTTCCTCAGATGCTTCGAAGATGGGTGAACTTACAGAAAGGAATGAAACTAAATGCAAGGGGGTGTAAAACATAGGATCAGGTCATAAAGTAACAGCAAATCAGAGCAGTTTACAGGCTTAAAGAATGGGAAGCCTGAAGTCAAATTACCCTTTGTAGTGTGAAAAGAACCCATAATCTCGACTGAGTCCTGCTTTCACAGAATTTAGCTTGCATATTAATTCGAGTTCAGCTGGCTCTGATCCCTCAGACAGAGACAGACATCTTGAGGATCTCTATCAAGCATTCTTGAAACTACAGTACCCACCTGGGGAAGTAAGAAAAATTGACAGAGCTAGACGGGTTCCCCGAAGTCGTCTCCTACAGGAGAGACCCAAGAAAGAAAGCAACAGAACACCACTAGTCACCACATACAATCCTCAAGTCAGATCTCTGCAACAGATCATTAAGGACCTACCGCCTATTCTAAAAGATGATCCCTCTCTCTCTCAAGCATTAGGAGACAGACCACTCCTTGCTTATAGGCAGCCCCCTAATCTTAAACAGATACTTACCAGCAACTACAGATCTAACAACAAGAACATTGAAGCAGGCACACACCCTTGCAAAAAACCACGCTGCCAAGTCTGCCCACGTATCTACACAACAGACACCATCATAGGTCCTAATCAAGCCTGCTACTCCATCAAAGGCTCATTTACCTGCTCATCTACTAATGTGGTCTATGCCATCATGTGCAAGAAATGCCCCAACACCTTATATATTGGACAAACAGGACAATCGCTCCGTAAGAGACTGAATGAGCACAGAGCTGATATCAGAAATCAAAGAACAAAGAAACCAGTTGCTGAGCACTTCCATCTTCCTAATCACTCGATGATGGATTTGTTAACGACTGTCGTTAGAGATGTACCTGGGACATCAAGACTCCAAAGAGAAACAGCTGAACTCGAATTAATATGCAAGCTAAATTCTGTGAAAGCAGGACTCAATCGAGACTATGGGTTCTTTTCACACTACAAAGGGTAATTTGACTTCAGGCTTCCCATTCTTTAAGCCTGTAAACTGCTCTGATTTGCTGTTACTTTATGACCTGATCCTATGTTTTACACCCCCTTGCATTTAGTTTCATTCCTTTCTGTAAGTTCACCCATCTTCAAAGCATCTGAGGAAGTGGGATCTTCTCCCACGAAAGCTCATGCAAAAGATAAATGTTAGTCTTAAAGTGCCACACAACTGCTTGTTGTTTTTTTTACTGGACTAGACTAACACGGCTATCCCTTTGGAAACTGACAAGGTTAGAGAAAGTCATTAAAGGTTTGTAGTCTCTCAGGATATAGAAATAGAACAACCACTTCAAAATTTAGTTTATTACATCTTTTCTCACTCTCAGATCTCAAAGCACTTTACAAGAAACAAATATTATCTCCCCATTTTACAGACAAGAAAACAGGCATATGTGGAATTATGTGTGGTCACAAAGCAATGTGAGAGCTTGATATATAACCCAAGCCTCCCAACTCAAAATCCTGGGCTTTATCCACACAGTGCCAATACAGTTTAACAATAACACGGGAGATGAATTAAAGGAATAAAAAGCAACATTTAGTCTTCATCAGAATTTAAGTTAATTTTCAACATGCTGCAGAGAGTAGAGAATGCAATAAACATTCCAAAAGATGAGCTAAAACAGCATTTCCCCCAAATGTGTCATCCCAATATTTCTCTTCTAAGAAACACACACACAGTTGCCACTCCTAATTTAGAGTGCAATAGCTTTTTTTTTTTTTTTTTTGGCGGGGGGTAGGGGGCAGAGAAACATGCAGAAGTTTTTTAATCTAGTATTTACTTTTTTGCTGAATTAATTATACTTTGGGATAAACAAACTGGAAATGAATGTAGTCCAGAATACATAAGCACTGTAAATCTGAAAAACATGACCAGTAATTGCTGAACTCTATTGAGTCTGAATGAGAAAGTCATTCACACCAAATTTCCACAAACAAAAATGCAATGCTGAGAAGATAAAATAGTTAGACAAAAGAATGTTTATTACCTGTACCCAAGACCTTTGCAAATCCTAGTTTGTAGATCCTAGTATAAACATTTTGAAGGCTATTCAAGTCAGAATGTTCTAGCCAACACTAAACATATATAAATTTGAATAAATCCCTGCAATTACTAATTTAAAACATACATTATGATTACTCCTGCTGAGAGCTATGTTGTAAATTTTTGCAACACCTTCAGCAGAGAACTAAAGAAATCAGGCACCTGCTTTTCAAATACCTATGGTCCCTCTCAATCTTCTCAAAAAAATTGTAAAAGTTGTAGAAATTAATACAGCAGAACCAATATTAACAGTGAGAAAATTACTCAAGTATTTATCAAACCCTAAGATTATTTTGCACAGCTGTTCAAACTCACTGGAAGCAAAGGGATAAATGGGAGAAGGTGAAGTTTTTATTCTAATTTATTAAATATCTGAACTTGTAAAATGTTTTCCTTACTTGACATCAAGGAAAGTTACATACGATATTAAGTAAAATACATGAAAATGTGACTGACTTCATGCTCTAGTCCAGTGGTTTTCAAACCCCCCCCCCAACCCAGTTGAAAACAATCATTTATTCTCACAACTCAACAAATTACATCTTTGAACAAGTTCCAAAAGGGTTTTCTCTCACAAAAGCTCAAGTGATAAATAAATTTGTTAGTGTTTTAAGTGCCACAGGACTCCTTCCTTGTTTTATCTTTAGGCTATGCAATCCAGTCTTTCAGCAGCAGGGGATGCCACAACCCAGTACCCGAGGGTCTGCAACTCAGTACTGGGTCCCAACCCTAAGTTTGAAAACCACTCCTCTAGTCTAGCATACAGCAATCAACACTGACTGAGCCAACAATTAAAATACTGTTTTAATAACTAAAATTACCACTTCTCAGCAAGTTTTGTTTCAATTTACCTTACTAAAGACACTGTTTCAGATGCTTCAGTTGGCTGTACGCCAAAACAATTTGCTGTAGAAATTATAGCTAGTATCCCTCTACATAATCAACTTATTTTAAAAACTCACTGATAACTGAGCTATGCAACAGATTTTGATGGTAATTACATTTTGGTATATTATTTAGTACATTTCTTTGCTTGCTACTGGATACTTTGGAGAAAATCATACTGATTCTACAATAAAAGGGTATCTACTTATTCCTTTCATTTCTGTTTGCCAGGAAGATGTCACAGAGATACTCAGTTTCATCAAGGATCTGTAACTGATTGCTCTTATTTTTTCAAGCCAAAAGCCACTGATTTCCAAGCTTCAGCTTTCAACAAAGAGTGAATGTTGATGATACATGGACAATTTCAATGCTAGCATCTTGTGTCTTGCAAGGAGAAAAATAGAGTGAATAGCATCATCATAGTAAAGTACTTCCACTGGGAATGCATATCACATTAACTTTCATCATAAGAGAAAATTCATTCAATCCCAAAACATCTGTTATGTAAACTTACACTTGGCAGGAAAATACTTAAAAAGGAGAAAAAAATCCAGACTAAAGCAGTATGAACTAAACTATTCAATTAAAGGTGGCTTCCCAGTAGGCCGGGGTAAAAACTGGATTTCTATTTTGTGGGAAATCTTATCTTGCAAGTCGGGGGGGGGGGGGTCTGTTCCAACCTAAAACAAAAGCAAGAAGTTTCAAAATTTCCAGCAAAACAATTTGGAGAAAAGGTTGTTTTGGGTCATTTGAAATCTTTATTATGGAAAAGTTTCAAACATTAAAGTAATTTCAAAACAAAATAAAGATATTATGTTTCAAAAAGGCTGAAACAGAACTTATTTTCCGTAGCCATTACAATGGCATCAGAAGTCCAGTAAGTCTCAGCATCTCTTCTGAAACTTACTGAATCATCAATTTTGAATTTGTTCCTCTGAAACAACAGAATCTGGCAACGATTTAATAAATCTGAAAATACTCCCCTGTAACAAGAATATAGCCTCTCCTCCTAGTTGCTAAACCAGGGGTGTGAAACATGAGGCCCACTGGCCACCCTCTTCCATCCACTCAGTGGGACCACGCTCTCTCCCTGTCAGAGAGTGTGGTCTCTTGTACCCAGCACTCTGCAATGCTGCGGAAGTGTCATGACTTGCAACATCAGGGAGCAGTGGGTATGCAAGACTCGACTCTACAAGAACACACTCTCCCACTAAGGGGGGGGAGGGTATCATGGAGCTCAGTTTCTCGTACACAGCACTCCGTGATGCCATGAGAGTGCCATAGTCTTTCAATTTATGGTGCGTATGGCTCACGAAGTACATTTAAGTCAAATCTGGCCCACCACAGCAAATAAGTTTGGCACCCCGGTGCTAAACAGTTCTGACATTCTGGTAAACTCATGACATTTCCCAGGTGAATGATCCCATGCTCTGAGAATCCATTCTCAAATGAACCAGCCTAAACGCCCCTAGTATCCCAAAAGCTCACCTGGGAGTGCAAGTTACAAGAAAATGACTAATGGGAACAGAATGTGGGTTTTAAGAGACAAATAACTATCCCCCATACCCACACATCTCCATTGATTACAGGGCCTGGTACTTCTAGACCAGGGGTCTCAAACTCAAATCACCACGAGGGCCGCATGAGGACTGGTACGTTAGCCCAAGGGCCACACCACTGGAAACTCGTCATACAACCATATTGCAAATATTGATAGCGACAGTTGTTGCAGGCCTCAAGAAATAACTTTAGGGGCCACATGTGGCCCTCACGACATGCGTTTGAGACCCAGGCTCTAGGAAGTGAGCATTTCTTACACGCACTGCTCCCTTGTAAAGTTCTAGGGAGGTAGCTGTATTAGTCTAGTTCAGGAAAACAAACAACAGTCTTACAGCAGGTTTAAAGACTAACATTTATTCACTGAATGAGATTTTGTAGGAGAGATCCCACTTCCCACCCACGAATGCTCAAGTGATAAATAGATGTGTTAGGCTTTAAAAGTGCCACAAGATTCCTTGCTTGTTCTGCTCTTTTGTAAGTGCATATAAAGCTCCAAATATCCTTATGAATCCTACATGATTTTTCTGATGAGGCAAGCTCTTGCAATTACTACATTCTGGTACAGCAAATTATTTCCCCACATCCCATATACAACATGTACATAACAAAGCTTTTAGTTATTTAGTGGCATTCAACTTTGTTTCCATACCAAAGCAAGTATTTAAGATCAATACACTCTACTATGGCAGACTTTTTGTCTCAACAGTTAGGACTACAGAACTAACATTTCAGGCAAAAACTTCAATATTTGATAAGACTTCTTCATAAAGACTTAACACCTGTATTAAAAAAAAAAAAAACAATCTTGAACTTTTAAGATATTAGTTCAGTTTTGGCCCTTTACTACACCCATAAGTAAGGCATTACATTTTCAGTACGAGTTGCCTGCTCTATAAAATACAATGGAAGTATTTCAACACACATTTACTAAAGAAATCTTTCAAAGTTTGCCAACCATTCCTCACCACGCACTTTTTTTTTGTCCATTTAAAATAAAATTAGAATAGCCCAAAAAGAATTTTACAAAGAAAATTTTTCCTGCAATGTGTCGGAAAATTCATCTTATGTTGTCACATGAACTCAAGACACTCTTCACTCTGATTCTGGAGCTATTCTAGATACTGACTCAAAGCAATTGAAGCTAAGCTTTTGGATGAGACTCCACAGTAGGTAGTTAAGAAATCTATTGGCTGTAAGAAAAGAGGTAACTCTATATGAATCTGTGATTGGGAACGTGACATTTAAAAAAAAAAAAAAAAGCAGGGAGAGATTGTTAGCAGTAAGTAGCTATCTTTTACAAGTGCAAAAGTCATCTCTCACAAGATGTTTTGGCTGGGCAGTGGAATTGCCTCATGTCTCAGATCTCCCCAGAATACACATGAAAGGAATATTGTCAAGATCACAAAAAAATTTTCCTCCATCTGTAAAGCATACTGTTAACTGAACAAACAAACAAACAAAGAGCCCACTATTTCCCAGGGTTTATGAGATGCACAACATATCTGAGTTCAACCAAAGGTTTCAGTATTTCTCAGGAGTACACAACAAGTAAACATGAAAACACTAACGGCTGGTATAGGAACATTCCTTCTGTTGTCAAAGTATCTGACGAAGTGGGATTTTCTCCCACGAAAGCTCATACCATAAATAAATCTGTTAGTCTTTAAGTGCGACAAGACTCCTCGCCTTTTTTTTTTTTTTTTTGCGCGCTGCTTTTGCACAGACACTGACATAGCTGATAGAAAAGGGCCTACAAGCAGAGTCTAATGAGCCAGGGAACTTAGACGCTCAAGCTCCCAAACCATTCCTAGTTCCCGAGGGGCAGCCGTGTTAGTCTAGTAAAGCAAAAAGAGCAAGGAGTCTTGCGGCACTTAAAGACTAACAGATTTATTTATGGTATGAGCTTTTGTGAGAGAAAATCCCACTTTGTCAGATGCTTTGAAGAGGAGTAACTTACAGAATGGGAGAAAAATACATGCAGGGGAGTGTAAAACATGGGATCAGGTCACACCACAACAGCAAATCAGAGCATTTGTAAGGATTTCAACTCTAGGAAACAGCATACTGAAAATTTCATCCTCGGCCACTGATGCACAAGACCAGGAGTCAGGTTTCTGTTTTCTGGACCCAACTCTAGAACAAATATACTGCATGACACCAACCAAGCTACTTTGCCTCCATGCCTAGATCTTCCAAAACCTCAAAACATTTTTGCCTACCTGCAGCAAGTTCCGTGCCAAGCGCTGGACTGGTTTTGCAAAGCAATTTAAACCTTAACACTTTCTTTTACAGCACGGGTCTCAAAAATGTGGCCTGTAGGCTGCACGCGGCCCCTAAAGCTATTTCCTGCAGCCTGCGACAACACAATCGTCGCTGGTGTTTGCAATATTGTTGTATGAAAACATTTCAGCGCGTGGCCCTCAGGCTAATGTACTCATCCTCACGCAGCCCTGCACGAGTGTTCATGCGGCCCTTGTGGTGATTTGAGTTTGAGAACCCTGTTTTACACACTGGGAAACAGACACAGCCCCAGGGCTGGCGCAACACTGTAAGCCCGGTAAGCGCTGCAGTGGGGCACCAAAACGGGGAGCCCGCTGTTGCGTGGCGCTATTACATCATTCGTATGTGCTGGCATTTGCCGTGCTTGCAGGGGGGTGCCAGCAACACTAGCGCTGTCCCTACCCAGGCCGGCGAGAAGCTGTGCTCACCACGGGTCTGCACCAGATACGGCTTTACAGCCACGCATCCCGCGCCCGACAACAGCCCCCCACCTCGCAGTCCTGCCGATCTTCCCTCTAATTACTCGTAGACTGTGCGCGCAAACATGTTTTTTTTGTCAGCACCAATATTAGCCCTATTGAATTTTTTTGGTGCACACTATTTTGTTGTGCACAAAGGTTTCACGACCGGTGTGCACAGCTTTCACGACCCGCGTGCACACACATCCACAGCTTCGAGGGAACAGTGAGGGTCCCAACGACCCCCTGAGCCACTAAGTGGCAGCGGGGCAGGTGTGTTGGTCTGGTAAAGCCAAAGCAGCAAGGAGTCCCGTGGCACTTGAAGACTGACAGACTTGTTGATGGCATGAGCTTTCGGGGGAGAGCATCCCACTTCCTCAGGCGCTGGCGAGGGCCGAGCCCGGCGGCTGCACCTGTCGCTGGGGCCGGGGGGAGGCCAGGCCGCCGGCACTTGTTGAGCGCGCGCCGGGCCCTGCCTTCAGCCCCGGGAGCCGCAGCCGCGGAGCGACGCGGGCCGGGCCGGGCCGAGCGGACGCCCCCGGCCTCCCCCGGCGCACGCGAGCCGCCGCCACCTCGCCCTTCAGCCGCGCCGCGCGCCTCCGCCCCCGCAGGCCGCAGGCAGCCCCGCGCCGCTGCCGCACGCCCCGGGCGAGCGGCTCCCGGGGGTCCCCGCCCAGCCAGGCCTCACCTCCTCCGGGATGGCCGGCTCGCCGCCGCCCGCCGGGTAGGAGGCCGCAGCTCCGGGCGGCGGCGGCGGCGGCGGCGGCTCAGGCTCCATGTCCCCGTTGAAGAGCGAGGCCCCCTCAGCGCTGCTGCCGCTGCTCAGCGCCGCCATCTTGGGTCGCAGCGCTGGAGGAAGGGGAGGGGAGGGGGAAGCGGCGGCGGCGGCGAGCCGTAGTGGGGGGGAGGGGGGAGACCGCACAGACCCGGAGCGCTCCCAGCGGCCCGCGCCACGACACGTCACGCTCGGCCCGTGACGTCACCCCGAGCGGCGGCCGCGGCCACTGCGCATGGGCCGGCAACGTCACGGGGAAACACCTTGACGTCACGGCGCGACGAGACGTCACCCGGGGAACTCAGCCGGCGCGGGGCGTAGCCACGCCCCCTCGCTGGAAGCTCCGCCTCCTGACCCGTCCAGTCACTCGCTGACATTAGCCCGGCCTCCAGCAGCACCAGACAGACAGACCCTCCTCTCTGCCGGCAAAAAAAAAAAGAGTCCGGCGGCACTTAAAGACACAGATTTATTTTTCGCCTGGACTTTTTTTTTTTTTTTTGGCTGGGCTAGACTAACACAGCTGCCAGATCCCAAAGCCTGGAAAGGAGGACAGGGATGTATGAAAAGGAGGACACGTGGAGACAATGTGGTATTAATAGAATATTCCACTGTTCCCTCTAAGCTGTGCGCGCGCACACGCACACAGGTCATGAAACCTGCACAGACAACAAAATAAAGTGTGCACAAAAAAATTCAATAGTGCTAATATTGGGGCTCGCAAAGAAATGGTTTCGCGCACACAAAGAAATTGTCTGCGCACACAGTCTACGAGTAATTAGAGGGAACATTGGAATATTCTTCTGTTTTTAGGGGGCCCTGGAAGGCTTCCCCCTAAAAATAGGGTGTTCTGGGGCATTCCCGTGTAAGTAAAAACCCAGATTAAATCAAGTATTTTTTAAATGCCTGCCAGATGGAGGATGTGAAGGTAAAAAAGAGGACGTCCTCCTTTTGCCTGACATCTGGTAACCTACCTTTGAATCTTTCCTTCCAGCCTTCCCCACATCCCTCCCAAGACTCCCCTGACCCGGCCCTCCCTTCTTTCCTCTAGCTTTCTCCTCTGCTCACACAGGAAGATGTCTCTCTCTGCCCTCACGCATAAGCCCACTAGTCCCACTGCCTCAGCTCCCCCCACACAAGCCCCTCTCACTCTTGCCCTGTCTCTATTCATCCCCCCAGACGGATCCCACTTCACCCTTGCTGTCCCATAACCATGCAGCCATTCCCCAGTGTCCTCCTACCCTGCGAAGGCAGGAAATCCCTCAAGTACGGTGTCAGCTTGTTGACACTTCACTCTTCCAACCTAGCAATTAGTAGTATAAGGCACTGAGCTAACAGCATATATTTTCAACCTAAAAATACACCATTAGCCAATCACTCAAGGGCAAAAAGCACAATGACAAGTCACTGGTAGGACAACAGCAGCAGAGTCTCTGCTAGGAGGTGGCTCTGGCTGTCTGCTACAGGGTGATAGTCTTTCAAGAGAGGAGGGGAGCAAGTTCAGAAGCAATAATACATCAGAATGTGCTGCTTGTCATGAAACTACTAAAAAAAACCTTAAAGAAATAACTTCTGTATGCAAAAATACTATACAGTTAAAAAAATTCTTTGTAAAAAGGTAGAATGTTTACTTAGGGCGTATTTAGGCCAAATTTTTCAGCTTGGTGGGTCCAGTGAGTCTGGGGTGCCAAACGTGACTGTGCTTAGAGTCTGATTTTCAGAGTTGCTGAGAGACTGCAGGCCCCACTGACCTAATTTGGAAATTCAGGCCCTAGGTGTCTGAAGTTGGACACCCAAGGTAAAATCCTGGGCTCACTGAAGTCAGTGAGAGTTTTGCCAGTGATCTCAGTAGCATAGTACCAGGATTCCACTTTTGAAATTAGTGAGCAATTTGTGCATATAAAAACAGTGAGTGGGAGAAAGGTAAAATGTGAGCCTTTTGAAATTTACTATCATAGTTGTGGATATTTTCCTATGTAAAATAGTCTGTTCAAAATCATAGGTATATTATAGAAACTCAAGGCAGTGATTCTGAGGTAGAAGCCAGATCAGCGCCAGCCTGACCATATATGTAAACTGGGTGGTTGCCTAGGCTGCCAGGCTTTAAGGGGCACCAAATTAGACAGTAGTGAATTTTTTCTCTTTTAAAAAATATGTTATTTTTTCTCCATATTGAAGAGGGGGGCACCAAAGTCATCATTAGCCTAGAGCACCAAAAATCCTTGGACTGGCTTGATGGCCACCAGTAAGCACAAGCAGTTGCCTATGCACATCCAACTGAAGGACTGGGGCCTGTGGGTATATGCTTAAGTATTGAATATTAGAAGAGTCCAAAGATAAGGTTGCTAGATAAAATTATCTTTTAACTCTTTACAGTACTGTACATAATAATTATAACATACTACTTCGCAAATTGTAGTCAGAAAAAATGCATACCTGGTTGCGTATTAAATGGATATATTAGTTAACGTTATTAAAATACATTTCCAAGAAAGAGAAGATCTTGCTCTCTACTTTAACAAAAGGTACCAACATATTAACAATGAAAAATTAATATACATTAGGAACATATTGCAAGATGCTACCTCATAATTTAATAAATGTGGAAAGCTATATCGTTTGAGAAACATTCCTAAGCATCTGTGTGAGACTTCTATAGATATGCACAAAAGGAACAGTTACAGGGATGATGCTAGCTTGAACATCAAAGTGTTCAGACAGTTGTAACTATAATCAGTACATTTAACACCTAAGAGTGGTTCCCCACCCTCAGCAAAAAGGAACAAAGGTCCTGTGGCACCTTAAAGACTAACAGATTTCTTCAGGCATAAGCTTTCATGGGCTTCAACACCCACTTCATCAGATGCAGCTTGGGTTGAAGCCCACAAAAGTGTATGCCCAAAGAAATCTTTAAGGTGCCACAGAAATCTTGTTGTTTTTGCTGTACACAGACTAACACGGCTACCCCTCCGGAATTTTTTCAGTGTGGTTACTGACAGCACTTCAGGCCTAATCCCTCAAACATTTATGCCTGTGCTTAATTTTATGTTCATAAATGTTTGAAGAATCCAGGTTGTAGCTGATGTCTTGCTAAAAATATTCTCATGACTCAGGAAAGTAACAGAGAAAGCCCATGCACATTTTTTAAAGGGATTACCAAAAAACACAACAAAACAATCAAGCCATACCCTTTAAAGGATGCTCTGTCACAATCTGGAATTTTTTCAAATTAGTCTTAAACAGATCCAAGTTAACAGCATCCCTTTGAGGGGGCACAGACAGCTCTAGCTGTTGTGTTGCCTGTCATTTGACTGCTTAACCATCCAGTCTTCTCATCCTCTGGCTGTAGTTTTAGGATGCCGAATACTCTATAAAATACACACCCCCTACAATAAATTTTATTTTATATGGCACCTTTCACAATGCAGTTAGTGCTTTGCAGAAGCAGTTGGAAATGAGTTAGGTGCTGGTATTACTATAAATGTGAAGTAAGCATTAACAGTTATGTACTGTATGAGCCAATAGCTCAATACAGCCTAGAACATTAGATCCTGTTTTATTAAGAGAAGGCTCTTTGGCCAAAAGTCTGGGCAAAGTTATTCCCTGCTCTGTTCAAAACACCCCATAATATTTAAGTAATACACATACCTATTTAAATCTTCACCTGATAGCTACTAGAGAGGTACAGAAGGGACTTTGTCAAACATGCCATCTGACCCGTTATATCTTAACTCCCTACTTGGGGCAGGACAACATCGTGATTGAATACAAGCCCAAATTCTTATGTCATGGGTAGCCCAAGCACTACCACCAGCTAAACACCACTGTGAGAGAGACTAACATAAGAACTAGGTTACTTGCCAAGTTTGTAACTTTCAGCTTAACAAATCTGTCTTCTAAGCGTATTGTGGAAAAGATAATAATCAATAATGCCCAATGTGGGATAAGCATCTGAAGTGTGGGGGAAAAGTGTGCAGTCTGTAAACAAAACACAGATCAGGTAGAAAGTGTAGGGATGAAGATTAGAATGTTGAGACAGAGTTCCCTGTACTTGTAAGAAAATGAAAAGATGTGCAGTATTAAGTGTTTAATCTGCCACATTCCTTAAGTAGCTGATGTTAATGGAAGAGTCACTGGGTAAAATTCATCCCTTGTGCATCTCTTTTTGCTTCCATAGACTTCTCCACAAGGGTGACTTTGGCTTCACTGCACAGATCTTAGTCATAATCTATGTTTTATTCTCCAAACAGTTTACAGTCAGGGTGTAAATCTAACACAGCACCAATAGGTTACCCTCAATCTACAATTTTTTTTAGTTCTTTTTCTACCTTTAATAATTCCACATTGCTTTGTTCTTGTGCATTTGATTTTAATCAGGAGGTTTGTATTCACATGGAGAGTGTTAGTCATACTATGTTATTATTTATGCTGTGTAGCACATTAAGGGCTGCAAGAATGAACTTTATGCTGCCAACTGAGAACCAGAACTAGGATTACAGCCAAAAGTTACCAGCTAATACACATGGTGTGTGGGCATGGAGGTTGTGGGCGGGGAGGGGGGATTCACTTGTTTTGATTTTGAAATAGAAAAAGAAAAATGTACTGCTGGTAAGAAATGATGGACTAAGAAGAGTGAAGGCAGAAATCTACCATTCACGCTGTACCTCCTTGCTCTTTGGAAGGGTCCGCATCTATTGATTAATGCAATTTACATTTTGTGACCCACTTTTACACTGTGTCATCTTTGGTTTTTCTGCTTAGCCTGTCAGAAAGGAAGTTAATCAGAATTAAATGTAACAGTGCTTTTTGGTGATCAACACTCCATTTGCAGAGTGTACGAGATAGCTTTTTTTCTGGTGCTTCCAGTCACTCTCAACACAAGTCAGAATCATATTAGTGACCTATGTGAATAAATTTGTTGGTCTTTAAAAGTGAAACACAACTCCTTTTTTTTTTTTTTTGTACACGTGAAGGACTGTGTTTTTCTCATTGCCCAACTCAAACCACCCAGAGCTCTGAGTGGGTCATTCACAGATGTAGTTATAGACAGACAGTCTAACTGGTTCTTTAGCAAGTAATTTCTGTTTGTAAATAAATAATAAAAAAAAAATCAGCAGTTTCCCAAGGAATGTGTACTTATGCCCTTTTTGCATCTACTTTTTCTGTTTTGTTCAGAAAAAAATTAAATCCTGATGAGAAAAATAAGTCAGTTTGTTAAAGGGCACAGACGCACCATTTGGATCACCCAACAGAACATTAATTGATCAAATTATCACATGCCTTTCAAGAGGAAATATTTAGCCAGCAGAAAATAAGCGTTTACTTGACAATGGCTAGCCCCATGGGGAGATACGAACACATCATCTGAAGTCATATAACTTTGATGGAATGCTCAAAGAAGTTAGGCTTCAATGGTGGGAAAGGGCTCCTCAGTCAGATCTAAGGTATGTCTAGCTTGCCATTTCTTTTGCAAAGAAGAGAGCATTTTAAAAGAAGTAAATGATCAGTAACACCCCCCCATCTCTATGGTACATTTTCATAACAAATCTCTGTCAACTTTTTATGCAAATAGTTAGGCCAAAGCTTAGATTTTTTTTATATAGGTTAGTATATTAGGTTAGACACATGAGGCTAGATTTGTAAAGGTAGTTAGGCACCTAAACAGGGGTTAAAGTATAATTTGGCAGGCCCTGGAACCCTCCTAAATTTCCAGGCCCCCTTCACGCAGGCCTGGGGCCCCTTCACCCACCCCAGCTACTGCCCCCTGAATGCCTGCCCCTCCATCAGACCCCTCTTTCCACGTCTTCCTCAGTCCCCAGTCCCTAAGTTCCCTGGCCCCATGTCCCCACTCCAGCCCCTCTAACCCCCCATCCCCCAGCTTTGCTCCAGCCCCTTCAGCCCCCCAACCCCTCCACACATTCCCAGTCCCCTTGTCCCCATTCCCCCACTCCACCCCTTTCAGCCCCCAACCCCTTCCACACCTCCCCAGCCCATCACCCTGACCCCTGACCCCTTCTTCCCACCCCCCATGCCCTTTCTCCTCCGGAGCCAGACTGTCACCAGCCCCCAGGGCTCCCTTACCCATGCCGCCAAAAAGCCAGGCCAGGCAGGGAAGGGAGGATGTGGCGCCAGCCGCCTGGCCAGCGAGTGGGAGCATGGGCCTGAGACTGGGTCCAGGCTGCACGTACCACCCGGGCCCAGCAGGAAGGGGCAGGGCCACCACGGGCACCAGGAAGTGGGGAGGGTGGGCCAGGCTTCCTCCAGTCCACAGCCCCTTCCCTGAGCTGCATTCCAGTGCATTCCCCTATTTGAGGGGGCCCTGGAATGCAGCCCCCCTAAAAATAGGGGGCCCCAGAACACTGTTCCAGGGCATTCCCCCTTACTTTAACCCCTGCACCTAAAGACACAGACTAGGCACCTGTCTGCCACTTTGGGTCTCTAAATATTTTTAGTACAGCCCAGTATACCAAATCCTGGTCATTTTCTTTACAGAATGCCAATGAAGTTCAACGGTGAGTAATAAGGGCTAGAGGAGTTACCCCATGCTTTGCAGCATTTGCATTTTACCAACATATGTGGAGCTAGTTTATCAACTGCAATGAAATGATTACAAATAAGTCTTCTAAAATATATTAGTAAGTCCATGGCACCTTTAAACACCGATATGGAGCTAAAAAATACATAACTGTGCATTGCCATCTTCCAGTGAGGGCTGCTGTTTGTGTATCATGTCAAATTCTGAATCCTCAGAGGGAGGAATCCAGGACAGGGCTGTAACTATGGCGGGGCAAACAGGGCTTTGCCCTGAGTGCCCCAGAGCAGCTCCATTGAGCTGCTCTATCAACGGGCACGTTCCACGCTGCTCGCTCCAGGAACTTATCATAGTAAGGGGCGTATTCCAAACAGAATGCACCCCGGGCACCAAAATGACTAGTTACAGCACTGATCCAGGATGATGGTGTATTTAGATGCTGCTGATTGTAGTTTGTCACTAACTTCTGTGACTTTGCCCAGAAAAATATCAGCCAGGGCAATAGTTAGGCTGATTACTAGAATGCTGCCATGCTTAAAATAAAAAAAAAATTAAAAAAGGACAGAATTGCATACACTTCCTAATTGGAGTTTGCTCTCTCAGAAGAATGAATTGACGCTCCTGAGGAGTGGGCACAGAAGTCTTTCACTTCCGTTCACCATCCATGCAAGTCTTGGGAGTCCCACTCACACAATACATCCGTTATATCTTTCAAAGCTTTCTGGAGGAAAGCCTGGGTGCTTTGATTTTTTTCTTTAAAAAAACCCCAAGGACTCCTGTGGTGCTTTTAAAGACTAATTATTTATCACATGATAGTCTTTAAAAGTGCCACAGGACTCTGTTTTGCTGAACTAGACTGACACAGATACCCCTTTGGAACTTGATTTTTTTCTGTGCCCCCACTCTCCAGTTGATCATGTTTGTTTTTTCTTAGCAGAATGTCATGGTAGCTCTTAACATCCTTTGAACCCTTGAGCTGAAAAATCCTCAAGCTCTGCAATGCTGCTGAGCCTCAGACCTTTCATGCTTCTTTATGACCTCTATATGAAAATGAGCTAATCTTTGGTGGCGAATAGTCAACTGGCAGCAGAACAGTTCTCACTAAAGTCCTCTTCTCACTTCATGCTTTCTTTTTCTCCCTCAAAATACGCGAAAATGCTAATTCACATATGCCCGTCATACAGAACTTGATACTGTTCCCATTCAAGCAAATAAAATTTTTCTATTAAATTTTCACTGCATAGGATCAAGCCCCTAATGCTTATATAATCTTTGGGTGGGGTTACAACTCATCTAATTGCCCCTCTCCAGTGCCTTAACAAAAATAAAACCCAACTCCTATAACCAAGCACCTGGAGACCCAGGAGTCAGGCTCTGAGGGACTCACAGCAAAGTCAGTTACCATCCCCATATTCAAATGCTACTAAGAGTAAAAGTAATGATGAACTTTATTAACTAACTTTATAAATCTTATGATGAGAGAAACAAAGAACAACAACATGATGTGGCTATGCTGTCAACTCACGTTTACCATTCCTCGGCTTTCTTTCCGCAATACATGATCAAAGAAAACCAAAATTATGGTGAGCAAAACTGTAGAGTTTTAAGGGAGATTATAATCCAATAAGGAGGACAGCATATTCAGAGCTGTATAAGAAGTCTTTATTGAAAGAGAACTGAGAGAGAGAGAGGAGACAGACAGGTTTTCCTAGCACCTAAACGACTCTCCCATTTATCACTATGGCAACCCCAATGACCCTAAGTAGTCCAAAACACCACATATTCCTCCCCCTCTAATGAACACCCCCCCCAGAATAAAGCCCCCCCCCCAAAAGAATAAGAACTAAACTAAGAGATGAGGGTAGACTGCCCCATCTCCGGCGAACCCCCAGAGAATTATTCTGCCCCATGAAGAGGGGGTCACCACTAGCTAAAGATCCAGCCGATTAGGAGGCCTTCTGTCGCGAGGTGGATTACGGCGAACTTCTGGTGTGCCCACCCCACAAGGTGGTGTTGGTGGTGGTGGGATCACGGGTACTGGGGAAGTAGCCGGAACTGGAGAGGATGTTGTGTCCGGTTGGTCCAGGAAGGCTGAAGGCGTTGAAGGGGTGGCTGGAGCAGGAGAGACAGAAATAGTAGTTTCATGCTCTGATGTTGTATCATCAGTAAGGGTGAAGTCAGATATGTCTGCTGGAGATGCATCTTCTGGGTGGATATGACGGAGAAGCAGCTGATCTACATGCCGTTGCCAAACTAGGCCACTCGCTGTCTGGACAGAGTAGGAAACAGGTCCTGTCTGGGCAATGACCATTGCTGGGACCCATTTAGCTCCTGAAGCATAGTTTCACGCAAGAACTGGCTGTCCAATACTGAAGGAGCGGCCCTTTGTTCTTGGTGAATGTCTACTGACCTGGTCCTGCTGTTGGCGTTGAACCACTTGCCCTGTGTCTCGTGGTTTCAACAAATCAAAGCAAGAGCGCAACTGCCGTCCCATCATAAGAAAAGCTGGAGATGCCTTAGTTGTAGCCTGTGGAGTGCTTCTGTAGGACAACAAGAAGTTGTCCAGACGCTTATGAAGAGGTGAACGTCCCTTTGCAGATTTTAGAGCTTGCTTCATAGTCTGTACAAACCTTTCAGCAAGTCCATTGGTGGAAGGATGATACGGTGCTGACCTGATGTGATGTATTCCATTGGCCTTCATAAAAGTTTCAAAATCCTGTGAAACGAATTGTGGTCCATTGTCACTCACCAGCTGTTCTGGAAGACTGTAACAACTAAAAAAGCCACGTAGGGTCTGAATAGTGGCTTCCTTAGTAGTGGACTGCATTACCGAGACTTCTGGCCATTTTGAATGGGCATCCACAGCAATTAAAAACATACATCCTTCAAATGGGCCAGTAAAATCAACATGGATACGTTGCCATGGCCTTTCGGGCCAATCCCATGGGTGAAGAGGTGCCAACTGAGGTGCATTCCGGATGCTCTGGCATGAGGTACAAGCTCTAGCTGTTTCTTCAATGGCCTTGTCTAAGCCTGGCCACCAGAAATAGCTCCGTGCAATTTCTTTCATGCACACTATGCCACAGTGACTTGAATGGAGCTGTTCCAACAAACGTGGTCTTAATGAAGGTGGGATAATGACACGCATACCCCACAACAAACACCCGGATTGGGTCAATAACTCTGTCCTCCGAGACACATAGGGGCGGAGGTCAGGAGAGACCTGAGAGTCAGGTAAGAACGTTCCATGCATCATGAAATCCATAACTCGTGAGAGTACTGGGTCAACTCGTGTTGCTTTCTTCACTTGAGAAGCCGTGACGGGTGTGTTTTCCACCTGTTCAAAGTAAAAGATTCCTTCCTGGCCCAGATCCTGATGGTGTGCTGGTAATGGTAGCCTTTAAAGGCCATCAGCATTGCAATGCAAAGAGGATTGCCTGTACTTGATTTCATATGTGTATCCAGAAAGTATCAATGCCCATCGTTGCATCCGACTAGCAGCCAAATGTGGGATGCCTGTGTGTGGCCCCAAAATTGATGTCAGGGGTCGATGGTCAGTGAGAAGTGTGAACTTCTTTCCCCACAGGTACTGGTGAAATTTCCGAATGCCAAAAACAATGCCCAGTGCTTCGTGTTCAATTTGGGCATAATTAGTTTCTGCCTTAGTCAAGGAGCGTGAAGCAAAAGCAATCAGCCTCTCTTCACCAGAAGGCATAATATGTGACAATACAGCCCCAACTCCATAAGGGGAGGCATCACAAGCCAACTGTAGGGGCAAGGATGGGTCAAAATATGTCAGAACCTTAGAGTTTACCAGTGAGCGTTTAGCTTCATTAAATGCAACATCACAGGCTTCAGTCCAGTTCCAGGCCTTTTTCAGCCCCAGAAGCTCATGTAGGGGTTTCAGGAGCGTCGCTAATTGTGGAATAATCTTGCCATAATAGTTTAGTAAGCCTAAAAAAGAGCGAAGTTGGCTTATGTTCTGAGGTAGTGGAGCATCCACAATAGCCTTAACCTTGGCCGGAGACTTATGGAGACCATCAGCATCAATTATATGTCCTAAATATTCAACTGAGGGCTGGAAAAACTTACATTTGTCTCTGTGAACACGTAGACCATACTCTTCCAGTCTTTGCAGAGTAGCTTCTAAGTTCGTAAGGTGTTCCTCCTCATTTTTGCCAGTGACCAGGATGTCATCCAGATAGCACTGGACTCCTGATAAACCACTCAAAATCTGATCCATTGCCCTTTGGAACAAAGCTGGGGCTGAAGTAATGCCAAAAGGTAAACGACAGTATCTGTACAACCCCTTATGTGTTACAATTGTCAAGAACTCTTGAGATTCTTCTTCAACATGCATCTGTAAGTACGCTTGACTCAGATCAATCTTGCTAAATTTTTGTCCTCCAGCCAAACCTGCAAAGATGTCCTCAATGCAGGGAAGAGGATATTGTTCTGCACATAACACTGGGTTGACAGTGACCGTGATATCTCCACAACTCCGAATGGAGCTATCCTTCTTCACTATTGGGACAATGGGTGTTGCCCACTGGCTGTGAGTAACTGGCACCAAGATTTCCTCTTTGACTAACCGCTCCAAGTTTTCTTCCACCTTGGGTCTGATGGCAAATGGCACCATCCTGGCCTTCAAACATTTTGGTTGGCAGTCAGGCTTTATATTTAATTTCACAGTGATTCCCTTCATACTGCCTAAGTCTTCACCGAAAACAGCAGCATGTTTCGTTAGTACCGCTGCTAGATTCATTTCTTCTTTAATCAATTGATGCACTTGTGACCAATCGAGTTGGTTTTTCCTGATCCAAGATCTTCCCATTAGGGCTGGGAAATTCCCCTTTACCACAAAACAGTGGTCATTTTGTGGTCTGTCCATTGAGTTCTACTTTCACATCAATAGTACCCAACAGGGGAACAGTCTCTCCAGTATATGTCTTCAAAACGACTACTGTCGGCTTAAGTGGCAGATGTCTAAAGTCATTCTCATACACAATGTTAGAAACTAATGAAACTGCTGCGCCAGTGTCCAGTTCCATGCATGTAGGTTTGCCTTCCAACACAAGTGTTACCCAGAATTTACGTGGGCCAGCTGTTATAGACAAAACATGGAGGGAATCTTCATCTTCCAATTGGGTGTCACTATGATCACCTGTATTCTGCTCTACTGCATACAGAATTTCCCTCTTAGTCTGCCAAACCAACAGCCCATTTTTCTCAGGTCTGCCTCTTCTGTTTGGCTCACCCTTCCTTTGTTTGCAGGCACGTTCAATGTGCCCTCTCTTACCACATTGTCGACTCAGTAGTTCTTTAAACCAGCACTCAGATGCTTCCCACACCAGTAACATTCTTGTCTCGCCAGTGCCCTGGGGGCAGGTTGTAGGGATACTTTACAGACACTGACCCCGATCTGTTGCATGTCTTGGGTGACGCGTTCCATGGAGACTGCAATTTCCACAGCCTTCTGCAAGGTGAGTTGACCTTCAGTCAATAGGCGTTTTCGTGTTGATTCACTGTGCAGGCCACACACCAGCTTGTCACACAGCATTTCCTCTAACATGTTCTTGAAGTCACAGTGTGCTGCCAGCTTCCGCAGAGCTGCTACAAATTGTACAACTGATTCACCTTCCTCTTGGTTCCTTTGGTAGAACCTATACCTCTTGGCAGTTACTAGTGGCTTTGGGGAAAAATGTGCTCCCAGAACTTCCACTGGGTCCCCGTAAGGTTTCTGCTTTGGCTTCTCCGGATAAAGCAAGTCACATAGCAAATTATAAGTCTTAACTCCAATGACCATTAGGAAAACTGGTACCTTCTTCTCATCAGTTATGTTGTTTGCTATTACAAAATTTTGAAATCGGGCTGTATATGTCTGCCAGGAAGCTGCCGAATGATCATATGCTTCAAAGGTTGTAGTAAGTAAAGCCATGATGCCCTCTTGTGGTTATTGTTTGTCTCTTCTCTTAACAGCAGGCAGATCAGCTTTCAGAATAGCCAGCCAGCCTTATCTCTTCCTTGTGCTTAACAGCAGGCAGATCAGCTTTCAGAATAGCCAGCTAGCCCTTAGGCAAACAGATCAGCTTTCACAGCTACAACCCAACCCCCATGTAAGCAGTAAAATAAAGTTTTGCTTCTTACATTGTATTCTGGTTTTCCAGAGTTGCCAGGATTGTTGAGGACAGCCACTCCATCACGTATCCCATCCTCCGTCGCCAGATGTAGAGTTTTAAGGGAGATTATAATCCAATAAGGAGGACAGCATATTCAGAGCTGTATAAGAAGTCTTTATTGAAAGAGAACTGAGAGAGAGAGAGGAGACAGACAGGTTTTCCTAGCACCTAAACGACTCTCCCATTTATCACTATGGCAACCCCAATGACCCTAGGTAGTCCAAAACACCACAGAAACAACTCGCACAGAAACATGGTGAAAAAGAAATCCAAGAGTTCCCAAAGTTTTCAGGTGGACTTCACCTGAATCTCAGCTATAGTCTCTGTTCACCAAGTCCAAAGGCTTGAGTGGAAAGAAGCATCTCTTCTCTTCTTTGGTTGCAGAAGTCTACAGTAGAAATCCGTGTAGACGACTCTTCCTCCACTAGAACCACCACCATCCAGTCAGCTCACTGGTTAACCAGCACTCAGTCACATACATCTGGAAAGAAACTCTGCTGCAATATGCTTTATAGCCAGGAAAAAACATCTTGCTGTGCACTCCTGGCTCAGCTTCTCCCATTCACACATTAGGCACATGGGCTCTTTTCAGTACAACTCCTGCTGCTGCTACTTTCATGGCCTCTGATCACAGTAGGAGAAATGGTGGGTTGCTCACCAGTAACCATCCTTCTTCAAGATGGGCTGCTTGGATCCATTCAGTAATAGGTGTCTCTGTGCCAGAGCGTCGGATTGGTCGGAAAACTTTTGTCCCAGCCTGTCAGGAGAGGGCAGACGGCCACCCCCCCCCATGCCACCCAGTGGCTATATATATGGCCGCCTTCCGACCCCTCCCCATTTCCTAGGAGTTGACAACTCCAGATGCGGGGATGGAGAGGAGGGACCTGAATGGATCCGAGCAGTCCATCTTGAAGAAGGACGGTTACCGGTGAGTAACCCACCATTCTTCTTCGAGCACTGACTACTAGGTGACTACTAGCCATGCTGATGGACGGCGGGTGGAGTTGGCTCTTCTGCCTTCAGCACAGCAAACCACCCCAGATGGGAAACAGCCCAGTGAACAAGGTTCTCACAGCAGCCAGGAGACCACCTAGGGCTCATGGCCTGGCAATGGGAAACCTACAACTGAGGGGCCAACCCAAAGCAGGGGAAGGTCCAATCCACCCGAGGCAAAGTGTGCGTGGGCCGGATGGACTAAGGTCACCTTAATCCAGAGTTTGAATAAACGCAACACGGCTAACGTGGAGTAAGATACGTTTGTTCGCTCTACCTGTTGGGTATAGCTCGAAGTATGAGGGCCAGAGGTTTAATTCCTGGCCACAGAACACTTCAGTGTGAACCTTACGAAAGAGCTCTAGAAGCCTTAGGGTTACCAGGCTGGCCATGACGGCTGTGGCCTACGCAGATAAGAATAGAAGGGATAAATGATATCCCTCCGACTGGCCATGTAAAGACCCAAAGACACATGCCCAAAGGGGTGTGTGAATTTAGAACACCCGGCAACATGCAAGGGAGCAAGGACTACTGAGTTCAGGTGGGAAGGATCTAAGGGGAGATACTTCGTGCTGGTTAATGAGAAACGAAAAAGGCCAGGGGTGGTGCAGTCAGCACCATGGCATATTGGTCAAGATGTCCCTGGGCCAGGAGGGTGCGGCGCAGGCCTCCAACAGTGTTACTGTGTAAAGACCCAGAGGATTTCCATCGCTTGGAAAGAACATTTCAGACCCACCAGGTGCCTGCGAGGCGGCATGGTGGGCCTTAGGACATGCTGTTGACCTTGGTATTCCTGTGAAGACTCACGGAAGTGGACCCTCCTCTTGTCCCTTATGTTCTACTTCAGGATTCCACTACCTGGAAGAGCGCCTGGAGAATGGAGGTGGGGGAGGATAGGCGAGGGTAACGGAAATGCAATGACCACCAATTGGACACTAAGTTGTGACAACCGGAGGGCCTATGGGTGTTAGAAATGCAATGATCTAAAAGACCTTGTGCGCCTGAAGGCACTGCCAGGAGTGGTATCTGCCCCTACTATGCTGCACTTATGTGTACTTTGAAGTTAAGGAACTACCCTTCCAAATAATATGGGTTATGGGAGGAGTGGGTGGTCCTCTCCAGAGATCGTCTGGGAGGGATATGGCACTCACAGGATGCAGACCACAGTTCTGCAGGGGTACCTTGGATTTAGAAAAATTCCAACAAAGGCGGCATATCCCTATCATCCGATCTTTATATAGGATAGGACTCTACTATAGGGGAAAAAACAAATTTCTGAGTTTCTGTGCAGATTGGAAATCGGGTTTTTGGTCGACTTGAGCTCCATCAAGTGAATGGGAAAAACCAACAGCCCTCAGCAGTTGCCTACAGTGAAGGTATCATGCAAAGACTACCCAATGGTTTATGGCCTTCAGGTCCCATTAAGGGAGGCAAGATATATCCACCAGGCGCCCAGGTGATAGTGTCCCGTGGCCAGACCTGGATAATCATGGTTCCAAGGTCACCCTAGGGTGAACCATTTATGTATACCCTGGTTAGGTGATGACCACGTAAGAAGCCCAATGGCATGCCAGATGTTCATCAACAAGCTAGCGCCACAGGCTTGGCTAAAGACAGTTGGAAGGCCTAGGGCAAGTTTCCTTTTGCCTCTGTCCCATTGATTGGGGAAAGGCGTTGTCTCTTCCCCCATGGGTCTCTCTGACCTGGCTGATTCCAGGTCGGGTATATAGAAGCTGTCACTTCAGGAGTGGATAGAAAGGGGAGGTGGGGAGGATATCACCACCGCCTTCCTGGGAGGGTGGGGCCTAAATAAGGACCCCTGATAGGGATATTCTAGCTAGCTATGAGGCCATCCTGGAGAAGCAGGAGAAGTGATTGTTAGCCCCCAGTTGTTTTCCTCCCTGGGGGCGGGGGCAAGGAGCAAGGTGTAGATTTGTAAGCAGTTCTGCCTTGGTCTCCCCCCAGGTATAGAATCACATGCGGAAGAGAGTATCATATTTCCGCCTAACGGGGGCGGGGGTGAAGAAGGCTTACAATACCATAGAGGTGGCTGAGGGTCTACTGTGATCGACTTAAATGCGCGCACCGACTGGTTTTGTTGGGCTGAGGAAAAGCCCAAGGCGTCCCTCCCCATTTCAGGTGCGGAAGCAGATCCTACCTGATGTGGTGCAGGCAGCGGGCTGGCGAAGGGTTTCATGAGCATCCTGTTGGGCACGTGCATCCCCTCATACCGGGATTGTCTGTAGTTGTGGCTAGAGCTACTAGGTGATGCGTCCTTTGGCTTAGTGAAGGCCTCCCTTAACACCTATAAGAGTGGAAGGGATCATCGGTTGAGATAGAACCTGAAGGACGGGGGAGGGGGGGGCTTTCTTGTTCCTTTCCCATATTCTTTATCCCTTTTTTCCTCCAAAAAACAGCCCCAAGGGTAGCAATGAACTTAAACTTGCCTGCAGCAATGGCCGCAGTTTCAGGTGGACCCTTGATGACTGAGAGGGCTTTGGTTACGTGGCTGTGTCTTCCGTAAGATCAGAGAGAGAGGACAAGGGCTGACTCACCCCTTTCTCTGATGTCGATGTGGGATGGGGTTTGGGGTGAGAGGAGTATGGCGGCCCCCAGGGTTCCTCATTCTCTCACTAAAGGAAGGGAGGTTAAGGGTGTTATCTTCATTCTCTGATGGTGGATCGAAGCCACAGTTATGTCCCAGATGTTATGAGAGCCACGGTAGGCAGTCACAGGTTAATAGGGATAGGCTCCCCTTCCTTGCAGGGAAAGGGAAGGGGAAAAAGACCCTCCAAGAAGCCCCCAGAATTTGAACTGAGGGGGCTGTGGGGAGGGACTGAGTCCCCGCCCATGTGTCCAGGAGGTGGGTGGGAGGAGTGATTTCAGCCCCATATGGCAAGGGAAGGGCCCCGAGGGAAGGAGACCAAGATATTTAACCTCTCCCCTAGGGTCCTGTGCAGTACCCACTACAGTCAAGGTCTCAGGGCGGAACAAGGCGTCACCCCCGAAGGGCAGATCGAGTGCCACCTGCTGCGCAGCAGGGGGTACCCTGGCTTCCCTAAGCCAGGCCGCTCAGTGGATTGTTACAGCCAACGCCATGGTGCGGGCTGCTGTATCTACCTCATCTCGGGCTGAGAGGAGAAGTTCCTGGTAGATTATTCTTCCCTCTTCCAGGAATGCATCATACTCCTCTTTGGCCTCTGGTGGGAGCAAATGTCTAAATTTCACGACCAATTCCCACACATCCAGCATGTATCTGCTGGTCAGGGCCTGATTGTTTGCAACCCACAGTTGGAAGGCTGAAGAGGAGTAGGCCTTACGCCCCAGGAAATCCAATTTCCTAGCTTGTCTCAAAGCAGGGAGAGGGTCTCTAGACAGTTCACTGGGGCCTAGTGCCATATGTACCACGTCCCGAGGAGGGAGTGGGTGGTCGGCAAGAGGAAGAAACTCTGATTTGGGAACTCTATATTTAAGACCCACTGGGTCTGACACCAGGGCGATGGAACCCGGGTTCTGCCATCTGGAGAAGGTAAGGTCCCAAACACTTGGGTATGGGGAACTGTAAGCGGCTCTGCTGAAGAGAAGATTGGCCTGAACAGGGTGTCTGAGGGAGGTTCAGAGGATTGAACCTCTATCCCCAAATGGGCTGTGGCATGGCACAAAAGATAGAAGTGCTCTGATAGGTTGCCTGTGTATGAGCCCAGTATGGGGGACAAAGAGGTTCCAGGTGCCCGTTGCAGAGTTAAGGGGGAAGGGATTTTGTGAGGGGACCATTTATGGGGATGAAAGTGGAAAGGTGACGGCGCTGAGGCGCAGCGGCAAGGCCACATAGAGCCCTTTGATGGACCTTCTCCAGGGTTTGAACAGGGAGAAGTGCCCCCCAATTCTTGAGGTGGTACCGGTGATGGAAAGGTTATATGTTGCCACAGGGATGGCTGTAAGGTACTGAGGCCCGGTGGAGTAGTAGGTGGTGGGCTTGAGGGGAGGGAGAACTGTGTCGCCCATGCCGTACCCAGGTCTTAGGTATGAAGGCCAGCTTGCCTCTCCTAACTGGTGTTGGGGAAGGTGGTGTGGGTAGCAGGAGGAGTGCCTGAGCGGCCTCCACCACCTCTGGGGTTGTTGGTATCAGGAGCAACCCTGAACGAGCTCGTGGTGAACCCTTAACAGGGGAGACAGGGCTGCCCTGCTGGGACGGCCCCTGTACCATTGGTACCGGGCTGTGACAAGCCTGCGGTACCGGAGATGACTGTGATCGGTGCTGGGGTGAGTCTGGCACCGACAGTAGTGGGTGTGCCAGGACTGTGGCGCCAGAGGCGACCTCAAGCGGCACCGAGGTACCGGAGTCGGTACTGAGCTCATCCTTCTGCGGCCACCAGTAGCACAGTGCTGGGCCAGTTCCAGTGCTGAGCCAGGTCTCTGCGCCGGGCGGGAACCCGAAGCCTCGAGTGAGAAGTGCTGAGCCTGTTCAGAGGCTAAGGCATGGCGCCTTTGTTCCCTCTCCTTGAATATCCGAGATTTAAAGGCCATACATAGGGAACAGGTGATGGAGGATCCCTGTGGTGGAACTATGTCCACGAAAAGGAGCTCCTAGTTGGGCTAAAAGCTCATAGAAGGTGGACAGGCTGCTTGCGTTCGCAAGGAGCAGACATTCCAGATCTGACGCGCAAGGTGGAAGAAACGAACCTGGGGAGGGGTCGGTAGGCGGCCATATATATATCCACTGGGTGGCATGGGGGGCAGTGGCCGCCTGCCCTCTCCCGACAGGCTGGGACAAAAGTTTTCTGACCAATCCGGCACTCCGGCACAGAGACACCTATTACTGAATACATCCGAGCAGTGCTCAAAGAAGAAATCTAAGTTGTGGAGCATGCTCAAGGTTACCGCTCCCCTTTCCAGAAATTCCTGGCTCTCAACAGCTAAATTGGCCCAGCAACAGCTACCCAGCCTGAATAAGTCTCTTAAAAAGACATTCTTCATTTAGACACAGGGTTACACTTAGACAACTAAAGAACTATAACCCAGGCTATTTTACAATACAGACCATTTATAAACCAATACAATGGCTTTAAATCATTATAGAATGTTAGGTTCCTTAAAACCAATGTACAAATTCTCTACTCCCAGTGACTTTGAAAGGCTGCACATCAGAACCAAGCTTTCAGAGGTTTCTCATTGGTTGTTAAAGACACAAGTCAAAACTAAATGTTATAAGTGACACCTGTGTTTTATAGGTGAAATTATCAATGTTCTTTACATATTAATTTTTTTAATTATTTGAAAATATTAATTTAGGAAACTTCAAAGCCTTTCCTCTTTTAAACAAACACATAAACCAAACATAATGAAGACAAGATAATGAAAAAAAAGAGGTAAATCCACAAAGGTCTTAACTCAGTTACCATTCTTTAAATTTAAACAATAATGTTCTAGATAACCACCCTTTAGAAATAACTTTTAAATTATTATTTTAGGAGTGGTAAGAGGACTATTTACCCTGACACAAGCTTTTCACTTAACCCAGGTTGAAAATAACTTTTCAGGGTCATTTCTAATAAAATATTATTTGAAATACAACTGACACTTTTATGGTGACCTTTGGAAAGCAAAAAACAAATCATCTCCCTTTGGATGCACATAAGAAACAGCCTTGGCAGCTGGGCAAGTGGCCAGATTAAACCATTTGTTACACAAGGCAGGATGAACCTGGAGCACAAGGCAGTAACTACATACTCTGCATGTCTTTTAGCAACCTCACAAAACAAAAACCACCACATATCAATCTACTTCCTCTTCTGCTTTAATGACTACTTCAAGGTCTAACTGCCTATGTGCTGAGCCCCAGCCTTGTATCCCCTGTCTCTACTACACTCCTACAATCACTTGTGCACTAGAACTATGAGACACTTAAAAGTCTAAACACTTGAGTCATATAGCTGACTTCAAAACAATCCTGATGAAGATGGCACATCAGGATTCATTAATAGAAACAGCTGAGTCCTGAAATTATCATTTAGGTAAGAGAAGGAAAAGGACATCAAGAGAAAGGGTTTGGATAGGATGAAGCAGAAATAGGAGCCATCTGCAAGGGGACTCGAGCACTGTGTATGGGAGGCTGTGCAAAATGGAGAGGTGAGGAGAGAAAAAAGTAAATGCACTACCTGTTTCATTTTACTGAAGTGGGGATCAAATGCCACAAATGATAGAATCAGTCAAGACATTTCTATTAACTTGAGTTTCCAGCTATGATCTTCAGAGCTTTAATTTATTTGGTCATGCAAATATCTAGGTTTTTAGAAGTCTAACGTTAACAATTCAGATTTATCAGCCTTTAAGTGCTGAACAGTTGTAGATTTGCAGTCTCATACTTCTACTTTGGATAGTCATATTTCATATTCTATTACCACTTAACTGGCCACAAAACACAGCTTAAAGAACTTACTGGGCAGCAGGAAGGGGAATTTCAAGACTTCTATGTGAAAGAGGATTCACTTGGTATCCAGACAGTTATACGTCTGGGTCTTAAAAATTTCTTCCACAACTCCTAGGCTCAGATTTTCTTTGTTTTCTTTAAGTTTTCACTCTGACCCCAGCATTTGCTGTAATTAGACTTTTTCCCCCCAGAATTTTCAAGGAAGTAAGGTCCCCCTTTGCATCACTGAATTAATGTTAACAGATGAGCAACTGCATGCACCTGTTCCAAAGGGGGTCAGCCATGTCAGCCTAGTTCACCAAAACAGACAAGGAGTCTTGGGGCACTTTTTAGACTTAACAAATTTATTTATCACATGAGTTTCCATGGGAGAGATCCCACTTCATCAGATGCTTGAAGATGGAAGAAAACAGTATAGGAAGGAAGGATAAAGGCAGTGAAGTAAGTGTAATACAGGATCAGGTCACGTTACTTCAGCAAATCAAACACTGCCTTTATCCCTTTTTGCTAGTGTTTTCTTTCCATTTTCAAGTGTCTGACAAAGCAGGATCTCTCCCACAAAAGCTCATGTGATAAATAAACTTATTAGTCTTTAAAAGTATCACAGGACTCCTCATGTGTTTTGTATGTACCTGTTAACTCTGTTTAATAGTTCAGCTTTTAGCTCCTTCACTGAACAGGAAAAGTTGTTAGGAACTATATGGGTCTGGAGTAGGAAAACATTAACATTAAGAAAAAAGCTAAATAAGCACAGGGACTGTCATACAGAAACTGCAGATTTGGATTGGAACAGTGAAATAGCATCCAGTCAATGGGCATTGCTGTAAGAGATGTTGGGTGTATGGTTTTTATGACTAGCTCAGCACACCTATGGTTATATGGTACAGCTCTTTAAGATTTTCAGGGGCTTTGGTGTGGGACGCAAAAAGGTGGTGTTGGAGAGGAAGCTATCCCTGGGAACATGTATTTGGGGAAAGTCACTTACTGTTTAAGGACCTGGGACCACAAGACTTGTAGAATAAATGTGGTAATAACACTTTCCTCTCTGCACCAGTTGGGAAAAGGGGACTAACACATATGCTGCCCCCTGCCACGCAACAGGGTAGATATCAGCAAGAGGAGGTTTCCCTGTTAAGTTTTCTTAGCCTGAATGTGTAAAGATTAATTGTGGGGAAAGGATCAGCTGAAGGAAAATGTACAACTGACGTAAATTCCAGTTTAGCTCCTGGAGGTGGCTTGGAGCCTCCTGGCTTAAGAGAGAAAGTGACTGCCTAAGGGCTTGCCTTCATGCACAGCCGTGCTACTGTACTGGTGCATCTGTAGTTCTTTAGTGCCAACACTACTGTGCCAATGGGAGAGCATTTACTATTGGTGTAGTTAATTCACATCCCTAGAAGCAGAAGCTATGTTGGTTAGAGATCTATAACTACTTTGCTCAGGGGTGTGGATTTTTCACATCATTGAGTGATGGTTATACCAACATAGATCTGTAGTGTAGAGGGGAGCCTAAATTATAACTCAGATCCAGGGGGAAGAGCTGGGGACTCAGAGATTAAGGGGAGTTAGGGATTGACCATTTTAAAGTACAAACCGGACCCCAGAAAAAGGGAGGAGTGGACCTCCTCAAGAGGATCAGGAAAGCCAGCTTAAGTTTCTCATACAGATACAGTTGGGATGTAAAAGGGGGCTACTAACGAAATAAGTTACACTGTACAGAGAGATGTAATAAATAGGGCCCATGAATGGGATACATGTATTGAACTAGTCTAGTTTGGATAACTGACTGAAATATTTTCAAGGGGGTCCCAGGAAAAAAAAGTTTGAGAGCACTCTACCTTCAGCTTTTGATCTTTAGGCCATGCTGTATCTTTCCCTGCTCAATTGAAGAGCTCTTTATTAAATATTTGTTCCCCATGTGGATACTTGACTGTGATCAGTGCACCAGAGGGGCTACCAGGAGCTGTGCTGGAGGGCAGTGCACCAGACAGTTATTTTCTTCAAAGACTGAACTGTTGTGGGAGACTGGGATGCAGGGGTGTGAACCCCACAGTGCGAGAGTGTTTCGTAACTGAGAGACAAGAGACCAGACCACTTATTTTGGGTTAGTCACTATCTATGTAACTTTTATTAATATGTATATATTGGTATACACAACAAAACAACAACAAAAAGAAACAAAAAAAGATAGAGAAAGGAATATAGCAGCAGTTTCAACAATGTTTTAAAGGTCCTAATTTATTTTGCTAGCAACTTTAAATTAGGTGTTTGTGTGCATAGGGTCCCTGTTCTATTATCAATCACACAATTTTTCAGCATTTAAAATCTCGGACAGCACGAACACCTTGCTTCTCCCCCTTGCTCTCCAGACACCGTGGGTCACGGGCTGGTGAGGCTAGCCATGGGCTGTTTGTGGCTAGGAGTTAGAAGGGTCAGTTGGGGTGCCAAGGGGAGGTTTATGAAATGGTTTTACTCTTTCACTCTACACACACACACTCTTTATTATTATCTGAGCTAGCTTGTGGGAGGTAAATGCTGTAAGCACAAATATGATAATTACCAATTTGATTTAGGAGGTCAGACAAGTTGGAGCAATAATAATATACATGAACACATAGCAAGCCTAAACCAGTTCCTAATAAGATTCCTAGTGTACCCCCCAGCACAAATAAACCTATTCCCCAATTTGACCAGGTCATATTTACCACATCTTTTGATGTTATCTCTGGAGGGTGTTCAGCAGACCCATTTTCCTGTAGGAAAAATAAACACACAGTATAGAGTTTAGCTGTGATTGGACGTGCAAATCACCGTGTCTGCCTGTGCCCAAAGAAAAACTGTAGCTGTATTGCGTGCTCAAAAAGAAAGATCAACCTGCATTTGGCCAGCCCTGGATCTTATATTACCAGGTTTGGCTGCTACCAACTAAGCATCTCCTGCCACTCCCTATCTGAGAGAGTCAGCGGCCTGCTGTGGGCCCTGTTCTCTGGGAGTGCCCAGGCAAAAAAACCAAGAAGGAAAACAAAAAGAAGAAAAATTAGGAAAAAAGACCTGCTAAAAACTAGACTCCCTTTGTTGATCAGGCAAAGGGGGATTGGTCACCCCCTTTGCAGATGGCGGGGGGGGGGGTGCTTTGGGCTGGCCAGACCCTCAGTGGTGCAGAAAGCAATTAACCTCTCGCCCCTCCAACAAGTCAGCAAAAAGGGCCCCCTCTTATAGCCAAAGCCCACCACATCAACATATTGCCCCATTTGCCTGGGAAATTGTTGTCCTTGGTTAACAAATTTCATTGTATTCTGGTGCTGTGCTTATGTTTCCTTATGTTCCCAAAAAACTGCTGAGAGTCAGTGCTGTATGTGCTTACAGTAAGGTCTCGAGAAATTGCTTTGGTATGCAGCTGCTGACCCTGGGAGATAAAGTCATACAGAGCCATTGTTCTCCGTGCAGGCCTGACAAGCAAATGTCCTGCCAGGCAGTAGCCCATTGTATACACAGGCCTAAGGTTTAGTCAATAACTTTAGGACCCCAATAAAATGTCTTTTTTCACATGAACAAGGATCCTCAATACCATTTTCTGCTTCACGGTAGGGTTTCTGCCTAAAACCTTTCCCAGCCTGGCCTGTCCAGCTTCCTGCTACAGGGTTAAAGTAGCTGCACTAATGCCTTCAAACAGGTATTTTCAAGTTAAGGGCCATTGTACTTCCCCCATCCAGCCAGTGCCCATTTGCCTGCCTGGGTTTGCCCTGTTTATGGGTCAGGGAGGCCCATTCCTGATGTACAGGTTTTCCCTAAACTGGAAAATCCCTCAAATAAAAGGGCAAGAATTCCCTGCACAGGAGAAAAACCTGTCTAGGACCAGGGGCTGACTTCAGCACATGGGCTATGTCCACACATAAGGGCTTGTTTCAAAATAGGTCATTTCGAAACAAGCTGTTTCGAAATAATGGCCTTATTTCAAAATAACAAAGCCATTTTGAAATAAGGAAAAAAGAGGGACTCAAAATAGCACGTCTACACAGTGTTGTTTTGAAATAAAAGCCCTGTGTGGACACACCCATGGAAGAAGTCAAATACATTGAAAGGGTGCAGCTGGTTTGATTACGTGCTTCATCTCCCCACTCAGCCGTGCTGCTCCGCTTGTCTGCCTGATGCCCCTCCAAGGTCCAGAAACATCCCATGCTTCTCCCTGTTATTCCACTACAGATATTCCCCAATACACAGCCCTGCCTATATGTTGTCCAGACAGAAATTTCTGGTTGATGGGTATGTGTCAATGAATGTGGTGTTAAATGGTTTGTCAGAGTTGTGTGGTAAATTTTAGCTGAGGATTTCATTAGCTTTTAATATTCGTTCTTCAGTGCTGCATTGAACCATATTTAGTTTTTAATGGAAGCTTTATACTGTAATATAAAACAAGTAAGGAGTCCTGTGGTACTTAAGGACTAACAAATTTATTTAATGAATATTGTAATGTTTATTAAGGTTGAGTGCTGAGGCTTAAAACCACAATTAATAACCTGTCAGTGGTATTAAACACTTGCTTACGTTTAGGCTCTCCTAAGACACAATCTAGCATGTGGGAATCAGGCAACTCATAGAAATGCTCTCCTGTAACCATTTCCTTGAGCATTTGAGAATATTTAAGATGCATTAGACCACAGGCAGTGTTCAATGATCTCTCAAAGGCTCTCGTTGCTGTGGATTGCTTGAAGCCGTCAGTTTCACAAAAGGCCTCTGAACCTGGGTATTCCTGTTCTAATTAGACAGGACTTCTCCCTACAAAAGATGACACTTTGTTTCAGTAAATGAACACAGCTCCCAGAAACTCCCTGTTGGGGAAGTTCTCCATCTTAGTTCCATTTTTTATTTCTGGTTTTATAAACCATTTACATGTTTTGTAAATATTTTAATATCCATCTCTACTCAGAAGGCAGTATTGTCTATTATGTAGAGAGCTTTTACTTGATGCCATGTTAGGCTCAACATACAGTTTGATTTTTGACAATATCCAGAGAGAATTCATAGGACTGTCTGTGTCTGGATCAATGCCAGACACAACAGAGCAATGCCTTAAAAAATGACACAGTGTATGTCAGGTGATGAAGAGGAGCAATAAACCAACAGGATATTGCAGTGGCTCCCAACCTGTGGCCCATGGGCCAAAAGTGGCCCTCGGAGCTTTCAAAGTGGCACTTGGCTCCTCTCCTGCTGGCAGCACAATGGAGTCACTGCCTATGGACCCTGGTGGAGCGTGTTTCTACAGGACTAAAAGACCAACACAGGCTCCTTGCTACAGTCAAAGGGTTAGGAGATTAGCACTCCTCTCCCCTTGCCTGTATGAAGCCCTCTGCCTAGGTCCATAGGTGCTACAGTCCTTGCTGGAGTTGGAGGGAAGGGAGCACTGATCTGTTCCATTGGCTACAGAAGGAAGCCACTGCCTCGGGACCCAGATAGGATGTACAGAACTACAGGATGTGTGCAGCTTCCCTGCTGCACCAAGGGAGACAGGAGATTAGTGAGCAAGGAGGCAAATGACTTTTTGGGGGGTTTTGCTAGCAGAGACTGGTGGACTTTCAGGGCTGTAAAAATGACATCTGTGGCCCTCAAGCCCAGAAGTTTGGGAACCGCTGGGCTATAGAAGGCTACTTTCCAGTATATTTAAAATGACTGTAAGATTCTGAGGATTTTGGTTGATATTTTGAATTTTACTTTATCAATTTTTTGTATTTTAAAAAAAAGTGTGAGTTTAGTGTTAGTGAACAGTGCCGGACTGAAAGTCCATCCATTCTCTTGTCTTCCTCTTATTAGTATTACTATACCACCTATTTCGATTGTGAGTTCCTTGGGGTAGAAGTGAGGGAACAGAGAGGGTGGTTTTTTGTTTTTTGCTCTGTTTGTACAGTCCCTAGCACAGTGGGGTCCTGGTCCATGACTCAGGCTCCTAGGTGCTACAGTACTATCAATAATAATAAAAACAGGTAAAGAACAGCTGGGCACTAGCAAAGTGAGCTTCCCCATGCTGCACCTTTTGGGTAATAGACTAGGTCAGTGTCCATTTTGATTCAGCCCTTGGTCTCTGCCCTATAGCAGTTGTGGTCATGGTTATTGTGACATGAACACTAGCCTGTTGAGAACAACAGCTCACTTTATGCTGCTTTCTGAAAAGCCATCAGATGCTATTATCTTTTGGTTACTGTTAGGGTATAAGTGTATAATGTAAGCTGATGAAAGTATTTAGGCCTGTGAATCTGCCTGATGAGATAGTATGCTGGGCCGTTTTTGGGGGCCTGTTCGCCTGCATAAAAGTTAACGTTTAAGAAATACACATCATAGCAAAGAATAAAAATACAGTGTGTTCCTTTTGCCTGCCTGCAGTTAAATGGCTTTTATTTATTACTGTAAACTAAAATGGAATATAGTTAATGTTTCAAGGCATAGTGAGTGTATGTCTGCACTTAGCCCTTAAATCAAAATAATGATGATTATTTCGATTTAGAGTAGTGCATGTCTACACTAGCTTTCCTTATTTCAGAATGAGGAGCTCCCTCATTCTGAAATAAGGAATGGTCATTTTGATATAAAAAAACCTCACTTTATATCAAAATGATGGTTAAATCAAGATTATTCTTTCAAAATAATGCCGTGTAGCTGCATTATTTTGACTTAACTGTTTTTTTCAATTTAACATTTTTTGCCCTTCTCCATCCCAGCGTGCCTTCCTCTTTCTATATATGGGGTGGGCATAGCCCTTCTTAGGGGCCATCTTGCCACACTTCCGATGGTGCCCCTCTCCTAAACTGAACTAGCAAGTCCTGTCCATAGACATGCTAGTTTGATTTGGGTTTCTAGAGGGGACATGTTAAATCGATTTTAATGATTTTTATTTAAATCAATCTAATTGAATTGAAGTTAAATTGATTTTAACAGTCTAAGTGGAGAGAGAGCCTAAATGTATAATATATAAATGCACAAATGAGGGAAAGCTCTGACTTCTCTTCAAGACAGATGCAGAGCAAAGCCAAGCAGCTGGCTAAAAAAGCAAGAGAAGTAAAGGGAGGTGCCAAAAAGAAACATAAACATAGAGACATAAATTGCCAAAGGCCAAAATGTGACCCTGCACCCTACCCCTTCCATGTGGTACAAAAGTGTTATACTAAAGCCTTCAGACCCAGACTCCCCAAAACAGAACATGGCCATAGATTGGAAAGGGTGATATTGGTAGGGATGTGTCCGCGACAGGTATAATTAAGGCTACCAAGAAACAGGAGAGAGGGTTTTGTCGACATATGAAACCATTGTCAAGGAAAAAGGAAGATCTATGGGTGTACAGAACCATGGTTAGAGGGGAAGGGAACTCTAGTGGTGTATAAAAAAATAATAAGTTTAACTGATGTAAAGGCCTGAAGGTGTAGTTATGGTTTGAAGCTTTTCAGTGTAACCTCCAATAAATTTGTCACAAAGTGCCTGCTGATTGGCCCCTGAAATGTTGCTTTCTGGCAAACTGTGACTGGGAACTGAAAGAGGACAGGGCAAGGAAGTCCAAACAGTCACAGCTGACCTGAGCTAGCTGTGTAAGTGGCAAGAGGAGAAAGTTCTATGACTCATAATCAATTCCTCTGAACCCTCTGATGTCCCTGTTTGAATTAGGGATCTATGGCAGCCTGAGCACTGAATTCCTTGGCCGTTGGTTTGTGTGCCACTGATTATTTAAGCTTTCTTCAGCATGCTGTTAACTTTTTTAGCTAGTGTTAGCTAGATGAAATTTCAATGATTGTGTTTAAAGAAAGAAGTCTTATTTCCAGAGACCACTTCTGCATGTTTTGGTAAGTGGTTCGCTCAGGTAAAGAAATTTCCATTCAGGCACATCCACTTTTTCTCTTTGCTATAGGTTTTGGTAGTTCTTATTAAAATGTAACCTATGATTCAATCTGCTGAAAACACAGTAAGGCTCAAGAGGAGCAGTGTAGTTAAACACATGTATAAGTTCTTCTCTTTTCACTAAATCCTTAAAATTAAGCACTTGCTGGAATGCTTTGCTGAATTAGGACCTAAAATGCATTAGTCCCCACTGAAAAAGGTGTAGGATTCTCCAGGGACTCACTTAATATTTGCTTAGATTCAGCTTCACAAAGGGATCTAGGAATGATATTAGAAAAATGGCTGGAGCAACAATGGAATCTGCAAAACCTGAGTTAGGTGCCTTAGGCTCCCTATACTATGAACAGCGAGAGAGATGCCTTAAAGTATGATCCGCAAAGGCCAACAAACTTGGTGAGTTGCTGAAGCTAGCCAATGGAAGACACAAACAAAAGTGATATCTTTAATTCCCTCACCCTCACCTCCCCAGTGTCAGGCACTTCTGGACAGGTCTACTCTAGAAACATAAATCAACCTACGTTAGGTCAACTTTCAACCTTGTCAGTAATTATCAGTGTTTCATGTCCACCCTGCCCTTGTGTTGATGGTATGTGTCCTCACCAGGAATGCTTCCACTTTCTTAAGAGGGGCAGTGGGGTGGGGGGTGAGGGGCTGAGAGCCCAGATGCTCAGCTCCACATGCTACTATCTGTTCCTTGCCACTGGGAGCCCAGCTGCCCCCTGGACTTTCGGTTCCCCACTTCTTGCTGCTGGAAGCTAGGCTGCCCCCAAGCTCTCAGCCCCCTGCCACAGCCAGCTCCTGGCTCTGTGCCTGAAGTTGGGGTGGCTCCCAGACTCTCTGCTGGGCAGTCACTGGATTTCCTAAGGGGAGCCTCTGGGCAGCCACTGGGTAGGGTGATGAGACAGCAAGTGTGAAAAATTGGGATAGGGATGAGGGATAATAGACACCTATATAAGAGAAGGCCCCAAATATTGGGACTGTCCCTATGAAGTCAGGATGCCTGGTCATCCTATGGCCAGACTCCACCCATCCAGCTTCCTGCTCCAGGTCAGGCTGTACTCTGGGTTCCTCACAGGAGGCTCCTGACTCCTCTAGTTGGAGACCCTAGTGACTTCCCATCCTTCTTGCTACTGAAGCTGTGAACCTAAGAATGACAGTGAGCAGTTGATCTGTCTACATGGACACCCTGTCACCCTTACTACACAGACATAAGCTCTATGCCACTCATGGAGATGGAGTTATGATGTTGGTGTAGTAGGGTACTTATATGGGCAGGAGGTGCTTTATGTCTGTCTCCCATCCCACCTAAGGCCCAGTATAATCCATGAACTGTGGAAGGCAAGTGTTCCTCCACCTATCTCACCTGTGGGGCCTAGGCAAGTAGATGTGCTCAGAGGCTTTATTGGGTTGAGCCTCATTCATATTGAGGAGGGGGTTATAATTAAGGTTAAGGTTCTATTATAGTTATTTTAGGAAAACTCATAGAAAGGTTGTTGGCAATTAAGACAAATTCATGGACTTGTCTCTGAAGTTACTAAAAATAACCAGAGAGCAGGTCTGGGACCAAGATAGGAATGATGACAGGTGCCCCCTAGGGAGGATCTGACAGCCTGAGTCCCACTACCATGATGGCAACACAGTCCAGGCTGCACTTTTCACACAGCCCTGGCTGAAATCACACAGTTCCAGGTGCAGTTCTGGCTGAAGCTGTGAGGAGGGGGGCTCACAAACCTGGCTCCAGCACCAGCAAGATGCACAGTCCTGGTTCTAGCATCAACTTCATCTGCTAACAACTGAAGCCAAAGAATGCATGAAGGTGTGGCAAAGCCATGGAATCCATGGCTGCTGTGACTTATTGTAAGTGCTGGAATGATTTTTATCATGGGGGTGCTGACAGTAATTGAACAACACTGTATACCCGCTATATGTGGGAAACCAGGAGGAAATACTGAACTTCTAGTTACAGCACAGGTGTCCCTTATGACTTTTATCCCATCCATTAGAGCCTTCACCCAGGATGTGGAAGACCCATGTTCACTTACTCCCTCTGTCTATTGGGGAGAGAGGATTTGAACTGAGGTTTCCACCTATTAAGAGTGCCCTAACCAGTCAGATTAGATAGTATGATGAGGGGATAGGGGTCTTCCGCCATCTCGCCTGTTGAAGCTCTTCTAGTGTGCATAAACTATGAAAAGACTCACTGGAGCAAGAGTATTCTGTGTCTTCCACTTCCCAGCTGTATTCCCTAATCACCAAGATCTAGAGCCATTCTTTCACTTTCTGACGCAATGACTATTTACGGTAGGTATTTGTCTAAAGTGGAACAGCATCCACAGGAGAGATTGATGGAGTTTGTGGACAGTGCAAGGCCAGCAGGAGATGCTCTCCCATTGACGTATCATGGCTCCACAAGCACTTATGCTGACAAACTGTACGGCACTCTGGGATGTGTTTTTTTTCATACCCCTGAGTGACAAAAGATTTGCTGGCATAAGTGCAGACAAGACCTGAGGCACTGTATGCATGGCTGGAGTCAGACATTTAGGCACCAAGGGAACTTTTTACAGAGAACATTTAGAGGACAAGTAAGTTTGGGAACTTGGAATTAGGTAGCAGCGGAAGGTGAGTTTGTGGATCACAGTAGCACCTAGAACTGGCTTAGGTGTCTACATCCCTTTGTGACTCTGGGCTTTAGCTCTTATGCGGGTGTTAGTCTTCGTGAAGATAATGGGTGATGCTGGGTGCTCAACATCTGAAAAGAAATGAAGCCACTTCTTTAATTGCTTAGATAAAAAACCCATCTTAAGTCACCCACTTCTGAAAAGTTTGGCCTGCTATGAATCTGTATCCAGGCATGAGTTATAATGAAACATTAGGGTCTTTATATGTTTACTTTTATTTTTGTTGCAATACAACACTGCTGCAAAAAGATGGTGCAGATGTGTCAGGTTTCTTAATTTTTTTCAAATTAAGTGCATTCTGCTTGTGAGGATGCTAAAAGGTCTATTTACTGAAAAAGCCCATAAGACAAGCAACATAGTAGAATGGAACATACCAAATGCCATCAACTATTTTACAAATGGTTTTAAGAGCACTGGGATTAAGAATTTAAGATTTAGAAAAAACACTATAATGGATATTAGCCCCCCCCCTTTTTATTTTTATTTTTTAATCTCTGGGGGAGGTTTGTTTAGACTCTTAGAAACTAGAGATGGAAAACACCTAGGCTAGTTGACCTAATATCTACCCTCCCCCCACAGTGTAGACTTGTTCCCTACATTGTATTTTACAAAATTTTGTCCAGTCTAGCTTTGAATGAATGGCTCAGGCCAAAGAAGAAGAAACTATTCCCCTTCAGGACCCACAGACTACTACATAACCACTTTAGAAAGCTTCCCCCACCTATTCAGCCTAAGTTATCCTTCTTGATTTCATTAAATGGTTAATACTTATAGAGTACCATAATTTAACAGTGACAGCAAAACTAGCTGCTCATTAGTTTGATTTCTTTCCCTGTGGATAATTTGAAACAACTGTTCAGCTGCACTGGGTTTATAAGCTTCAAATATTTGCAAACAATTCTCTGTTTAGTTAGTATCAAATCACATTTTAGTTACATGACTTCATTTTATGCTCAAATTAATCTTTTCAGAACCAGTAATTTTTATTCAATTTTCCCCAGCACACATAGGTATTGAAGAGAGAAAAAGTATACAGGAGGCAGGAAATAAGACATCAGTGCAGCCTTCATACCTCCCCATCAACCAAGCTGGACTGGTACAGAAGGTTCAGTCCTAAAGCTCTGACCCAAGATGTACCAACCTAGACTCATTCTTGCCTAATATAAAAACTACATAGGTTAAGCAAACTGTTTTAATTTGCTCCTTTCTCTATTATTACTAAACTTTGTTTTTAATTAGACCCTCAAGTCTAAGATTGTTGTATAGAAATGGATGGAAATAGTCTTGGAGACAGGAAATACTACTTCTCTAGAAGATGTTGCACAGCAGTGGTGCCCACATTTACAATCTGGATTCACTCAGTGCAATAAAAATCCTGTAACCCTGAGTTTCAGACCCGGGGTCAGCTGGCTCAGCCTCACAAAACTCAGGCTGCAGGACTAAGAAATGCAATATAGACAGTTGGGCTCAGGCTGGAGTCTGGCTTTTGAGATCCATCCCTGCTGGCCCCCAGGTTTCTCCAGCCTAAGCCCAAACATCTCCACTGCAATTTTTAGCCCTGTGAGCCTTAGTCAGCTGACTAGGGCTAGCAGTGTAGATTCACCCTTAGAATTGCTGTCCTCTGCCTCTATCAATCTATAAAATGAAAATCCCACTTTCCTACCTTACAAGGATAATGTATTAAATATTACAAGGGGCTCTGCTACTACAGTGAAGGGTACCATATAAATGTCAAAGCCCTATTAGAATAAGAGATGGGACTACTGGGAGATGATTTCTGGGGGGAACCCATGCTTTGAAACTCTCTGCCATGCAGTGTCAGTTCATAGCCTGAAATTTATTAATCTTCAAGGCATGCTGCAAGAACCATCTCTTCTCCCTACTGTCGAGGAATTGGGGGAGGGAAAAGGAGTGATGTTTGAAGGGAGGATAGTGGTGGTTTGCATGCGAGTGCTAGTATTGATGGGTGCTCATTTGTATACTGTAGTGTGAATTGGGAGAAATAAATTATGTAATATTACTTCAGATTTTAAAGGCTCAGAAATGAAAAAAAGTCTTTGCCTCAACTGTATGTCAGCACCCTAAGAAGTCAAAGAGATAAAAAAAGCTAGCTGATTACTGTTTGCCAGGGAAAACACCATAAAATATGGATTTAGCAAAAAGGTACATACAAAACCTTATGTGCAGTAATACTAAGCACTGGGGCTGCATAAGGAACTGAGGGAACATGCAGGAGCCATCTCTGAATTGTCTATAAAACTTAAATCGTAACAGGACTTCGAATGCAAAGATTAATACACTGTCTATTGGGTGTCACCAGTTGGAGCACACCTATCAAGTTACCCCCCACTCTCAAGTGTACATTAGGTACATAATGAAGGATAAGCCTTTAGCAGGAGAGAGCTGGCAACCAAGGGAGTATGGTTAACAGCAGATTGTGTGGGTTGGGAAAAAGGAAAGAGATGCATCTATAAGTTTGACATGACAGTGGAAGAGAAGACAATAGCACGTAGAGCGTGGAGAGGACCAGAAAGGTACACCTAACACACAGGAATCAAGAGGAAAAGATGTGGATGTTTCTGTTGCTGGAATCACAAAGAGACTGAATAGATAAAGAGACAAAAGAAGGGTAAGGAGACCCCTGGTTGCCCATATTGATAATGTGTAAGAGTCCAGCTATAAAGATGCTTCCAGTACCAATGAACTACTGAGTACAGTTGATTTCCTTGTGGAGTAATTCGTACATGTCCTTATGGAGGAACAAACTTCCTGAATCTGATTGCTGTAGGGAGAAATACACATTAAACAGAATAATTCACTTAATGGGGACGAGAAGTTGGAAACAACTTAGAATTGTGGTGTGAGAATGTTACCATCTGTAGCTCTACTTACACACAGTACAATGAGAGGGCTGTGAGCAGGCAGGGGAGCAGAAAATGCCTTTCAGTGTGTAATGCAAATGAATTGTTTCTAGCATTACAAGAAAGCAACTGCCAAGGTAACGGGTATGGCAGGGGAAGGTGCTTGCTTTATAAATTGATGTTCCAGGCTACACGCTATCAGAAGGCATCCTTCTGATTGAGTCTGAACCAAACAGTGCTGGGATCAACATAAGCAGGGAAGATGTACTTAAAGACAGTAGAGCATTCCATGTCTCGGAGAAGGTGAAAAGCCAGAGTGACAAGGACTGATGCAGCAGCCATGTAAACCAAAAAAAATGTAGGCCAGTTCTTTATTACTCACTCAGGTAGAAGAGGGTTCCCACAGTCACTGAAACCAAACTCATCCTTATGAGCTGGAACATACTGAATGATTCCCATACACACAGTTATTAGTGGGGGTAAAAATGTCATCTCACAAAAACCTGAGTGCTCAGAAGGACCTAGTAAATACAGTTCAGTTGAGAGTTTAGTATCTGGCGGACTGCTTACACCCACTCTCCTCATGAACTCAGCTGCGTGCAGAGCCTTCTCTGGATGGCAGTTCTAAAGTGACACTATTTCTTCTTGGTAGCTCTCTTTCCCTCTCCCTTCTTGGGTTTTCCTTTACCACGGAGCTTCCTCAACCGTCTCATCTCTTCTTTAAAATCCTGATGTTCATCTCTGCAGAAGGAAGGAGAGGGAATAGAATTAAATTTAATTCCTTTCAAAAGGACAAGAGTGCAGTGGGCTCTGGCTGCCAATATTTCCCACTCAGAATGGTAGATTCCCACCTTGAAGAATGGACGGATGTACACAAAGCAAAATGAAAAAGTAAACTAAATATTTATACAACATTTACACTATGCTAGTGTGTTTTACATTAGGTCAAAAACATTTTGCATTACAGTAGCACCTTCAATTCAAGAATCTTGAAGTACTTAATAGAAATTAAAGCACTGTGCCTATCACCAGCATACGAGGTTGTGTTATTCTGTTTTAAAAAGTGGGAGAAACTGAAACTTAGAAGTGAAAGAACTTGCTGAAATCACAGAATCTTGATTTCCTGAAAAACAAACAACGAGTCCTGTGGCACTTTAAGAGACTAACAAATTTATTTATTGCATGAACTTTCATGGGAGAAAAATCCCACTGTTGGCATCTGATGAAGTGGGATTTTCTTCCATGAAAGCTCACACAATGAGTTTGTTAGTCTTAAAAAGTGCCACAGGACTCCTTGTTTGTTTTGCTGAACTAGACTAAGACAGCTACCCCTTAGGAACTTGATTTCCTGACTTTGTCTTGTTGTTTATCCAGTGCTCTCCAGCCCGCAAACCCATATTTATTTTCAGGCGAGTCTGATGGCTCTCCAGATGTGTTAGAGGCTTATATTGACTCTCATAACATTTACTGTTACCAATAACATTGCAAACACACAAAACAATTTAAGATTTGTTTTGATACCTATGGAATTAACAAGGTTGTCTTTATCAGCAACTAATTATATATATATATATTTCCTGCATTATATTTAATGATCCATTGTGTTAAAATGGGAAGCAAAAATCAACAAAAGACAAGAATCAGAATCCCCCCCGCAAACTAGCTCAGAAGTTTAACCCCATGTTGTAGGGCTAGGCAGTGACCCAAATCTGGGTCATTAGCTCCTGAGGAGAGAGGCAGGGTGGACTGCAGTTAAACCTGGGATTGCTCTCAATTGATGTCATAGATGGGTTCTGGTGGAAGCTACAGCCACTGGTGGGATCTTTATTTGTATTATCATAGTGCCTAGGAGCCTGAGCCATGAAGCAGGATCCTCCTGCCCTAGGTACTGCAAAAAACAGTAAAGTGGAGAGGAAGGCAGGATGAGACATCCCGGAGAGCCCTTTAAATAAATTCCATTCTATCTCCCATTCAAATGTAACTCAGCAAGTGGAAAGTGCATCTAACAGTGGAATCTCAAGTTTGTTTAAGGCTGCAGCACTGCTATTTTCAATACTTCCAGAAAAGCTTACAAATTATTCTCAGGCCTCCTTGATCTCTAGCCACCTGCGTCTAATGCCTAGTGCCTGCCACCATATTTGTTTCTGAAGAGCATGCCTGAGTCATTGGGGGCTTCTCTGAGCATGCACAGCAAACAAGGGAGCGCAGCTTATAGTTTATTTTGCACCTAGAGGAAATCACTTCAGGAAGTGTTGTTTACACTTCTTCCCAACTGTGCAGGCAATGCCTGGATGGTCACTATACTGTACTAGCAATAGAAACTACCCATACCTATTACAGAAACTCCTAAAAATTCCATGTCACTTGGTCAAAGCAAGAACTGAATTTAGCTGCCTCAAACAACATTTACGAACAATCAGTTTGTGCTTTCTTACTTAAAACTGTAACACTCATTTAGAAGTCTGAATACAACTTTTTCTAGTTGATTTTGTTCTCCTATATTTGGAAAACAAACAATCTTCCCTTGTTTTGGATAGATTAAAGGTAGCCTAGTTTTTTGAAACACAGATAGAAAAATGAGCCAAAGGCTTCCCACCTAAATTTCACAGTTAGGTGCTGAGGTAGCCATAAGAACAGGGTAAGAATATTTTGGCAGCTAGTGTATGTTCATGTACTAGACTTCTTTTGCAGCTGCTTGAAAGATGTGGACACCCCATAATTGCTGCCTTAGCTTATTTTCTGCAGACAGACATCACATTCAACATTCGTCAGCTTTGTAAAGCACCGCCTTCCCAAAAGATACAGAAGTCCTCTACCCCAAACAGCTGGAAGAGCATGTCTCATATTGACATGTAATTACTGAACTACATCCCTCAGTCTCTGAACTCTGGCCCACAAAGGCTCTGTTCACCCAAACAAGAAAAACTACATGAAAACAACTAGTCTACATTTTACTCTTCTTCCCACACCAAAGACAGTCAAAAAATGCTTCTTTCCCTATAGACTGTCTTCTTCTGAACTGCACCTTTTCAATAGCTCTTCTGCTTCTTTAATAGAATCCACAACTCCTTGTTGCCAGTCCATCTCCCCCACCCCCACTATACACGTGGATTACCTGTATAGGCCGAAGGAGCGGAGTTTCTTCATGAGGGAGAAGTAAGTGTTGTGAGGGGGATACCAGTCATATACCTCCTTCCGTTTGGCAAGGGGCTGCTCGCTGAACATCTTCACCACTTTCATAGATCTGCCGTCTGTTGGCCTGACAACTTCTCCAAATATTTGGGCACTCAGGCGGGCCATTCGCAAGGCATAATTGGAAAGACCAGACATCTCCAGGCAAAGAATTGACACGTATGCATATACACAATTCCCTATGGAAGGCAGAGGAAAAACAGCAGCTTTTTGAGATGTTCCAGGATCCCATACATTTGCCAGTATGACCCTTTCTTCTACCCTCAAAACACCTTCAAATTTCACATGGAGGGGAGAGGTGTTCATGCTGGAAGCTGCATTTACCATCACAACACAGCCAACCATCCCAACATCAAGCTTATTAGCATAACTGTAAAACATGTCATCCCAGTTCTACATAAAAGTCAGTCAAATTCTTAATACACAGTTCTTCATACAGGGTCATCACTTAATTTGCTACTCATTGCAAAGATGCTGGCAATTAAATAGGCTAGAGATGCAGGCCCAGGTCCTCAAAAGATATTTAGGCACCAGACTCCCCACTGATTTCAATATGGTTAGGGGGTTCATCCTTCCATTTCTTTCTCCCATTGTTCATCTCTTTGCACATCAAGCACAAGCACTACATATTTTTCTGTCAGTTTTCCCTCACATCTGTCTTAATTTGAGACATTCCCTCACCTCTGTCTCCCATCTATATATTCTTTTTTGGTGGGTGAGAGGAAGGCAAAAGAGAGAAATCCAATTTTTCCTTATTGCTTTCTCTTTCCCAAGAGACTCAACAACCCAAAAAACTACCTGCCAACCAAGTACACTCCCACCAGGATCCCTCACCTCTGCTCCATCAGCCAGTCAAATGGAATCTCTAAAACAATACAAGATGCTCCCAGAAAGAGCAGCTCTAAACTTTTAACCATTGCTGCCAGATCACAGGAGCAATTCTCTATCTCCACCACAATGACCTCTGACATTCTTCCTTCACCTCCCTTCCTATCTTCACTTCACATTAGCTCTTTTCCTATTTATTTCGTCTTCTTCCCTATTCTAATTTGTTCTTGCCACTGAATGAGAATCAAGCCACTACTGTCTCCTTAATGAACATGACTATCCTTGTTAGTTTCACTTTACTTGCTGGGATCAATGGGCAGCTACAGAAGAAGAGACAAATGAGAAAGGAAGGGAAGGAAAAAGACTAACCCTTTTATTTGCCTTGCTTTCAGCAACCGACTGCTCTTCAGATATTCCTGTTAATCCTATGGAAAAAGGAACAGCACATACACAAGAGAATTAGATCTGCTTCTCTGTATTAATGTAGTTAGCCCAACTGGGGGAGTACTGCATATAAAGCACAGAGGTACAATCCTCTACTTGGTATATTCCTGCCACAGACTTTCAGGAACTTATATCAGTGAATAAGATCACATGGGATCCCCACTGTCATGTAATGATTTTAAACCCCAAGTGCTGCCCTTATGGTTCTTGTTTGTTGAATTTGGTGATGGTTTAAATCTCCAAAGCTGTCATCCTTCTTTCATGAGCATTAGATTCACTTTCAAGTTTAAAATCCCAGTTCTTTTTTTAAACACATTTTACAGTTGCATCCAGAAACCAGCCAGAGCCAAGATTAGCATAAAATATTAAAGAGACTTATAAAAGCAACAGTGAAGACAATAATCAGTCAGGAACTGCCAAGTAGCTTCAAGTAACTTAACTGGGAACATTTTGTTTAATAATGTTATCTTGAAGTAAATGTGACCAGATCTATGGGCTTCTACATAGTGGAGGAGGTGGTGCACAATTGCATCCATAGGTTTACTCCCACCAGTGCTAAATGGCTGGATGAAATGGGAAAGAGATGAGTCCAGCATCCAAATAATAATGTAGCATTCAGTTTAAAAAATAAAAAGAGAAGAAGTCCAAGTAGAGGGCAATAAAGTGTCACAGGCTTTAAGGCACAGCAGCATCCTGATTTGAGAAGAGAGCAGGTCTGCAATCACCACAGTCCAGTGTCTCAGTTTGTCATAACCATGTGCCACACGTGGCAGAGTTAGCTTAAGCCTCTCCTGTGCTACTGCAGCTGGAGAACATCAGAGCCAGGCTGAACCACAGCAGTGGCCTTTTCTGAACAGATATTCTGAGGGCCTGCATTGGCAGGTCAGAGCTAAAAAAAGGAGCATGGAACTGTTTTGCGTGGATCAACCTTTACAGAAGTCAAGGCACTCCACTAAGCCGCAACCAACCCTTTCCAGCCTGCCTCTTCCACTGCACCAGGACAGAAGAAATCAGAGAATACAAACCAGCAGCCTTGTAATGCTTCCCAACAGCATAATCCAGGGATCCACAACCTTTGCTGGTCCTTCCTCCCCGACCCTTAGCGGGTGCTGGCGGCCCCCCTGCTGAAAAAACATGGCAGCTGCCTGAAAATTCAGCACCAGTAATGGCTGGAATGGGAGTGCTTCCCAGATGTGCCACAGAAAGAAGTCTCCCAGAGCAGCTCATCTTGGCAGCATGCCTGGAGATAAGGCTTCCCAGCTATGCCACAAAAAACAGCAGCTCCTTCCAGGGCTTCCCAGGCATACTGCAGAAAGAAGTTGCCCAGAGTGGCTCCCGTGGGGAGCATCACACTACAGAGAGGAGCCACTCTAGGCAGTTTTTTTTTCTGTGTCACATGGAGGCACGGGTAGGCTTACCAGATGTCAGGCAAAAGGAGGACATGTCCTCCTTTTTACCTTCATTTCCTCCATCCCGCAGGCATTTTAAAAATACATGAGCTTGTCTGGCTTTTTACTCACAGGGGTTCAAGTATGCTGGAATGCCCTGGAACACCCTCCTTAGGGGGGAACATGCCAGGTCCCCCCAAAATAGAAGACGATTACATTAGTGCTATATTTTCTCCATGTGCCCTCCTTTTCGTACTTCCCTCTCCTCCTTTCAGTGCTTTGGTCTCTGGCAACCCTAGGCACGGGGCGACCCTCTGTGTCCCAGCTGCACCCAAAGGAAGCCGTCCAGAGTGGCTTTTGGTGGCAGAAGTGGCAATTTCTGTGGTATCGCAGAGGGTGCTGCTCTGAATGGGCTGTCAGCACACAGGCCGGGGGTTGCCTGCCTCCGGCCTAATCCAAGGCCGAGTCCTGTGCCAACCCCACCCCGCGCGAGGAAAGCCTGCAGCCTCCCACAGACGCCTGCGGAGCAAGCAGGGGCGACCCCGGGGACCCGCACCGCCGTGGGAAGCGGGAAGGGCGGGAGACAGACACGTGCTCCGCTGCACGGCCCCTTCGCGACCCACCTCCTGGGCCCTCCCCGGCCTCTCACCTCTGCCCGGCACCCGCCCCACCGCCGGAAGCGCCCGCCTTAAGCGGCCCGCCCTGCAACTGCGACCACGTCGCCGCGAGGAAGCGGAGTTAGCCGTGCGCATGCGCCCCGCGCCCCATGGGCGCCGCCATTTTGCGGCTTCCCGCCGGCGGCGCGCGCCCTGGGTGACGTCACTGTACGGCCCGGGTTGGAGCGTTCGCGGCGCGCGGAGCTTGTCTGGGCCGCGTTCCGGCTCCGCGTGCCTGAGGAGGGCGCGCGCACGCGCAGCTGGTTTGCCGTGAGCTTCCCGCCGCATTCCTTTAGCGCAGTGCCTGGCTATCCTCGCTGTGCCCATGGCATCTGCGCCTGCGCCTAGCCCACAGGTTAATTCCTCAATGCTAGCAGGTGGTTAGGGCTAACAGATAAAGCATGGAAAGGAAGACAGGGAGGTATGAAAAGGAGGACATCAGGGAGAAAATGTAGTATCAATGTAATATTTTTCTGTTTTTAGGGGGCCCTGGAACACTTCCCCCTAAAAATAAGCTATTCTGTGGCATTTGAGCATATTTTAACCCTTAGACAGAGCCGGCTCAAGGGGTTGTGGCACCCCAAGCCAAAATTTGATTTGGTGCCCTCTCCATCTCATTCATGGAAGTTGAAAATGGTTTTCTAAAGTGCATAAATCTCCAGCAGAGGGATTGAAAGTGCACTCTGCCCGTGTAGGGTTACCAGATACTAAAGCATGGACAGGAAGGCTAGCACCTCTGCTTAACATGCAGAAGGTCCTGGGTTCAATTCCCAGGGGGTTGGACTCGATGATCTCACGAGGTCCCTTCCAGCCCTATGATTTGATTGATTGATAAGGTATGAAAAGGAGGACATTGGGGGACACACAGAATATGTGGTATTAATGTAATGTTCTTCTGTTTTTAGGGGGCCCTGGAATGCTTCCCTCTAGAAAGAGGGTGCTCTGGGGCATTCCAGCGTGCTTTAACCACTGTAAGTAAAAAGCCAGACAAAATCATGTATTTTTAAAATGCCTTCTGGACAGAGGATGAGAAGGTAAAAAGGAGGACATGTCCTTCTTTTGCCTGACATCTGGCAACCCTATGCCTACATGATTTAAGCTGGAGGTTGATTAACAGGGCCTGAGCTGCTAGAAAAGAGTTGAAGAGGCGGGAGCCAGCCTGATCTTCAGAGGGGCTAGGTGCCCCTAAAACCTGTCACCTGAAGCCATGTCTCTCTCTTGCCTCACAGTAGAGCCGCCCCTGCCCCTATAAGTAAACAGCCTGACAAAATTATGTGCTTTAAAATGCCTGCTGGATGGAGGATGTGAGGGTAAAAAGGAGGGCATGTCCTTACTTTTGCCTGACATCTGGTAAGCCTATAGATAGTGCTGATCCTCTGCCACTTCTTTTAGACATTTGGAACAGCCACCTTATTAAAGGGATGATGAATGAACAAAGATACAACACAGAACAATTCCACCAAACTAGGTGAGCTAGCAGCTGCTTTCCTTTTCTCGCAAAAAAAAGCAGAGTCCTGTGGCACTTAAAGACTAACAGACCTATTTATCACATGAGCTTTTGTGGGAGAAAATCCCACTTTGTCTCCCCAGGAAGCTCATGCAATAGATAAATCTGTTAGTCTTTTAAGTACCACAGGGCTCCTTGCTTTTTTTGCTGGGCTAGACTAACAGGGCTGCTCCTTTGGAACTTTTCTTTTCCAATTTCCCTTCCAGTGTGGATTAGTTTAAAAATACATCTAAAGTTCTATTTCTAGTCAAGTTGTTATGCAGTATTATCACCATGGTGTCTGTTTGCCTAAAATTATTTGCTTGGTTTCAAGGTAAGGGACATATAGGGATGGTTTAAGAGGGTACTTGGTCCTGCCATGAGTGCAGGGGACACTGGACTCGATGATCTTTCATGGTCCCAGTTTCTGTGATTCTATAATGGATTAGACTAAAGTTAGAATTGTTGTAAATGCTATAAAAATATAATGTACAACTCTAAAAGCTGCAGGATATGGTGCTTTGAGATTCAAACATGGTTTCAGATCCACTGTGCTATTGGCTCCCCCAGGAAGCAGTCTTGTTAGAAAGATCTTCCGCTTCTGGAGTCTGTCAATGTTTCCTCTGTTCTGCAAGTACCCACCAGATTAAATTTATAAATGGGTGGTCCACTGTAGTACTGTGAATAAATTTAGGCATGTATTTTAAGTGCAGAATCAGGGCATATACTTCTCTTTGCATAGCAATACAAACAACACAAAACCCTAATATTTAGTATTGGACTAATATAGTAAAGTTAAAATATTTTTCTCACCATTGCCTTACTCATTACTACCATATTTAGTTCTTATGGTAACATGCAAAGAACACAGGATTGTGGTCCCATTCAGCTAGTCAGTATGCTCAATAGGAAGACAAAGTCACAACACTCAATAAAACACAAGTGTAGTTTGCACTTAGTGCCTGTTACATTGCAGCTGAAAAGTAAGGTAATTTTTACGGTCTGTGAAGCTGTAATCTATTGTCTGAGACAGTGGTTCTCAGCCTTTCGTGGGTTGTGACAAATCTGGCAGCATTTTGCAACCCTACAGGACACACCAGACCACCACCACCACCATCCCAGGCCAAATCCAGGCATCTCCCAAGCTCTCCGCGGCACGCTTACTGCTGTGTGGCAACACAGTAATGTGTCCCAACAGAGTGGTTGAGAACCGCTGGTCTGAGACCCAGTCAATTGAAAAATTGCCTCTCTCTCTAGTTCCCATCAAGAAGTTTTGAGACCTGCTAGTTCCTAGATTTTATGGGACTAGTGGATTAGATTATCAGTAGTGTTCTCCTGCTTGCAGAACTTGTTCTTCCTGAGATCTTGTCTATGTCAAATAAAGTACCAAAGGAGGTAGCTGTCTTAGTCTAGTTCAGCATAACAAGCAAGGAGTCCTGTGGCACTTTTAAAGTCTAAGAAATTTATTTATCGCATGAGCTTTCATGGGAGAAAATCCAACTTTGACACATGCTTTGAAGAAGTAGTATTTTCTCCTACAAAAGCTCATGTGATAAATAAATATGCTAGTTTTTAAAAGTGCCACAGGACTCCTTGCTTACTAAGTAAAGTAGTATTTACTGTAGGCAAGAATAGTAGTAATGGTACCTGCCAGCAATAGTGCTAAGCATTCTTCTGGCACCTTATCATGTCTGTGGCACACTATTTATCCACATACAGAATTGTTGCCAGTGGTCCACAAGTGATCATGCTCCTGTTTCTGTTGTCCTAGTTGCACTCTGAGACTATTAACAATTTGATAAAATGGATAGGCTGGAATGGAAAATTCCCACCACCTGGGACCATTACTAAGGGTAAAATGCATGGGTGATTACTTGGTTTTAGAGGTAGAGGGAGAGTCTGTTTGCTTAGTTCTTTGTTGATGAAGATGGAAAAGTGGTGAGGACAGCATTTGTATGCCCACATTTCTTTGACATTGTTTTCTATATTCTTCACCCACCTCCCTTCCAGCAGAGAATGAAGAACACAGGAAGATCTGAGATGAAGAAACAGAATGGGTTCTTATGGCTTACACTTCACTCATTTCCTGAAGTTGGTGGAGTTCGGAGCCCAAGGTGGGGTTACTTGTTTTCAATTAGACTTTTTATTTTTTTATTTATGCAGTTCTAAGTAAGTAAGTAAGTAATAAAGTAGACAATAAAGTTAGCAATCAGAGAACATCAAACAGAAGATGTGATGAAGAAATCGAGAGGGATACAGCTTGTAAAAGTTATATTCAACTTCCAAAGAGTTCTGTATTGAGAAAATTTAAAACTACACATCTTCACTAGACTGCTGAACTGCTACATATTGTCACCTCTTCTATAAAGATGTCAGAGCTGGATATTTAAAAAGGATACTGAGAAGACTCAGAGCATTCATATTTTGATGTTATAGAACAATGTTTAAAAAAGTTAGCTGGATAATCAAAACTATGAATGAAGAAGTGATGGGAAGGATAAATTTTAAAAGAGTACAGTTACTTGAGATCCTAGGTAAAAGATACCTTTTTGGGGGCATATAGTTTGCTGGTCACTTTTAGCAGTCATACTGTCAGGCAAGGTCACAGGAAAATCAGGAAGAAGAAAGAGAGCTAGTTGCATTGGAAATGTCATCAGATAGCCTAGTATCCAAAGAAGGGGGGAAGTTTTGGTGTGACTGCAAAAGATGAAAGTTAGTTGTCAACTGCCTCTATATTGGAGACATTTCTTGAAGAAGATGCAGTACTATAGGTGTGCACTGTGCTTTACTGACAAATGAAGTGATGTGTCACTGCTCTGAGCAGCTTTATAAACTTAATTAGACTGATGCAGTAAGGGATGAAAAGACCAAAGGGAGGGGGAATGGGAGGGTGGCTATAAAGAAAGACTGAATGGTAAACTGAGTGTTATGAACACTGCTTGTTAGAGCTTCCTTGACTTTTGGTTCTTAATACAGTTTTGGCTTTGTGGACCATGTCTAAGCTAAGGGTTGGTGGTAAAAAGCTGACCAAAAAAAGAGAGTCTTGAAAAGGGATCTAAAGAAGAGTGAGGTTACATGGGGCATGAAGACAGGGTGGATATTTTAAGGATGGGAACTGTTTGGAGGAGCAAGAGAATAGACTGTTAGGAGTTTCAAGATGCACAGTAAATTAAAGCATAGGAAGGAGGAGTTAATCAGATGCCATGGTAAAAGAGTAGAGCAAAACCTATGTGTAAATTATGGGGAAATATCTTTAATTATCTTTAATGGAATCATCTATGTGGCTGCATCATACTTTTTGTACATTTTAGTTTAAAATTGAATACAAAGGGGCCTGGACGGTAGAATTCTGATCCCAGTGGGTGTGCCTATGCTAGCAATTTAGGTCGATTTAAGGACGCTTAAATTGACCTAAATTACTCCAGGTCCACACCAGCCTTTCACTAAGTTGACTTAAGGGCATTCTTAAGTCGACTTAATAACTATCAGTAGTTAGGTCGACTTAACACTTAAGTTGACCCATTCAGTTGACCGAAAGCTGGTGTGGATGCCCTAGGTCGACTTAAATTTCCTAAGTCAACATAGGGCTGGGGAAAGGGAGACATAACTTGCAGGGAGCCTTGGCTTCCCCTGGGGACAAGGGAGCTGCATCTGGCAATCAGGGGGTCGTGGCTTCCTCCGAGGACAAGGGAGCCACACGTGCCTTCTCAGCAGAAGGGAGCTGTGTGGGTCCCTTCTGCCAGGAAGGTGGGGTGACTCCCTTGTACCGGGGGGAGCTGCAGCTCCCCTTGACCCCGGGAGCCGGTGCTCTCTTGTGACCTAGTCAGTCGATTTAAAGGGTCTACATTAGACTCTTAAATCAACTTACCACGGTCATTTCTAAGTCAACTTAAGAGTCTAGTGTAGACTCTCAAGTTGACTTAACAAGATCGACTTAAGTCGACTTTAAGTCCACTTAATTAAGTCAGCTTAGCTTTTATAGTGTAGACATAGCCAATATGCTTAATGGATCCCGTCTCAGTCTATCCATCAATGGGTAGTAGTATGTCCACCAGTAAGTACAGTAGATGCATGCACCTCTTAGTTTGTGACTCTCACATAGAATCTGAATTTATTATTTATCTCTGGAAATGAGTGATACATGGTAATAAACCGCAGTCCACTATGGATGGGCTATCCCTTTCAATTTGCTTATAGCAGATCGTTCATGCTGTAGAAGGTACATCTCTAAGATGGTTCTGTTTTAAATATTGAAATTAGAGGGTGTATTTTGACTCAAATAGAGAGATCCTTAAGGCACTGTATTAATTTGCATTGAGTATCAAGTGCAGTCTTTTAAAAAAAATTTTTTTTGGTGGTTATGATTCATTTGTGAACTTGAACTGGGCTGTCTTCTACAGTGATTGATTCATGCTTGGCCCTGAGAACAACTAATAATGCAAATGTCACTGTGGAAAATGTTTTGTACTAAGAGGTTGCCAGTCTTTGGAAGAGGTAATATCTTTTATTAGATCAATAATCTTAGGTGGGTGTTTGAAGGGTATTATGGCTTTAAGATAACTCACTGATGTCAAGTTCCAAAGGGGTAGCCGTGTTAGTCTAGTTCAATAAAACAAACAAGGAGTCCTGTGGCACTGTTAGAGACTAAAGCATTTATTTATTGCATGAGTTTTAATAGGAGAGATCCCACTTTGTCAGATGGCTGAAGATGGACATCAGCTACTAGAAAACCACAATGCTGAACTCAGGTTCCAAAGAGGTGGCCATGTTAGTCTAGTTCAACAAAACAAACAAGGAGTCCTGTGGCAATTTTAAAGAATAACAGATTTATTTTTTGCATGAACTTTCATGGGAGAAATCCAACTTTGTCAGATGGTTGAAGATAGAAAAATTTACAGTATAGGAGGGCAAGATAAATGCAGGAAAATCAAACAAGTTGTATAGATTCAAACAGTGTGGAACAACATATCAGAAAGTGGTGAGGTTGAGAGAGCAAATCAAATAAGTTTGCTGAAGTAATCTGACCTCATCCTGTGATTACACTTCATTTATATTTCCTTCCCATATTGTAAGTTTTCCATTTTCTGGCATCTGATGAAGTGGGATTTCTCCCACAAAAGCTCATGGGAAAAATAAATTTGTTAGTCTTTAAAAGTACCACAGGACTCCTTGTTTGTTTTATTGAAGTCAGCGCTTCAAATGGAAATATACAAGGAAACTGATGTTAAACATTGCTACTTTGGTTCCACTAGAACCACTGTGCTAGGGGATTCAAGACTAGCATCCACTTAAAAGAAAAATATAAATTATTGTTTTGAAACATGTCTGTGTCTTGAGCTCATGGTTTTCCAGGCCAGTGGAGCTGCTGAGGTAGCATGCCCACCAAGTGGGGATAGAAATCACGTGCTCTTTATATGTCTGATGCTGTCCTCTGGTGGATACTTGAACTGGTACTATACATGAGGAACTGGATTGAGTCCATTTGGAATGGATTAGTTGATCACAGTACGGGGTAGATGAGAAGGAATGGGGATAAAGTGAGATACAGAAAACCCCCTGTCCTCCAAGTGTGTCTCACCTAGGCTGAATGACTCATAGCTCAAATGTATGTCTTCATGCGTGGCAGAGCCGTAACGCTCTGTTTCAGCACCTGGGGCAATTAGTAGCGCTTGGGGCTGGCAGAATGAAATGCGGCCTTTAATAGAGTGGCTCTGTTGAGCTACTCCGGTGCACCTGAGGCATAGCCCCATTTGCACCGCCATACTTATGGCCCTGATGCATGGATAGCATTAGATTTAAACAGAGTACTTGTCCTTATGTGTATTCCATATGTGAGTGATTTTTGGAGGCGGATGTGGGGAAGCTGCTGGCAGAGCTGGTTGTAACACAGCCATTCCTACTGCAGCATCATCAGCTGCTGGTTTAGTCAGGGCATAGTGTGCCATGAATATATGGACAGACTGCCAAGTTGTGGCTTTGCAAATATCCTGCAACTGGACATCTGATAAGGATGCCCTGAAGGCGGCTTGTGTTGACATGGAGTGATCTCTAACACACCTAGGAGGGGGAAGCTTTGCTTTTTTATAGCATTCTAATCCAAGACTGACTTAGAATTTCTCTGTGAGGATTTGATTTGGCCCCTTGACCTTTCTGCTCTGGTGACAGTATCTCAGAGATTTCTAAGCCACAAGATAACTATTTACAGCAAATATTTACAATAATTTTTTTAGTGATTGCAAGATTGAAGGAGGACAGACAGGTTTGTAACTCAGGCCATGCAGTGACAGGAAGGAATTGGAGAAGCTTTGATCTGCCCCACCCATTGGAGCATGAGGGAAGATACTATTCATGTGAGTATTAATGGACACTGTTTGGAAAAGCTTCCAGATTCAGGCATATTGCACACATGCATACCCATGTGTGGAATACACATATGAGGGGATGTCTACACTTGCAAGTTGGTCTGAATTAAGGAGGCTTAATTCGAACTAATTTAGTGCCTGTCTACACTAGGCTTTCGTTAGTTTGAATTAAGGAATTCCTTAATTCAAACTAATGAAAGCTTAGTTCAAATTAGTAAGACCTACCAGTTAGTTCGAACTAAGCCCTTAGTTTGATCCTTAGTTCAAACTAAGAATGGTATAAATTAGGATTAACCCTTACTTCAAATTTAATAAATTTGAATTAAGAGCAGTTAGTTTGAATTAACAAAGTGGACTAAATCGACTTAACGTTAGGTCGAATTAGTCTACTTGTTAATTTGAACTAATAAGTTCAAGTATAGTTTGAACTAAACTAAAACTTAATAGTTCGATTTAACAAGTGCGGACTATCTTTTCTTAGTGTAGACATAGCCATAGGGACCCACACTCATAGGACAATTAGGATTTCATAGTTCTGTTCCTTTCTCTGTTCCTGACTCCCTGTGTGACCTTTGGCAAGTGAATTAACCTAACAACTAATGCCGATGTAAAATAAAGACAGTAATAGAAGGAGTGATGTCAGGGAACAGACCAGCTGCTGGCCTGCTTGCTAGCTAACTTTGCTTTTAGACAATAAGTCTAGGTGTACTGCCTTGGAACAGGCAGAATGGTCACAGCCCTGGTTCGGTTTATAAGCCCTGCTTATGAGCCTGGCCCCACACAGAAGCTCAGAGCTCCTCTATTTGTACCATGTCTGCTGCTTGTTCCATCCCTGCTCCTTTGTTGTTTTAGCCCTTGTTCCAGTCCCTACTTGCTTCTGGCTTTGATCCTCAGCTTTGCCTCACGACTCCGGTTAATCATCTGGTTCTGGCCTACAGCTTCTGTCTCTCCGGAACTGATTCCTGGCTTTGCCTCTGGTTTATCCTCCAACTCTGGCATTTGAATTCTGCCCCTCTGATAATGACTCTTTGCTCATTTCCTGGACTGTGGCTGCCATGGACCCAGTTCTAATTGGTAGACTGAACTCTTGCTTCCATCTGCCGATGGCCTTCTCATCTGCAAGTGGGGAGGCATATTTAAGGTTTATAAGATGCTTTGATATCTACAGGTCAATGGGACTGTTACATATCAAAGTATTATTGTAATTTTATAAACATTTTATATTATGTGCAACCAAACTTTAAAAAAAAGCAGCAACAAAAGTCTGTCATTTTGACAAGAACAAAATATTTCCATGGAAAAGAAAGGAAAAATTAAAATGAACAGAATTAACTGAAAAGAACAAAACATAATGAAGACATCTGGCTCTGAGCTGATAAAAGCTCTCAGTTCCTATCCCATCATCCCTTGCAGAGCTCATCTGAAAGTATATCAAGGGTTTCCAAAATGAAGAAAAACAGCTGTCCATGTCTAACTGTGTTTGACCAAGTGTTTAAAAAATGAGCCAATGACAAAATCCTCAGAAAGCTAACCATTTCTCAAACAAAAATCCTGAGGGGATTCATCAGCCTATTTGATTATAAACAGAAGTGTGCCATTGGCAGTCTCAAGGGAGACCTGCAAATGCATACAAAACTATCCATTTTCCCTGCTGTATTACATAACCTTCTCTTCTTTTTTATAGCATAGACTACTTGAGAATTTACTCCCCTGAGATGTTAATATCCCTTCTGGAATGTTTAGCCGCTTCTGAAAGCTGTCTGGATAGCTCTTTTGGCAGCACCCTGCCTTGTGCTGAGAAGGTTTTGGGTTCAATCCCACACTGTTTGATTCTACTATATTTAGTGCTGACATTTCAATGCAGTATTTTAAGTTGGGTGCAGATTGCTTCTGCCTTCATAGAGGTACCATTCCGTGCCTACTGCAGGCATTACACTGGGCTCCCTTTGTCCTGTACTGCTATGGCAGATTTTACAGAATATTTCAAAGAGAACTGGGATGGGACATGTTGACTAGGAGAGCGCTAGGACCTGTACATCAACTGTTGTTGAGCCACAAATCCTGCTCCCCCTGCTTACAGGTGCAGAAGTTGCTGCCTGAAGCACCAGTGGTTCAGCACCACTGATGAGGGAAGGAAAAGAATTTTTAGAAACTTCTGCTAGGGGTTGTGCACACACCCAACATCTCTACAGAACCAAGCTCTAAAAGTATTCCCACCCAACCATATGTGGTAGCTGTTTGGATGCAGCATAGCAACAGTTGAGATATTGTTGCACAGAATCTCCAACATCAGCCCCACGTGCATAGGACTGCAGCAGCTACTACAGTAGCACAAAGGTAGAAGTGCGGGTATGGAGAGAGAAGGGAGCTCTAATCCCCTGGTTTCCACAAAACCCTCCAATGGCCAGCCCAGCTATTGAGGCTGGGTAATGAGAACAGGCATTTCCCCAAAATGCCTAGTACCTGTTCATTTTGTTTTCAGAGTCCTTATGCTATGAGTATCTAATGTATTATTGTAAAACACTTAGGTATCTCAAGAATGACCATACTGAGTCAGACCAGTGGTCCATCTATTTCAGTATCCTCTCTTCCGACAGTGGCAAATGCCATGTGCTTCAAAAGGAATGAACAGAACAGGTAATCAAGTGAGCCATCCTTTCAAAAGTTTGAAAGATGCCAAAAGGAAAATACCAAACTAAATAAGAGATGTCTTGCTATAGTTTTATTCTAATGCCTCATTTTCCATGTCAGCTTTAGAACTATACTGCAGTAGATTTTTCATTGAAAATTGCAGTAACTATGGTGTGTAAGAAACTAACCATTACTGTGATCTCAGTTCATCGTTTTAGGAAGCAGAGCTGCTGAGACCATTTGGAAAGACATTTCAAGGTAGCAGTTCTGTTGCAAGGCAAATTTGCTTTCTTTAATAATAAAAGAATGAGAGAGAAAGAGAAGGAACCAACTGCATAGCAACTAGGTCTCCTTGTGTAAGAGTTTAGTTCTTCCTGCTGCATGTTCCCCACCTAAAGTTATAATTCTCTGTTTGTTATCTAATCATTTACACAGAAACCAACTGTGATATCACAAATGCTGTTTTGGATTCACATGGTAGGAAAAAAAGAGCTGCAGGAAGAGATGAACTCTGAAGAGCCAAAGAGTGCATTTTCATACAAATACCTTTATTAATAAAGAAGGAAGAGTAAAATACAAAAGTATAAGAGGTAGCTGTAGATGTATTTCTAAACAGAATATTTTTCATCCTAAAAGTCAGCTGCTCCTATAAAAATTTTTTTCACTGTTGAGAGAACCTATGCTGTTGGGACTCCACTGCCAACAAAGATACATGAGGATTGTCGACCCCAACTAGATCTTGGAGAATATATGATTTTGGGTAAAATATAATCTATTTGCTAACCATCCATATAAAAACAATAATAGAAGTTATTTAAGCAGTAACAGCAATTGGAAAAACCCAAATATATGTATTAAAGTAGGCTTGCCTATAGGTTTTTAGTATTAAGTGTTAAGGACATAGAGTGAGGACCAATTAGGGTGACGAGATGTCTTGATTTTATGGGGACAGTCCTGCTATTCAGAACTTTTTCTTATGTAAGCACCTATTACCCCTTGATTTTTCCAGATTTTTGCTATCTGGTCAGTCTAGATCCAATAGAAGTTGGCATAAGGTAATGCAAGTATTCCATGTTAGCAAAATGGATCTTGTAATAGTTTACAAGTTCATTGTGTGATAAATAGGTAAACTACAAACAAATATAGGGTTGCAGCTTAAGAATCTTTGCAATTAAGAATCCGTACAGCTAACTGCATTCACATATCCCAGTTAATGGGACACTGTTGCAAATGGTTTGTCAGTGGGTGGAAATTTAATTATAGTTAGCTGGAATACCACATACGGGCAGGGGATGAAAAGTTATCAGATGTGCACCTGGACATGTGTGAGTGAAACAGAGGTGATTACCCAGCCTCCTGTTGGGGCACCACAGGAAACCTGGCACACTGCCCTTTTGTGAGTTCCACTTACAAGTTTATGGAGACCCTTAAGAACAAAGGTGGAAGGAAAAATAAATATGCCCAATGCAAAACTAAGCATGAACAAGGCAAGAAACCACTTTACTGTATTTAATCTTATATATCTTGAATTTTTAAAATCTGATTTCAATTTTTTGTCTATATTAATTGAAGCTCATAAGATTTGTGTATGCTTCATCATTTTCGTCGTCTTAATTAACTAAGTAGCCACCTGAAAAAGGACCTGTTATTCGTGACAAGTGCCTTTTGCACCTCTATAACTTTTATAATTATAATGACTGATCCAGCTGCAAGATGAAGGCCTCTCTTCTAAGTCATGCTTTAGAATTACGGAACTTTTTAGAGAACTTGCTTTTCTGGGCAGGTATCCACTTTCAGTTGGTTTTGTTATCTGGCTTTCATTCTAGTCCCTCCTGTGATTTTTTTCCATGATCCTCTGTGAATTACATTTTAAAAACAAACAAGCAAGCAGGCAAGCAGCAGCAGCAACAACAACAACAACAAATTGTCTTTCTTTTGATGCTAACAGTAGCAGCAAATTGAACTGACAGTTTGGAGATGGCATAAGCATGATGTAAACGTGAAGCTCTTTCCTGGGAGAAAATGTTAAGCTTAGGTTATGGCTCCGTTTCTAAGTGGACCAGTGCATTAAATATTATTAATATGATTTGTGGCCACATGAAAAATATAACATCACCATAGCCATTGGTGACAGCCATTTATCTGTGGTTGCACAGAATGACCTTTCACCAGGTGCAGCCTAACAGCAGTACAGATGCACCTTAAGTATAAGATTACATCTATGAACCAAGTACTGATGTGCTACAGCAATGTATGAATTATTCAGTGGAAGTTTCTAATAAGCTCTAATACATTTAATGTTAGGAATAGTAATATAGAATTTAGATATGTATGAGTGGTTAGGCCTGTATATTTGTTTAACATAGAAGAAAGACATGTTACTTTTGCCAACCCAAAGCCAGATGGGATTTTTTGTTACTATGAGAAGTGATAAGGGAAGTAGTTAAATTGTTTTGAGGTGTAATGGAAGTTTGATATATAAATGTATAATTGGAGGACAGTTCTGACTCTACCAAAACAGGGGCTAGGACAAGGTCAAGCAATCAATCAGAAAGGACAAGAGAAATAAGGGGAATACAAGGAAGAAATAATAAAAGCCAAAGAAAAGGTGGCCATGGCCATGACATAATTCACTCCCTGTTCCTCCCATGAGGTACAAAAGAGGAGGTACTGAAGCCACCATCCCATCATCCTCCAAAATGGAACATGACCATAAATTGTGAGGGGTTCACTGGAGTGGGCATTTCATGTATAATTAAGTTTACCAAGAAGGGAGGAAGGAAGTTCTACTGGTGTTAAGAGCTGTGGTTTCATGCTTGCTTGCTAACTCCAATAAACTTCTCATTGCCTGCCTTTTGGACTCTGGCCTTCTGCTTTCTGTCTGTGGAACAAGGACCAGGGAAAGGACTTAGGGAGCTCTAACATTTAATAGCTGTGTGTTAGGCATAGTTTTAAGAGTAGGAATCCCTTTTCACTATATATGCTTATGTTAGGAAACCAAAAAGCCTGACTCTTCCCTTTTCTTCTACCCCAGCATCTTACCTTTCCTCATCTAGGTTCTCATTGCCATTTCTGTAAGAAATAGATTATTTCAATCAGCAAAATAATAGCCCCTCTTTTTAGTGAGTCCCACCCATGCTGAATGTTTTAAAAAAAAATTATTTGTGGTGTCCTTTGTAGGCAAGAACCTTCTCTATAACTTTTCTGTTTAGTACAGTGTCACCTTCATGGGCACTGCTATCATAGAAAGCAACTAAGGAAGAATGACTGGCCTTTTAGTGTTTTCAGGTTGATGTAAACTGCGAACAGGTAATGGGGAACAAGTTTGTGGGAGAAGGCTTACATGAAGTCAGGAAAAATAGAATATCTGTGTAGAGCAGCGGTTCCCAACCAGTGTGCCGGGTCAACACCCAAAGTGTGCTGCGAGCATCTCCAAGAGCTGGAGTTAAAGTTCTCTCCCTGCTCGGCCCAGCCATGTGGGCTGTGCAGGGCTGGGAAAAGGCATGGGTTAAAGTAAGGGGGAAGGCACCAGAATACAGTTCTGGGGCCCCTTATTTTTAGGCAGGAAGCCTTCTGGCCTCCTTAAAAATAGAGGAAGGCACTGGAACATGGAGTTTCAGGGGTCCCCCTAAAAATAGCAGGAGCAGCCCAAATGCAGCGTTCTGGTGGGTCTACCTTAAGCCCAGCCAGCAGAGAGCTGTGGGAGCCTGAGAGTGTGTGAATCTCCCTCTGCAGGGCGGAGCAGCTTGTGTCAGGGAGCCTGCAAACAGCCCAGGTAAAGGCTTTGGGTGGGAGGGCTGCTGGGGGTTGTGTGCAGCAGGTGTGTGTGTGTGTGTGTGTGTGTGTGGGGCAGAGGTGGGTGAGAGTGGATGTGTAGCTGGGGTTGTGGGGTAGCTGTTTGGTTGGGGAGTGTGTAGCGGTGGGGGTGGCTGTTTGGGGAGGGCATAGCTGGGGGCTCGAGGCTTAGTTCTGGCTCCTGCAGTGATGGGAGGGTCCATCACAGGCAGCAGGCAGCTGGGGGAGGGGAAGACTGGACCCATTGGGGTGGGAGGGAGCAGCAGTGGGGTCAGGATTTGCCCTGGGTGGCAGGGAGCCACTGTGGAGGAGAAGGGGGAAGTGGGCGCTGAGCCATGCTCCCATGCCCTACCTTCCCACTCCCTAGCTTTCCCCCTGCCCCCCCCCCACAAAGCCACTCTTGTTCTCCCTTCCTCTCTCACCACCTTTGTGCTGTTCCCCACATGGCTCCCCTTGTCCTCTTTTGCCACCCCTGCCCTGCTTTGCTCCCCATTCTTACTCTTACCACTGCACATGACACCTGACCTCCCCTGTTTTGCCACCCCTGCTCTGCTACCCCTACTACTGTACATAGGAGCATTTCTGAAACACTCTGACATGGTTCATGAATATTCATAGGTAATTTAGTTAATTTGAATATTCATGAGTTTTTTAAATGGTGGTGTGCCTCGAAAAATTTGAAGGTATCAAGGTGTGCCACGGCAGAGAAAAGGTTGGGAACCAGTGGTGTAGAGGGGTGATTTCCCTGCCAGGCATTGGACGTGTTTAAAAGGGGCCTGAGAGCAGCAGCCAATAGGTGGAGAGCAGCTGAGAGTCAATTAGAAGCCAGCAGCCAGGTGTATAACGGAGCTGCAGAGACAGGGCCTTCATCAGTTTGGTCAGGGAACTCAGAGGAAAGATTGCCGGCCTAGCAGACTGGCTGAGGGAGTCAGCACCCTGGAGAGCTCAGTGGACGCCACTGGGAGCTGTTTGGTGCTGGAGTGTTCCCCCGAATTCTAAAACCCTTCTGCTGTTAAGATTTTTCACTCGCCTATGGGAAATGACACTGTTCCTTTTCTTAAATTCAATGTGGCCCACTTGCCCAAATGGTATTAAAACCTACGGAAATACGGCTACAGCCTGCTGATCAGGAACAAACTTGTTTTTTACAATATTAGAGTGAGATTTAAAAACTGAAAACATATCATCTTAAAAATCATTAAACATTTGTCACAGTGAGCTTAGCATCAAATGACAGTTTGGCTGGAATGCTGCTCTTCTGTTACAATATTTTAAATCACATATAACATTACTGTTTACTTAACACTCTATAGCATATATGTTAAAAATCAAAAAAATCCTTAAAAACTTATAGCATTCAACAAACAATGATCAGTCATTTGGGAAAGGGGTGGAGATGAGACCCTCTCAGTCACACAGCACTCTTTTAGCTTTATTGACAGGCAGGCTTCAAGTGCTCTTTTCACTTACAGTACCTTACACATCCCTCTGAACCCATCAACGTGAGTCCAGTTCTTTTCTGTAACAGGAAACTGGGTTGCTTCCAACGCTAAGCGTGTACCTAGGACTGAGTTACCTAGCTTGCTTAGACCTTTAGCACACCAATGCCTTACCGACTAAACAAGATCAGGTCTGGTCTGTCACAGCTGTGGCCTGGAGTTGTTTCTGTTTGGTGTTGAAGCTGTGGTGACTGGTGCTGCATCTGCATCTGTGACCACTGATCTGGGTTGGTATAGTCAGTCTGCTTGGAGGGCTCCTGGCTGCCTTGGTGAGGTGTTTTGGCAGTGTTGGGTGGTGGTAGGGATCTGAGGCTCCAAAGCTCCACAAACTGCTCCAGCAGATGTCTCTCCTTAAATACTCTCGGGGGGCTGGGGTAGGCCGTGTGCAGGAACGTGTAAGAGGAGGGGGAGTGAGTCACAATGTGCAGGAATGTCCCTGGGCAGGGGGGATCTTCAAGGAGCAGATTGGTGTTTACGGTGGAAGTCTTAGAATAGGGCTTAGAACAGTGCGCCCACAGGTGTCCTCCTTAAAAGAGTCTGACAGGAGCTGTAACTCACTGATCAGCATGTTGAAGGCTACTTATGTTACAATTGTTAATTGCTTCCTAAAGTATCCTAATTATAATCCTTACTTTTCAATAAATTAGCACTTTTATTGCTGTCTGCTAAGGATTAACCTGAGTTTTTTTTTAAAGGGGATTTTCTATTAGTTTGCCTTCTGCTATTCTCATCCATTAGTTAAAGTAATTCTGGGACAAAAATTGCTGGCTACAGGCGGTCCTGGAGGCATGAACAGCAAAAAAGCTGTGGAGAAGTGATCCAGAGGTGGTGCCTGGAGTGGACAATAGCTGGTGCTACAGTGACACACTCAGGGACCAAACTGAGGAGCGGCCCTGAGGTGAGGGTCTGCATATGACTGGGGGCTGTGAGGAGAGAGGCTCAGGGAATTGTGAGTTGTGGAGAGTGACTTGTGGGAGGCAGTGATGGTGCAGGGGTAGCTGCACATAGGGTCCCTGGGAAGTGGTTGGGCCTTGGTCCCTCCCTGTACCCCCAGAATGCCAGGGGCAGCCCTGTATTTGTGGGCCATTGAACAGAGAGTGGCCAGAAAGTCTGCCCTGGAAGCAGGTAGACTTACAGAGGACTTAGCTGAAGGGATGAGGTCCTGGTTATGAGGACAGATGGATGTAGTACAGACCACCTGACAGCAGACCACTTGAGTAATTCCTCATAACATCTCCAGGAGGTGCCCCTCAGATGGGCCCCATACTGCACATGGTTACAATCTGACCAGATGATGCAGGGGAGAGGAAAGTCTTCCAGCCTAATTGGTAGGTTGGAAAGCTGTAAAAGATAAGAATGTGGACTACCTATCTGGTCAGGTAACAAAGGCTATGTCTACGTATACAATTTTACTTCAGACTTGCTAGTCTAAACTAAAATAGTCCAAGGTTAGTCCTAACTAACCTCAGGCTAGTTAAAACTAACTGCAGCTTTTTAGTTTGAACTAGCCATGCATTCTAGTTAGAACTAAAGTTTTAGTTTTAACTAAAATATGTGGCTAGTTTGAATTAATGGCTTAGTTTGAACTTTTTAAGTTCAAACTAACCATTAGTTTGAGTATTGCATGCGCTTAGTTCGAACTAAAACTAAAGTTTGAACTAAACAAGTAAGTCCAGACACCACTGGGTCTTACTAGCCCAGACTAAGTTTTGCCTAGTCTGGACTAAGAAATTTCTTAGTTCGGATTAGGCAAAGCCTAGTCTGGCCAAGGGCTAAATTAGTCCGGACTAAGCAAGCTTAGTCCGGACTAATTTGCGAGTGTAGACATAGCCAAAGAGGGTACATGAAAAATCACTGATCTGACTGCAAATTGATACCCACAACACAAGACATGGAGCTGAACCCCTGCTTGTGAGTCAATGGTCTGTGCCCGTCTGTTGAGCTATTAGACTGTACTGTAAGGACTTTGTTGGAAGCTGCAACACAATTCCTTCCTTTAAGACTTACATCTACTATACTCGGATAGTTTCTTTTCTGTTAGACTTTGTATAAGCTCCACTGTCATTAGATGTGTACATGAATATTTAGAGGGAACTCATTAGGGGCTAGATGTTATCGGTCCTAATACCTAAAGCCTTTACAGTGTTTGTCTTCAGGGTCATATTATCTTAGGATAAAAATGTATCTGAAAAAAAATGGTTTATGCCATGACAACCCCCTTAAAGGTGGAACGATCAGTTCCAAAATATTACGCAGCTTATCATAGTGCTTATGAGTATGGCAATTTATTCTTTTTTCAATGCTTGTCTCCAGGTTAGTGGTTCTCTGGAGGGTCATGTTGTAATAATTGAGCCTACAAATGAACTTCAAAAAATGGAAGTTTATAAAATGTTGCAATAACCTGCAACAACAGATGTTGATAGAAAAAAGGTGGAAGGGGGAGAGAGAGAGACTGAACTGGACCAAACAAAAAGGCCTACTGATACGCTATGATTTAAGGAATGTATTAAGATCCTGCATGGTAAACAAGAACAAGGTGAGAGACTGAAAATCAGTGAGCCAAAATAGATGTGTCAGAAATTAGGCAAAAAAAGACTGGGGCGGGGTAGGGGGAGAATGCTACTAAAGTTCTAAAAATTCATTATCACAACTGCCACCCCCACTGCTTCCTAAAATCTCAGTACTTCTTTGTTCTGATGCTAAGACAGCCTGACCAGATCACGCGAGAGAGGGAGATGCAGATGACATCGCCATCTGCTGGCTCCAGCTGAATCTCAAACTCCATCTGCCAGGTGAGACTTTATTTCCCACCAAACGACAGTCTGCTTAGCCAGACAAGACTGCGTATTTTCTAACACTTCAGTAGGTCTGTTACCAGAAAGAGGCAGCTAAAAGCAATGCCCTAAACAGCCCAATGTTGGTACAAATTAGCCAGATCCTGAAGTTGCTGATGATATATTTCTCTAAGAGCAAAGTTGCAAGTGTGAGACAACACCAGAGGCAGAAGATGGATTTTCTATCTTTTCTGTTCTTTTTTTTTTCTCCTTTTTTGTGTTTTCTTTTGTCTTCTAGGAAGTCTGATCAGACTTTAACAATAAAAATGGCAGCTCCAGCTCATCTCTTCTGACTTTTCTTTTCTCCAAAAAGTACAGCCAATATCATCTTTGTTAGCATTTAAGATGGTGGTTTTCTACCAGTGGTCTGTGGCCAATAGCTATGATTTCCAAAGGGGTCTGCACTTCCATTCAAAATTGTGTAGGAGTCTGCAACTGAAAAAAGGTTGAAAACTGCTGATGTAAGGGGCCGTCAAACAAGGTTTGTATTTTTTTTTTATGCTAAAAGTTCTCTTTAGTTGAGAAAGGAAATGAGGAATGTTGTTAAAATTAAAGCCTTAGTCAATACTTTGCACTTCAAATGCTTTAACTGATTTCCCTTCTTTTTTGTATCTTTTTCATAAGAGATTAAAGGGATTTAATTTTTTTCATGTTATTAAGCAGGCTGAGGTCTCTGTATACCAAACCCCCCAACCTTCTTCAACACTTTTTAATGCTGGACAAGGTCTGGGTCATGTTATTGCCTTTGATTCTTTGGGCACCTTTATTCCATTTAAATCAATACAGTAGTCACTGAGCTGTTTTCTGCTGGTGAAATTTTCTAAAGAATTTATTTTTCCCTTTAAAAAAAAATACTGTTTCTGTCCTCTCTTGTTGCAGGTATAACCTTCTGAATGAAAATTACTTCAGTAATGAGATTGACTGAGTTTTTTATAGTTAGTGCAGATAGCAATGCCTACAGCTACGTTAGTCTGACATTTTCCATTATAAGATTCTGTTTTCAGTTGATTATACCTTTGCCAAATTTTAACCATTTGGATTCAAATTTCCCATATTGGGTGTCTGCCTTGGCTAAATATTTTGGGAAAGTTTCAGCTAAACAATTCAGCCGTTTCTGAGGCACAAAAGGGAAAAATAAGTTATTTTGTCCATGTTAGCCCCTCTCCCAAACTTACAACTATTTTGATGAGAAGGTCCAGTCATTACATGCTTTGGAATAGGCACTTGGTGTTTAGCTACGAGGAGTTGCCCCAGTGTCAGGGATGAGCCTTTAATAATGTCTGTGTGAAAATTTGTCCAGATTTAGCCAAGTTGTAAGTCTTTGAAAAAAAAAATCCATTTGCACATGCTTGTAGTGACTTTAAAGTTTTAACAGATAAATTCTCTGAAGAGTTCATCTTTACTAAGCCTGGCTCTATCCTCTCACAGCTCCTATGTGCTGATGGGACTGCATGTGTAACATCCCTCTAGAGTGACTGAGCTTGCTTTGGCCCAGGGCTGCAGGGGTTGAACAGGAATTTCCCTGCACTTGCTCCCTGGAGCAACTGTGAGATCAGACAACAGAACAGAACAGGGAGACAGTCTGTCATGTGCTCTGAGTGCTTCTGCTGCCAGGCATTATGGAGGAGAAGGAGAAAGCTACTTGATTCCAGTGCAGAAGAGTGAGGAAGAGGAGTGGGTGACAGCAAAAAGAGCCCAGGGAGCAGGCTGGAGAGAAGAAATAATAGCAGGAGCTGGGAGTGAAGAAATGGGGACAGAGACAGATGGGGACAGGAGCTTCAGGGACAAGGGAGATAGGCTGTGGGAGGCAGAAGGGTCTGTATCCACTGGAGCACAGTCCTCTACAGAACCCAGAAATGAACCTACTACTCTTGAGCCTCTACATTCCTTTGCTGTAGCATATAGCTTGGCCAGTGAAACCTACTGTCGAATCATGACTTGCCACCCTCTTCTAGAGGCAAGTCTATGCACAGATGATAACCACCAGTTATTCTCTTGGTTCTAGTGGTAGCAGTCTATGCTGGTGACCCTTCTGGTTCATATTATAGAACTTCCTTTGATTTTTAATTTATAAGAACACAAAAATGGGTCAAACCAATGGTCCATCTAGCACAGTATCCCGTCTTCTGCCAGTGGCCACTGCCACATGCTTCAGAGGGCATGACTAGAACAGCTAATCATCAAGTGACCCATTCCATCAGCCATTACCAGACTGTGGCTAACAGCGGCAAGGGGACACTTCACAGCATGACTTTGCATACCTGCTCATCCTGGCTAATAGCGATTGATGTATCTATTCTCTATAAACTTATATAGTTCTTTTTTGAATCCTATTACAATCTTGGCCTTCACAACATCCTCTGGCAAAGTGTTCCAAAGGGTTGACTGGGCTCTGTGTGAAGAAATACTTTTTTTTTTGTTGTTGTTTTAAACCTGCTGGCTATTGATTTCATTTGTTGGCCCCTAGTGCTTGTGTTATGAGGAGGAATAAATAACACTTTTTTCCAACGGGGTAGCTGTGTTAGCCTTTATAAGCAAAAAACAGCAAGAGTCCTGTGGGCACCTTAAATACTAACAAATTTCTTCAGTCATAAGCTTGTATGGGCTGCAACCCACTTCATCAGATGCATTGTGGGTTGCAGCCCACACAAGCTTATGACTGAAGACATTTGTTAGGCTTTAATGTGCCACAGGACTCTCACTGTGTTAACACTTCACTTAATTTACTTTCTCCACACCAGCCATGATTTTATAAACCTCTAGCATATGCCTCCTTTGCTGTCTGTTTCCCAACTGAAAAATCCCAAACTTACTAATCTCACCACATATGGGAGCTGTTTCATACCCCAATCATTCTTCTAGCCCTTTTCTGTATCTTTTCCAATTCCAATATATCTCCTTTGAGATGGGGTGACCAGATCTGTATGCAGTATTCAAGATGTGGATGTATCATGGACAGAGCTGTTCCTAGGGGGGGTGCGGGGCCTCGGGCGAATAGGCCTCTGTGGGCCCCCCCGACCCCTGCTCACACTGGGTGGGGGGGACGGCCAGCCCAGGGGAGGGGCAGGCCTGTTCTGCCCCTGAGCCGGCTGTTCCTCATCCAGGGGACAGGAAGAGCTGGCCAAAAGTGGTGGCCAGGGTCAGCTCTCCCGCACCCCCACCACACTTGATCTGCCTTCAGTGCCGTGCCGGAGGAAGCAAGGAGGGGTGAGAGGCAGCGCAGCTGGGGGGGCCAGTAGTGTGGGCTCAGTGCTGCTTCCCACCCCCTTCCCGCTGCCTCCGGCACAGAGCTGATGGCAGCGCAAGTTGGGGGGATGCAGGAGCACTGACCCTGGCTGCCACTTTTGGCAGGCTCTCCCTGTCTCCTGGATGGGGAACAGTGTGGCTGTGGGGTAGCAGCAGTTTGGACCCCATGCTGCCCTGCTCATGGCAGGACAGCACGGGGCCCATGGAACTGTGGGGCCCAGGACGATTGCCCCTCTCACCCACCCCTAGGGACCCCAGTTCTATGGGCCCCTTGCTGCCCTGCCATGATCATGGATTTATAAGGAGTCAATGTGATATTATTTGTCGTCTTATCTGTGTTGCAGGATAAGTCAACTCATCCTCCCCATGGGGTGAGCTGGGGAGTGTGGTGGCCCCACAGTTAGAGCTCATCTGACTGCCCGGGGGATCAGGGCTGTGTGGCTTAACAGGCAGAACTTGCTACCTAGGAACTGGAGAATCATTGGGCAATTTTCTTCAGCTGTTAGCTTGCTGAATGTCCAGCTTTTCATTACAAGGCTGAAAGCAGGAAGTTCAGGCAAGCAACCAGATGAGAGCTGCCTGAGATGCTCTGGTTGCTAGGTACAGCAAGCAGAGCTAGAGCAGCTGTTGATTGGGTTGGCCAGCTTTCAAAATGGGCTATGCCAGTGGTACAAAAGCTGATTTAAATGATGGGCTACATACCACAGTTAGTGGTTCTGCAATTTCACGTTTGAGTTCCTTAAGAACTCTTGTTCGGATACCATCTGGTCCTCGTGATTTGTTACTGTTTAATTTGTCAGTTTGTTTCAAAACATCCCCTGGTGATACCTCAGTTTGGGACAGTTCCTCAGATTTGTCCATTAAAAAGAATGGCTAAAAAGAAGGCTTGAAAATCTCTCTCATCCTCAACCATGAAAACTGATTCAAAGAATTCAGTTTACAAAACTCTTAGAAGAACATTATTAAACATGCATCATGCAAAGTCAAGGTTCAGAAGTTAGAAAATGCCAAAATTAAGTTTGCCCTTGCCCCATAATGATTAGGGCTTCTTTGTGGGAGGTTAATTTTAACCATTTTTGAATTCTGTGTAGATATCCACATTTTTGATAATTTTTGATTTTCAGAACTCTTTGTATATATAGTAATGATGTATATTATATACATTACTTATTACAGTTGTATATCCTGTAATGAGTCATCTCATTATCGTTCCCTAGTGTGCTTTAACAAAGTACTGTTTCAAACAGCACTATGCAAAAGCACACTAGGGAACTTCAAGTGTGCATCAATAGGGTCTACATGGACAAATTAATGTGCAACACATGAATGCGCTTTAGAAATCACACCCCCATAGTCTGCCTTACTGCTCCATGCATTAAGCTGTTTCACATAAGTAACCATTTCCTGTGTCTTTCTGGTGGTTGGATAAACTCTGATTTCATTTACTTTATATTGCTGCTGTTTTATAAATACTTCTGGTTTTTAAGCAAAACTCAGAAGCCCTAATCAGGGCTGTAAGTAGGACATTTTAGCACTCAGGGTGAGCAAGCATATTTGTGCCCCCATCCATTTTTTTCTTTCATTTCTCTGTCCCGTTCTTCTGACTCTGCCTGACTTGCCCAGCCCCTGGTTATGGCTCTGGCCCTAATTATGTTAGTCTTTAATTATATGATCACGTTTTTTCTTCACAGGATCCCTGCCTCATTCAGTGTGCATGATAGACCTTCTCTGGGAGTTAATGAGAATTGTGTACCGACAGAGACTTTTGTCTGCAAACCCTGATTAATTTATTGTAGATGTTGGAAACCGTGTGGCAGAGAAGAGCAGGAAGAGAAAGGATGGTTGCATGGTTAAGACAGTCAAATTTTTTATTTCTGCCACAGAGTTCCTCTGAGAGACTGGGCAAGTCACATGAATTAAAATTTTTCACAGATGACCTGTGCATGTTCCTCATTTGCTAGATACTGAGCTTGTGACACATGGGATCTGATTTGCAGAAGTGCTAAGCGCTAACAACAGTTGGAGCTGTGCTGTGAACATATAAAACACTAAGTAGTCTGAAAAATCTGGCCCTAGCCTCCTCAGATTTAATGCTTAGACTAAATTGACACTTTTAAAAGATTTGACTTTAATCTCTGTGCTTCAATTCCCACTGTGTAAAATTGAGATAATAGAATTGTAGGACTGAAAAGACCCCAGGAGTTCATTTAGTCCAGACCCCTAAATTTCTATCAGGATTAAGTAAGGCTGGCCCAAGGTATTTTGGCACCTTAGATGACTGACATTTTGGTGCCCCCTCCCCCTCTGGTGGCCAATGCCAGATGGTGGACCCCCCTGTGCTCCCCTCCAACCCTGGTCAGGTGTTGAGTGGGCGCCGTGTGGGCTGCCAGGCCGAATTTACTGTGGCGGCTTCACTCCCCGGGCCGGGGTCAACTCCCTGCCTGCAGCCTGATGCCAGTGGCAGCTTCGTTCACCAACCAAGGCCAGCTCCCCGCCCACAGCCAGATGCTGGTGGAGCAGGACGGGAAGCTCACTGGTCCCAGTCCTTGGCAACCACCTAGGTTGCCTCTATGGGCAGACTGGCCCAGGGATTAACTATTATCTTTGACACATACAGTATTTGTCTAACCTGCTCTTACAGATCTCCAGTGATGGAGATTTCACCGTCTTCCTATGCAGTTTTTTCCAGTGCCTAAATACCTTGATGGTTAGGAAGTTTTTCCAACCTAAATTATCCTTACTGCAATTTAATTGATTCTTGTCCTATCCTCAGAGATGAAGGAGAACAATTTTATCCCTCCTCCTTGTAACAACCTTCTATAGACTTGAAAACTTATGTTTCCTCTCAGTCATTTCTTTTCCATATTAAACCAACTCAGCTGTTTCACTCTCTCCTCATAGATCATGTTTTCGAGACCTTTAATCATTTTTGTTGCTTTTCTCTGGACGACTTCTGGTTTGTCCACATCTTTGCTGAAATGTGGCACCCAGAACTGGACACAATGCTCCTGATGAGCCTAATCATCACAGAAAAGAGCAGAAGAATCATTTCTTGAAAAAATTACTCCTGCTAATACATTTCAGAATTATATATGTTTTTTGTTTTTCTGCACTAGTGTTACATTCACTCACATTTAGCTTGTGATCTACTATGATTCCCAGATTCTTTTTCATAATACTCCTTCCTAAGCAGTCAATTCCCCTTTTTGTATGTGTGCAACCAATTGTTCCTTCCTAAGTGCAATACATTGCAGTTGTCCTTGTTGAATTTCACCCTATTTACTTCAGAGCATTTCTCCAGTTTGTTTCGATCATTTTGAATTTTGCTTCTATCCTCCAAAGCACTTGCAATCCCTCCCTGCTTTTGGTGTCATCCACAGATTTTATAAGTGTACTCTCTAGGCCATTATCTAAATCATTGATGAAGATCTTGAAGAGAACCAGACTCAGAATTGATCCCTGTGGGACCTCACTCATTATGCCCTTCCAATTTGGCTGTGAACAACAAGTAACTACTCTCTGTGAACAATTCCAAAGAGGTAGTAGTGTTAGTTTAGTTCAGCAAAACAAACTAGGAGTTCGGTGGCATTTTTTGTTAGTCTTTAAAAGTGTCGTCAGACTCCTTGTTTGTTTCTCTGTGAATGGTTTTCCAAACAGGTATGCACCCACCTCCATCTAGGATGTATTTTTCTAGTTTGTTTATGAGAAGGTATGAGACACTATCAAAAGCCTTGCTAAAGTCAAGATAAGCCACATCTTTTACTTCCCCTCATCCACAAGGCTGGTTACCCTGCCAAAGAAAGCCAGGAGGTTGGTTTGACGCAATTTGTTCTTGACAAATCAATAGTGTTACCTATTACCTTCTCTTGTAGGTGTTTGCAAATTGATTACTATCTTACCATACCATATAGCTGTTGAAATTAGTTCCTTAAAATATTAATGAATTTAATATGTTATACTGACAGGACTACAGAAAAGCCAATGAGGAAATGAATAATTCTGTATTGAGCACAGGATTTGGACAGTGTGCATTAAACAGTGCATAAGACTACACAATGAATGATGAGAATAAAAAGAAAGCTGTTTATTAAGTGAGCATCATCGATGAAGCAAGAGCTCTGTAGAAAAAAAGTAGTATGTGATCATGTAGTTAAAAGCCATCATAATGTACACTCATACACATGAGGGATAAATTACCGTGGCACAGGCAGCCTTAATTCTGACATTTCCTAATTTGTGAGTGCTTAATTTTGCCATCCTTAAACTATTTTGGGATGTAACATAACTACAGATGTAGAGAAACTGTATGTATGTGTATAGATCAATCATATAATGGTACAAATTAGAAACCTATTTATTACCTGGGAACATCAAATTTTGCTCTGTTACATTGGTGAAAATCTTGAATAATTTCTTTGCCTTTAGTGGAATTTAGCTGGATTTGATGAGTTAAACAGAGCAAATTTTTTTCCTATTACATTTTGTAATTGGTGTAAAATTATTACTGTAATGTGTCAAATATGTATATCTGGGCTGTCTTACTATATAATTTGTAGAATGGGAAGCTTTTGGTCTCCTAAGAGGAGACTTTGCCTCTAGATTCATTATTGCACACGTTGCACTGAAAAGAATAACTGAATTTTGCATAATTTCTGCTGCCGTACGTGAGTGTGCAATGGTAATAATCTGAACTACATCAGGGAATGCCGAATTCATGAACTTTTCCATAAAAAGTACAAATTACAGGCAAATATATTTGTGAAATCATCTGTTTATTTTTGCCACATAGGAGCCTATTAACTAAATTGAAACTAGAATGTAATTTATAACAGCATTTTGGTTTTTTTGCTGAGATACAGTAAAAGAATGTGACATGGGGCTGTAAAAAAAAAGAATTACAGGATGAGAGATCATGTAGAAAAGAATGGATACACTTTGGGTTTGAGTAAAAAATAACTGATTATATATATTACAGCAGTGTCCTAGAGGGTCCAGCCAGGACTGGAGTCCCTTTTGGCTAAACCAGTAGTTCTCAACTTTTTCCATATATAATGCCCTTTTCAGTATGGTATCTGACTTCCACCTAACAAGATCCAGCCAGTATGCCAATCCTCTTAACATGGGAAGAGCAGGGTGGCAACAACCCCTGGCTGTTGTTTGTGTCCATCCTACAGGATGCAACCCCCGCAGTGAGCTTGTATGTCAGACACTGTACAAATTTTAAATAAGAGACCATCTCTGCCTCAAAGAATTTGCTATCTAAATAGACAAGACAGAGAGAGAGCAGAGAACTGAGGTGCTCATTGATGTGCCCTTTGTTGCCGAGCATGTCTGTGACTGAGTTAAGAAGCGAATCCACATCTCTCAAGTCCCTGTCTAGTGCCTTGACCACAAAACCATCCTTGCCCTGTATTTTTAGCTCCTATCTTATAGCATCTATGTTAGATCTACTATTGCTTGTGCACTCAAAAACCTCAAGTGGATTGACTTCGTAGGAGCCTTTGGATATCCACTGACAAGCTTGGAAAGCATTAGGTCTTGGTGCAAGACAGATTTAGATTGTAAATTCTTCAGGGGAGGAAGTATCTCTTCTTCTGTTTCTGCAGGGCCTGCCACTACTTTTGCCTGCAGTCCTACCCACAAATAATTTACTTGGTTTTGTTCCAGTTCTTGTTTTGTGTTTGAATCTCTGTAATTGCAGTGGCTAATGAGCAGGGCTTCTTTTTAACATAGTGTAAAAATGCTAAGAGTCCCATTGACTGCAGAAAGGGCTCAGATACATAAATGCTGCGGGATGGAGCCCTGCTGAGTTAAACTTCATGCCTTGGCATTCTAATAGGACAAAGGATTTCCTAAGAGAAAAGGGAACTATTAAGGCTCAGCTATTCTCTCCGTTGAATAAACTGAGTTAGTAGCATAGATCCTTGTAAGCAGGAACATGCATTGAGCGCTTTGATCCCCTCCCCCACTAGATGGCACTGAATTCTCTTTCTTAAAAAGAGACATGCAAGAAGAGGACAAAATATGGTGGAGGTCATTTTGATTTGAAAATATGAAGAAAAGCACAATGCAGTTGGTTCTCCAAGTAACTTTGTCCTTCCCTCACCCTGATCCCAAAATGCCTGAATACACCTCAGCAGGCCTCTCTGTGTCACTTATGCTTTCTTGAAAGGCATTACGCTGTTGTGGCTAAAGGATGCTAAAGAGAACTGAAGCATTTCTGCAAGAAACAGGAGAATGGACTGTCATTATCTGTAAGATAACATCTGTGGTGAGGTCTAACTGGTAATAAGGGCAGCTTGTCGCAATGAATTTGTTCTGAACGGACTCTGGACTGTTTCTTCAGACATGGCTTTTACACAAAAATAAGGCACTGGTGCACTGTCTTCATAGAAATTGTAATTGACAAAAATAGATCCCTCAACTTTTCACTTTATTAATTTCCTCAAATGACATCTTTATATCCAAACATTTCAAATTGCTGTACTAATCCCACTCCCAAAGCACCCCTAATTCACTACAGAGAAATATTTGTATATGGCATCCAAAAGTACTTGAACACTTATTTTTAAAGATCACTCTCCCAACTTACATTCATCAGCGAATTTATCCTGGTGAGGTGAAGGCAGGATGGAAGGAAAAGAATTTAATGATGATTTGTTTATGCTGAGATGGGGCTAATAATCTTGAGAAGAGTCAGAGAAAATGTTTGTAGGAGCTGTAGTCTACCCCTTTGGACAAGAATGAAACAATGGGAAAAATGCTTAATTCCAAGAATGAAACTGAAGCTGATCTGAAACTCTACACTTCTTGGACATGTATATATTGAAAGTGACTTGAAGGAGGACATTGATTGCTGTCTGACAGCACTAGAGATACAAGCCAAAATATTTGTGACACAGGTTTGCCTTTGAGAGGAAAAATAAAACCTGTATCTATGTGGGTCCTGCCAATCTTTGGCCTTGTGCCCTCAAACAGTAGGATGAAATAGGCCAGAAGTCTACCTTTTGCAACTGTGGGGGGGAAAAAAAAATCCAGCTCCTGAAACATCTTGGAGCAAGAGAGTCACAAAAAAACCCCAACTCACACTCGACCCCAGGCACCCTGCATCTAGCAACTGCAGCCTGCTCTCAGACCCTGTTAGTCTTTCTTTGCACTCCTTCCTACATCTTCTGGCTTGCTGTCTCCAGGCTTATTAGCTCAAATACTCTCCCCTCCCACTACAGCCTTCTTAACTCCATAGCCTCAAACATATGTGCCTTCTAGGAAGTGACTGCAGGCTACTTCCCCTGCAGCACCTGTTTGCTGCCAACTTACTGGTTTTATGGCAGCCCTACCTGTTCCTTCTCAGCGAGGCTTCATCATCTATCAGCCCTGCAAGCCCTGGCTCTTTCCCAGGTGCTGCCTGTCTGCTTAATTAACCTAATTTAACCTGCTCTACCTTGTGTGGGGTGGACATCCAATCAGGGGTGTCGCTGGCGCCTGGCACACTGGGTAGGTGCCCTGAGCATCTGGGCCAGCCCCTGCCTCTCCTGGCCCTGTCCCCTGCTGGGGATCTGGGGCCAGGCTGGTGGCGGCAGGAGCCTGAGGTGGGATCGGGCCCTGGCGGAGAATCAGAGCCGTGGGGGGGTGGGGCCCGTGTCCATGCCCATGCCTGGGTCTTTCCCCAGGGCAGCGACGCTCCTGCAGCCAATCCCACCTTATTGGCAAATAGTGCAATAGCACCATTAAAACATGTATTTGGCACTTGGTTCTTGTTAGATTGGGTTTTTTATTTTAGCCAAAACCCCAAAATTCTACCAGCAAGAGGAGTCTAGCTGCTTGAGCTGTATTGTAAAAAGCCTGACACCCATGCATCCCTGTTCAAGAATACTGTAAAAGACACATATCTAACACCTGGCATCTACTGGATCCTATTATTATTATTACTGGCCCCAGGTGAACACATTGCATTATCATGTTGCTTATCTTACCTGACCAGCAAATTTCAGATTCTTACACATTCTCATGCAAAAAACCATAAAAGGGCATAACTGACATCTAGGTATTCAGGGGCTGGCAAATGTTTGGTCACAACTGTCTTAACTGTATTGCTTATATGGAGACCCAAAGTCCAGCTGTTCCTAATTCACTATAGGACTGGGATCCAGGTGTGACATTAGCTGGGGTACGTCTGCACTGATGAACAGCTGTGTCCCCTCAATTCTGCAACCTGGGGTGCCAACCTCCGTCATGTAAATTACTCCCAGTTATATTGTATAAGGTCTAGAGCCACCCACCCTCGAATACCTTACAGAGCAGCACCAGCAAATTCCTAGTCCCAGGCTGTCCCCCATCTTGTACTGCGCAGCGCTCTCTTGTACATTATAAACTCATAGAAAGTACATCATTTTAATAGAAAATGACATGCACAAAGCATATTATGCCCAATGGAATTTCCCCAGCACTTCAATCCTAACTTATTAGTTTAGATAAAACAATAGAACAAATTTATTAACTACAGAAAGATAGATTTTAAGTGACTAAAAGTAATCAGGCATGAGTCAGAACTGGTTACAAGAAAATCCATGTAAAACACAGTCAATGCCTAACTTAACAAGCTAAGTGAATTCTAAGCAAAGCGTTTCAGCAACAGGAACGTGCTCCCTCCAAAAATACTTGGAGCACAGAACCCAACCCCCCCCCCCCAACTCATTCCCCACCACCCAAATTCACCCCCCTGCCACCCTTGGTTTGCCACAGAGGCCCCCTCGTTTCAGACTCCTGGGGCCAGGCCAGTTTATTTTGCTGCAGCCACCAGGCTCAGGGCTGGGTCCAGGTCAGTTATCCCGACAGTCTCGCGGCCGGGCACTGGCAGTGGCCCAGCCAGGGCCAAATCCTGCTGCCAACAGTGGCCCTGCCAGGCTGTCAAGGGCAGATCCTGCCACTATTGGCAGCCCTGGGTCCCTGGCTGGATCCGGCTTCTGCCTCCGCTGCTGTGGCTCCCAGGTCTGCATGCTGCTGGCTGTCCCTAACCCTGACCACAGGGCCCAGCCAGCTGCTGCTCCCCCCTGCCCTATCTGAGAGGAGGGATTTAAATTTCCCTCCTCCCAGGTAGGTGGGAGGGGAGCTCAGGGCAAATGCAGGTTCTCTGCACCTGTACTGCTGTGGCTGGGGAGTCGGGGCCCTGGGTTGCACCCTGGTGGCTTGTGCCCCCTGTTCCCCAGCACCAGCAACACCCCTGTTCAGCAGTCTTACAAGCCAAATCACTTTCAGTTAGGATCCCTCCTCGGTACAATGCTTCTTTCTTTGCCTTGAATAGAAAGGGAGAGAAAATTTGGGGCATCTGCTCTCCCTTCTTATAGTTCTTTCTCATCTTTGAGAGTCAACTCCAGATGAGGTTTAGGAGACAGAAAATATGTATGGTTGGGAACCCCAGCTACTTCTTTATCAGGATGTAGTTTTTTGCTCACATTCTCTTTCCTGCCAAAGAATGGGCACTTAACAAGGTAATAATCTACTGATTTTGTTTACACCTTGCTCAGGCATTGGCAAGCCTTTTACCCCTAGAACTGCGGTCCCCAATTTTGTAACACATCTTAGTACTATAATGCAGTAGGCTCTCATAACTTTACACGCAATGGTCCCACGCATATTTTACCAGGACAATAATGGTCAGCGAATTATGAGTTTTCAAAATGATATTTCACAAGGCATACTTTATACAAATTATGCCATCATAAATGTTGTAAAAAGGGTATGTGGGGTAGAAACTGTTACTCTCACATTTTGAAATATATTCACTTGAAAAATCCAAATATAGATGGGGATCCCACATGATCCTGCCCATTTTTCACTTACATACTCCAAGTTTTACCTTCTAGATAAAAGTGAAGGGAACTATATTTCTCCGTCGGATAAATCTTAATCCAAAATGTTATTTCACTGAAACCATAACAAACTTAATTCGACATCTGGATCTTTCTAGTCACCAACCAATTTTCACATCATAACATCGAAATTTGGCACTGGAATTGGTCTAGCAGATGTGGATGATAACATTATAGGTCAGTTTAGGTGACCAACTTTCCACTGTGATTTTCTAACCACGTCAAGTGATTTTGACATATATTCTATTAATTTTCAGCATATTTTAATGGGAGATGTATGTATAAATCCATTATGCAGCTTGGACAGTCTCATTCCACTGGAGTCTGGCTGTACCTGGCCAAGCAGGAGATGCTATGTACGTCTCTCTTTTGCTGATACAATTTATTTTAACTTGTGGCCACATCTGGTAGGATTCAGCTGGATTAAGAGGTTCCATCCACCTTTTTTGTGATGCAGCTGGGAGCTTTGCGACAGGATCTGGATTTTTTTTGGAAGCTGCTCCATTTATTGGGAGCTGCTCCATTTATTTTTTTCCATTTAGATAGTGGAATTTGAACAGTTGGGCTTAAAAACTGGCTGAATCCAGGTACCAGATCTATGTTTCTGGTGCTGTTGGGGCCATGATGCATTAGAATCTCAGGCTGTGTCCACCCACAGACAGTTAAATCAATTTAACTTAAATCAATTTAATAAAATCACCATAAAAACCATTAAATCTATTTAAGCTAAATCGATTTAACAGGTCCACACTAGAAAGTCCAATCGAACTAGCAGGTCCAGGGTCAGGACTTGCTAGCTTGGTTTAGGAGAGGGACGCCATGGGAGGTGTGGCAACATGGCCCCCTAGAAGGGTCATGCCCCCCACCCAATATATGAATAGAGAAAGGCATCCTGGAAAGGAGAAGGGCAAAACTGTTAAATCAAAGCAATCATTACATCGAAATAATGCGTCCACATGGCGTGATTTTGATGTAACGGTTGTGATCTAAGCCTCTGCAATTTAAAATGAGATTTTATTGAATCGGTGTTAACTTTCCCTGTTTCCAAATGATGGAGCTCATCATTTCAATTCAAGAAAACATCGTGTGGACCTACACTTTTTAAAATTGAAATAACCAGCGTTATTTCAATTTAAAAGCTGCGTCTGGACATACCCTCGATTGTCCCAATAAAATGGGAAGATTGCACTTGCTGGGCACATCTACATTGCCCAGCATTTTCGAAAAGGCTTTTTTTCAGGATAAGTATTTTGAAATAATTATCTCAAAAAAACTTTTTTTTAAAAAAAAAAAAATGCTATTTCGGGACAACAGTCTGTTATCCCAAAATACCGTGGCTTTTTTTCCCCCCACAAAAAAAGAAAGTCTACACCAGACTTCCTTTTTCAGAAGAAAGGCAAGGCAATGGAAGAGCCAGGGAGGATATTTCAAAAAAAGCCTTTTCTGTGTCTGGGGATGGCTTTTTTTGAAAAAGCTACCTCGAAAAAGGCTTTTTATTTCGAAAAAGCTGGCGGCTTTAGCTTTTTCAAAAAAGTGCTCCGGTATCTCAAAATATTGGAGCGTTTTTTTGGGATCACTAAACCTCATTATTTTTCAAAAAAAGCTTTTTTTTGGAGTAGCTCTTTTGAAAAAAAGCCATCCCTGGGCACAGAAAAGGTTCCCCCCCCCCGAAATATCCTCCCTGTCTCTTCCATTGCCGTGCTTTTTTTTCGAAAAAGAAAGTCCGGTGTAGACTTTCTTTTTTGGGGAAAAAAAAGCAGCAGTATTTCAGGATAATGAACAGTGCCCAGACCGTTCTCCCTAAAGAGCATTTTTGAAAAAAATTATTTCGAGATAATTATTTTGAATATATTTCGAAATATTTTTTTTTGAAAAATGCTCCGTAATGTAGACACAGCCGCCGTCTGTTTTCATTGCACAGTTGAGGTATTGGGGGCCAAACCCTGCAAGGATCCATCTGGATTCAGGGTTTTGCAGTACTCCTGCTTTGGGTTGCATCAAGGATCTAGATTTTTTTTTTTTTTTTTGAGCAGTAGGAAATGCCTGTGCTTGTTTTCCCTTCACATCATGGAATCTGAGGGATAAAAGACTGAACGGATTCATGTGTCTGGCCGGGCATTTGGTGGTGAGTTTGCTCCAGGGATGTGCCAAGGGCCCCAGATTTTATGATGTAGTAGGGATGGGGGTCCTTGTGCTGTGTTTAAAGATTCAAATTGAGTCTCGGGGCTAAGATTTGTCGGGAGCTAGCAGGTTCTGGATCTGAGCTCATCATGCCGGGGGGCTGATTTACTAAGAAATGGCTACACTCGTTCTGCATTTCGGTGGCACCGCTGGGGAGGGAGGGCTTGCAGCCAAAAATGCGCACAGCATACAGCTAGATCCAGGTATCACCTTTCCCCCCGCCTTTGGGGAGGAAGACGAGGCTGTTTCCTGCCTGTGAAGCGGTGCAGTTTATCTTTAAGGAGGCTAGAGAAATAAGAAATGAGCCTCACGTTGCATGGGTGACATCACTGGCTTTTGGCTCAGCGCTGTGTATTCTGTCTGTAGGCTTTCGCCAAGGCTGCAGGGCTGAGTGTTTGAACAAGGGATGATTCCCAGGCGGCCAGAAGACTGGCTTCGCTCCTCTTCGGTTTAAAAAACCGGTGCAATGAGATTGCCGAAGCTGGCTGAGACGGGGGAGCGCTTCCTGCTGCAAAAGACGGGAACGGCCCTTTGAAGGGGCGGCTGCTCGGACGGGCGAGAAGCGGCGGAGCCGGAGATGCCGCCTCCCGCCTGGCGCTCAGCCCCTCCGCCCGGAGAGCTGGTGTAGCGCAGCCCCAAAGCGGCTGTTTTCCTCCCCCCGCCCCGCATCCTTTTAACCAGCCGCCGCCGCCCGCGGTTTGCAGCGTGCCGGGAGACGGTGCCGAAGCGCCCGCCTCGCCCAGCCGACAGGAGCCGGGCGCGGGCAGGCGGCTGCGGAGGGCGCGCGGCTGAGGGCGCCACGCGCCGCTTTCCCGCCATGGCGCAGCGCGGCCCCGCGGCCCCGCCGCCGCCCTCCGCCGGCCGCCGCCGCCGCCGCCTG